>OX371193.1:17732500-18932500 GCA_947310845.1 Yponomeuta plumbellus | reverse complement strand
CATATTATGTTAGGAAAGGCCTTGCCTTAAAATCGGCAACTAATTGCAAACTGTGTAAGTACATTACTTACAAGCCGATTTCATATTTAACATGTCAAAAAAAGGGGCATAAAATAGTCGTTTTAGTTTAGACAAATAAACATTTTCTATTCCTATTATTGACAATCCATGGGTTTCCCATATTGTTGTTACAGAACATTCAAGATCTTGGTTGAACATTCATTAATTTGCAATTTCTCTGATTCAGTTTTTTAATTCAATGCAAAAAAAAATGACGCGGTGTTACCGTTATAAAATATATAGGTTTGCTCGGTAGATTATTTTTTTTACCGTGAATAGAATATTTGTGACCAAAATCCTTATCACATCAAAGACATTAAAGTTTAATTCCTCATAAGAGCAAAGTCCAAAAAAAACACCTATACCTTGATTTTTAATTAGGTGGACTAAACTGACAGTTCAAAAAGCTCTTATTTTTTAAAATGTTGCCAGAGCAAGATCGTAGTGATGTGACTTGGAGTGTTCATTAAATGTTCGATTTCATTCAATCATTCACTCTTCAATTTTATTTCCTTTATTTGGGGAAAATAATTTAACTTAATCCTAATCATTAAATACCTACCAATTAAACAAACATACCTACATCTGAAAAACCCACAAACTTTAGGAAATATTTCGTTTAAGTAACGAGATGACACTTTTTTTCATAAGGTTTAGATGATAACTCTGTAGTTAACCGTTTTCAATTCGTATACCATATTGTGTCGTGTCTACTATGTACAGTATCTTCTTTATATAGTAGGTATTTATTGGTCACATTGTAACACCTCAGCCTTTAACGCTTGAATAATAAAGTTTTGCCTTCAAAACGTACTTTATTTTTCATAATATCTTGAAGGATCAATACAATAGTATCATGGCTGGGTTCCTCATCACAAATTAAAAACAATAATAAATTTATAAACCTAATAGCCAGTGAATCTAACGACATAATATGCAACTTAGACAATAATCCACATGTGCCATCTAGGAAAAAGGAGAAAGCTATTTTCTCAATGTAGAATTACAGCTTTCATTATTGTATCGACCACATGTTTTTGTTCAGTATTTAATTTTTTGTTTTTTTTTTCATATTTTCTATTTGATTTTCCATTTCAATAAATTTATTAGCTAAGCAAAACGAAGCTTGAACCAAAATCTTTAAACGTGTTTAGTTGCTTATTTTATTTTAATGTGAAGTATTTGTATAGTTTGACAATACAAAGCGCTAACGCATTTTAAAATCGAGGTGCAATTCGTCTTAAGACTTTAAAAGTGATTAAAATTTTAAATCTAGTTTTTATTTTATTTTTTCCTATTCCAAAACAGAAAGGAATGAATATGGTATGTCTGTCATGTTGTTAAGTTATAAATGTATAATTTTATCACGAAATCCTCTAACTTAAGTATCATTTAATTTTACAGTTTATTCTATCTAATCAGCCCACTGTTGGGCATAGGACTCTTCTCTTTCACGCTAACCCATCCGGTCCAGTGTCTCCCAGCCGCTTTCACAATGTCGTCGGCCCATCGGGCTGGTGGTCTGCCCACCGACCGTCGACCCGTTTTTGGCCACAACTCAGTGGCTTCCTTAGGGGCCGTCCATAAATTACGTCATCGATTTTTTCAGATTTTAGACCCCCCCCCCCCCCCTATAATCATCCTATCGTCATTTCTTAATGACCCCCCCCCCCCTTCTCCCAAAATTGACGTCATTACTAGTTTGACAAAATAAAACATTGCAGATTTGAGAAAAATAGGGTATTATATGATTAAAACACTTGGTTATAGAATCACCTTTTATTATTTTTACTTTGGCAATAATCATTGATATAATATAACTACTTATTTTTTACTTTTCTTTGGATAACTCCCACGGAGTTTTCACCCATTCTTTTAAATTCTGGATCACGGGTAATATCTCCGTATCCTCCCGATATTCGTTTTGGCTCGATTCATCCACGTCTTCAACCCACTCAACGTCTCGAGGGATTCGCCTCCGTCTTCCAAGCGGAGATGGTGGCGATTTCCAAGGCTCTCGACCTCGTTGCCGGGGGACCCGTTCCCATCAGGGCGAGTATCCTGAGCGACTCCAGATCTGCTCTGGAGTTGCTCAGGAGCACCTCGCCCACACACCCGCTGGCCGTGAAGATCCACGGCCAGCTGGCGAACATAGAAAAAAACGGGGGCCTGATCCGGTTCTACTGGATCAAGGCCCACGTCGGGATCCCCGGCAACGAACGAGCGGATGAGTTGGCCAAGAGGGCGGCGTTGTCCCGCAAAGACGCGGCAGCCTACGACCTGTATCCCGTCTCACACGCAAAACTGCAGGTGAGACGGGAGACGGTGGCAAAGTGGCAGACCAGATTCAGTGAGTCTGCCACAGGCCGCGTCACCTCACTGTTCTTCCCGGACGTGGCATCGGCCCACAAAGTCCTTGGCAAATTCACCATGTGCAATGCCAAGGCGCAGCTCCTGACGGGGCACGGCGGCTTTCGAGCGTACCTCCACAGGTTCAAGCTCGCGGGGAGTCCGTCCTGCATCTGTGATGACGTGACTCCCGAAACGCTGGAGCACCTGCTGGAGGAGTGCCCCCGTTTCGGAGCTGCAAGGGCCGATTGCGAGATACTCCTGGGAGAGGCGGTGAGGTGCGAGGCATTCGCCGCCTTTATGGCCGACTCCAAGAGTCGAGACGCCTTCCTCGCCTTCGCCCTGGGCGTGACGCGCGCGGCCTCAAAAGCGAACGGGAGCCGGGTTTAGCCAAGGCGACCCAAGTGCCGTTCTATACAAATTGTACAAATTTAATTTGGCCGAGCGAGAGGGGCATTTTAAGCTGCCATTCATTATGGGACCCCGGCGCCTTGCTTGTGACTACTCGATGGAGTAGACAGAGATAAGGCGCCGGGGAACACACCTAATGTAAACAATATGATAATTTGGCATTTGTATTTATTTTTTAATGACACAGAATGTAATGATATTTTATTTAAATTTAATCACATTTATTTCAATTTATTGTAATTTGAATTTAATTTAATAATCCACCTTAATTTTATTTAATTTAAATTGAATTAATTTGAATACAATTTGATATGTAATATAAAGAAAAGGTTACCTTAGGTTAGATATTATGTGAATGGGTTTTGAAAAAAAAAAAAAAAAAAAAAAAAAGGGACGTGAAGACAAAAAGACGAAAATGACGAAAAGGACGGAAGAACGACAAAAAGAAAAGACACCCCATATATGACAAAAGAACCCATTAGAATAAGATCAATAGAACTATACCATTATTTTATAGTTAAATCATGTAATATTATTAAACGAAATTGATTTTAATAAAAGACTTAAGGTTGCCACACTATCAATAGTGGCAGTATACCTTTTACTAAAAAAAAAAAAAAAAAAAAACCCACTCAACGTCAAGTGCCTGTCCCGTTACGCAACTGTTGAAGGACTTCTATTCCTCGCCGTCCTATTAATACCATTAAATACTTGCAAAATATCACAAGAACATTATCTTTCCTTAGTATGAGACATGTATTTAAGTATAAGTATTAATATGTACTTTTATTAATTATGTAATGTTGTAGTTATTATTTAAGTATTGTGTTTATTATCAATACATAGTATAAAACAAAGTCGCTTTCGCTGTCTGTCCCTATGTATGCTTAGATCTTTAAAACTACGCAACGGATTTTGATGCGGTTTTTTTAAATAGATAGACTGATTCTTAAAGAAGGTTTATATGTATAATACATGTAAGTACCACGGGCGAAGCCGGGGCGGGCAGCTAGTATTTTACTAGGTGTGCTGGAAGAAATTTCTTTTTAGAAATAATCTTTTTGTACGTGAAAAAAAAACTATAAATAAATAAATAAGAATGACGTCAATTTCGAACCCCCCCCCCCCCCCCATCTATCATTTACCGTCATCCGCAGACCAACCCCCCCCCCCCCTAATTTAGAATGACGTAATATATGGACGGCCCCTTAGTCCACCGGCCGTGTTCCCGCCTCACCAAATATCCCGCCCGTCTCCATTTCAGCTTAGTAATTCGTGTGCGTACGTAGAGTTTATAATGTAATTTAATCTGTTTATTGGAGTGTATAACAGGTAACAAACAATCAATATGACATACAGAGAGAGATAAGATAAGATATAAGAATATTAAGAGAGCTTAATAGAGTAGATCTAGAATGACACCCAAAGCATACACACACGTGAGATCAGGAAAATGTAAACAGGCTTACATAACCAGACGACGTTTTAAACTTATCTAGCCTCAGATTTAACAAAATTTTTTAAACATTTTTAACAAATTTGAACAAATTTAAAGGTTTAGGAATATGGTTAAAGAATTACCAAAACTAAATCATAAATCACTCAGGGCCGGGCGAGCGAGTTACATTACATACACCAGTCTGCAATTGAATGAACGAATGATTGAATGAAAATATTTATTATTCGATCACTCTGAGCACAACACTATTTTTTATTTTCCCTTACGTGGCAACCCACCAACTGTCAGTTTAGTCCACCTAATTAAAAATCAGAGTATACGTAGTTAGCACAAACAATTTTTACTTGGAAGTAAAATGGAGTAATTTGGTTTTTGCGTACTAGCAACATTCAGACATTGGATTGTATTGAGATGTCAACGTGACTGTTTTATTTTTTTGCATTGAACTAAAAAACAGACTTTAGTATGTCTCAATCTGCGCTCCTATTTACATAATTCGATGTGTTGTCGCGGTAATATGCTGTCGTATAACATCAGTCGCAACTTTGGTTGTCGAACTATGTAGCACGCACAAAAGAAAGGTATTTCAAATCGGTACGTAGTTAGTATTATCATTGGAAATGTATCGAATTGGTGGTGGTACCGAAAGTGGAAAATCAGTATGTCCTTAGTAGGTAACGGCAGTGAGTAATGGGAATCAAGCATGCTAGAGTGATTTAACTGTATACCGAAGCTGTATGGTTTTATGTTCCTGAAAATGAAAACTGTGATTTGATTTTCACGTTTAGGTTACAGTTTTGTATTACATATAATGAAGAACTTCAAGCTGGCTCGTGAAGTCGACTACATGCGACAGATCAATTTATTTATAGATTACTTACGGTAGAAGACTTTCTCTACACTAATATTATAAAGACGAAATGTTGGTAACTTTGTATAAGGTTCATATTTGGTTTACGCAAATATGACCACATCTCCGAATTTCGCGCTAAGCTCAAGTGGCTTCCAATCCGTTCTCGTAGGAATGCTCACATCCTCTCTCTTCTCTACTCAATACTGTTCAATCCAGCCACCCCTTCCAATCTCAAAGAGTGCTTCACCTATCTCAGTGATTCTCACAGCCGGGCATTACGATCTGATCAGAATCTCTCGCTGAAGACTCCGGCGCATTCGACGAGGTTTTTCAGTGACTCATTTACTGTCATGGCTGCTCGGCTGTGGAATGATCTACCAACTTTAATAAGGCGCTCGCCCTCCCCCGCTGTCTTTAAAACCAAGGTAAAAGAGTTTTATCTCTCTCTATAATATTTGTGCATTATTCTATGTCGTGTATTTTTTTTTTTCTCCCCCATGTAAGTAGGTATATTATAATTTATTATTTCCTCCTCCTGTAGGTTATTTATTATTATATATTTATGTATTTTTATGTAATGGTTTATGTAGGTGTATTGCTATTTATGTAAGTATGTATATTAATATTCATGTTTGCACCGACTACCCGTCTCCTTTTTCCTTCAGAAAATTTTCCATCATAGGGTCTGGAAGAAATTGCTTTTAGCAATAAGGCCGCCAATTGTACTGTTACCTTGTAAATATTTTATGTTTGTGTTTCTCCTCATGTACAATAAAGAATATTCTTATCTTATTCTTATCTTTGTATGTCGGGGGTAATCTCCGAAGAACTTATGCGATTTGAAAAATTCTTTCACCTATTTAATTTTTTCCAATTTTTAATTACTTACAATGGACCTTCAGGATGGACATAGGCTATATGTATGATAATCCGTTGACGCGAATGTGGTCTCTGGCACTGTTTTTGTAAATGAAAAGAGAAATTACAAAAAATAAAAAAAATATTTGTAGGCAAACATGGTACAATAAGTTCTTAAAAGTTTACAATTCGATAGTTCATACATGTCTGTTATATTTGTTAACCTAAGAGTACAGGCGGCGGGTTTATCGCTTACAGTGAATACTTCTACACAACCTTTGGATTGACTGGACTTATATATTGGAGAAGGAAGTACAAACATACAAAAAGATAATTTCGCAGGTATATGTAGATTAATTCAATAAAATGCGACGTTTTGATCTGCGAATCGCTACAGTTATATGACAGTACAGAAACACTAAGAAAACTCTACCACAACATACCGGCACACGGGCACGGCACTTGGACATTGTCCTAAATTTTGACAATAGTTATAAATGATACATCATTGAAAGGTATAATGTTGACTAATTTCTTGTATTTTTGTGAATAAGTGTGTGACTAATACGACCTCGTAAAGTTCCTTTCACATGTGAATGAATTGCCTTTAATATTTTCAAATGAATAACTAAATCTATGCGGACATATTTTCGGTTTAATAATTAGTTAAAGCAGCCCAAATTGAAATATTCAGCCCAAGCTCTCAAAATTACCTATTTTCCCGAAAAAATAAACACATTTTCTTTTTTTAGGACAATTCTACTATGTTATCTCTGCCCTCGTAAGGAATAACGCAGTAATCGTAAAAACGCAGTTTTGAGTAAATAGCTATTTATTTCTTAGGATTAGAGGGATTTCATACATTACTGCATATTTTCTTACTGAAATTTCAGGTTTCTAGTAGACCTACAGCCACCATTATTTTTTCATAGATATACCACCAGGGACCCCAATTTTGCATCCAAAGTAAAAACGCAGTAATGGCTATTACTGCGTTCTTCCTTACGAGTTCAGATCTACAGTCCATCGTTTTATTCATCATCATCATCAACCCATTATGTCCCCACCGAGGGGCACGGGTCTCTTCACTGAGGAAGGTATAGGCCATACTCCACCACGGGGTCCAAGTCCGGATTGGTGATCGTTTTATTTGCCAGTGAAAATCTAGATATCCCTAAAAAAATATAACGGCATTAGTATCTCCAGAAAATGCTGATGCTGCATGGTAAGTTTTGTTAGTCGCACCCGCAGGAGTGGCAGTTTGGTTTTGTGAAATAAACCTTCATAGAGTTAACTTTTTCATAATCATTTTTTTTCGTACTCACGAACTCTTAATCTAAAAAGTCTTTTGTTTAGAGTTCCGTGCTCGACAAGGAACACTTTAATTTCCCCAAGTTGATCCGTCTGTTTAACGTCTTATGTAACGCAACTACGCAAGTGAGTCTTAAATTTGCTGTCGATTGCACCTTTGTACCTTATTTCGAATAGTGAAGGCTTATTTTTGTCAGTTTGTGTGAAATAGTACATTCAATTTTCCGGGAAAAGCATCCAGTCCACTCCATCATTAGCCTCATCGTTATTTTTCTTAGTAAAACTATACGGTTGACGACAGGTTGGCGCAAAGCCAATAAACAAAGCGACATGTCGTAGTCGCTGACCCAGTTTTTTTAGTTTGTTTTTAACATGTATAGGATAGTAGACGGCCGGTGTTAAATAAAACAGGAGTTACCTTAAAAATTTATTTCTCCAATTTTGCTTTAACCTAAATTAAGTACAATAACTTATCTGTTAAACTATAACAATTATTAGGTATTTAATATGAACCCATATCTATATTGTTATGTATTACATATAAATATATAATTGTTGTGCTTATATATTACTGCGAATGAAATGCACTATTATGGACTTTCGGATGACGTGATGACACCGAGCTTTACACATAATGTAGAATTTACATAGAATATGCTTTCTTGACTTGAACATCTTAATATACAATATCTATAAGTATATGCTATAAGGCAAGATGGCCGCAACTATGGCTTAACCAGGAATATGATTCAATATTATTCATTTGGTGCGCACCTAACATTAAACTTTATTAATCTACTTATAGAGAATATTCTGTATAATTCAATATATTCGATCGAACCGCGGCGCGTGCGCACGCCCCACCGAGCCGACACGCGATAAGAGAAATACGAATTCGATCTGCAAATATTCAACAATTCCTTTTTTATTACTCTGCCCCACATAATAAATAGTTATCAACATGAAGATTTACAAATATCAACAAAATAAATTACGAATAACAGCATATTACAGTAATTATTACTAGACTTACGGACTAAACTATGATTCAGTGAGCTAACCTCCCGTCTCTTAGTGAACCTAACTTGTACTACGTCGCCGGCTGCACGTGGTCCGTATTCAGGATAGCTGCCGATTTATTGCCTGCCAATAATTTGTCCAAGGCCTGGATTACATTTGCTTTATATCCATGCTGTCTTAGCGTGCTTTCCATAGAGGTTGCAAATTATTACTTATTACGCATCATAATATATTATTTTAAAAGAACTTTCAAAAAATTATAAATACCTACATAGTGTACAACCAACCATTACTGATTTATTATTTGCTTATGTACTTCTAAAAGGGATTAGCGTCTCTATTCTATCCTAGCTCTATGGAAAGCATGAAAATAAAGCAAATTTGTAAACCAGGCCATAAGGCTCACGGGAAACAAGAGAGGAATTGTAAGTTTTACTAATGAACCTGACAGCACCTCGCTCACTCCTCTACATTCACAACTCCATAGCTCAATGTGAGAGAGCCAGCCGGCCGACACGCTAACTAAACCGCCTAAACTCAGTTAAATTAACATTACATGGACTAGGAATTGAATTATTCTAACTAGTAAGTACGCTACACCGCTTCTGGAGAAAACTTCGAAAGATCAAAGGGCCTAGACGTATAGTACAAAATATATATTGATTTACTAGGTTAAGTACGTACCCTTACATTTACATTTTAGCCCTTTCTTGCTACTCACTTCTCCTTAAGCTTAAACCGAGTCCTTCACTGGACATATTGAGCAATATGATCATGTTACAGACCTAGGAAAGTACTAATGGACGCTTAACGCCATACGTTAGGTTTACTTAAAAATACTTTAAAAAGATACCTAGAAAATGGAGGTAAATAATAGAGGAAGTATAGTGTAGTGAGAAGAAATTTGGAGTAGCTTAAAATTAAGTACAAATATTTAGTTCTCAAATGAATGGTTTTTTTATTGTCATATCAGCTGGTTCTAAGGCTTCGCATCTAATATTCGAAATTATAGGGTTATAGACATGCGTCCATAAGGTGACCGAGCCCATAAAGGGTTATAATAAAAGGGTAATAAAATATATAAAAAATAAAAAATAGGAGTTTAACACTGGCAAGATATCAAAGTTTTAAGGGGCCCTTTTGTGATGTGGCAAGAAACAAGGCAGATAGTAATGTATACTTAAGTAATTAATAACATTTTCATAGCCTTGAATGTTTTAGAAAATCTTACTCTACTTGTGAAAGCTCATAGCTTTGGTCAATTCCTTACATTTTTTGGTTTAACTGTATGTATTCAGTCGCCAAAGAGCGATCTGCTAGTTTCTTTATAATATTATACATATTAATACCTATCTATTTTATTTGGCTCTCTTACGGTAACGTTTGAACCGCTTTTACCTCATTGAACTAAATAGACTTAATTATTCTTTGAATAAGACTTTATGTAGATTTCTTTGCTATGTTCTGGTAAACTTGTGTAATATTGAGGAAAGACGGACACAAAGTTATGTCAAGTCCAAACAATCTTAAAATTCTCTTGGCTTTATCAACACCTAAAACATCGCAACGATTTTATAGTGATTGAACCCTAAAATCCGTAACAATGTATCCATTCAAAATACTAGGCTTGCATAGGCACTGTAGTAGTCTCGCCGTTTAAAATGCCAAAGGGCACCAATTGTGCCTAGCCTTGTATCCAAACTCCCTTGAGTGGGTTTAGGATAGGCGCCAGGCGCCTACCGACCCGTTTCGGCTGTTATAGTTCCCGAAACCCCCCAAAAGTACTAGGCTAGCATAGAGGCGCAGCGCCTATTGCATTCTTGCCTCCTGCAGCTGCGGGGGGTAGGCAAGGGGGGGCAGTAACTGTCCCTGGACGCCGCCGGACGGGAGCGTGTAGTAGGGAGACATGTAGCCAGCACCGCTCGCTGCCGCCGCTGCTGCTGGAACAAGAAATTGCCAGTTAGCATCTGGAGTTGAACTTTTCTTAGATGTAATATTATGTCAACAATCTCAATGGGCCTCGATACCCTTGGTGCATTATAGTTCAATCACATTTACATGATCAGGGCACGTGACATGTTTTAAGAATAGAATAAGAATAATAAAACTTTATTGCAAGTAAAAATGTTACAATTTGTGTCCTGGCTCCCAAACTAGGATTCCCTGTGCTATGGGTAGCCAGGCTACTTCCGTATGCTAGCTTAGTAACAGCCGCTTTCCGAATTGAGAACTTACGGCAAGCAAACACTCAAGCAACATGCTGTCACGCTCCTTTTTGTCAATTCTGTAGTAATATCTCTGTAGTTTCCTCTACGGGTCATGGAGAGGTTGGGTTTTAAAAGAGTTCTTGATGCTTAGATAAAGAATTTATGGACATGTTAGGTTAGATAATCATTCTTTCAGTTTTGTCCAACTTAAACCTCAATTAGTATTCTGTTAATTTGTTACGGAAAACAATTTCAACGACTTTCTGACCAAAATCTCGTGGCAATGATGAATCTTTCGGATCCCTCGTTTCATTTAGGCCTCGGTAGTAGAACTCCTCGCGCTGCTATCAGTGAACGTTAACCTACGCTGACTGAAGTTAAGATAAAAGTGGCAGTCACCGTCAAACACACCTGCTGCGGTGGCGTAGGGGTCGAACCCCGCGGCGGCGTATTGCTGTTGGTAGGCCTGCGCGGCGCCCTGTGCTGCCGCTTGGTACTCGTACAGGTGGTTGGCGGCAGCCACCGCCGCCGCGTGCTGCAACTGCGGCAGCTGCACCAGACCCCCCGCCCCGCCGCCCACACCCCCGCCCACGCCTCCGACAGCGCTCATGTAACTCGGAGCTCCGTACACGTAACCCGGAGACAGTCTGCCAATGGGAAGGCGGGGTTAGCCTCGCACGCAGCTCCACTCCCGACACGGGGCTAAGCAGTCACGGCTCTCGCCCTGACGGTCCACCCCCATGCTCTGTTGGCGGTGACTTCTCTTCCGTCGTCGGTTGGGACCTTTGTGGTTATGAAGTTAGCAGATGCAAAGGGCAAAGGGAAAGGTCACCGCCAACCGTCAGTAGATATATTGTAAAAAAATACTTCAATCACACAATTATAATTAGGTACCTAGCCCCTCCAGATTAACGAAACGAGCAAAAAGAAAATGTTATGTTAGTAGACATCGATACACTTCCGTCATAATGTCAGTAGGGTCTGAAGCCTGTAAAAATCGTGCGTCAATGGCGCTACAGAAACAACCCATGAAAATGCGCTCGGCGCGACACCCCACTCCGCCCGCACGACTAAAATTAGCTGAAACGGAACATTCGTCTCTACTTATCAACCTTTAAGATCGCTTTAAGCAGACGCGACGTGGACATTAAGATTTAGACGTCCCGGTTATTGCCCAATGTGCGTCATTAGCGCATCCTGAGAGATTTAGTGCGATCGACAGTAGGTAGAGACGCGGCTCTCGAAATAGACGGGACAAGTGAAGATAGGAATCTACAGAGGGCTAATTCTATGTAAAGATAGTCGAAAGCTCGTGCCAAATGAGCGTGGTGATGTGAAAGCGGTCAAGTGTGCTGGAGTGGAGGGGAGCCTCTCAGAGTGCTGGCGCGGCGGATTCGGGAGAGCCCTCGAGATAAGGCATAGCGCGCAGGCGCGCTCCACGCCCCCGCCCGCCCAGCACGCACGCCCACCCCTAGCGTAATCACTCGCGAATCTACGTAACAGACACGTAATTCAATTATATACAAGGCGTATATTGTTACCTACTTGTTAATTACCCCCCTTGATACTACAAGAAAATTAAGTCAAATAACAAAACATCACGCGCAAACAGCATTAAAAACTGGCGTTACCAAATATCACACAAGCTGTCACATCTAATTTACAACGATGATCAGCCATTACTATATTGGGATTACTATATTACGGGATAGAGGACATAAAGTATCTAAAGGTTGATTAAGAGACAGTTAAATGAAATAATCGCGAAGCTACTTCGCGTCTTAACGCTCGAAATGTTCAGCCATTAGGAGAACGTGATGTGCCAGATGGTATAAGCTACTCCGTCATAAAATATACCTATTTAAAGTACTCAGCACACGATTTCTAAAGACCGGTAATTATGGAACGCTTCGTAGCCTAATGACCTAAAGTTTTAATATCATGATTGTACTTAATTCATACAAAACAAAGCGTGATTAATGGAACAAAGCTTTCACATGATTATTTTCAGTAAGGGCACTAGGATATCGATAAAAATACAGCGTATGTGGTGTCGCTTAGTCTGGGCTGTTGCTGTGCTATGACCACGGGCGGGACGGTGCCGTGCCGACCTGCGGCCGCCGGCCTCGCCGCTGTCTGGCCTAGGCTCTACCCTCGCACTCAGGCGAGAGTTTAACTCAGAGTAAGCTCGCTGCTGAGTGCCAGAATAACGCCCCCAGAGGGCTCGAGTCGAGAGCGCGACCACATCTACTCACACACGGCACGCCCTCGAGCCAGCCTCACGTCCGGCCTCCAGCTCCAATTTCACATTACGACTCAGTTATAAGTGTATTAAACGAAATCCACCACCAACAAAACTCAAATCAACAAAATCTTACACGAACACGGCATTAAACATAAAAGTAAAAAATTAAAGAAAACATTGAGTGTCGAGAACGATGCGTACAAGTCACACGAGGTGAGCGGCGCGGGGCGGGGGCCCCGGCCGGCGCCGCCCATGCTCCGTACATAGCGTTTTGTATAAAAACGGAAACAGTAAAAAACCCAATCGACTAATTCACACCCAAAACGAAAAAATCCACTCTCACGCTCACGCTTGCCATAGATACCTATGTGAAAATGTTTGATAATTTTAGTCTAGGTGTGGTCCGCCGCCGCTGAAGTCCTAGCCGAGCCGCGACGCCGCTCGCCTCATCTACCGAGACAAAAGTCAGCTCAGCAACTGGCTACCGATACTGGTATACTCATCCTACTGTCTAATGTGTCCCTACTGCAGCTATCTATGGACTCTCCAAGTCTTGAATTCCTCAGGTTTTGTCCCATCCAGCTAGTAACGCCCAGCTCATCACCATGACAAGTGGTTCCTCTAACTAGGTCTGTAAGAGCACCCATTCTTTGGTATTTTGCATATAACTATTGAACTTGCAAGTCCCACGATCTACGTCTGATTTTTGTCTCGTGAGATGTGTTCAGAGCGACATCTGACATCGCTTGTGCTGGTAAATAATTATCGAAGTGTTGAACCATTGAACATTGAGATAGGATGATATTGAAGGCAGCGTGATAAGCCAACGACTCACCCGTAGTGCGATGGAAGTACGGTGGGGTAGCTGGTCCGCACGCCAGCCGCAGCTGCCAACCCGAAACCTGAAACAAGACCGATCCGCTATTAATATCAAATACACAATTAAGTACGTGTCACAGAAAAGAGGACACTACATTCCGAATGAAAAATATTATCTTGCGACGACGCGAAGATGTTTTTAAACACGCTATTTTCGTGCTTAACGGAAGCGGAGAGCAGTCCTAGGCTTGAAATACAGCGTGAAGAGATTGGACCAATTCCAAATGACACACAAGTCAACTTAACGCAACCACCGTCAAAATTTTAATTTCTTTTTATTGCATTGTTAAGTCGCGCGCGGCGGAGTCTATTTCGGTAGCTAGCCGCCGCCCGGGCATCGGTCCACGGCATCTCCTTGACAAGAAGACGACAAACTATCGCTATAAATGGCTCTCAGTCGTTGGCACCGTGCGGGATGGCATATAGAGATCACATCCAGCGATGCGCTTCACTCAGTGTAGGATTCATTTTATTGTGTTGATTGGTTCAGCTTAAAATACCTGCATACGGCGCACATCACTTTGACAGGCTAATGATTCACCGAATTACGTCACCACAGTTACGGCTCAGCGCCGGAATTCATCGCGATGTAGAAACAATCACGAAACATCCCATATCCGATGGCAATTGCGATAGCCGCTGATTGGAGGCTGTAAGGCCAAAAAGCTCGTCCCATATCCGATGACAATTGCGATAGCCGCAGATTGGTGGCTACATGGCTAAAAAGCATGACCTCCGTCCGCGCGACACCTGGCCAGCTATTGTGTGTGGTGAAATTTCACCGGTGATTACAGCGGATCACATCCGCGCGGCCCCGGATGCTGTCGCGCTCCGGCTGCCGCGATAATATCGACCTTCGTCCGTCCCAACACCATTACCGTGCCTGCCTAAAATTGCCTATGCTTTTGCCTCTTGATTAGGCTCCTCGTGACATTTCCAGCCTTCACGTACCTATTAGATAAATAATTATTTGGTAGCTACTGCAATGGACATACTCGTGGATTCCCTCTGACATGAAGGGTGCTCGCGTGATGGGTCAGTAAACGATCGATGCGGCGCCATTTGACGGCCGAGGTCGAACTGTCCACCGCCGCAGGCTTATCTAGATTCATTATTTTTTTCCCTATAACCCACTGTAAAAGCCGTGTGGCCCGAATACATCGGTCCGTGTAGGTCTTTTGTTGGCCTGACCCAGATAGATTTTAGTGGTAATCGATTGCCGGCATCGCAATAGCTATTACGTTTAAATATTCAACATTGGATGCAGTCTAAAACAAACATGACTGAGCGCAAATTGGTGTAATCGTAAATTTGTGTAACGCAAGTTTTAGTTGGATTAGTCATTCAACGTATCTATGCGTGTGTATTTAAAACAAATATCGCCAGTAAAGCGCGTCCGCTTTGTTAGAGTTGGACGATCAGGCGACACAACAGCGTTGAACTCTTTACTGAAATGTTTTCGCACGGGCGCTTTCAGGGAGGCGGGTCGTCGAACCGCAAAGCCAACATCGCAGGGAGTATTTAGCGTGCATTTGTGAGGATTCCACTGAAATACGATTTTAGTTCAGGAGCGACGACGACCGCTGAGACTTTCGATTGAATTTACAATCACCCCTTTCATTGCCATTGCTAGCTTCCACAGCCCTCGTTAACCTATATGCCAACAAACGCACAACCAATAACAATTAAAATGTTAAAATATGAAATACATAAAATATGTTTAGAGGTTTCAAAATCTCTTTGTATACCAAACATTATTTATCGGAGCCGAGTCCCATAGTAAATTGACCATTAAAATCGACAGCGGTTGCTTTGTGATTACATTGTAGCGTCGATAATGTGTCGTAGAATTCCGTTGTACGCACCGCGAATAGACTAGACTGGTGGCCTAGTTCATAGTAACAAAGCTAGATTTCGGGCGTGTGGCCGTGACTGAGTTTGGCAACGTCCGGTGGCTTTTGATCTTTGAGTGGCCAGTGTCGTCCGCCTCACAACACCGGCAGCCATCAATCCGCTGCCGACTGCCGAGACTTACACCATCGGCCAGCCCCTGCTTACGTCGCAATTAATTAAGATCTCAGTTCCTGAGACACTTATTTCGGGACAAGACACGTGTGCATCGAGACGTTCGGGGAGCTTATTGACTAAGCGGTTTTTGCGCAAGTGACTGTGATTACCTACTTACTACCCAGATCCTCAAAATATCCCTCGAAATAAAATAAAAACTACAATTCTGGTTCGTTGCATGGAATAGAAATGTAGAGTTTCTAAATCAGTAATCAGATTCGTAGGTACTGAAGAAGTTCGGAGGAAGTGGTCATCGCACCTACGAATGACTTTTTAAAGATCTCTGACAAAAGCTTGTGCGTTGAAAGAGATAAGGTCTGCTGGCGCTGGCAAGCAGCCAGCACTGGTGTCGCGGCGCGGCGGCGACGTTCCCAAAACTGCGTATATTTAGACAAAATAAAGAGCGCGCTGAAGACAAAACGAGAGGCAACTCTGTTTTATAAATAGACGCATCGTTCGCCGCCGCTGCCGGACTCCCAGCCTCGCGCGACCAACCTCCGCACAGCAGCTGCTGTACATAAATAATAATTAACATTCGGAGAAAACTTTTACTTATACGAACAGAGTTCGGACACTCCTTCGCGAATCGACCAGCTAATAACGGTTTTACCTACAATTTTACGAACAAGCATTACTCCAACTTCAGCCGGGTTCAAAGGCAAGTGAACTGTGAGTTGTTTCTTCAAGTAGACGTTGTTAATCCACCGTGGAGGAGGATTACCGAAGGAGCGCAGGGCTTCCCGCGGATGTCGCGCGCAAGGATCGGGTTACACGATGCGACATTGTGAGCGGAACCACACACTCAATAGTTCCTGTGGAAACCGGTGGTGAAACATAGACACCACCTACCACTAGGATGGGGTGACTAGTCCTGGCACTTGATAGTGGAGGAAAATAACAGCCACAAATAAATTATACAAGACAGTTGACAGAATAACTTGGCCTCGATCACATTGCATTCGCCTGATACGGAAGACACTATTAAAACTTGGATCTCGTTCAAAAATTCTCGAGGTGACATGAGACTCCTTTGATCAAAGTCATCTAATGGCTACTTTATCTACTCTAAAGATAGGTTCAATGTAACCGTGGTAAAGCTTATTTACTGAAAACTTGTGCACATGGAACAAATCCACTGAGTTTTTTGTGTACAATGAATGAGCCCACTTGGGGTTAGCATTTCGAGGAAAACAGCGACAGGGGCTTGTACATGCATTTACAATTCTACGGTAATTGCCATTATTCGCTCCGTGTCACGCAAAATCTGGCACCACTGCAGGGCGTTCGCAGTAAATTGTGGGTATCTGTTCTCCGCAATACAATAAACATAACTATAAATGACCACTGTGTGCTCAAGATAACATCAGATAATTGTACACCCAACCTTCTGTAATGGCGTGAAAAAGTGAATTAAATTATGTGTTGGTTTCCTTCATTACCGCGGAAACTCTGCATCCTTGATAATTAACGGCGTCATCTAGCTACGAATCGATAGGAACTCTAACAGTCTAATCTGACAAAATATGAGTGCGCTGAACATGGTGAGGGGACGATGATATTGATCGGCGGCGCGTGCGAAGCCATCAGTGCATTCGTCGCCTTAAATCCCTTGGCCGAAATAAAAATAGTGCCGGGGGTGTGGGGCAGCGTGGACGCCAGGGTGCGGTGTGGTGCGTTCACATGCATAAATAATGCACTGGCGGAGGTTAACCAGGCACGCAAGCTGGGTCCAAACGACTGTGAGGGTACCCGAACAAACATGAGCACCACACAAAGAGCCTCTTCATTTGTCAGCGACTTACGCTCAGCCATCTCGCTGAATTTATGCTTCAAAGACTTTCGAGTGGCGACGCTTTGTTTGATTTTGCCTAAGCTAGAATGTTTAGATCCAGTAACTTTCCAATAACTCGCGCTACTCCATTGTTTAGTTGTAAACCAAGTTAAGAAACAACCTAGCAATTTATCTAAATGAATTAAGCAGTAATTTTGTACCCCATTTCTTCCGTCATACTGTTTCTTTACCCACGGCTATCTCTAAGTACTATTATCTTTGTGTCCGACGCGAGCAATCAGTCACCCTCAACTCAACCCTTTCTCTGATGCCGTCCTAACTGCCCACCGGGTGTCCCGATAGCCACCAAAATCGATAGTGTTGGTAATGGCACCGAATGTTTTCGGCCTGTTACAGGACAGGTGTGAATCGATTACTGGCTTACTCGCGCCACTAAATAATTCCTCGCGAGTCGCCCCGCTTGTTTGGACAAGTGCCGTGTTATGCGACGTCCTTCGTGTAATAAAGTTCTTGACTACGTGTTTTTGTCATTAGCGCACGGTTGCTACAGGCTTTCCAACAATGCTTCATTAGACATGCTGCGTTAGGTTTTAGTTTCTTCAATAGCTTCAACTGGTTTAGGTTCTAATGCCGGGTACAGACCTCGCGAATGAACTAAAGCGGACGAACGGTTACAGTCGAAACAAGCCTTCATTGACCTCATGAACCTCCATAGCGTTAGTATTGCCTTCGCCTTTCGTTAGCATTGCCTTTTTTGGCACCTCGAAAGGAGAATCAGAACCGTTATAGAATTACTTTTTATTATAGAATCACGGACACGATAATACTCTTTTTCTCAGAAGCGCGTGGAAGTATCAAGTTGAAATGAATGCCATCTACTATCCTTTGGAGCTGTCTCATGGCACAAGTAGAGAAAAAAAACATAAATTAAAAATGAAATAAACTTCATTTCTACATGTATACCAAGGAGAATCTTGATGTGTACGTATTTCATCATTTCTGCGATTTCAGTGATGTAGTCTTCTGAAGTCGCTTCTTATTTATTATTTAAAAAAAAAATACTTTTTTTTGTGAATAATCACCTACATAATCACCCTGGGACTACTTACGATATATTTTGTGAAACATTAAATATTACTAAAAGTTTGCCCCCAAATGACCTTAGGTAGGCAGAGGCACCAATCACTAGAACTGGGCCCACGTTTTGCCGAGTTTATTAGGTCCCAACGTGACTGGCCACAACGTGAATTCGCAATTTATCAGCGAATTGAGTTGCTGTACAAACAAACAAATGTACGTAACTAAAAATCATTGGTACATGCGGGATTCGAACCCAGACCCTCATTATCGAGAAGCAAGGGTCAACTCCACTACGCCAGAACCTCCACCTTTTTGGTACTCTGTTACAAAAACATTCGAAAAACACTATTATTTAGACGAATACTCGCAGTTGTACGGATTTCACATTCGTTCGGTTGGTCTTTACCCGTCATAATAGATAACATTTAATAATCTTTCAAGACAATCTATGAGAAATAAATTAAAAATTCATTATTCATTATCAACCCATTATGTCCCTACCGATTGGCACGGGTCTCTTCCCTGAGGAAGGTATAGGCCATACTCCACCACGGGGGCCAAGTCCGGATTGGTGGAGGCTTGTAAGACTAGTGGCCCATCCATGGACTGGACGCGCCGTATGTTGCTTAACCTTAGTGATCGTTTAAGATCCCTCAGGCAGCCCAGGCTACGAGCGATTCAAAAATGTGCTAAGAAAGTACTTTGTTTTCAAATTCATGGCCCAAATGAAAGTAATGGAACTGAAACAGTACCAACTGCCGAAACAGATTAAAGTTTGTTTATTTTGGCGTAAACTTCGATGCGCCCGCGTCGAAGACAGACACGCCTTTACGCCTCTATCAATATTGTGTGATATAGACTCCTAAAAATAATTTTAAAAATAAAACCGGACGTAGCCTATCAGTCTATTTTACCTGGTACAATAAAGAATATTCTTATCTTATCTTATCTCTTTCAGTCTGCTTTCAAGGTTCAATGTTAAATTGTTCTTCGGAACAGCTTAGTTTTTTTTTGCATAAGTTAAAATAACAAATACCCACTTTTTCCCTAGTGCCACGATTAGAATAAGTAGTCATTTGCATAGGTGCATCTGAAATGTCAGATGCCTATCTAATAGCATCTTGCTTGCATCGAGACTCATTCGTCCAAACCTCGGCGCATCTCATTATGCAAAGCGTTGACAAAGCTATCTGCTCTCTTTATCTATCTCTGTAGAAACACAAGGGAGAGAGCTACGTGCAGGTACACAGAGGGAGTGCAGCCGGCTGAACTAAATCGCGACCCCTCTAAAAAATAACCGTTACTATATCCTTGCGCTGGCAATACGGCACACGGGACTAAGGGACTATGGCAGCAAACGGTCTTGCTAAAACCGGCCTATTTTAACGGCCGCGATTTAAGCTACCAAGCCTACATTTGTGACCCCTTTACCTAAACAGACTGGCCTGCCTTAGAATCAGGTTATGAGACCGCAAGGAACATGAAAACCTTCGGCTAATAATATCACACAAAGCATGACGCACGCAGCATCTTCCACGTTTCGGGAGCGATGTTTTCATAAATTGTGATAAGTTTATGACGATGCTGGTAAACGGTCGGTGGCCTGGGCTGCCAGGATTGCTTCCTTTGCAACAACAAAATGCAGTAGCGGCAGACTAAACACGGTATTCGTTGGCGGCCAGCGAAATGCATTTATCGAGCAACGGACGATTTTGTCTGAAAGCGCGCCAGCTCTCAAAGTCATCGGTTACTAGAACACTGACTAGCTCTTGCGAGGGTAATGATGAAATTTAGGGAAATCTATAATGATTTCTCCGGGTTGTGCAATAAGGTATTCTCTACATATATTTATCTAACTCATCTTCTCGGAACAGTAATTTGCTTCTGATGCAAAAGCTAAAGAAAGGCCTTTAATCCGGGTGCTTCGAAACAACATCATGCCAATATCACAGTGGTGCCGTTACTGCTCAGCAAACCTGCCGATCACGGTCCCTTTTTCTAGGCGAGTGTAATAGACATCATAGATCGATCGATAAGGGGACATGTGAAAGCGAACGATGGGGTTGCCACGGGTGCGTCTACAATGCGCTGCGCTGGGAGCGGCGCGTGCGCTCCAACCGCCTAGGAACGAACAGCTAAGTCCCTCATTAAGTTCCTCACGGTTGGCTGAACTCCGAACTCCCGACCGGCGACCGGTTGGCCTTTTGTTCAGAGCGCTATAGCTGTTCCTCTTGTAGCATATGGCGCGGCCGGTACGGCACGGCCAGGTGCTGCGTCACGCGCACACGCACCCATTGTGTGCACCCCACCGCCCCGCCCGTCCCCGCCGGTGTCGCCGCCCCGAACAATGAGACCTCCACAATAAAGTTGCGCCGCGTCGCAAATTCTGCTCCGAGCGAAATCCCGCGACGAAACGGTCCTGATATTTCTGGCCATTTGTGGGCCAGTTTGACGGACGACATTAATTTGGATGTTATACCTATTGTACTGGCCTGCGATCGAGTGTTTCGCCCACGAACGCAGCGGCTGTGTAAATAAACACATTGTTATAAAATAAGGCTACAAACTACAAACGGGCCACACTGAAAAGTTTAATAACAACGCATTGTTTTCCGAACACTGAAAGTAATAGTTGCTTGTCATACCACAATCTTGATGGTAGTGCAGTCCGCAGAATGGACGTTTACGCCTCAAATGACATGAAATTACAGTTCGCGAGTCGCTGTTAGATTACTCGTAAAGACTGAATCCGTCTGTCAATTCAATGAGCAGATGCGGAAGTGACGTGTTGCATTGTGCTGTGCAAAGGTTGAATTTAATCAGTAGGGAACCTAGGCTGCTAGAGGTCGTACAATTACGTCCATTCAGGCACACGAGTGGATACGCTAGCCTAAGAAAAAGCATTAGGTTTTGCTTTGCCCTGATGTGATGGTCTTCCAATTACGCTGCGTGCTTGCATAACAGTCACACGTGTCTAAGGGACTCCACACACGACGGCTATAAGGTAAGGATGTATATTATAGCACGATATTTCTCATTAGGTACATCTTTCCATAGAAATCGTCAGGAG
This sequence comes from Yponomeuta plumbellus, assembly GCA_947310845.1. Taxonomy (NCBI): domain Eukaryota; kingdom Metazoa; phylum Arthropoda; class Insecta; order Lepidoptera; family Yponomeutidae; genus Yponomeuta; species Yponomeuta plumbellus. Next base: position 18,910,839 of record OX371193.1, on the reverse strand, counting down.
ACCACACACGACAGCTTATAATATACATCCTTACATCTTCGTACCTTAAAGGTACTGAGCGATACGAAGATGTATATTTACCTTTCGATACCTTTCAATACCTCCCAATACCTTTCCGTATATTACGATATATCTTCCTTCGTAAAGGGTGTTCAAAAAGTTTCTTGGTGATTCAAAAAACTCCACTAGGAGTCTTATGTCGCTAAACGACATAGGTATTCAGAGTCCTATCTCAAAAAAATCATTTGCTCCACATAAAGCTCCATATAAATAGTCTCGCTAAAGGCCGGTTTCCGAATTGAGAATTTCACTTAAATATTTAAATAACGTTCTGTCACGCTCTTTTCTGAGAAACTTGACGAGACAGCACTAGAGTTAAGTAGTTACTTAGCGAAATTCTCAATTCAGAAATCGGCCGTAAGCTACGTTTCGTAAGCCTGAGGAAGGTATAGGCCATACTTCGCCACGGGGGCCCAAGTCCGGATTGATGGAGGCTTGTAAGACTAGTGGCTGGTCTTGCTCTATGGCCTCTTACTTGGCTTAACGACTGCCATCTATCGACGGCAGCCAGCACCAACTGCTTAACATGCCTTGCGAAGCATGGAACCGCTCGGAAAAATGCCATTAGCGTTAATCATAAACGGTCACCCATCCGCGCACTGAACGCGCCCTATGTTGCTTAACGTTCGTGATCGTTTAAGATCACTCAGGCGGCCAGGGCTGCGAGCAATTCTTCGATTCAGTCGATTGATACACCTCCTGCGGTTGACTGGTAGAAAATGCTTGTAGCATTAAGACCGCCGCGTTGCCATTGTAATTTTTACTTATGTGCAATAAACGTATTAATAATAACAATAATAATTATTGATGACCTATGATTTTATAGATATAACATAGGAAGTTACAACTTGTATATAGTGATGGAATATAACATTAAAGTTGCCTTTAACATGAAGGATAGTAACAAAAATCAATCTACCTCAAGAAAAGAAAAAAAAGTGTAGCAACACAGTGGTCATCAATTTTGTAATAATATCATGCCTGTCCACTTGCTGGCGATGTCTGATAATTCCGCATATAATTTAAACTCTTCGGAATTTTCCTTACTTTATATGATGTTCAATGCACATCGTTCTATTTTTGGCACATGTGCCAACGCATACGCGCATCAAAATCTCAATCATCTTCTGATGAAATACCTATCTATTAAATCTAGTAGTAAGTCGACAGATCCATAACACCCTGTATAACGCCTTAGCAGCCGGAACGTGTGTCGGTCGAGACGTATGTCAACGAAATGAAGCGAAATATACATTACGTTACCTGTTCCGTGTGTGATACTTTAATATAATGTAAAGCTATACATCCCGGGATGTAATGTATATTATAGCCGTCGTGTGTGAAGTCCCTTAGGCTCGGCATACTTAGGCCATACTGAAAAATTCTGGAACGGACTAGTTACAAAAGGAAAATAAAAAAAACACTGATAGGGTTTGAACAAGGAACTCTCTGTCAGTACATTTATTTTTAAATTGTGAGTCTGTCATTTGTTTTTTCATCGTGGCGTTGTTTTGAAATTAGTGTGTCGCCATTACAATGAATTTAAGTCGAGAAAATTTCCGTACTATGATTTTTTACGATTTTCGCTATGGCTTAAGTTAGCAAGAGAGTTGTCAAAGACTTCAGTTAGCATTTGGTGATGAAGTCCCATATCGTAGCTCTATTTATTCGTGGTTTGGTGAATGTAGACGAGGACGTGATGATCTCTATGACGTTAAACGTGAACGCCGGCCGGCGACCGCGGTTACCGATTTTAATATTGGTCATCATCAACCCATTATGTCCCCACCGAGGGGCACGGGTCTCTTCCCTGAGGAAGGTATAGGCCATACTCCACCACGGGGGCCAAGTCCGGATTGGTGGAGGCTTGTAAGACTAGTGGCTGGTCTTACTGTCAGAAGTTTTCAAGCCGCCCTAAGGCCTCTGACTTGGCTTAACGACTGCCATCTATCGACGGCAGCCGGCACCAACAGCTTAACGTGCCTTGCGAAGCACGGAATCGCTCGGAAAAATGCCACTAGCGTTAGTCATAGACGGTGACCCATCCATGGACTGAACGCGCCGTATGTTGCTTAACCTTAGTGATCGTTTATGATCACTCAGGCAGCCCAGGCTACGAGCGATTAATATTGGTACTGTGCGACAACTAATTGAAACGGATAAAAAAATTACCTGTCAGCAAATCCGCACTACCTTAGGCATTGGAATGAGCCAAGTGCAAAAGATATTGCATGAGCATCTGAAGGTTCGGAAACTTTGCACTCGATGGATACCGCATGATTTGTCCTAAGATCAGAAACGACTGCGTGTAGAGTGGTGCCGTAAAATGATAAAAAAATATGACGGAGGACAATGAATGGCTGTGTATAACATTGTAACAGGTGATAAAACTTGGGTGTACTGCTTTGAACCAGAAAGGAAAAGTTAATCGGCGGAATGGGTCTTTCCTTTTGAAGTGTTGCCAACGAAAGTCAAAAAAAGCCGCAGCACTGGCAAGAAAATGGTTGCTTCGTTTTTCGGCAAATCAGGCCATTACATCACTGTATCGCTTGAAAACCAAAGAACCGTAACTACAGATTGGTATGTTAATACGTGTTTGCTTGAAGTGTTTGAAAAAATACGCGAAAAACGTCCCCTGAGCAAAATAGTCCTTCATCATGACAACGCGTCGGCACATTCCGCTAAGGCAACGAATGCGTATTTGAAGGCTTTAAAAATAGAATTAATGACTCATCCGCCATACAGTCCATACTAGCACCCTGTGATTTCTTTCTGCTCCCGAATATTAAAGATAAACTCAGAGGTTTACGTTTTACAAGCCCGGAAATGGCGGTGAATGCTTTTCACAAAGCCATCGAAGAGGTCCTTAAGGAAGACTGGACCCACTGCTTTTCACAATAGTTCCAGCGAATGCAAAAATGCGTAAATAGTGAGGGTGTATACTCTGAAAAACAATAAATGTGTTATAAAGATAATAGGTAGTCTTATTTACCAGAATCCAGAAACTTTCAGTATGGCCCACGTACACTACCGAGTTCGGAACCAACTTTTGGGATCGCTCCATCCAGTTCCATCTCCGTCCGAGATCAGTCGGCGAACCAACGCAACCGAAATCATAAGATGAATCGATCACGAAAATATAGTCGCAAGTTACTAGAACGACAACCGGGGAGAGGACGTGTAAATGGTGGCCTCACTTTGACAAGACTTTAGGAGAGAGGAGCAGAAGCGACTGGCTCGCGCAAAAAAATATTTTATCCAAAAGTGGATACTGATAGCTCGATAATGATGACGATACTGTAGTTTTTTTATCCATGTCTTATACAATATGAACATCGAAGTGACGATTTTCGGTCGCCTGAATGTAGTATCCACCTGAACTTGAGTATGTGCAATCAAACCGACCAACTAGAGCCGTCACCACTGCCAAGATATCCATGATTGTATGCTGATTGAGCCCATCCATCTCACTCTCCGAGAAAGACCTGTTCACTGTAGTGGAACAAAAAGGCGTTTACTTACAACCTGATTGCAAAGGTAAGTTTGTATTATAAATGTATATACATAGATACTGAGACCCTACAAACGTTGTTTTGCCATAATCAATCAGATAAATAAGGTTTTATTCAAAACTAGCTGTTGCCCGCGACTACGTCCGCGTGGGCTTTAGTTGAGTAAAGAGCTTGAAAATAAGATAGGGATACTTTTAGCGCATGCGAAAGAGCTTTCATACTAACTTCGCAACCCCCTCTTACACCTTTAAGGGATGATTTTTGAAAATATATTTTACCTGTGTTGCATGACTTTCAATGCCTTCAAGGACCTTCATGCTGAATTTCATTCGAATAACTTCAAAAATGGCTAAGTTTCATACTAAGTTTGCACCCCCCTTTTTCCCCCTTAAGGGATGATTTAAAAAAAACGATTTTACACGTGTTTCATAATTTTAAATGAAGAACCTTCGTACCAAATTTCATTCGAATAACTTCAAAAACGGCAAAGTTTCATACTAACTTTGAACCCCCATTTTACCCCTTTAGGGGATGAATTTTCAAAATTCCTTTCTTAGTGCTCCCCTAGGCTCCCTAAGGAACTCCCATGCCAAATTTCAACCCCCTAGGTTCAGTAGTTTGGGCTCTGCGTTGATTCTAAGTCAGTCAGTCAGCTTCTCGTTTTATATATATAGAAGATAGCGCAGAAACTCATTCTCAGACCTACCAAACATATACAAAACATTTCATAAAAATCGGTGAAGCCGTTTCGGAGGAGTGCGATAACAAACACTGTTACACGATATTTTTATATATTACATGTTATTTTATAACCTACTTTACTTAACTACAAATTAACAATTTTCGGATTTTTTTCTATTGCACTGTAAGCTGCTTCTTGTCTTATTTCAAGTCCCCTTTAGGTGCTGATTATCTCTTTTCCTCGAGCTACCCATAGATAGCTATAGCGTATTGATATTAGTATCAACTTTTTCATATAATGCGTTTGGATGGAGAAAAGTATTTTGTGTATTAGATTGTTTTGTTCCATGTTCTTGTTCAGGAATTTTATCACTAACTATTATGTACAATAAAGTGTTCTCTATATAATTATCAAACACGTCGGGACAAACACGTGAAATTAAATAGATCTAATACATAAAAAACCCTTTCTTCGGCACAAAAGGTACCTTTGTACTGTGGGTTGGAATGTTCCTGCGTAACGTAATCCAATTTATATTCTAGGAAATGTACCAACCCTAGGTGTCAAGCATCGCAGTATTATACCGAATTCCTCGCGATGACTAATATTTTCTTGGCAAAAACTCAGTATTTACTCGAGCTTTTGCTAGAGTTTGTAAACATGAATTTACCAAAATAATAAACTATTATAGAACTTCGCTATGAGACCTGTTTGTACAGCATGAACTTTGTATTCAACTCAATAATAAAGGGCATCCCGCGGCTTGAGTTGAGACATTAGATAGATAGATGGATAGTATTCTTTATTGTATGTACACCAGGAATTGCATATGAAATTTGACATTAACATAGTACAGTACACTTGGCGGCCTTATTACTAAAAGTAATTTCTTCCAAACAATCATTGACGGGAAAAAATAGAGAAGCTAAATGAAGGTTAGTCGGTGCATTTAGACAATAATAAACAAAATATTTATATCGTAATATTTGTAAAATTAAGTAATGTTGCATTCAAAGTTAGATGAAGTGCTTAACTACCTTATCTAACAATTAACCCGACCAAATGAGTATCAAATAAGTATCAGTCGAAAGGGTAAATGATAGGGAATAAAGCTCATAAAGAAACTGCGCGCCTCTTGCAGATTTTCTTAGTAATTGTCAAGATAGAAACTGTAACAATTACATACCTAACTTAATATGGACTATATTTGAAACCACTTTAAATACTTTTACCTGCATTAACTCCGTTTAATCAGTCGTTTTTAAATGTTCTATTTTTAACTCAAAATGTTCTTCCCCTAACTTTTATATGACTGCTCTATGGTTTAGCGGTAACATGTTTGCGCGACATAAGACGCGCGACAAACGTGGCTGCGTGTTGTCATGCTACAAGCACTGGTCAAGCTAGTACTGTATAGTTTGGATGTTCAATATCTTTCTTTCTCTTTCTACATGCTCCTCCGAAACGGCTTGACCGATTTTGATGAAAATTTATATGTGTATTCGGTAGTTTTGAGAATAAGTTGTTATCTATTTTTCATAGCCCTTAGAGATAGATTTGGGTGGGCCACCCATTTATTTTAAATTTTAATCATTAAAAATAATTTACAAAAAACCTTGGTAAAGTTGCAAAAACATTTTCTATTAAAAAAATGGAGCCACGAACTATAAAGGGTGTCCCGAGCTCCTATCACAGGAGTGCGTGCCACACAATGGTTATACAGGGTGCAATCAATTAGCGAGCCTCCTCGCCGGCGTACGGAGCACCGCTTCCGGTACGTTTAGGGACTTCCGGTCGGGGGCGGCGCCGGAACCGCTTCCCGGTTTACGATACACCCGGTGGTTACAATCACTGCACAGAGGGATAACCACAAAAGTACAGAAGTGCTACAAACGCACTGAACAAACTGCACGTACGTACAGTTTGTCCAAAATTACAAGAAACCGGAAGTGGTAGTTTACTTTTATCAAAAAACCTTAACATTTACTGCATTTATTGAAGCACAATACCTTATAGTATTATGTAATAGCTCAAGTTTTTAATTTATATACATATGCTTTTACAAGCAAGTTATTAACAAACACAGACAAAAAGTCTGAGCAAAACCGAAAAAATACTATTTAATTTCACAATTTCTTGACAAACAATACTAATATAGGTGACGCTGCGTACGACGCCCACCAGCTCGCTGGACCAACGATCTGAGGCAGATTTCTGGCGTGGGCTGGTTGAGGATAGCAGAGGACAGAAGGAAGCGGCGCGCCTTGGGCTGTGTTCAGCAGTGAACAACGGGCTGTAAATCAGCCGATCGATTGACAGAAGTACTGCACTACAAGTTCGCATTTGGTTCGACCTTTGTGGCGGAGCGGTTAGCGCATCGGCCTACCATGCCAGAGGTCCCGGGTTCGAATCCCGGCTGGGGTAACAAAAACCCCAGGTCTTGGATGTTTGCATGTTTGTGATGTCGCTGTTTCTGGATCCCACGACACAGGGTATCCTAGTGTAACCCTGTAGTTTCAGGTTCAGAATAGGACTACGGTATCCCCTGCCTGTCGTAAGAGGCGACTAAGTAGAGACTGTGGAGCCGCGGATGGTGATAGTAGGGACTCGATCCGTCCGCTCACGGCTGCTGGTAGGCTGGCCCTGCATTGCCGTGGGTGCACTGGTACTCGTGGAGGGCTGTGGCTATGCCGGGGCGAGGAGCACTACGCACCAAGTGCCAGGGGGGCTCCGGGTGGGATCGTCAGAGTGCCCGGAGCTCCCCCGAAAAAAAGGGTTTCCTAGTTTGGGGTCAGAAGCAATATATGTTGTGCGTGTATTATTTAAATGGTTTTTCGCGGACTAAGTCGTTTGTATTGATTAGTAAAACCCCCTATTTGATAGCACGATGCCCACTATAGCACTTTGTTTCTTGTTATGTTATCAAACCTAGCTAGATATAGACAAATTCGCCATGCCGCGGAATGAATTCTGCATCATACCTAGTTTGTGATCACATTGTTTGAAGTTAGTTGTGGACTCTACGTGTGAAGCGGACCGGAGAATTTGTTCGTGGTGCTTTATTGTTAAGGCGATTAATTTTTATCGTGGGTATCCCTAATTGTTCATGTTGCTCTAATTGTGGCGAGTACCTAAGAAAGAATTTGTATCGTGTTTTAAAAGGCGTAGGTACAGTAGAAACTGAGTTGGCTCCTAAAACGAATGCAGCAGGGTACTTTCCAGTACAATAACCATCAAATTCTGACATTTTAGGGCCACTAAATGCTTTACTCGTGCCATTGCGTAGTGTAAGGGTGGGACTAACATTCGTTCGGAGCGACTTCTTGCATATAAGATACTAGCTTTTGCCCGCGACTCCGTCCGCATAAATAAGGGGTTAAAGGGTTAAATTTAGAAAAACGGTGAAACACGTGTTCAATCAATTGTGTTGAAGAGTATTTATTTTAAGTTTCAAGAAAATTAGACAACATTCTTTATACATCCCACACAAATTTTGGCAACCCTTTTCGCCCCCTTAGGGGTTGAATTTCAAAAATTCCGGTCTTATTCCTGGCCTACATTATTTAAAGACCCTCTGAGCAATTGGGCTGGGAGTTGATGAGTTAGTCAGTCAGTCAGAACTTTGAATTTTATTTATATATAAAATAATATAGAAGAAGATAGATTTGTTAAAGCCATCCGATTCTAGAAAGATTCGTATTCCGGACACTTTCCAACGATGTGACGACTAAGTGCCCAATTTCAATATAATAATCTTTACAGTGCAGCGTTATCTCGCGATATTATTATTAAATTCCTCGGCCACTCCAATGTGTAATAGATAAGCAAATAAATGAAGTTGAATCGGCAATCGAAAATAGTAACGGCGATTTTATCAAACCGTAATCAAATTGTGCTTGAACTAATTAATGTAAGGAATAATATTTGGAACGTAGGTACGTTTTCTCGACTGCAAAAGCAAATTAAGGTTATCTTTCTATTCCGTGTGTATGTACGAGGTTTCTTTATGACCATGTAGACCAAACGGTTGGACCGTCTTTGACACATGAAGTGTCAAGTGAAAGGTATTCCTGCCGATGCGAGTGCCATCGGTCGTATAATAACGTCACGAAAAATATAAAGTGTAAGACGGTTATCATATTGTTAGTAAAATCCAACTAAAGACCTATTTTAAAAAACCAAACTGGTAATTTCAATTCAAATCTCAGGAGGCGGGACCTAACTTATTTTAACAAGAACAAAGGGCTTTCTCAGAGAGAAAGTGTATGGTTTTAACTATGGCTTAATCGGCATGCGTGGATATCGCCGATTAATGATTTTAAGCGGCTCCCTCCCGATGTTTCCCGTTCGTAGTTGGTGGTAAGCAACAAGTCAGATCCGTCAATTGACATCGAAACAATATACATTCACAAAAATACGTGTCTTAGAAAATAACGCCATCAGTATGTGCTAGAATTCGAACCGCGGACGTTGCGCACGTGAATCGACGGATCCGCCGAGCTACTACCGTTCTACGTAACCAGGCAAAATGAAATATTAAAGACCCCACGTGCACAGTCATGTGAAGTGACCCCCACTGTGAACTTATACGCGCGAAGCCCCAGCATTTTTTGTGACACGACACGAAGCTGCCAGGCTCAAATGTGAACGCGATACGCGACAAAAAAAAGAAACTCATGTGTTCAACAAAAAAGCGTCCTCGACAAACAGCTGAGCGCTTTTGATAAGCCTGGAATCTTTGTTGTAAGAGCATTATGAAGAAACCCTTCCCGCGATGGGTGACTGCGTGAAGAAAGATAGTAAAGATAAGTTTTTGGCCTTCGACATTAGTAACTGGGAGATTTTTAAGTTGAATAATAAGAAGTTGACTTAAGATTCTGACAGTAAATTTTACTACACGTGCCCCAAGTTACCATAGATATGATCTGGCGGCTTAAAAACTGAGGTCACATTTCGAGGCAAAAAAGTCTACGACAATCTAGGACCAAGATGACTATTTTAACAGATATTTTGTCTTATTAATAAAATACGACACCATAAAATACTCCTCGAATGCAATTTTAATATTTTTTTGTAAATAGAAAAATTTTGATTTTGCTACAGTTTCCTTAGGGTAGTTTCCAGGGTCAAAATAATTAAATTCTATTTAGTCCGTATTTTAGATTATAAAAAAATATTGGACACGTATTTTCTCTTTTGTCGATTAAACAAAAAATAACAAAGATATAGCCCATTAAAGTTACGTGTGACGTCACTCAGTGCTAAAAAATGCAGCACGGCGCGACGTCACACGTAACTTTAATGGGCTATATCTTTGTAATTTTTGGTCTAATTTACAAATAAAAAAATACGTGTCCCTTATTTTTGAATAATCTAAAAGACGGACTAATTACATTTTTTAGGGCAACTAGCCCATTATATGATTTTAATTTAAATTTGATATATCCACGCGTTCCCGAGATAAAAGGTCTTGACACACAGACGGACGGATGGAGAGTCAACAAAGTAATGCTAAGGGTTCCGTATTTTCCTTTTGAGTTACGGTTCTCAAGTGATGCTCCGTCATACGCGACAACAATTAGTTTTTAACTGAACCATATTTTTATATGATTTAATTTTTTTAGTTAGATATGGGGCGAGCCATGCTAAGTCTCAGAGTCGTAGATCGGGTACCCAATGTCGTCATCCGTCACCAGCCAAGGTTCGAAGACGGCGAAAGAGTCTCGAGACTGAAATGGAAAATGCTGGGACACCTGGCGAGGCGGGAAGACGAAAGACAGTGGATGCGGATAGCGCGGGACTTTGTGAGATGGCATTTGGGGGCCTATACCCAGCAGTGGCCAACGGTGGGTTGATAATGGCGATGATGATACGATATGTAACCAAGCGACTTGCAAGGCCCTGTTGCATCCAAATGCATTGAACTGACCCCCGACATCCGGAAGAAGTAAACGGAATGAAGAAGAAGAAGGACTTACCTGGCGCCAGGTTTCCCCGGGGCTTTGCCCCTAGGATGGCGAGGTTCACGTTGGCTTTCCTGCCGTCGATGATGGGGTTGGGGTCCTTGCAGGCCCGCTCGGCCGCTGCCCGGTCGCCCATTATCACCTGGAAAGAACGTAAAATGTTAGCATGATTTTACGCTAAGAAGTTTACTCTAAAAAGTCTTAGACAGGTAAGAAACCGGGTAAGTGCAAGCCGGACTCGCCCACCGAGGGTTCCGTACTAGGTCTTGACATATTATAAATTATTATGTTATTTTAAGTTAAGACAAAATATTTTTTTTGGCTCTGCAATGTGTCTAAGCTAAAGTTAAGTTGTTTTTGTTATGTGTAATAGTTAATAAGGATATAATTTTATAACGGGTACGATGGAACTGTCATGTCACCTTGTGACAATAGTTCCGAAAACTAAATAGATTTAAAAAAAATAGTCCAGGAAAGGAGTTTCCGAGCCTTTCCTGACCTTCAAAGACAATTTTTGAAATAATTTTTAGTCTGTCAAGTTACTTGCTAAATTTTATAGTTATTGGTCAACGGAAAGTACTCCAAAAATTTTGATTCTCTCGGGTGTGGAAATTAGGGTATATTTTTTGCTGCATAAACGGCCATATGGTTTTTTTTTTCGTTTACTTAGAATTTCGATTTTCTTACAGCTTCAAAAGATTGAAAAAGTGAGTAGGTATACGGTTTTAATTTCGACTGGATAACAGCACGTATTCCCGACGGTTAAAAAAGATGAAACTCGGCAAAACGTGGGTCCAGTTCTAGAGACTGGTGCCTCTGCCTACCCCTTCGGGGATAACGGGCGTGAGTTTATTATTATTTTTTTTTATTTATAAAAAAGATGAACGGACGTACGGACGACAAAGTGATCCTATACCTACTGTCGTCATAAGAGAAAAAGACGCAACTAACATTTTTGCCGAAATTGAGTTAGATACATATTTGGAACGAAGAAAAAAAGACGCATCTTTCTATATTTTTTTTATTTTGATAGGAGCATTTTCTGCGAAGTTAAGAGTTAATAAAAAGGTGCATTTGACAACGTATTTTGTTGGTTTTTTAAGTTAAAAAGGTGTTTTAGACTTGAACTAATATAAAAAAACGTATTTGGTCAATTACTTCTGCAATACGATAGAAAAATGAATGAAGTTACTAAAGCAACAATTGCTTCCTTAAAACCTAATTATTTAATTTCTCAGTTTCGACCTGATGTCAGATGCGTCTTTTTACCTTATAACGGCAGTATATAAAGGTTATGTTTTTTTTTCTTTTCCTAAAAACAATTCAAAGGTCGTTCTTGGGTCGATCCGGTAGACAGCTCATCAACATCGGTCCAAATCTTGATGTGGCTGATCCATCACCTACAAATAAAGATTTTTAGGAATTGAGGAACTGACGTCTTGCCAAAGAATGTACTACATTAGCTCTTCGCATGAGCTAATAGCATACGCTAGAACATTGTTCCACTTCATTCCAATGCCAAGAAAAAATATTTTGTTTTGAAAAACTATTGTATCCAATAACCTACTGATCGTTTTATCACTATCACCGTTTGAATCACCAATTTTATCAGAATACCAATTCGATTTCTAACTATCATAAATTAATGTCTGTATTCGGTCATTACATGAAACAATCGAGGTTAAGTTCAGTTGCCGACTTCATTCTGATTTCAATTTCTTCAACGACTTCATCAAGACATTCTTCGCCGCAACATGAGCAGACTTATACATTTTCTTTATAATTTATATAAACAAAACCTGAAAACATTTAAGCATCCACAATAACCACGTTTTTTTCCGATTTCTTCCTCGCAAGATTTTCCTTCACACTTAGCGAGCTGTGCTGCGACTACCAACTCCAAACGTTCATGAGCAATGAACTTCTGTAAATTGATAGAAATAATAGAAACTAAGGGAGAAAACTCCAAAATATGGTAGAATTTAATTACAGATACGTTTGGACTGGGGGGAGAAAGATAACAGCATAGACTGTTGGTACAAAATTAATATTACATAGGTTTGTATTATAAACAGACTACCTACCACGTCATGACATTACCTATTGTAATGTATGCGCGGGTCACCACCTCGATATTCCGATCACCAGTTTTACTAGACCTCCCAGCGTACATATAAAACCCACGAATCAAAGCGAAGAGTGTGGCAAGTCTCAAGGGTCAGAACATTCTGGGCGTGTTCGATACACCTTCAGCAAAAAACTTTATCGAATGGAGGCGATCGCATTTGACGAAGTATACGATTGTGACCTCCGGACACCAGAGGTCTTGATATCCTCTACCTACTTGTCTCATTAGTATACGAATGGATCCGTCAATACATGTTGTGATAAGTATAAATAAAGTGCGCAAAAAACATCCCAAGTTTCCATCACTTGCGCCGAAGCTAATGTAGACTAATAATAGACTTGGTAGATAGACTTAAGCGGCAATTCTCATACAAGCGTGTAGTTTAGTTTTAATGTACATTTATCGAGGTTTACTCGTATATTACGTACAGTTACGAATTAATTCATGAAAAAGTAAATTTTCGTGAGTAGTATCTAAGAGAACACTTACTGTGTTATTTATAAAAAAAAAACGAGTATTTAATGCTTCTCTTGTAGTATATCTAAGTAAAACTATATTTTACCTTAGTGGGCGTTTCAAATTTTCTTGATTTGTAAAAGTTCCAGCTAAAACGCTGTTGTTTTTTTTATTCTTTCGTTTTAAGCATATAATATCATTCATTCGTTCTTATGTAGTCTGAAGTGTCAAAACTATTTGTTGTTGTAAATTTCTAAATCAGAATTGAGGTTTTTTTTTTAAACTTGTAGTTAAATTAAAAAACTTAAACGCGATGGTAAATCAAAAAAGTACCTCCTAAGGCAAAGAAAAGTACCTACAGTTGCAATTTTTGCTAACAATAATTGGTTCATCTGATAACACTGACAAACACTTGACATAATATTCACTAGCGTGTAGAGTATACACCACACTTTAAAGACACTGCTTAGAGAAGTAGATTTAGGGGACATTTTAACGAGATTTTAGTAGAGGAGGGCTTTAGTGTAGCAACACACCAGCGCAACGTACGGCGCCGAACGTTCTGTTGAATACTATGACACATCATACCAACCGAAAGTTCGGCGCGGTACGTTCCGCAGGTGTGTCGCTAAACTTAACGTGGAGATTTTCTTCATAAATCATAATTGAGCTAACATAATATGTCTTAAGACTTAGGCCGGTCTTACGACAGATGTCTGCTAAATAAAGCATTACTAAATAAGAAGTGCTGTTTTAGTGGAATGGTTTTTTTTTATAAATGAGACAGTTAATCTCTAAATACTTTTTTATTGATTTATTCTCAATTGTTACTACATTCGAATCTTTTTGTATCCTCTTAATATATTGGCAAAGTTTCATGACGATTCGAGATGTCAGTTGTAAATAATCAAACAATATTGTGAGTATATCTCGCGAGAAAATTCCAGCACAATTAAAGTTTATTTCATCTACGAAATGAGAACTTGTAAACTTTTGCACGTAGTAATGAATTATAGCGCCAATAAAATTGTTATCGAACTTCAAAAACTTTTCAGGTTATCGGGTCTGCACTCTACAACTCGGTCGTATAATTTTTACATTTACAATACGAAGGTGTTTCAAAGTATATCTACGATGATAAAAGGCCATTGTAATTGGCGGATAAGGTTTTTCATTAATTAAATACGAACATAGTGGGTATTTTGAACCGTAATACACAATTAGTTCCAGTTGAGGTCGGTAACCTCAAGTTTCATGATTAGCTCGAGTTTGATAACTTCCAAATTTGGACTCTTTTATTGTAGTCTTAGCAGTATGAACTAAAGCCACTTCAGCGAAATGCCTGTAAAAGTGATTCAAGCTATTTTATTCGCAATAGAATTGCACATGAAAGGTTTTTGCGAATCACACAAAAATTGGGTATTTGACAAAATGTCAAAAAAGTTACTTTTAAAACGGAATTTTGTATGAAAATACTTGCTTATGACGTCACATTTCAGAGCACTCTTTTTATGTTTCATCTATTTAAAATTTTTAATAACTAGTAAATGATTAGGTAAAAGAGATCCGAAACATTTTGTAATTTTTGTTTTAATCGAGCATGTCAATTAATTTATTTTTGATACCAAAATTCGGTATTTGACACTATCAAAAATAAACTTCAGGAGTTAATAACGGCATGCGTATTGCCAGATGGTTTAAATTATGTTTAATCAGCAATTCGTTCAAGCAGTCTTTAGCAGCAGAGTCTTTACTTGACTATGTTATCTGTGAAGAGTTACAATAGTGCAATTTTCTAGTAGTGTGTCGATCAAATTACTTGAAATTGCTCCTAGCGCTATCTCGACATAATTTACGTTCATAGTGACTAACGAAGAGAACGCTAGTTTTCCGGAAATCAATGTCAACATTCAATATTTCAGCAAACGTCAGGTAAACAATAGCAATCATTTGATGCGTAAGCCTGAGCTCGGAGTTCATTTGCGACTTCGGTATTTTAAATGAACAAATCAATATTGGATTCATTTACATACTTATTTATCTAATAATAATAAACTAAATAAATAAGTAATTTCTTCCACACAACTCAATCATTTGACCTGGTCCCAAGCTGGGAAGCCCTGTGCTATGGTAACTAGACAAGGATATTACAAATATTGGCAAGCGCCTTAACGACTAGACCAATGAGGCAGACCAAATCTCTTTGTACCAGTATTATTTAATTTTGCGAACAGCATAAAAGTTCTGGCCCGATTAAAAAGAATGTACGCCTAGGAGGATATAGCATACTTTTAAGTAACATAATTTAGGTAACACTTGTTATTTTCTAGCCTAATTAATTTTAAAGGAATTGTAAAATATGCTAAGTCTTTAAATGGAAATATACAATTTATTTATTTAATTTATAGTCAAGTGCAGAGAAAAACATAATAATATAATTATGCTATTACACTTCGACTACATTATTTGCGAAACGCATTTATTTACATGCTACGCACGGAGCGTCTACGAATTACTACGCCGTAGCAGGAGGTTCGTAGGCGCCCAGTGTCGTGAAGGCGTAGGCGGGCCGAATCCGCCCAGCCTTTTCGGGTACCTTATGCCCCGCCTCACGAGATATGCCTACGAGGTGTATTTTTGTTTGTTATTTGAGGGAAATTATAAACTCGCTTTTCTAAGAATCGTGGAATAGAGTTACATCGAGCTTATGTTTGAAATAATAAAAGTTTAAAGGATAGATATAGATTTTATAATACTACTTTACACCGGTTACTAATTTGAACTTCTATATTTCTCGCTACGTTCATGACCTCGCCCGTAATCTTATTAGCAGAGTTTTAGTCAATTCGCCCCAAGCCTAAATGCAATCCAAAGAAAAACCTTGATAGTCTTTACTGCGGTTTGACTAAATCTTACTATAAGCAGCATTCACACTTTTTAGGCCACACTAAGTGTAAGTATGGTATGGCATCATCATCAACCGATTATGCCCCCACCGAGAGGCACGGGTCTCTTCCCTGAGGAAGGTATAGGACTTGTAAGACTAGTGGCTGGTCTTACTGTCAGAAGTTTTCGAGCCGCCCTAAGGCCTCTGACTTGGCTTAACGGCTGCCATCTGTCGACGGTATGGTATGGTATGGTAAGCACTTATAAGCAGAGCGGAAACGAGCAGTGCCGTGACTCACCAATCACATGGCTTGAAATCCACACCATTTCTCCACTCCGCTATTTGATTGGTGAATCACGGCACTGCTCGTCTCCGCTCTGCTCCGCTCCGCCTCAGTGGAACCGCACCCTCACTCGTGGCGCTTCGTATAAGAGTGTGATCACCTTTCTTTGGCTGCTATAGTCAAATAGGCGGGTCTTTTTTAAAGTTACGAATACAGTTAACTAATCGATCATACGTTGAGGTCATTCGGTAGATACAACATATAGTGCGATACCGGGTCGAAATGTCGGTAACAAGCATTGTTAGTTCCTAGAAGTCGTAAGATAAATCAGAGAATCCAGAGGCTCAAAAGTGACCATTCAGACGTGTCTGCCTAGAACTTATTTGCAAATGAAAACGCAGCTTCATTGATCTTGGCTTTACTCTGAATTATGTAGGCCGTGCGCTCGCTCGTAGCCGCGTTCAGTGCATAGGTGACCGTTCTATGACTAACGCCATGCGCCAGTGGCATTTTTCCGAGCGGTTCCGTGCTTCGCAAGGCACGTTAAGCAGTTGGTGCCGGCAGTTGGTATGGTAAGCACTTATAAGCAGAGCGGAAACGAGCAGTGCCGTGACTCACCAATCACATGGCTTGAAATCCACACCATTTCTCCACTCCGCTATTTGATTGGTGAATCACGGCACTGCTCGTCTCCGCTCTGCTCCGCTCCGCCTCAGTGGAACCGCACCCTCACTCGTGGCGCTTCGTATAAGAGTGTGATCACCTTCCTTTGGCTGCTATAGTCAAATAGGCGGGTCTTTTTTAAAGTTACGAATACAGTTAACTAATCGATCATACGTTGAGGTCATTCGGTAGATACAACATATACCTAGTGCGATACCGGGTCGAAATGTCGGTAACAAGCATTGTTAGTTCCTAGAAGTCGTAAGATAAATCAGAGAATCCAGAGGCTCAAAAGTGACCATTCAGACGTGTCTGCCTAGAACTTATTTGCAAATGAAAACGCAGCTTCATTGATATTGCCTTTACTCTGAATTATGTAGGCCGTGCGCTCGCTCGTAGCCGCGTTCAGTGCATGGATAGGTGACCGTTCTATGACTAACGCCATGCGCCAGTGGCATTTTTCCGAGCGGTTCCGTGCTTCGCAAGGCACGTTAAGCAGTTGGTGCCGGCTGCCGTCGATAGAACTTCTGATAGTAAGACCAGTCTTACATGCCTCCACCATTCCGGACTTGGCCTCCGTGGTGGAGTATGGCCTATACCTTCCTCAGGGAAGACACCCGTGCCCCTCGGTGGGGACATAATGGGTTTATGATGATGTGGGCCGACTAATTCGCACAGATTCCCTTATTTATGTACCATCCATCTATCCATCTAGAGGTTGCCTGTAATGTATGTGCCTGTATGTAAATGTTATGTTATTATATTCTTGCTGCAATCCACTCCATCCAAAGGTTGTCTGAAAGAGCGAAAAGACCACCACTTGTATTAATTGCTGAACCTAACCTAACCATTGCTGAACTATATTCTTTCTTCTAATTGTGAAATAAAGTGTTCTCTATCTAAAAGTCAGAATTTAACACGAAACTGTTGATCGGCCATCGCGCGTGAGGTCACAGTCCGCTCATCTCGGTAAGCGCAGGCGCATCTCGCTCGGCCAGCACAATGGCGGCCCGCACGGTGTCGGGTGTTCCCTTTGTCCGCGCCACGGCTCCGGTGGCTTCGCTCCACCGTGGAGCTGCAGCGTACCGTAGAGTAGCCACGATGACAGCTCTTATCACAAAAGAGATAAGGATGAGTACCGAAATGTTACCAACAGACTGTGCTAATCTACAACTACACCTAAGCGTCGTGTTAACGCTTTGAATTCTACGTGTATTGGTACCTAAGTTGTTGAAGTTGACGGTCTATGCAAATAAATTGAAGAGTCATAGAGAACATCTGGCGGCCGAATTTAGCGTATCATTGTGCAATAAGCGTGCTATGAAATACCTGCATGTCACTGGTGTACGTACTGGCTTTAGACTGGAACTGACCACATTTTTACCCTCTAGTCAAGGATAATGTGAAAAAAATATAAAATTAACAATATCTCGTTGATGTCTTTTCACTTCTAGTTCGCAATTTTTATCTTGTATCTTTGAAGAGGTTTTACCTGTGTTTTAAATGGCTTTGTTATGGTGATAGATAGCAGACTAAAATTATTTTAACTGAGAGCAAGCGGAAGCTGCGCTCGCTATCACCAAACCCTTTTGTTCAGTATCAGAAATAATTGATCAACATTGAGCAAAGGGTGATAAAATAAAATATGTATAGATATTATGCCTAGGTATCCCAGATAGTCTACTGACATGAATGCGCTTCGAAAGAGCATTATCGCCCTTGCATTTAATTTAAAAGCGTATATCATTCGTCGAATTTTACATTCAAAGTAAAAAAGACCTATCGGGATGAATACTGCGTAGTTGCATCACCTTTAGCAATGCGATTATGGTCTCTCACATACGAAGGGAGGTTCACCCTACGCACATCGCCCCTAACGCGTTGAATTGAAAATAGGGTACTGATTCATTTCCCACGGGCCCAAACGTTGAGTATTGAACTTCTTTCCAGTTTATGGCGTTGATAGTATTACTCTACTGCTTGAGTTCTTGTTTTGCACACTTACAATTGTTCAGGTTGATGTTCCCAGGATAGGAACGCCGCTCAAGAGCTCCACCAGTATGTTTTATTGCTTACGTAGTCAAAATTATAATAATTATACAATATGTAGGTACTTTTAGTCTCTGCAGATTTTATAAAGTCGCCAAATTAATCTAAACGCGAGGCCACGGAGTAGGTAAGATTACAGTAGGTTCATAAATTATAATGTCTTTACACTTATTACGTGGCTGCAAGTTCCGTATAATATTCGGATATATTATGTTGTCTTTGAGCAATAATGGAATACGTAATAATGTGCGTCATTGTTCCATAGAAGAACTACGAAAAATCCAAATGTTAATCAATATAACTTTCATACATTTACTGAGGGCCGGTTTCTTGAGACTTTCACTAAGTAAATACCTACTTAAGTAACGTTATGTCACGCTCTTTTCTGAGTTTGACGAAACAGCACTACATTTTAGTAGTTACTTATCGAAATACCTACTCAATTCATAAACTCTGCCCGAGCCTACGACGTCGATAATTCAAGAAAATACACTCGGGACTAATCCATTTTCTCTGCATTTTCCACGTATATATGATTGCTATTGCTAGGGTACTTGCATCTACACCAGTAGCTACTTAGGATGTGTATATGTAACACGTTATGTAGTAGTTTCATATGGTCAACACTTAGATTTGTATGGATCAACACGCTATTTATTATAATTCGCTAGGTAGTTAGCCAAAATATATTTAAAATTGCACGACGCGTTGTCGCGTGATGTCTCCCACATCCGTCACTTCGTTTAAGAAGCCAACTAGGTAGGAGGTATTCGCACTAATCACGAAAACTTCTGTAATTGATGCAATTTCGCGATACAACCGTAGGTAAAACCTGCCTACTGTAATGTTGATTGTAGCTCGGCAAGTACACTAACGTACAATAGGTACGTATTAATGTGTGTCGCGATAACGCGCTACCGTGTGCGATACGGCTTCGCATTTTTTCAGTCCCCGCTTGGTTACTGCGCACGGGCACTTCACACGGACGAAATGGGCACGATATTTAAAAAAATACTCACAAAGCCATATCCCCTGCTTTTGCTGGTCTGCCTGTCTGTGATGACGACCGCCTCCTCGATGTCGCCGTAGACGGCAAAGTGCTCGCGTAAGCTCTTGTCGGTGGTGTGGTAGGGGAGGCCGCCGACGAAGAGCTTGGTCCATGTGGTGTCCTTCTGGCCGGGAAGCGCGCCGAGAGCCAAAAGGCCCTCGGACTCCGCCGGCAGCGCGCCGGCCATCAGCATGCCTTGCACCGCCTCCGTCGCGCCGGTCACAGTAACACTTGCAGAGAACACTGGGAGCGTGGGTGCGTCGGGAGGGCTCGAGCGCGCGTATGTAAACACTGGGTCGCGAGAGTGAACGCAGGAGCGGTGTGTGCGGCGAGCTGGTGCGGCGCGGACTGACTTTGCGAAGCCCGCACGTGGCGCTCCGCTACTAATTTTAGCCCCCCGCGCGCCCGCCGCGCCAGATGCGGGGCCCGTCTGCACGGCCACATGCGTCCCTCGCTGCCTGCGCTACCCTCCCGCCCGAGCCGTAATGATATGCCTCGTTATCGTGGGGCTGTTGCTTCGAAGGCAGTTTTGTAACTTGGGTTTCAGGGTTATCAGCTCGCGCGTCACTAGTGGCTAGGTTTAGTTATCGGTGCCGAAATTAATTAGCTGTGGTGCTGTATATGTAACGTGCGCTAGGTAGAGGATGTTAAGCACGGTAGCTGACAGGAAACTGAACCGCGCAGCACCGTGGGAGCGTGGCATTGTTCTGGCGTCGCGTGGAAACGCCGCTTCCTCCATAATGCTTGTTGCACTACTGTTACATCCACAACCATAACCCGATCACTTCCTACTGTACGCCATTCGTTATTAAAACTTGTGTCGAGCGATACGTAAGTCTAAACGTAGCATGAAAACTAACGAACTCGAAACCTTTTCAGTTCCACTGCATGTATATCTACTAGTGATTCCAGGACAACTTCCAAGTAGGTATTGTCTTGTCTCCAGTTCCAAACATGGATGAACACTTTTGTGAACTCTTTAGTTCTGTTAGTTGATTCCTGTTTGGTTTTCTAGCATAATATCCAACGGGTCTGTCAAAAAAAAAATTATCAAAAAAAATTAATATTGAGAATAGTGAAATAATTTAAACGAATATAACCTTTAAATTCGATGTCGTAATTGTAGAAGTATAGTTTGGAGCCTTTTCCAAGTGACAAGAGCATCACATACATTTTGGGCACAGACTCCAATATATATTTTTTCTACGTCCTACTTTCGGTCCACGTCTTCAAATAATCGGAGAAGATACATAAAAAAAGCTCCCAACGAACTGAGAACCTCCACTTTTTTTGAAGTCGGCTAAAAAGTGATAGCAGCGCAAAGCTTGCATCACATCCCAGAGGACTTGGGTTCGATCAATTCGATGTACTAATTTGACTTTGTTTGATAAATTGCGTACATTTATGAATTCGCAGTAACTCAGCAATACCACTCTCTAACGGAGGAAAACATCGTAAGAGAAGCAGAGCGTCTAAGGGCCAGTTTCTGAATTGAGAATGTTCACTAAGTAAATACTTAAATGTAGTGCCGTCTCGTCAAAGTTCTGAAAAAAGAGCGTGACAGAACGATATTTATACTCTGATTTTTAATTAGGTGGACTAAACTGACAGTTGGTGGGTTGCCATGTAAGGGAAAATAAAAAATAGTGTCGTGCTCAGAGTGATCGAATAATAAATATTTTCATTCAATCATTCGTTCATTCAATTGCAGACTGGTGTATGTAATGTAACTCGCTCGCCCGGCCCTGAGTGATTTATGATTTAGTTTTGGTAATTCTTTAACCATATTCCTAAACCTTTAAATTTGTTCAAATTCAAATTCAAAACACGTGTGTGTATGCTTTGGGTGACATTCTAGATCTACTCTATTAAGCTCTCTTAATATTCTTAATCTCTCTCTGTATGTCATATTGATTGTTTGTTACCTGTTTTACACTCCAATAAACAAATTTATTTACATTATAAACTCTACGTACGCACACGAATTACTAAGCTGAAATGGAGACGGGCGGGACATTTGGTTAGGCGGGAAGACGGCCGGTGGACTAAGGAAGCCACTGAGTGGTGGCCAAGAACGGGTCGACGGTCGCTGGGCAGACCACCAGCCCGATGGGCCGACGACATTGTGAAAGCGGCTGGGAGACACTGGACCGGAGGGGTTGGCGTGAAAGAGAAGAGTCCTATGCCCAACAGTGGGCTCTATTTACGGGCTGATTAGATAGAATAAACTGTAAAATTAAATGATACTTAAGTTAGAGGATTTCGTGATAAAATTAAACATTTATAACTTAACAACATGACAGACATACCATATTCATTCCTTTCTGTTTTGTTATAGGAAAAAATAAAATAAAAACTACATTTAAAATTTTAATCACTTTTAAGTCTTAAGACGAATTGCACCTCGATTTTAAAATGCGTTAGCGCTTTGTATTGTCAAACTATACAAAGACTTCACATTAAAATAAAATTAGCAACTAAACACGTTTAAAGATTTTTGTGCAAGCTTCGTTTTGCTTAGCTAATAAATTTATTGAAATGGAAAATCAAATAGATAACATAGATAATATGAAAAAAAAAACAAAAAATTAAATACTGAACAAAAACATGTGGTCGATACAATAATGAAAGCTGTAATTCTACGTTGAGAAAACAGCTTTCTCCTTTTTCTAGATGGCACATGTGGATTATTGTCGGAACGAGGATTGAGGAACCCAGCCATGATACTATTGTATTGATCCTTCAAGATATAATGAAAAATAAAGTACGTTTTGAAGGCAAAACTTTATTACCTGTGTAATTTCCTTTTTTATGTACAATAAAGTGTTCTCTATCTATCTATCTATCTATTCAAGCGTTAAAGGCTGAGGTGTTACAATGTGATCAATAAATACCTACTATATAAAGAAGATACTGTACATAGTAGACACGGCACAATATGGTATACGAATCTATCACTAGCCAACATATTATTTGTTGAAAACTGTTAACTACAGAGTTATCATCTAAGCCTTATGAAAAAAAAGTGGATATTATATGTCTAGTCGGTTTGTCATCTCGTTACTTAAACGAAATATTTCCTAAAGTTTGTGGGTTTTTCAGATGTAGGTATGTTTGTTTAATTGGTAGGTATTTAATGATTAGGATTAAGTTAAATTATTTTCCCCAAATAAAGGAAATGAAATTGAAGAGTGAATGATAGAATGAAATCGAACATTCAATGAACACATCAAGTCACATCACTACGATCTTGCTCTGGCAACATTTAAAAAAAATAAGAGCTTTTTGAACTGTCAGTTTAGTCCACCTAATTAAAAATCAAGGTATAAGTATTTACTTAGTGTAGATTCTCAATTCAGATATCGGCCCTTAGGGTCAGTTTCTGAATTGAGAATTTCGCTAAATAGGTACCTAACTCCTTAACCGTAGTGTTGTCTTTCTCTCAGCAACTTTCCATCGTAAGGTTGTCTGGAAGAAATTGCTTTTAGTAATAAGGCCGCCAATTGTACCATGAACCTTTGTAAATATTTTGTGTTCTTTTTGTATTTTTTTTTCCAGTGTGCAATAAAGAATATTCTATTCTATTCTATTCTCGTCCAAACTCTCAGAACAGAGGGTGACAGAACGTTAGTTACCTAATTATTTTCTTACAGAAAAACTAGCTGACCCAGCAAACATTTTTTTGCCAGATAGGGGTATGAAAAATAGATAACAACCTATTCTCAGACCTACCGAATATACATGTAAAATTTCATCAAGATCGGTCAAGCCGTTTCGGAGGAGTATGCGCACTAACATTGTAACACGGGAATTTTATATATCAGAAGAGATTCTCAATTCGCGCGAAAGACGCGCTTGCTACATATAATAACCATTGGAAATTGGAAATTGCATTGTAATTTGTTTTTCCAACGTCCGGTCGGGTGTTGCGATATGTCATCGGCTTTGTTCAACACAATATTGTGTTGATCTACGACTAGCTCGAACATTTCCCTGAGTCCAACAACTGTACTCGTAACATAATATAGTCACCATTCAGAAAATCTAGATCACCAAGCGATTGTCAGAGATACATTAATTCATTTGGAAGCTGATTATATCCTTTAGTGTAAAGTCTTCATTCCATTGCCGCTTCAAGATCGCATGCACGCATGCACAAACACATCAAGACTTTGAAGCGTCAAGGTATAAAACCAATGTCAAAGACACTGTGTAACGTAAAGGTTATTCCCCTGCCCGGTATATAGGGAAACCAGCCACGTAAAGATCTGAAAACTCTAGTATCAAAAAAACTGTGGCCAGGGCCACCAAAAAGAAATCTGAAGATTGTCTGGCACAGTGCCTTGAGTCATCAAGGGCCTTAATATTGGGAGATGAAAGAAACGCAGTTAGTGTTGAGCACAATCTTTATTAGTTGCTATACAGGTAGCAATAGGGTAATTGTGAAGCCTTAGTGTCTAAACCCAGACAATAACTTAACTTCTGAAAAAGCTCAGAGCAGAGCGGGGTCGCTACAGTAAGTGGTTCTGATAGGTTCACAATTACACTGAATAAGTGGTTAGTCCATACTGAAAATCAGATTGCCATCAATTTCAATAATTATCAACGATTGAATTCTACTCCATAATTCTTTAAATCCTAATTCCCTAATATGTAAGTGAAATTGTTTCACAGACCTTGCCAGGAAGAAACCTCCCTGTGAAGTCAATCCGGCCACAGGTGGGATGCACGGTGCTAACCAGAACGCCGAGTAGGCAGCTTAGCCCCCATGCGCCGTCACCGGAGCAGGACCGAAGGGACTTCACACGAAGACGCTGGCCAGCCGTCCCGAACCAAATCCTTCTCCCGGCATGAGAGAAGCCAAGCGCTTATAGCACAGCCTCACATAAGTTTCTTGACCCAACAGAGCAACTGTTTCTCGACAGCAAAAGAGAACACAGCCACAACAAAAATTACTTAAGGTTGAAAGACAAAACTAAACTTAGGCAAACCCCCCCAAAAGTAAATATCTAAATATCTCGTGAGAACAAAACAAACAAATCTTTATCTATCACGAGAAAAGGAACACAGCCCAACAAAAAATAAATTTTAAAAACCTATCCAGCGGAGACATTCAGCAACTAGGATTGTCTCGACGCTGGTAATCCCTCCTCCATCCTTTTGCAGGAATCTGATGTTTCCTAAAAATAACCACGAGGATGAGAGATGACCTAACCGGAATTGTACAAGATTCTACACACAGCTTTCCATATAAGTATTTACTTACAGATTTCCTGCTGCTACAAAATATTACTTAAATGGGCTGCTTCGACGCCATCTGAGCCAAATCTGCTCACAATGGAGGATCAGCTCTCCATGTATAACTCGATCTTTTCAGGTAATCTTTCTCGTCTTTTTTTTTTTTTTTGCCCTATAAAGGGCACCCTCCGGAGGACACGGGGGAGGGAGGTGGTGAAAGCTCATGCATAACAGCACGGGCCCGGCCGTGCTGCCAATGTGGGACTTGCAGTGCGCCTACCCACTAAACACCACCTTGGGGCTGGTTTGGTCCTAAGGACCCCTAAACCTACATCATGAGCGACCCCCCTCGAGGCCGAGGAGGGCGCACAGTTTCTCGTCCTTTTGGAGCTCTATCTTATACCAGCAGACCGTCGCGTCACGATTGTCAATCTTATGCTCGGGTGGCCATATAAAAGAAATGATTATCTCCTAAAATAATATTCCAAAATTTCCATGTTGTATGAATAACATTTACCTGTATTTTTCTTTAGAGAGATAGATAGAGATAGAGAACACTTTATTGTACATAAAAAAGGAAATTACACAGGTATTTCTTAATCTAAGAGTACAGACGGCGGCCTTATCACTAAAAGTGATCTCTTCCAGACAACCTTTGGATCTTTACTAGCTGTATTAATTCTTTGTTTATTCTGTTATTATTTTTCTATCTTTTAATCAAATAAATGATATTCATCAACACCTGAAGTTACTATTTTTTCCCTAAAATGAGGTAACTAGATTTTCTATGGCATCCCACAAGCAACGACCAATCACAGGCGACCAACTCATCAAACAAACCTAAAAGAAGAAATGTACAAAATTCTATGGTGATACCAGAGTAAATCGCAACCTGAGCCGTTTGAGTCATTGGAGAAAACACACAGCGTGACCAACTGCTTTCGTACACTTTCAAAGAAATATCCCTCTAGACATTTGTTGGTTTTTAGAATTCTCTTGTCCTGATCTTTGAATGGCAGTCTGGCACACCAGTTTAACGGTCCACGTTCGGCGAATCAGCTGTTCGGCACAAAGGAGAGCGTCGCCATCCCAACAGAGCTCCTTCAGCTGCCCTTGAGCTGGTTTGGCAAAAAAACAGATCGGCACCGTAAAATATTCACTGGAGAAGGTTAACTGTTAAATTTCTGCAGACTAAGGGCCAGTTTCAGATTTGAGACCTTCCCAAAGTAACTCCTTTTGTAGTGCTGTCTCGTAAAATTTTTCAGTAAAGAGCGTGACTGAACGTTACTTAAGTATTTATAAGTGAAATTCTCAATTCGGAAACCGGCTCTTTAACTGTATAGGTGCTATTTATAAAAAAAGTTGATCGAACTAAAACACACCTACTACGGAGTTAGAGCCGGTCCTGCTGTAAAGCGGCTTTTACTCTATCTTAACTGTTTTACTAGAATCTGTTTTTTTTTTACAAATAACACTGTAACGCTTTGTATAAACATAACGAAATAGACAGCAAGGGAGTTGGCATAAAATAATTAGTATCAAAATGCGACCTGTAAAACCAACAATGGGTATCACCTATTATCCGACATACAGGCAGTATACCGTAATTATGGTCTAATTAACCCGAGTGTTAGCTTCAATATTTTTATTGGATAGTTGGGTATACTAGTTCTTCGCTCGGGTCATCCTTTCCGGTGTCGATATTTCATCAGTAGATATTTCTCTTAAATATTATTTACCCAAATAACTATCACGTCTCAGTCTAAAAATTTAAGAACTTAGACCATAGCGGTCACAAATACAAACCTGACGTGACAATGAGGACATTGACATGTTTACTTAGTAGATAACTACCTAATTAATTAATTTTTATATTGAAGTAGCTGACCCGGCAAACGTTGTTTTGCCAGATAGGGATATGAAAAATAGATAACAACCAATAGGTTGAGAATACGCAGACCTCCCAAATTTAGATATAATCCATAATCCGAATTTTCCGCCTATAAGTTGTCGCCTCGGATGGACTATTTTTTTTACGCCCTTCAATTTGATGTGCATTTCGTTCGAGTCTACCATAGACCGGTACGAAATTATTATAATAGATAACAGTGATAACAATAGTACTGCCGCCGTACGGAGAAAGGCCGTAACTTAGTTGAAACTAGTTTTGAGTAAATTAAAATCTTGTTTGAATTGAAGTTTGAAACATTAATATTAACTTTAAGCCGATGATAGTAGTTTTAAAATTTATAGAAAAATATGTTACATTTTTATGGTTTGTGTTTTGTTTCCGTATAGACTAGCCTTTCTAATAATTTGCAGATTTCCCTTTCACTTAAGTAAAAAAAATATTTTAAGTAATATAATGTTAAGCAAGAAAGCCATAATTAGAAAGTTAAGGCTTTTCTTGTAAAATTTGTCAAGTCATCAGTAATATAATTTTGGATATTTCTTCAGTTGAAAAAGCCCTAATTTCATTTTTTCCAAAGAAAACTCTATTAAGAAAACTAACTATTAATATTATGGCATGAAATTTAATTTTATGGAAAAAAGGTTAAAATTAAAACAAAAATGATCGAAATGAACGCTACGAACCAAAAAAAAAGATTCAATTATTGCCAGTTATTCGAATGTTTGTTTTTATTGTATGTTATAAGCAAGGAGGTTATTTTAATCTTTGTACTATAACATTCAAATAGGCTATTTGACAGTGTGAAAAAAACTGTATTATTTATACGTATTCGTAAAACCGCCTTAAGCCATTTTAACTAAAAAAATATTATTTATAAAATAGACACAGGATAAGTAAATGTCTTTCATGTCTTTCTGTCGTTAAAATATTATTTATAAAATAGACACAGGATAAGTAAATGTCTTTCATGTCTTTCTGTCGTTCATGTCGTTCATACGTTCATTGGTTTGTTTACTGGTATGTGACGTCATAATTCCTGTGCGATGCCATATTGCCCAAGATACCGTTTTGGTGGGTTGTTTCAAACGTAAATTTTTGTTCGCCTTTTTTACAAGAAATCCACGAAAGAATCTAAAATGACCACTTTCTGAGGACTCCATGAACACCGACCAAAAATATGAGATGGTGTTCAGAAATCTGTCAAATAGCCTATTGTGTTGTGATCGATACATTTTCCTATAATTTCCTTAAGTGTGTAGATGATTTAGTAATGTTAAAGTTAAAGATACTCATTATTATTACTGTTGCAATTACTGAATTATAGTTATAACATATTTTTTTTTTTTGCTTAAAAAAAATATATCTTATAATTTTATAAAGGTTAAGATATCAGATATGAAAATAACATGAAAAGCCGCAACTTGGAAATTACGGCTTTTCACATTAAGGTTTGTTGTTATTTAAAAATCTTTGGATTCAATTACGGCCTTTCATACTAGTCAAACGTGATTTATAATGTGAAAAGCCATAACAATCAAAATGCGGCCTTTCATTTTAAAATTCAAGCGATTTTTGTTGGAGGATGGCTTTTTACGCCCTGTTATTTTCGCCTAGGTAGAAGTTAGACCTTATTTACATAGACCGAAAGATTTAGTACTTAACTAAATTTTGCCAAAAACTTGAGTTACGGCCTTTCTCCGTACGGCGGCAGAGTAGGTGTCGTATCCTCCTTTTAATCCTAGTTAATCTTCTGCAGTGCATGTCTCGCGCGTCCCACACCCTACAGGGCCTACACCCCGTAGGGTAGGTAGTACGAGTACCTGATTGTGAAGGGACAGATAGGGAGGGTCGCGGGTTCAATGAACGCTTGTATTGTCAAAACTGCGCGTGCGCTGGCAGCTGCCGGCATGGTCTAGCTGCAGTATCATATTAGTTATTACGGCCCACCTTACACCATCACATTATATCTGTAATGTTTTTATTGAATGAGAGATCAGATACAGGTAACAATAATGAATCTTGACAAAATTGATTACCTGCGTTAGAATCAAAGTTAATTGTAATTTTTTGTCTTTTAATGATATTTTAGTGCCAAATGTCATAAAAATCAGACCAAAATTTAATTCTTCGACACACAATATATTTATTATTCGAAAATAATTTTTATTTGTTTGTGGGTGTCATTCCGTAAGTCCAGCCAGCATCAACCCAAACATGGCCCAAATTGCCACCTCCAGGTGGACGAGTTAGGCCATGGAACAAAATACCACGATTGGTCACAGTGACGTGGGGGAAGGTTCAATATGCACTAGGGAATCTCGTGGTCTTTTGATAGCGCGCAGCGTTCAGATTTAAAAAAAATTAGTCACGTAGTATGTGTGTGTTCCCTTCATCATCAACCCATCATGTCCCCACCGAGGGGCACGGGTCTCTTCCATGAGGAAGGTATAGGCCATACTCCACCACGGGGGCCAAGTCCGGATTGGTGGAGGCTTGTAAGACTAGTGGCTGGTCTTACTGTCAGAAGTTTTCAAGCCACCCTAAGGCCTCTGACTTGGCTTAACGACTGCCATCTATCGAAGGCAGCCGGCACCAATTGCTTAACGTGCCTTGCGAAGCACGGAATCGCTCGGAAAAATGCCACTAGCGTTAGTCTTAGACGGTAACCCATCCATGGACTGAACGCGCCGTATTTTGCTTAACCTTAGCGATCATTTAAGATCACTCAGGCAGCCCAGGCTACGAGCGATTCGTGTGTTCCCTTACCGTACGCTAATCACCTTACCAATCAGTAACACATGACGTGCAACATTGGGTCTGGGATGGAAAATCGGAGCAAATGGCGGACTTTTATTAGATCCTTTGTATCTGATGATGACGGAGGTCAGGGTCGTCAGGATACATGTAAGTAATTTATTAATACCGTTTGAAGACAAATAAACATTTTCTATTACTATTTTTCTAATTTTTCAGGCAAACCCTAGTCTCTGCCTTCTCCAGCTTACGTAATGATGTAATGTAATTTTTAGGATTTCAATTTGGATGGGCTCTGAAGCGAGAGACCTAGGTTCGATTCACAGTGCAGGCAGTACCTACGACTTTTTTATTTACAAATCTACAAAGATCTGCGAATTTGTAGTAGGTAGCAATACCACACGCTCACGTTGAAAGAAAATATCGTGACGAAAGCCGCGGCTTGGTTAGATCCGCAAGTATTCAGTTGTGGGCTAGGCCGACTAAGCTGGATGGTATAGGTCTTGAGCAAGCCTACTCCATCTAAACAATGACCCAGGCACTGCAGGATCCGAGTGATCCCTTCACTTATCTAGCGTCAGTGGAGCTGCCAGTGGACAACCTCATCTCATTATGTAGCTTATGTCACCATGCCACGGGTGCAATTAAATTAGACTCCACTGTATGGAGTTGTCTGATTTAGCCCTTTTGTTTCACACCACCTTATGTCACACTGTTACATTCTGTGACTTTTTCCCCCAGGTATCTCATATCCTACTCCGGACTGTCATATACATTATTATTTTGACTTTTTCGAGTTGTCTAAATGCTTAACCCGATAGAGTGGAAAGTTATGTAATATAAGGCACGTCTACAGTCCTCCGCACCTCGCTGACTGGGGAGGCTCTTGCGTAAGCGCACCCGTCCATAGGATGCGTCAATATCGATCCCGGTAACAACACGCGGACAATACACATAACGCCACGCAGCGGCCGGTACAAGCCTCACATTCAAGAGATCGTAAGTTTGAACCGTATGTCGACATGCACCAACGTTTGTTATCTACGTACCGAAACTGTAAAAGATACGACTCGATAACTGAGAAGGAAAACCTTGTGAGGAAACCTGAGTGCCTGAGGTGTTCACATACCTCAGCGCTTGAAATCACCACTCTGCGGTAGGCATCCGAAAGAAGGTATGTAGTGGGACGTATATTTTTGATGTTTCTACAATCAACCGTTTAGCCAGGAGAGCGGGAGAAGAGGAGGGGAGGCTGTAAAAAATCGCGGTTTAAACAAACGGAACCCTAGACCAAAAATGCATCCCTCCCTAGGGTTCCCTAACGTAAGACCGAATGACCAATAGCCGATCCCTAATTTATGTGTAGGGCAGGTACCCTAAAAAATAAATTATTTAAAGTATTTATCCTACCGTTTTATTGGCGTGATTATATCTATGCCAAAATTCAGCTTTCTAGTACTAGTCGTCTCTGTAGTAAGCCGCGGACAGATAGACAGACGGACGGACATGGCGAAACTATTTAGATTCCTTATTCACTACGAAACCCTGAAACCTCTTAGGATCACTTTTTGTCAGTCTGTTTATCGTCAAAACCATGGGCGGGCAGGTGGGAACTGCGTAAATTTTGGCAGCCAACTTCGAAACCCTACAATACGCACTGTCCGTCACGCACTTCGCCGTTTCTTACTTTTTATATAAATGAATGTACCTATAAATAAATAAATAACTTCCACACAACACAAACACATAATATTAATGAATCCCCTAAAATTACTACTTAACAATAGTTTATTTTATTTTATTTAATATAATGTAACAATTTAACATTTATTTCAGACATTAAAAACAAATCCATAAAAATACAAAAAGATGCAAGTACAGTATCAAAAAATTATTATTAAAAAGTGGACCGAAAACTCTGGACTGAACTGGGGCAGGCGTTTGCCCAGAGGACACAATAATAGAGACTACGTAAAAAAACTTTCAAAAATAAACATTATTAACAAAAAAAACAGACTTCAAACAAAAAATACTCCAAAACTAACAATAATTGTAACGCAAGTAAGAATATGCAATTATTTTCAACTTTGTTGTTTGAAGTTGGTTTTTTTTTGTTATTTTTATTATTAGTGAATCTGAAGTACACTAACTAATTGGAAACCAAGATCAATAGACCACACAAAGATTAGCGCATATACATACTTATAATTATGGTTTTCTCGTGGATGCCATTTCAAAGCTGGACCAAATTGTAATGGTACGACACTGGAAGCACCAGGTTTCAAATACAAAAAGAATCATCAAAATCGGTCCACCTGGTCAAAAGTTCTGAGGTAACAAACATTAAAAAATGCAGTCGAATTGAGAACCTCCTCCTTCTTTGAAGTCGGTTAAAATTTAATTATCAATACTGAAGGTTTTGTATTTATTATTTAAATAAAACGTTGTATTAAGTCAATTCAAAGGAAAGTAAAAAAACCTACGGAAAGTAAAACTGAAATTATAAGTTTTAGACTCACTGGCCCCGATCTGTGGTATGGTAGTGCCCAAGACGAGTCCAGCGAAGGGCAATGGCACTATCTTTTCTCGAAGCTTCTCGAAAAAAACCCCGATCTTGTCACTGACTCACTGATTATCATCAAAATTCTTATGGAAGGTAAGATTTCCTGAAGTCCTACGAAGCTGATATTGGGTATGTGAGATAGTATTAGTACATAAATATATACAAATAATTTTTCACCTTACTTACTCCCCAACCCCTTTTAAAGTGTAGTGAAATAAGTTGTAGATAGGTAGGTAGTAGTTTGTGAAATAGAGGCTCCTCATAGAGTTAGGGACTAGTCTTAGAAAGCGCCCGAGGCGCGCGTACGATACGCTGCGTTTCGGACGGTATAACGCGCGCACCACGGACGCGGACGCTTGATGTATCCGTTGCATAGAACTTCATACAATTTTAAAGAGCGTCCGATACAATGTAGTGTGGTCACCCCAAATGATATATTTCTATGAGAAAAAATATAATTGAATATCTTTTAAAACAGACAAGGAATATAAAATATTAGACGGAGGATCTCTAGTAAAATATTTTACTTCAAGTTGAACTAGTTTAAAGTTTCTGTGATACTATAAATCTTAAGATATTGTCATTTTTAACTAACTTATAATGTGTGGACTGAGTGAGCACACACAAACATTGATTATCCAAAAACCTGCCGCGTTAATGGTTTGTTATCTATTTTACGAATTCTCTTATTAATTTTACTTGACTATAGACACATCTAGCAGTTTAATTGGTCAGTTTCTTCATTAGAAATCGGGTTTTCGAAAGTGTGTGGATTGAGTGAGCTGTAATTTTTTTTGTATCGTTTTACAAATGCAGATATTACTTTTACAATTCTTTTAGAACATTTACTAAATGAACAGCATCCTTTTTCTATTTTTAGAAGGGTGCTCACTCAATCCACACGCACACCGCGCGCACCACGGACACGGACGCATGATGTAATCCGTTGAATAGAACTTCATACAATTTTAAAGAGCGTCCGATACGCAGCGTATCGTACGCGCGCCTCGGGCGCTTTCTAAGGGTGTAAGAGTTAGAAACTTGGCTCTTCATGGGATGTAAAAACTTTTTGACATGCCTTGAGGCAGCGTTGCCAGACTGTGCTGCCAAAATTACCGTAAAATGTACCCCAAAATTACCGTACAAATTACCGTACCACATTTGTAATCGTACACACTGATTTTATGATGAGTTGCTATAAAAATGAGATTATTACTTATTTTCTATTAAACAGAAAACTAGTAGTAAATTACTTAGTAAGTTTTATTTCTTAAATAATAATGTAGTTTTATTCGGTAAAAGTAACTCAAAACTTTTTGCCAATGAAAGTGAAACTGCTTTACCAGTACATAATGTCTGATTTTTAATTCCGTAGAATTCGGACAGTTATCATTTTTTGACATGTGAGAGATCAGAAACCTTTTTTGGCCGCGCACATTTTTCAATTTCAATACGAGTGTGAATATCTGAGTCTACACATTTAATTTGTTAGTGATCCATTTTATAAAGTGTGGAGCTCCAAATTAAAAGAAAATTTAAGGCAAGAGACAATTGTGTCCCTTTTCATCACACAAACAGTAAAAAAAGTACAAGTAAAGAAAACATATTTTCATTAAAATATTTAATCATCATTAATACTAATATCACTATTTTCATCATAATCATCATCGCTGACATAAATTATTAAGTGAGCTAACAGCGGCATACTTCACTTTTCTAAAAAGGTTTACGAAACCTTGAATTAGTAGGCAGTGATGCCAGCTAAAGAATAAAATAAAGTAATTAAAGTAAATTCTACACTTCGTTCGTGATATTGAAATATTTCTTATTTTTGTATTATGTCACTTGAGTAAGTAAATATTATGATTGACCTTTTTGTAGGTAAAACATAAAAAATACGTAGCATTTTATTTTTTATTGCCCCCAAATGGGTTAAATTTGTCCCTTTTTCGGTGGAGAACTTTTTCAGTAGCAACACTTATGAAATGTCAGAATTCTACGGAATAAAAAATCAGACTTTAGTTGGTTTAATGCCCCAATTTGATGATTCAGAGATATTTCTTACCCAAGAAAAAGCAGATTTCAGATTTAGTTCGTTTTCAGTTTTAGTTTCGGATTCGGATCGTTCTTATTCGTACAATCATTCATGAATGAAGAAAGAAAATAGCGAAATATAGACTGAGAATAGGCGCCAATTTCAAATTACCGTACAATTTGTCGAATTTAGGCAATGTTCTCAGAATTACCGTACGTTTTTGTTACCACGATAGATTACCGTACAAGGCTTGAAAATACCGTACAAATACGGTAATTACCGTACGTCTGGCAACGCTGCTTGAGGTCTCGTCGTGGCATTTTTTTTTTCTCTTTTTTTGTGGATAGAGCAGTCCCTGTTCCGGTTTTGGCTTTCAGTAGCGCCATCTGCAGGTCAACATTATTTACTGTCAACTGGACTATAGAAGTGCGAGTACGTACTAGTACTTTCATAATAAATCGCTAGATGTCGCTTTAAAAAAGTTCGTAGTGGACCAAAAGATGGCGTTAAATTCAAGCTGTTAGAACCTTTTCCCACTATACGACAAGATTGCTAATGGCAATGTCGGGGTTCGTAAAGAATTATGAGATATGCTCCTAAAATAAAATAATGATCTAATTTCGCTTCATATCATTCCACGCTCGAACTGGGGGCAAACTATTAGTACACTATTCTTCAATAGAAACCGTTCTTCACGACCTATTAATTTAGCCTACCCTACCTTCTAACTCTTAATAGGCTGTTTCTTCCGTGGAGGCTCGTCTATTCACGGTTGATCAAGTACTTATAGGAAATCACCATACAATAGATAAAAAAACCGACTAGGAAAGCAGTTTAAGTAAACCTATATGTGCCTAATGCCCGTTTTCACCAACCAACCCCTAACCTAACTAGGTACAGTACTACCATCTGTTCAGTTGATAGCGGCGCTAGTGGAGAATTTCGTAGTAACATTTAAGAAATTCACTTAGAATTAGAAGAATATTTTAACCCATCTTTCAATTTTAATAAAAATATATCTATAAATCTTAGTAGAAACGTAGAAACTAACAACTTCGTTCATAAAGTAAATATTCTATTTGTACTATGAATAAAATATTTGACTTTAGTAAGTGAATAAATAAAACCTAAAAATGGGGAACAGGATTCACAATTAATTAGTTCGTTATAATTTTGCCCACCTGAGCAGATAACTTGGTGGCGCTGTAACCCTTTTTTTAGGTGACCCCCTAAAGTACTCTCTAAGTTAAATTCATTTTCACCAATCATTGACACACCTAAAAAAATTTTGGCTGACATGACACTTCTAAAACAAACTGTCACGTATTAAAGCTAGGGGCTGAACAATCGGTCCCTTAAGTTTAAGGGCACACCTCTAGCGCCATAAGAGTGACGGATAGATAGTTGATAACCCTGCATCTATATGCCATAAACCATCTTGATACTTTTGCTTAACTTGATTATTTGTTTAATTAGTTTGGTGTCTCCAATGAATTTTGTCCAAATATAAATAAATACAGGGCGGTCGAAACGGTGACGTCAAAAAAAAAATTTTGATTCCTCACATCCACGAGTATCCATATATACCCCATGTATGTTGACCGATTTTTAGTAGTTTAGGAGTTATGATTTTTTTAATGTATTTTTTTAAAAGTCACGAAAAAATTTTATTTTAATTTTTTTTCAACTTTTTATTGAGTTTTCTTAAACTTTTTTTTTGTCAAAATAATCCTCCTGAATTGATCTTTCACGCATAAAATAATCAGCATCCTAACCTTTTCGCAGGTCACAAAAATTTAAATCGAAAAGGAATAATTGAGTAACGAGCGACTCTGAGTAAAATTTTCGACGTACATTGAAAAATAAAAAAAGATATTCCATAACTCCTGCATAGTCTCAAAAACTTTGAGGGACCCTAAGCATTCATAATAATAATAATAAATTAGTACTTCATAGGCTATTATTTGCTGATTTTCATCTTCAAAGGTTCTGAGGTAAGATTTTCAAAAAGTCGTTAATCGATAAAAAAAAAAGTTAATTGGCAATTTGGTCATTCCCAAGACTACATTAACATAATAAATGCCTTACGCAACACCACAAGTCCTCAGAAGTGAAATCGGTCACCATGAAAGAAACAACATGCGAAAAATTTTATTTTAAATTTTTTTCACATTTTTATTGAGTCTTTTTAGATTTTTTTGTCATAATAATTCTCCTGAATTGATTTTTACGCATAAAATAATCAGCGTCTTAACGTTTTCGCAAGTCACAAAAATTTTTGATTGAAAGGGAATAATTTAGTAACGAGCGACACGGAGTTAAATTTTCGACGTACATTAAAAAAATAAAAAAAGATATTCCATAACTCCTGCATAGTTTCAAAAACTTTGAGGACCAATAACAATAAAAAAGTAGTACTTTTTAGGCTATTTTCCTTTTCGATTTAAATTTTTGTGACTTGCGAAAAGGTTAGGATGCTGATTATTTTATGCGTGAAAGATCAATTCAGGAGGATCATTATGACAAAAAAAAGTTTAAGAAAACTCAATAAAAAGTGGAAAAAAAAATAAAAAAAATTTTTTTCAAGAGTTTTAAAAAAATACATTAAAAAAATCATAACTTCTAAACTACTAAAAATCGGTCAACATACATACATGGGGTATATATGGATACCCCTGGATGTGAGGAATCTAATTTTTTTATTTGACGTCACCGTTTGGACCGCCCTGTATAAGCAAAACGAAACATTAACTACATCAAAACCAACATTTCCACTCCACCAAAAACAGGGATAATAAAGATGCATGCACCACATAAACTTATAAACATTTATTAATGCTGAACCATAATCAAAATCTGATTCATATCTTTTTTCTCAACATCTTTGAGTCCTTGAACTAGTTAAGTCTTCGATCTGAGGTTTAACATTTTCGTCATCCGACAGACCT
The DNA here is from genome assembly GCA_947310845.1 of Yponomeuta plumbellus. Taxonomy (NCBI): domain Eukaryota; kingdom Metazoa; phylum Arthropoda; class Insecta; order Lepidoptera; family Yponomeutidae; genus Yponomeuta; species Yponomeuta plumbellus. The sequence goes on along the minus strand of OX371193.1, from coordinate 18,873,658 downwards.
TACAACAAGAAATAATTCATGTTTGCTTTAAAACATTATTACTCGTATGTACATACTAAAACATAGGTAAAATTATGTTGAATAGAAACAAAAGTTTTTTTCTTATTTAAATCTAGGACGAGTATCAAACTGTTTGGGCTGTACTACTTGCACAAATTTGACAGTCAGAGTGTGGCCATATGAAGAATTCGAAATAAATCGCGACCCAGGACTCGCTTGTCAGACTCAAGTTATTTGTTTGCTTCAAAAGCGCTTGTACCCGTAAAGGGAGTAGAACCAATCTACGTTGTACCCCAAATTATAGTAGATACAACGTATTCTGTCATGTCATAGTACTGTACATTCCGAAACAAAAGCTATGAATTTGCTGAGAAATTATTGCGATATTTGATAGTTTTCTCATTTGGGACCAAGTCAAGTAATAGATAGATAGGTATTATTATTAGTAACTGTGTTGTTTGGAAGTTATTATTTTCCCACTAATATCAAAATTGCGGCATTATTGTACAATTCTGCCTAAAGTTCGAACTTTTCTGAAAAAACCTATTGAAAAACGTTTGCAACGCAAGGTCAATACTCAAGTAGGTAGGACCTAATTGCTATTGTATGATTCACAGTATGTGTATGCAGCATCAACTCAGTATCAGAATCAAGGTCTTGTGACGTAATTTATTACACTTGGTCAACTACGTATTTAACGTTCAGCAAAAACGACGACGGATGCAATTACGAGTATGATGATGTACCTATTTTAACCAATCAGCATCATCAAAATTTTAGTAAAAATCACACCTGTAAAGTTTGCTACAGACATGTAAAAATGGTACACTATGGTCTGCTCTGGCTAAACAATATCCTGAGCAGCAATTAGGTACTTACTCGTGAATGGATTGAAATAAAATATCACACTCACAGGGCCTAGATTCCACTAATGCATTGTAGTACAATGACAACTGAATGAACATGGCGATTTAGTTTCATTGCCGCTTTAAAACAACGCGAGCACGTAGGTATATCAATAATTCGGTTGTTGACACGACCAACAATAAATTATTTGATATGCTTGATTAAAACAAAAATCACAAAATATTTCGGAAAATGTACCTCTTTTAGTCAATTACTAGTTATTACAATTTTTAAATAGCTGAAAAATAAAAGAGTGCTCTGAAATATGACGTCATAAACCGGTATTTTCATACAAAATTCCGTTTTAAAAGTAACTTATTTGACATTTTGTCAACTACCGTATTCTAGGCGTCGATGGTATGAAAAAGCACGTCACGTGACCCGACCGAGTATCTGTCATCGTACTACCATGCACTAACAGAATCGAGGCCGTGGTTTCCGTGACGTGAGGTTACTTAAATCTTAGACGGGCCGAGTGCCCGAACTGTATAGAACGTGTCGCACCGCACCTTTACCGCGCTCTCGCCTTACACGTCCACCTAGAAGACCCTTTATATGTTACGTATCTGATTCAATCAGTGACCTCACCATCACGTCATCAGACAATGATTGAGACCTATGTTAGACACATCTGCCCGTGCCCAGGAACATATTCAGAAGTTTTACTCACCTAGACTTACGGGGCTTGACCAGACATACTGCACAAAAAACCTTTTTGTAGCAAACCGTAACGAAATAGAGTGACTAACAAGCTTATTAGCCTTCGAATTCCTTCACATTTACCTAACTGTCCACAATTACCTCCTAAGTCCTGACCTTGATAATAACAGTCGAAAATTTTTGTTTTTAAGGTAAGACTTAGAATGGTATTGGGCGGACTAATGCCCGGTTCCTATAATATACGCCTACCGGCTACGATCCGTTTTCCATACAATTTATTGACGGTTCGTAGGAATTTCGTAGGAATTGTAACCGATCGTAAGCAAAAACGAAGCGTTTTGTGGATATTGGAACCGGGCATAAATGGGTCGAGCCACTTAGGGCGCCAAGAATTACGAAAAGTATGGATAAATGAATAGCTTCCATTCAACACAATCAACTGCTCCTAAACTAGGATACCCTATGCTGTGGTAACTAGGCCATGACATCACAAACATGAAAATATAACCAAAGTGAGGCAATTTGTACAAATCAAGTACGGTGTCTTCGATATGTTGGGATCGGACCCACGACCTCTTATTTGCCAGCCAAGCCAGTAAACTGATAGACCAACGAGGCAGGGTGGATTACGTCAAAGAATACTATGTATAAGAATCGACAGATCGTATCTATACGAAATAGGAAGGCCGCTATCGATTGTAGAGCAAAGTTCTCGCTCGACGCCACCCACACAGCAGAGTCGGGCTGGGGAAAGTGTTCCTGCGTCATTTGATTTGATTTTTTTTTAATTGGGTAGTAGTTGACAAAATGTCAAATAAGTTACTTTTAAAACGGAATATTGTATGCAAATACCGGATTATGACGTCATATTTCAGAGCACTCTTTTTGTGTTTTACCTATTAAAAAATTGTAATAACAAGTAATTGACTAAAAGAGATACATTTACCGAAATATTTTGTAATTTTTGGTTTAATCGAGCATAAAAAACAAATTATTGTTGGTCGTGTCAACTACCGGGTTCAGGTTATAATTAGGTTCAGGTACTAAAAGTACAAAATACCCACTTTTTTCATGCAAATACATTCTCCGCCAGTCATCCCTAACCGTGCGTGAGTGTTACAAAAACCTTGACACTGACTTTTAGATTTTTATAGTATTTCGTGCAGCCCATGGCTATCTTGCGGTATTTAATTACCTACAAAAAGTATGCCGAAAACGCCTTATTAATTTTATTTTCGTCGACGTAAGTTTATTCTCGCTACCTACTACCGAAATGTAACAAGAGGAGTTTCAAACTAGATCGACACTTATCAGATGGTAACAAGAGTTGCATTTGTGGGCCACAGTATGACATCATCTTGGCCTTCTGTATTAGGTGGGTAGGTCACAAAATAGATAGAATTAGAACGTTCGGTTGGACATAGCTCATCCCATTTATCCCCCGTGGCACTACAGCTTGGCACTACTTGTAGTGTCATGGGTAACTTAACTCGCCCATGCACTACTTCCGCATACAACAAATTTTACCGTGATCTACTTAACACCCGAGGTACTACCACTAACGACCAAATACCAGTGTAGTGTCACTGAAAAAGCGGGATTGCCCTTGACACTACCAGTAAAGTCAAAGGAAATAAAAATTTCCTATGGCACTACAAGTAGTGCCAAGCTCTAGTACCACGGGCGAAAAAGGGCTCAACCGTGAAAAGTGTCTCACCCGTATTCCAAGACTTTCCTCAAAGCTCCGTCGACTCCACTCTTCTTATAATAAGGAAAGCGGTATTATTTATAAAACGGCATGGATTTCCTCTATTTGAGTAAATTTCTCACTCCAGTCGTGGAATCAACTATAGTGCGTTTTTTAATTCCAGTCAGTAAAATGACATTTAGAATTGGAAAAGGGCTGCCAGTTAAAATAGTGATGTTTTCAGTCTGTCGATTTAACGTTATAATCAATTTTCTTCTTGAATTGAATCAACAAATTAAATATTAGCACAGAGGAAAAAAAGAACAGAGTGACCACCAGATTTTTAATTTTAAGTAAATCTTTTTACATATTCTTATTTTTTTGTCACAGGATTTCAACCTGGTGATTAAGTAATTAAATAATAAAAACATATTGTAAATGAAAAACAAGTTTTGGGTTTTAGAATTTCATTCTGACTCTGACGAGATAGAACTGTCTGAATCGTTTACATTTATTTCAAATTTATCTACAACATCATCTATTATATGGTCTAACTGACACATTTTATCCTCGACTTTTTTTGTATGTTCTATACATTCAGCCCAGCGTTGAGGTGTCACCATAGCCAAACCATCTTCAAACAGTTTTTTCACTTCATTTAACTTGAAATTTTTATTGCTTCTTGCGACATGTCCTTTCACCTGTGCTATAGGGTTTAGTTCGCAGTGGTAGGGCGGTAGTCGCAGAATGGTGACACCATACTGAGTGGCTAATTCTTCTACAACATATTTCGCATAATCTGCTTTATGTTGCTTAATAATTTCTAGCAGTTCTGCTTTGACCATTTCTGATCGGAATTCAATATTTTTTTCCTGTAGCCACTCAGCCAACGCTGCTTTTTGCCAAGATGTATTTGGAATTTTTTCAATCCTTCGCGAATGATAAGGAGCATTATCGAGGACTAATATAGAATTTTTTTTTAGTCTTGGTAAAACTCCCTTTAACCATTCTTCGAAGATTCATTCGAACCATTCATTTCTTGATGGTAGTCTTCAGTATTTTTTTTCGCTTCGAAAATAAGTTGACTATTCTCCACAAATCCGTCCTCATTGCCAATATGTCTGATAATCAATCGTCTCCCTTTTCCGGTAGGGACTTTCAAACCTGTCGTTAGACCCTCTAGAAAAGCCTGTCGGGACGATTCTACTTTTGTGTCTGTCCACGCCTTTTTTGTAGTATGGCCTTCATTGACCCATGTTTCATCCTGATAGTAGATGCATTTCCCCTCCCTGCGGTACTGCTTTATGGCGATTAGGTACTTTTTCCGCCACAATATAATATCTTGTCTATCAATCAGGCAACTTTGCCGTTTGCGAGTTGTGTACTTGAAATTGATGTGTTTCAGCAAGCGTTGCAGGGTTGATCTTGACATATTAGGAAAGTCAGAGTCGTCATTTACAGCTCGTAACACTTTGTCTATTGTTGGAGCTTCCTTGGCATAAAAAAATTGATGAACTTTTCTGCAAACTGCAGAAAATACAAATTCGTCATATTTTTCTTTGAAAGTCAACTTCGGTCCTGTCTTTTGAGGGCTTTTAAAGTTAATGTTTTCTTTGTGCTCTTTTATAACACGATAAACCGAGCGTTGGGATATGCCCAATAACCGTAAGCAACCGTAGAAACGCACTCGTCTTTTCTCGGCATATCAAGCGGCGCGTCAGGGTCATCTTTTGCAAAAACATATTTATAGGTATTCAATGTCTTTTTCCGACACTTTAAGTGTTAGGCGCTTCCTTTTCTTTCTCGGAGAAAGGCTATCACCTCTCGAGGTAGATGCTTGAGGATCCATAAGTGACACAGAGTAGATATTAATGTTCAGAAAACGTAAGCCAGTCAGTAATGCAATCTCAAGGAAGTCAAGATGAGAAGCCAAGGTCAATCGTAGTGCAATCCAACAGTAGTCCAGATGAAACGCCAAATTCAGTCGCAATGCAATCCAGTCGATGTCCAAGTGAGAAGCCAAAGTCGTTAAAAAACACCAAAAACTATAAGAACACATTCACGTTGCCGCGGTAGAAACGGAATTGAAGCCCTTAAAGTTCGTTTTTTTCTTAGTTCGTTTTTTAATTCGATGAAAAAAAAATGACGAAAAAATGAAGCAATTCAATAAAGAAAATTTTTGGAAAATGGCGCCAACCGTAAAAGAGATTTTTCATTTCTTCACCAATTCTGGGTAGGCAAAGGGAACTAGCCCATACAGCCAAGTCTTCAGTAATTTTTTTTTATATGAAATGAAAAGTAAATTTAATGAGATGAAATGAAATGGAACCAAACCCAACTCAATCGAATCAAATCATTAAATCTGTTATTGAAACAAATTATAGTAGGTAATTAAATTATAGTAGTTATAAAAACTTCGTAGTTGATTTTTTTCTTTTTAATAGACATTATTTTGAGAGTTAGTTATATTTAATTGAACATTTTAGTTTTTTTTTTCAATACAATATAACTCCGAAAGGACAAACATTTGGCTGTTGGCGTCATAGTAACTTTTGTTCAGCTCGCTGAGGCCTATTTTATGATGTATCACACATGGCTATTGGGCTGAGGTCCAAAATTGCATTCCTTTGACAGCCGTAATATTTTTTTCTTTTAGTTCTTCTGAAAACGGCTCGTTGATAATTTTTATTCATCTAACACGATTTTGGGAGAATTCTACGAAAGAAAGAAGTGATACAACCTTAGTCTTTATTTTATGTCGATTGTGTACATCTCTATTATTTTTCTTCCAAAACCTGGTCACATCGCAAATGTCATTTTACTGACTACAATTAAAAAATGGAGTTTATTAAAATAGTATCTCAGAACCTATCTTAAAACGTCCTCAAACTCTAATAAGTCGAAGAGAGTGAGAAACTTCTTGGAATACGGCTGTTACAATCCTATCTCATTGTTGCTCCTGCAAAGGTAGTATGAGGACGCGAGTCGCGCGCGACAACGTCAAAAGTCGCGAGAATTTGACAGTTAATGTACTGGAAAGTCGCGACTTTTGACGTTGTCGCGCGCGACTCGCGTCCTCATACTACCTTTGCTGAAGAACCCATGATGGGTTACCCATCATCAGTTGCGAACTATAGCAATGTTCTGTGTAGTACTGTGGGAGATTACTAAAGAAGACATTGTTAAGTAATCTCCCACAGTAATCCATACAACACTGGGAACCATGCCTCCTTACAGCTAAACAGCGTGGTATTTTTTGACACCTAATATTTTCTACTTCTAGTTTTATATCCTACTGGTTTCATAACATCCTGCAGGATTTTTGTTTGTTTTTTATTATATTTTTACTCTATGTAGACGTCCTAATCATCACGACGGATTTATTTCTTTCTTTCTATTATTATTTATTTATTTATCACTATTTGTGTACCTAAATATAAATTTGAGTGTGGTTATGTCCTTGTAAGTATAACTGGCTGTGTGTGTGTGTGTAAGTGCGTGCGTGTTTATTTCGGTTTAATACTCCGTGAGTCATCTGAGACCATTCATGGCCTCAGTCTGGGTGTTTTGACATGTATGATTCCTTGCCTGGTTACCACAGCAAGGCATCCTTATAGTGTTGCATAGAAAGGTCGGACCTTCTGTCCATTGTAATCCCAGACTGGAACGCGACGCGAGCCGGCCGGCGGCGCGGCGCGCGCGGTGCCGTAGTTTGGAAATAGCACTCGACCGAACTACACCGTACAGTGCCACAGACTGCTCTAAGTGGAAAACTTCTAAACTCTGTTCCACCATGACAAACATCTTAGGTGAGCATGCAAACAACATTGTTTATCCAATACATCTTTGTTATTTTACGACATATTTATTTATGGTACATTGTCTCACTAAAGAAGCGTGTAGATCCTTGAGATATTCGCAATGCGGTAGACATAGCTTGGATTGTTTTTTTTTTCTTTCCGCGTCTTTCAAGATGTATCTAGTGTTTGACTTAATGCCGGCGGGTAATTTTGGCTCAAAGCCAGTTTCGGGCGTGGTAAGTGCTGGTGAAAGAATTTCAGGATTAATACACTTATTGCAGAATGCGATTACCTAATACCGGAAGAACGTACACCTATTTTAGCAAAGCAAACAATTTATTCGAGAACCTGTTCGTTACTTACCTACATGGAATCGTATTGTAGGCGTGACTAGAATGCGTTGACCATTTTATACAGACCTACCTTGTATCTTTATAGGCTACATGCAACCTTAAAATAAGTAATATCTGAGACTGCCTACGACATTAGCTAGATTGATGTATGTACCTAAGTGTAGCAAAGCATATTCAAGAAATTGGAGCCGATATAAGGTTTTTGTCTCAAGACGTAAGTTCATTCTTGACGAACACGTAATCCGAGTTAAGAATGCGTCTCGAGAGACTCAATTTATATCGTGATAAGTACGTAGGTGTCTACTTGTTTTTGCTTGCATTTCATTACATTTGAATCATGGCAGGAATGCTAAATGAAATTACAAGACACTCTAGTTACATCAACTCACATTCGTCTACTGCCGTAAGTATAGGCAGTATAGGCCGTATAGGCAGTAAACGAATGAGAGTCGGTTTAGCATAGTTTTCTCAATTCTCGGCCATCTTTATCTAGACGCGCCTAACTCTAATTTGCAGTCCAGCTCAAGGTACATAACTACAATCTTCCAATCTTAACCTTAGTACCTAATACGACAGTAGGTCGCTCGCGCGCCGCGTCCCCCGCAGCATTGATCGGATGACATCACCTCAGGTCAAACGACTCATTCACAACAACAAACGACCGTAACCGTCTGAATTGCTCTACCTACCTAGTTCGCTTCGATAATCTAAAAAACATTCTAACACTTAGCAATTAAATACAAAGTGGCCTAACAGACTTTGGCAGTTGAAAGCAAAACCTAAAATGGTGACTGTCTACACCAGACCGCTTTCAACACCTAACAAATACTAATAATATAATAAATCATGCCGTCAAATACGCATTAAACAACCTACCTGCCTTTTCAACAAACTGCTACAGTTCTAAAGAAACAAGATTCCTTCGATTGCATTCGATTCTTTCTGGTAGACTTAAAGCTAAATTAGGCATGACAAAAATATGCAGGTGGTAAGTCGTGTAGCAATTCTAATTTATATTATTATTTTTTGGTGCAGATGTATCGACAGAGGACAACCTCCAGTACCAGTTCTTCCCTTTGGCGAATGGCTTTGTCAACTTCAAGGTTAGGGCTCCCAACGATGCCCACCTGGCCCTAACGATGGGCCCACAGGAGTCCAACCCTATGTACGAGGTAAGATTACAAGCCACTTTCCTTCCCTAAATTGAAACAAAATGTAGTGACGATAAAAAAAGAACGTTGTAGGTAGATTGAAAGAGGATCTTTATTAATACTCTGATTTTTAATTTCGTGTACTAAACTGACAGCTGCAAGCGCTCTTTCTTTTTTTAAATGTTGCTAGCTCAGAAAGTCTCGACCGAGTTCTCGGTCTCGGTCTCGACATTGTCAGCTAAAATTCTACTTTTTATTTGCTTATTGATAACTAGGTACTGCGTTGCAAACTTATCGTAATGAAAAAAATAGTATTGTATCAGTTGAGTGATCAAGTCGTTTCTTTTTTAAATTTACTAAAATAAGTAATTTTAGAATCTTAATTTACGTTGATCAGTAATAAAAGTAGCGTTGATTTCTATCTACAGTGACATTTTCAAAATGGTTAAATTAATTTAAGCAAGAAAATCATAATGTAACATGCAACTTTTTTTTTCAAATCACCAAACCGAATACTAGTTTGGCTTTCGAATCATATCTTGTTTCAATATCTCGAGAGTCTTCGAGTACTTTATTGTACAACAAAATCCAAAACTGGCAACCCACCAAATGTCAGTTTGGTACACGAAATAAAAAATCGGAGTATAGATAGTTTGGACATTGTGGAGAAGCTGACAGAAGACAAACAGACTAAACAAATACCTATACAGAGCGAATGTGGGTGGAAGGGCCTAAAGTGACCCAGGCGGACATACTTCGACTAAATAGGGTAGGTAATTAACAAAAGGCAAGATAAAAAATACCCGGAACCGGCGTGCGTGCATTTAACAGCTAATAAACGTCGATGAAGCGAAAGTGATCGGTCAGGATTGTGGCAAATGGCAATCCCTGGACTTTGCCTCCCATCTGGGATAAGCGATTTAAATTATAAAAAAGGCGATGATAAAAAATGTTCTCGGTTCATAGGCACGTCTCTGTACTTCTTTTCGATGTAATGAACGTCGAATGAATTAGTAACTAGTTTGTGATCAAGCACTAGTGAACTAATTCGATATAGAGCAGATAATCCGAATAAAAACCATTCACTAAGGTGACACAGGGCTAGTATACGTACCAGAACCACAACATTGCAATAAACCACGAATATCAATAAAACTCTATTATTCTCTACATTTCCAGGTGTTCATCGGCGGTTGGGGAAACACAAAGAGCATAATCAGGAGGAACAAAACAAAACCCGACGTAGCCGAGGCCGACACGCCCGGTATCCTGGACGGTGGCCAGTTCCGCGGCTTCTGGGTTCGCTGGGATAGCGGTATCGTGTCTGCCGGCCGCGATGGGGAAGCTATTCCCTTCCTCTCCTACCAGGACCCTGAACCCTTCCCCGTTGCCTTCGTGGGCGTCTGCACTGGCTGGGGCGCCTCTGGCACGTGGAAGATCGAAGGTAATACTCCACACGACCCCTCAGCAAAATGTACCCAGCCGACCACATGCAATGACCATATATTGTCCACGCAGATTCGCCCGAGTTCCAAACCCCGGACAAGTTAGAGTATAAGTTCGGACCCGCAGCGTCCGGCTCGGTAGAGCTTGAATACCGCGGCCCGCACAACTGCCACGTCTGCCTCACCACCGGGCCGGCTGAAGTCGATCCCATGTACGAATTCATCCTCGGCGGTTGGGAGAACACCAAATCCGTGATTAGATACTGCAGGCAGAAGCCGGACAAGGTATCGTAGTTAGTTAGATCGACGAAACGGTGTTCAGTTCTCATTCAAAATTGTTAAAACTATGGAAATTCGTAGGTGGAAATTCCGACGCCTGGGATAGTCAATCCGGGAGAGTTCAGAAAGTTCCTGTTTGAATGGAGGTGTGGCAGGCTTTTGGTCCGTGACGGGATGTCTGGAGCTATCATCATGGAGTGGACGGATCCGGCTCCGTTCCCGGTGACGCACTTCGGGGTCCGCACTGGCTGGGGCGCGCGCGGCCAATGGCGGATCAGGCAATTCTACAGAGGCGGCGCACTACCCCGTTGAGTGTCCTTGAATTGTTAAGGCTTTGGTGTATAGCTGGTGATTTAGAGTTGCGTGATATGCGACTGATTTTACTGCATTCCAAATTGTCCACTTAACTAATCTTACAGGGGCGGTCTGATTGATTGGCTGTTATTGGAATAATGTTTTAGTAAGCTAACAAACATTTATACTTAATATAAATAACTACTACAAGACTGTAGATACTAATTCAATGTTTACCTAGTTGTTTTCTTTACCATGAACTCCAGGAAATTTCAACACCTGGTTGATGTGATGACTTAAGCATTTTGTGGTATGTTGGGTACATTTTGTGATTTGCTTGCATTCAAAGCTAATTTCAATCAATGCATGCCTGTCTTTATTATTGCACGTCAATGATATTAATATCGTTGTGGCACGTATTAAGAACACCTCCTTAAAGATCTACAACAGACAACCTACGAATTTAACTATCACTGCACACAACACACATGTTCTGGTTCACATTTATTAACACATTAAGGTAGGTACTTACCATTAATTAGTGCCAATTTTATACTAAATACATTCCAGTTACTCACAAAGGCTGTTTGATCGATGCTTGTGTGTGCACGTGCAGACAAGACAGGATATCGTTTTCGGGAGGACTTTTTTAAATGATAGATAAGTGCTTTGCGAAACTAGGGGTCAATTATCCGATCCGCTAAAATATACTTATTTAGCATCGGTGGCGTACTCTGTAGATCTCACCATCAGCTACCATGGCATAGACCACGACACATAGCAGTAATCAGTGATCTTAGAGATCAAGACAAGAGAATCATACCCCTGGTTTCTCGAACGCTAACAGTTTGTTAATCTACTGTAAGTTAACATCTGCGAGTTGTTTTTTTGCATGCACTACAAACAACTGACAGCTGTTAACAATCGATTAACATACTGTTAGTTTTCGAGAAACCGGGGGGTTGGATGAACAATGAACATGCGCAAGTATTTTATATGAAGGATAAGAACTCGTTTTGTACCGCTCGCGCTCCCACACAAGCTCGATAGCTGCTTATATCGCTTCCAACCCATACAAGCCAACTGAAACCAACGTCAGGACTTACCGCCTCTTCCAGCGCCACCTTCAGCACCTACCCCAGCCGCGATGTTCAGTACCCCGCCCGGGTACCCTGGGGCGGGCGGATACCCCGGGGGCGCCGCCACGTGGGTCAATGCCACTGGGGGCCAAGTGCCGCCGGGAGCCGTTCCCGGGGGCCAGGACGTCTCCGGGGAACCTCTCTACATTGCCAGGGCTTCCCACGAGGGCGCCATGATCCCTGGCAAGCTGGTGGCTTCGCACGGCTGCGCTTACATCCCCTGGGGCGGTCAAGAGCACGGCAAAAATGAGTACCAGGTAAGTTTTAAAATAATTAAGATACAATTTGCAGGAGAAAAATAAGAAGGGGCCCAAATCAAGTAAAAGTGCCATAAATCATTCCCATAAAAGGATGCTGAGGAAAAAACAAACGAGTCGGGCTCGCCCACGAAGGGTTCCGTACCATAATAAAATTGGAAAAATCACGTTCGTCATATGGGAGCCCCCTCAAATATTTGTTTTAACTATTTTAATTTCATAATTTATTTTGAAAGTGTATTTTTGTACTCTGTAATTTTAATCCCTCGTTTGCGTTGCTCGATACAGTTGTAAGCGATATATTTTAGTTGAATATTACTAGTGTCTATTTTTGCCTGTTCTGCATGATATTGATACCTAACGGCAATCCGTTAGGAATCAATATCATGCAAAACAGGCAAAAATCACGTTTTCTATATGGAAGGCTGCCAGAGGAAAAAGCAGCGTTAACCTCCCAAAATCCCTCTAATGGGGTGGCTCATGACATCCGCAGGTCCTGGTAGGCGGCCCCGGCAACTGGGTAGCGACTGTCGCGGACAGGATCCCCCCAGGCGCTCTCCCCGGCGGCGAGTCCGAGGACGGCGAGCCCCTGTTCGTCGGCCGCGTCAACCACGAGGGCAGCCTTACCACCGGCAAGGTGCAGCAGTCCCATGGCGTCTGCTACATCTCCTTCGCTGGCCAGGAGCTCGGCTTCCCTGAGTACGAAGTCCTCGTCGCCTGAACTCCCAACAGAGCTACCCTAAGCCAAGCGTCCATACCGCAGTAAAGGAATAATATCACGTCCAGCAGTACCTAGCTTGCAGCGCGTCATGTTTAGGTGTTTTTGCTTTTACTTCGGCTTTCAATAGTTAGGTGGACGCTTAGCTACAAAGAGAGGGAGTGGATACCCGCTGACGAAACAAAGATTTACATTAATATAGGTAGCTATCCATCCGATCCTGCCGATAGCAAATGATCATTGGAAAATCGGCGCAAATTTCGAATACGCTTTTAAGCGCTCTTGCACGTAATATAAGCGTAGCTTGTACCTACATCTACAGTATTTAGGTAAAACACCTACTTACATAGGCACGGTAGGCGTATCAGATGCGATGATATATTTGATGCACTGCATAATATTGTTAATCGTTACATACCGTATGTTATAATTACCTATTATTTTATTATAATTATAGTCATATTAGTCATTGTATATTTTGATATTAAATTATACCAAATCACGGTAGCTAAGTATCATTATATCCCCACACTCTGGCAGTATTGGGCGCGGGCTCATGAATAAAAGAAATGTAAGAAAAGATTTCAAAATATGTGAGTAGTTGACCAAAAACGGACCTCAAGGGAAAATAATTGATTTCGAGAAAATCGCGTTTGAAGTTTCGTGTTTCTATAGGTTTCGACTCGTGCTCGGCTCACAAAAAAAATCATAACAAAATAACTACGGCACCTAAAAATATTCTGGTTAGACCAAAACAAAGCTAGAATACCACAGATTAAAAAAATCGAATAAAAAAATAACGGTTTCCAATCCCTCCGGGTCCCTTTTTGGTCAACCACTCACATATTGTGTAAAAATGATGTATACTTTCATTTACAATATTTTTGTGTTGAATAAAATGTAGTAGAACTATTGGGAAAAAAATGTTCCCACTAGTTCCACTATTCGGTAGGACATTCAGAAGTAGGAATTAGCCCTACGCGTAGGACTAATGGGATTTTTTTCCCCACTAGGTCCTCTATGGTGGAACGGTGGAAGTGATCAGTAGATCTAGTGGGAATGAACGGAAAAGATGAGCAGGCGGGGCAACTGGTTAGCCGCTGGAATGGTGAACTGTGGGCGCAGGTGCTCACAGTGTGGTTCTTGAGAAGACCAAAGTAGGTACGGTGGGTAGCCTACCCGTATTCCTGTATATGGGTAGAAGGCTGTGAACGTGAGAAGAGCGTCAGGGGAAGCTGGGTAAAGTGATGGGGTACAGTCACGAGCAATAATATATGTATACACTGTCACATTTTCTAAAAATGTTATCTTAAAACAATCTTAGAAAGAAGTGTACGATAATTTGACCTAAATTATGTAACTAATGGTTCTAACCACTTGTACAAATTGTGCTAGTGTATATACAGGGTGGGTTTTTGAGACGGGTCAGTAAGGGCAGGTAGCTTAATCGTTATAGTTACAGGAAAACGTTCCTAGGACACCATCCCCAACTTTTTAAGGTAGGTATTATGAACTGCATTCACAGATTTTGAAAAAAAGTACTAGAAATGACACAAATCGCCAAAAACTTTTTTCATACATTTTGCACTGAAAAACGAAAATAAATTCGAAATTATTCTTTATTTTGGCAATCATATTTCTTACTGTGATCAAAAGATTCTTTAAGTCCAACTGAAATTTAAATACAAAAACTACGGTAACTAAGTCACAACAACACTGGCATCAAGTCTTAAAAATAGATTTACGAAATAAACTGCTCAAAATGACCGCCGTTTTCGCGAATACATAAGTTTACTCGTTTTTGTACTGAGCTAGTAGCAGCCGATAATTTTCTTGGACGGATATTATTTAAAATCCTCGTTAATACCTCTTTCAGCTCCTGAACACTGTCCTAATAAAATAAAAATAAAATAAAATATGATTGCAAAATAAAGAATAATTTCAAGTTTATGTTCCTTTTTAGTACAAAATGTATAAAAAAAGTTTTTGGCGATTTCTGTCATTTCTAGTACTCAAACCTTAAATGGTCCAATAGATTCTTTTGATTCCCACACGAAATAGGATCGATTTGGCATTAATTTTTTTTTTTATTGTAGCATTTTTTTTGCTGACTGTACATTTTCTCCAAAATCTGTGAATACAGTTCATAATACCTTAAAAAATTGGGGATGGTTTCCTAAGAACGTTTTACTGTAACTATTACGATTAAAGTATCTGCCCTTATTGACCCGTCTCAAAAATCCACCCTGTATATTATTGCTCGAGACTGCACAGGCCAGCAGAAAATATTATCTCCTCGGGTATAAGGTAAAAGCTGAGTAAATAATACTCGTAGATTAAAAAAAAACATATTGTGATGATTCCGGATAGGTATTACAGTTCAATAATAACAGCGAAATTAACCCAAGCTACCGCCATTTATTTTAGAAACTAAAACTATACTAAATTAACATTTCGGGATTGGACTAAATAAAATTAAAACTAAACAAAATAAAACTAAATAAAAATAAAAAATATTTTTTTCGGATGTCGTGTCTCGAACCTGAGAATGATAGTTTGTGAAACAGAGACAATCCCGCATTCACCACGATGTCTGATGCCATTGAATTTAGAAGGAACTAAATTCAATGCTGATGCTAATCGGAATTCGGAATGCCCACAAAGTGTATTTCGCAAACAGTGGAAACGAGTGGCACACATGAAAAAGGGCGTTTCTTTAAACTGTGGACAATAATAAAAAAATTACATTGAAAAAGGATGAAATGTGGAATTTCTCTGCAGATAAAATCTATCACTTGTCAAACCACCACTTTGACATTCATAAAGTAAACGTTCATCCCTGGCGTGACTAAAATAATATTTGATTTAAATACATCACCATTGAGGAAAATTCTACAGTTAATACGGAAAAGGAAGATTCTGGGAAATATTTGTTAACTTACCCCGTTTCCGGAACTTGAGATAAAGTTACCACTGAGAATTAATGTCACTCAGACCCAAAAAAACCAAGGTTGCGTAGTCTCCATTCACAGATAAACAATCACAGTTATTTCCGTAAACATAAACGTAAACATAAACACAAACATGCACATACATTGCTTCTGGCCCCACACTAGGTTACCCTGTGTCGTGGGCACCAGAAACAGCGGCATCACAAACATGTAACATCCAAGACCTGGGATTTTTTTTATCCCCAGCCGGGATTCGAACCCGGGAAGTCATTATTTTCTCATTTCACGCACACCGAACATGTCATTTCTCACCATCAACCCTTTCCTCTCAAAAACTCCTTTTTTCATCTTACCCGCAACTTCCTTGCGGTAAGTAAAACCAAGGAGAATTCTCCTTGGTAAAACCACCTCAACTCGCTTTCCAAAACGTGTAGCGACATCTGTTGGTGTCTTAGATAATTGAGTGATTATGTTATTTGAGTTATTTTAGTGTCATATTCACGATGACGAATTACCATACCTGACAATATATTCACACAACGCATGTATCGTTAACCCCACCGCCAACTACTGTGTCTGTATTTGTCATTGGATTTAAAAACTATCTGATAAGGAGTAGGTAGTCGGCGATGAAGTCAATCAATCAGTGAGAGTATCATCAAATCGTTGGCGATTATTACCGTACACAACTCGCCATCTCATTGATAAATAGACTGGCCGTATAAGAGAACTAGGCTAAACTTACTCAACATGCTCAGGATCAACTAAAATCTCGTACTCGTCAACAGAAATCTCTTTATCATTATACGCTATGTAACATAGTTGGTGTGAAGGTTGTACTTTGCCGGGTACAAGACTGCCTTCGTAGTATGCGCGCCCGATGTATAAAACTTCGTCTAGGTCTTCTGACGTGCCTCCGACAATGGCACCTGCTGGTATCACGTTGGTACGCGTGGGCACCCATTGCACATTGAATCCGCACAAAACCTGATAGAAAAAACTCTGTTCACTAAAGTAGGTAAAACGATCGGTGTAGGTATATGTGGACTGTGGAGTGTACTAAAATACCTATGATGATGTTATTGGGTGGGAAGCAAACGTTGCAGCTGTTGCGAACAATTGAAATAAAGTCTGTTACCGAAAATTATACCTCCTGAGGCACGACCTTGAAAATAACAATGGTTTTTGTACTATTTTTAGGACACGGGGACTGAGGAGGTTAAACTATTATTGTCTTATTACGATTTGAAATTCAGATTCAGTTTCTGGATCAGATTCCCGGAATATACCTAACTGTCCTATTCATAAAAATACATTTACCGTCGTGTTCCGGTTATTTCGTATGCCTACCAGTTAATTTCTTGCACCATTTGTGGTTGATTGGCAGAAAATTCTTGTTGCATTAAGTCGGCCACATTGCCATAGCATTTATACGTATATACAATTCACGTTTTAATAATAATAATTGAAGAGATAAATACACATTTCGATAAAATCGATAAAAATAGCCTTTGGTGAAGAATTTACAAGAAAAATACCACAGATTAACTAATAATACATTACTGCAGCGGCCAGCAAAAGAGGCATTGAAGGAAACGTGGGACGGAACGTGGAAATGTGGGCCGAGGCAAAGCCGAGGCACAAATACGTGGGTCCATCAATGCCTAGTTGTGGCCAAGGCTTGTATATGATTTTTCTCAAATAATGCGCGGAAATTAAAACTAAGTTAGGACTAAGGTAGAACTTTTTTCTTTCTATTTTGGCGGTAACAATTTTTCTATTACGGCACTTGCCGCCTCTTAAATTTCAGGTGGCGTTAAAATAAGTTCATCGCAGTCATTTTCATCTCTTGAACTCATTCTGTTAAATTCAATAAACTTTCAAAATCAGACGAACCACGAACGAACAACAATAATTTTAAAGTGTTCTTTTTTTTCAATAGGTATATCGTTGATTGAGTAGAACCATAGATCAAGCCACAGTGTAACCGGTTTTGCGTCGGTGAATATTATTTCTTTGTGTGCGTGAATGTTGCCAGAGTAAAGTGAATTTGCCATAATGTGTGCTAAAATATTTCAGTCGTTTGTAGGACGTGAATAAAAATGCAATTGTTTTGAAAATTATTATTTTGAACTAAAACTTTCGTAAGCACAACACATTGTAAACTTTTAGTCCGGATTTACTTACGGGTGTTGTTATATCGGAAGAGTCCGACTCTTCCGATATAACAACACCCGTAAGTAAATCCGGACTAAAAGTTTACAAAATTATTATTCATACAATAAAACACGTCTAGCAGTAGAGTTGTCAATTAAACGTCCGCTAACATATTCGTATTATTAAATACACTTTTCTCACTGATTTACAGTAGTTTCATTTACATTTTACAGGTTGCATTTTAATAATATTAAGTGTACCACTCGTGAAAACTTCAGAAATTTCTAATCTGTTCATGTGGGTACAAGAAATGGAAAGAAAAGTAAATGTTTTCTTAACATTTTCATTTTCCTATTTAACACCTGAAAATACTATTGTTAAATAACTTCACGTTCTGGTGTCTAATTTGTTTGCCGTGCGTTTACTCCCTAAATGCCGCCTGGCAAAACATAGAATAATTTGTTACTTGAAAAGTTGTAGCAACTTTAGTTGAAATGTACAGAGAATGTTCGAGAATTTGATGTGGGTGACCAGTTCTCTCTTCCACATGCTTGCACCCATTTATCCAGATGGAAATATTGTGAAATTTCATTAACATTGTAATAGATCAAAATATAATAATATTATTGTAATTGAAAAACTGCTGGCAGATTCTGGATGCGGCAAGCTGAAGACAGGGCGCTATGGCGCTCATTAGGGGAGGGTTATCTTCAGCAGTGGACTAATATAGACTGATGATGATTGTAACAGTTGATTAAAGGCGATTTAAGTATGTAAAAAAGTGAATAGTATATGAAAGCAGTAATCCAAGTAGGTCTCCAAGATGATATTCAGATTTGTTTGTTAAATCTTACTCGAAAAAATATTGACTCATATGTTTTTTTCTACAAAACAGAGTTCTCAACTGGAATTCATTTATTGTAATGCTTTGCATAACAATTTACGTTCGTATGTATTTGACTGCCAACTAGCCAAACTAACTTATAAACTCACTAATAAATACATAGTTGAAGTAATGATCGGGATTTTCAACATGCACGAATGGCAACATTTTTTTACTCTTCGGTTGCCCCCAAGAAACGTCAACTTGATACGGGCCCCCCGTGGAGGGAGTAAAACCATGGAGCAAGCCACAACGCACACATACAAGATGTATAATTATGAAACAAACTTACGTAGCGATCATGGGTTAAAAAGAGACAGAATAAAAGGCAAAAGTGTAACTGCTTTTTTTGTTCGGTTGCCCCCAAGAAACGTCAACTGTTGACATTTCTTAGGGGCAACTGAAGAGTAAAAAATGTTGCCATTCGTGCATGTTGAAAATCCCGATCATTACTTCAACTATGTATTTATTAGTGAGTTTATAAGTTAGTTTGGCTAGTTGGCAGTCAAATACATACGAACGTAAATTGTTATGCAAAGCATTACAATAAATGAATTCCAGTTGAGAACTCTGTTTTGTAGAAAAAAACATATGAGTCAATATTTTTTCAAGTAAGATTTAACTAAACAAATCTGAATATCATCTTGGAGACCTACTTGGATTACTACTTTCATATACTATTCACTTTTTTACATACTTAAATCGCCTTTAATCAAAAGTTAAAATCATCATCATCATCATCATCATCAGTCTATATTAGTCCACTGCTAAAGATAGCCCTCCCCTAATGAGCGCCATAGCGCCCTGTCTTCAGCTTGCCGCATCCAGCATCTGCCAGCAGTTTTTCAATTACAATAATATTATTATATTTTGATCAATTACAATATTTATGAAATTTCACAATGTTTCCATTCCAGATTTCTTCAAAATACTCCTGTTCTGGATAAATGGGTGCTAGCATGTGGAAGAGAGAACTGGTCACCCACATCAAATGCTCGAACATGCTCTGTACATTTCAACTAAAGTTGCTACAACTTTTCAAGTAACAAATTATTCTATGTTTTGCCAGGCGGCATTTAGGGAGTAAACGCACGGCAAACAAATTAGACACCAGAACGTGAAGTTATTTAACAATAGTATTTTCAGGTGTTAAATAGGAAAATTAAAATGTTAAGAAAAAATTTACTTTTCTTTCCATTTTTTGTACCCACATGAACAGATTAGAAATTTCTGAAGTTTTCACGAGTGGTACACTTAATATTATTAAAATGAAACCTGTAAAATGTAAATGAAACTTCCGTAAATCAGTGAGAAAAGTGTATTTAATAATACGAATATGTTAGCGGACGTTTGATTGACAACTCTACTGCTAGACGTGTTTTATTGTATGAATTATTATTCAAAACAATTGCATTTTTATTCACGTCCTACGAACGACTGAAATATTTTAGCACACATTATGGCAAATTCACTTTACTCTGGCAACATTACGCACACAAAGAAATAATATTCACCGACGCAAAACCGGTTACACTGTGGCTTGATCTATGGTTTTACTCAATCAACGGTGCCCCCGTGTCAAGTTGACGTTTCTTGGGGGCAACCGAACAAAAAAAGCAGTTACACTTTTGCCTTTTATTCCGTCTCTTTTTCACCCATGATCGCTACGTAAGTTTGTTTCATATACATCTTGTATGTGTGCGTTGTGGCTTGCTCATGGTTTTACTCCCTCCACGAGGTATATTCAGCTTTCAATCGCAAGCCAGTTCGAAATTTAAATAAAACCTCTGATAAGTTAGTTACCTCCTTGGTTGTGATTGTTCGGAGTAAAAGATCGTTCCATTTTTAATTTATACAGTGTGTCTCTGGATAAAGTGCAATCCCGAAAGGGGATGAAACTAGACCATGAATCATTGACTAAAAAAATATATAAAAAAAATTATAAAAAATTATTGTAGGATTTATTGGTATTTTAAGATTTTCATGTTTCATTAAGGACTCTATGTACAAAAGTATTGATTTCTTCCAAAATAATGGGTCTATGTCTTTGAAATAAAAAAAAACAGTATGCCTAATACCTGGCGATGACCATGAAATAATAAATAGTCCTCAAAAAAGTAACTATCTTGGGTAAAAAAATGTATTTTTATGAAAAAAATGATTTTTTTAGACGTTTATTTTAAAAAACTTCAAATTACTAAAAAAATGTGCCCTATAACTATGTAATTTTATAGCTTACTTTTATTCTTTACCATTTTAGCTTCCAAATAAAAAAAAACAATGTTCTAACTAAAAAATTGGCTAGGTAGGAGTTATTTACATTTTAGTAGGTAATAAAAGTCAGACTTTAATCACAATAACTTTATTAATAAAATTATCCGTAATTTACAATTTTGCATTTTTATTTAATGCATTAAATGTTCAAAATGGCCTCCTCGATTTTGCAAGCACATTACTGCACGAATATTAATTTGGTTAGTGGCTCTGCGAATCATTCCTGGATCATTTTTAATGTCATTTGCGCACTGAATTATTCGGTCGTGCAACTGTGCCTCGGTATTTATTGGCGTGCTGTATACTCTTTGCTTCATGACACCCCATAAAAAATAATCTAGGGGTGTCAGATCAGGTGAACGCGCTGGCCAGCCTACTGGCCCTCCTCGGCCAATCCACCGGTTCGGGTAATTTTCGTTCAAAAATCGCCGCACCTCCCGCCCATAATGTGCAGGACATCCATCCATTTGGAGATACATACGCCCACGCCGTCTCGTAGCCAGGGGAACATCTTCCATCAACATGGGTAAATTTTGTAGTAATTCTAAAAAACGTTCAGCATTTAGGGTTCTGGGTAAAATGACTTTACCAATTAAAATGTCGTCGATTAAGACTGCCCATACGTTTATTGAAAATTTTACTTGAAAAGTAGATGCCCGCTTCAATCGTGGATTTTCGTGAGACCACTGGTGCAAATTTCTGCAGTTTGTAATGCCGTCTCGGGTAAATGTCGCTTCGTCCATCCAAAAAATGCGTTTGGGAAAATTTGGGTCAGCTCTAATTTTTCTTAGAATCCACGTCGACATTACGCATCTTGGACGATTATCTACATTTTCGTGTAAATGTTGTACTCGTTGGTAATGGAAAGGATGCAATCCCTCCTTTTTCAAAATTCGCCAGACAGACGTCTTTGATATGCCATGACGCAACGCTATTCGTCTTATGCTTGTTGTAGGGTCAGCAAACAGATCGTTTAAAATGGCCTCTTCTATCGCATTGTCAATAACGACAGCTGGTTGCTCACGGCGATCTCGTGCCAAACCAAGTCCAATGTTGGAGAGCCTCCTATGAATCTCTTGAAAATTTCGAGCTGAGGGTATGAGTCTGCCCGGGAAAGCATTTATGTATGCAGTCCGAGCGACTGTTGTGCGACCATGTGACATGCTATAATAATAATGCATGTCGGCTATTTCTCGAGGTGAGAACTCTGTCAATCGCGGCATTTCGTCAACACTTAACAGCAGAACAGGAACAGTCCAAACGTAACGAACAGTAGAAAACGTAACAGTCAACAATGTAACAAAAACTTAATAACAAATCAACGAGAACACAATGCGAGAACGAGAACAGTAGTAGCAGCGGCGAGAATATCGGAGCGACTGTGTAAGTCCTGTTTCGAACCCCCTGCCTCCCCTCCCCTCGCCTTCCCTCTACCTGAGTGTAGAACAAAAGGACTGCGACTGCCGAAGGGCACAGAGTAGGACGGAAACAATGGAAAAAACGGTCTCTACCTGCACGGTAACACGATTAGGCTCCACTTTAAAAGTTCGTAGATAGCGTGTTTTTTTAGTTAGAACATTGTTTTTTTTTTATTTGGAAGCTAAAATGGTAAAGAATAAAAGTAAGCTATAAAATTACATAGTTATAGGGCACATTTTTTTAGTAATTTGAAGTTTTTTTAAATAAACGTCTAAAAAAATCATTTTTTTCATAAAAATTCATTTTTTTACCCAAGATAGTTACTTTTTTGCGGACTATTTATTATTTCATGGTCATCGCCAGGTATTAGACATACTGTTTTTTTTTATTTCAAAGAAATAGACCCATTATTTTGGAAGAAATCAATACTTTTGTACATAGAGTCCTTAATGAAACATGAAAATCTTAAAATACCAATAAATCCTACAATAATTTTTTATAATTTTTTTTTATATTTTTCTAGTCAATGATTCATGGTCTAGTTTCATCCCCTTTCGGGATTGCTCTTTATCCAGGGACACACTGTATAACACGACAGATATGAGTTAAGTGATTTATTTAGCCGCAAAACACGACAGTTATGGATTTTCGTAGAACTTTTTCCGGCCGCTGCTCGCGTGTAATTGGCCAGTACCTACAGCAATTTCGATTTATCTCGAAGAAGGTTGTCGAAATAATGCTCAAATTTCCAAGCATGTTTGAGAAAAGTACCTTAGAGTCGATTAAGAAACTATCGTGATTTTATAAATAAGGCAGTAGGGGGCGTCCATCAATTACCTGAGGTATTCAGGGGGGGAAGGGATCGAGCAGAATCTTACTAAATCTCACTTGGGGGAGAAGGGGTGGGGGAGGGGGGCAAAAATCATGCAATCTTTTTTTTGCAGAAAATGGTGTGAAATTGCGTAAAAATTAAGTTAAATTAAAATTTAATGACGTGTTTTGATTAAAATATGGCAAAAACTCACACAATGATTGTCTATCAATATTATTTTTCCTAATAAACTCGGCAAAACGTGGGCCCAGTTCTAGTGATTGGTGCCTCTGCCTACCCCCTCGGGGATAACGGGCGTGAGTTTATTTATTTTTCCTATTTTGGGACCAGGTCAAGTGATAGTGTTGTGTGGAAGTTATTATTATTATTACGTACAAAAAAGGTCTCGTCTGACCAAAGTGGCAAGACGGGGCGCCCCACGGCTGAGGAGTCCAAGCGGCCGGAGGTCAGGGCGACAGCGAGAGAAAACGCCGGACTATCCGGGCTGTATCAAGCCAGCACCGCCTTCTGTATGACAGCCGGAAGCATGCCCACACGGAGTTCCAACTGCCTCAGATAGTTAGCGAGACTGGTTGCAACTAACCCATTCGCGGACATTATTATTGTTATTTGCCTGCCTGGTTAGATTTTAAATTGAAAGAGAATCGTAACATTTTGTTTTGAGATGCCAGTCGATGACTGGCTACGAAATAGATAAAAATCTGGAAACAATTGATTAAAAAAAGTTATTATTTTCTAGTATCAGTATTTCATTGAACGAGGTCGCCACTACTTACATCGAACTCTCCTTTTTCGTTAGCTTGTCTGTCCCAAGGGATATAGCCGAGGCCTTTAGATGGCACAAGCATTCCAGGAGTGACTGAACCCCTGTGCTCTGCTCGAATGATGTACAAGTTCTCCTGCTGCAATTTACAATAGCCGCCTATAAGGGCATCGTCTGGAAGTTGATTGCCACCCTTAACCCATTCTGCTTTGCCTCCTTTCACGACCTTTGCCTCCTTTAGGCGAAATTTTACTGGAGATACTGAAATAAAAAAGGTGACATCTAATCCGCTGCCAGATTGTCAAACCTGAGAGCATGAAAAACTTTATTGAGTACTTTTATTTAGTTGACACAAGGACAGGAAATACCCTTCTCTACGCAAAAATGACAAATTCTCTGTCGAGCCCAAGATGTTAGCATGGCGACTGCGAGCGAGATGGAGACGACCGAGTCTTGTCTATAACCAGTAGCATTGCCGCCAAGATTACATACATGTATCATGACATGTGTGATACCCCCAGAGGCAAGGGCAAAGACAAGCCCTCGAGAGCATAAATTTGACAGCAATAACAGAAATTATTTATTATTTACTTTTATTTAATATGGCAATAACATTTTTTTTATAGACAAGACAGCTATCTATTGGGTATCTTGAGTCTCGGCTGCCATGTTAATACTTTAGAAATGGCAAGTACTCCTAAGTCTCTCACTCGACGTCGAGAGGGAGTCAAAACGTGCATGTTAAACGTGTAAGCTAATGTCACCAAAACTGTTTTGGCTTTGGACTCGATAAGTTAAGAAAAATCAAGCGTTAGGCTGTTTGTCCACCGCCGCCTACTTACAAGAAAATCTCCAGTGTATAGGCTCATAGCCAATGTCCGTCATGAAACCGACATACCGAAGAGCAAGAATATCACTTGGCGCCGCAGTGTGATGTGCGAAGAAAAGCGTCATAATGGGTTCCTCTCGACCGGCCACCCCCACCCGCAAACTGGGGCCGAACCACGTCACCCAGAACCCTCTGTACTCATCATTACCAATCATCATTGGAGTGTTTTCAATAGTGACCTCTGGGTCTAACTCGTCTGAGTCTGGGCCCAAGATTTGAATAGAGCTCTCGCAGTACCGATGACCTAGAGATATCTGAAACAAATATGCGCAACATTAAAAATAACCGGCCAATGAGTCTCTTACATTAAAACACTTATATAAAGTAAAATACTTCATACAAAGTGCACCGTGCATCGTAGCGGTGTTCTGGACAATACCAAGTCAGAACACGCAGGGATGCACGGTGCTTAGCCCGTACAAATTCAGTATTTTATTTTTTATACAATCTTGAAACTTAACGAAGCCAAGTTTGGAGAATAAAATCGGGTAGTTAATAAAAACAATAACTTTTGCTGAACGTGGTTTGATGGTTGGCTAATCAAGGAATTGCAAAAATGGTTTTAACTTCTACATATTTTCTATATCCTTTTTAAACCTAATCCCTAAAGGTGCGTATAGATCACGACGACACTGACACTCGACACAAATGTCGACATGTATATCGAAACTATTTTTATTTTTTATTTATTTATTGCAGGAAAAATAATTAGAACTGGACCCACGTTTTGCCGAGTTTATTAGGTCCCAAACGTGACAAGTGGCAAGCCTGTCGCCGTTATCCGGGCACAATTTATCAGCGAATGGTGTTGCTGTACAAACAAATGTACGTAACTAAAAGTCATTGGTACATGCGTGGTTCGAACCCAGACCAGTCCAGTTCTAGAGACTGGTGCCTCTGCCTACCCCTTCGGGGATAACGGGCGTGAGTTTATTATTTATTTATTTTATTTTATAAAAATAATTACATTACAGATAAAACTATTGCGTAATTAAGTGCATTAAACATTATTTACATTATAAAATTAGAATGTCAAAATTATATACATCTGAACAATTTTCTCTAGATTTAATATAAAATTAAAATTAATTCAAAAACAAAATTTAAACTACAATTCATTCGTATGTCAATTAATTAATTCGATCAAAACAATAATAATATTCACATAAAATTTTATTTTGTCACAAAAGTATCAATGAAATGTCAATCTAATTAGAGTCAAAATTTAAACTACGATTATTCATTCATATGTCAATAAATTAATTAAAAAAAAAAAATCACACAAATTGAATTTTGTCACAAAATTATCAATGAAAATATCAATCTAATTAGAGTAATGCCACTTATTCACTTTCCTCACAAATCGCCAGACATTCCTTCTTAAGTTGACTCTCATGACTGTTAAAGATATCGGCGTGGGGATGCAACCGGTTCAATCGGGCAAGGGTGCGGTTCAGTGGGGACCAGCGGCGAGCGCTAGTACGAACTCGCTCGTCCCTGAAAAGAGCCCTGAGCCTCCTCGAGCCATACCGAAAGCGGTTAGGCACGTTCAGCCAGAGTAGTCTCTCTAGTAGAGTTGGGCAGTCGATCCTCCCCCGCAGAATTTTAATAGCTATAAGTAACTGGTCTCTACTACGTCTTGTCTCCAAGGAATTAAAGCCTAGTGTTCCCAGTAGGAATTTAGTGGGGTACATGAATGGGTAAACTCTATGCTTAGCCTT
Organism: Yponomeuta plumbellus; assembly: GCA_947310845.1. Taxonomy (NCBI): domain Eukaryota; kingdom Metazoa; phylum Arthropoda; class Insecta; order Lepidoptera; family Yponomeutidae; genus Yponomeuta; species Yponomeuta plumbellus. Next base: position 18,847,080 of record OX371193.1, on the reverse strand, counting down.
GTAGAGAGACCTTAAGAACCTTTTTTGGACCTTTTCTAGCATTCGTTTATACTTGTCTTCATGCGGGTTCCAAACGCAAGCGCTAGCCTCAAGCTTGCTTCTTACAAGGGCAGTATAAAGCAATTGGGTAGTTTGAGGTCTACAGAATTCACGGGCATTTCTCGAAACAAAACCCAGCCTCTTGAACCCTTCGGCTGCCAAGGAAGTTACATGGTCGTGAAAGGTTAGTTTAGTGTCAAAAGTTACACCAAGGTCCTTTATAGTAAAAACTCTGTATTACTTGCCCTCCGAGCTTGTACTTTGCGTCAATCGGAAAGGGGGATCGCGTGAACGACATCATGCAGCACTTAGCTACATTAAAGCTTAATTTGTTACTTAAACTCCAAGTTAAAACTGACTCTATGTCTTCCTGAAGGGAACAAACACTTTGATTGTCTGCAACCGCTTGAATAAGTTTTAAATCATCGGCATATAATAAGCATGTAGAGTTCCTTAAGACTGTTGGCAGATCATTTATCATTATTGAGAACAACATTGGACCCAAGATTGACCCCTGACTCACTCCTGACCTAGTAGAGTAGGGCTGGGAGACAAAGCATCCGTGTCGAACGAACTGCTGTCTATCTTTCAAGTAGTCTGCAAACAACTTTATAAGTTTGGGTGTAAAACCGAAAGCCACCAACTTACACAACAAAATGTCATTGTCCACTCTATCGAATGCCTTTTGAAAATCTAGATAAATGACGTCTACTTGCCTACCTTTGTCCATCTCAGCTGATATCAGGTCAACAAATGTCAAAAGATTAGTATCAACTGATCTTCCAGGTCTAAATCCATGTTGGGCAGTGGTTATAAAGGGCTGAATCTGTGGCTCCAATTTTTGTTTCAAAATGATTTCGAAGATGTTCGCACAGGAACTAAGTATAGCAATAGGACCACGTTTTTAGCCACAAGAGAGAACGGGTCTGAACAGAACTACCGTGTGTGCAAACCGGTTTGAAGTATCGTGGGTCGTACTGCACTGGGTGCCTGGCCGCGGAGGGCAGCGGGATCCGAAGCACGGTTGATCCGATGGCCGACCGCAGTTAGTAGGGGGCCCAAGTAGTGGTTTAGCCAACCACGAAAGGCTGCCCCGCCAACTAGCGAAAAATCCTGAGATGCGCTATCGTGCCGGTTGGCGACCGGATGCGAGGACCCGATAGACATCTTTCAGGGGGGTTCGGGCGTCCCCGCGGTCTCCGGGTCAGGCTCCCATAAGTGCGGTACACTTCTACGAACTGCTGGGTGAGCTGCATGGCATCTGTTCAACTTCCGTTCACTCCGCCTATTCACTCTCAAAAAAAAAATGAACAAAAAACTGAAAAAGAGCAAGGTCGCAAACATCCGAGGTCTGCACTCAAATCTCGCTACAGTCCACCACCACCTCGAGACTGAAAAGCCTCACCTACTCTGCCTCACCGAGACGCAGATCGTATGTCCGTCAGACACGGCATATTTGCATTACCCAGGGTATACCCTGGAGCACAAGTTTACACCACACGCTGGAGTCTGTGTATATGCTCGTGATGACATCTGTTATCGGCGTAACCTTGAGGCTCCCAGTTTTTCCACCCTTTGGCTCCTGGTGGACACGGGTTTGGACCAAATTGTCTATGCCTTAGTCTACCGGTCGCATAGTGGTGATCAGGAGACAACCAGGCTATTTGAACATCTCAGTGATGCGGCGGATATGGCTCAGCAACGGTACCCGCGTGCAGAGTTGTTATTTCTGGGGGACTTTAACGCCCACCACGAGGAGTGGCTGTTCCCATACCGGATCACCGACCATGCGGGGAGAGAGGCGCGCAAGTTTGCGTTATCGCTAGATCTCACCCAACTGGTCGACCAACCATCTCGCATTCCGGATGTCGCTGGCCATACACCTAATTGCTTGGACCTTCTGCTGACAACTGATCCAGACAGGTACAATGTGTCGGTATCGTCCCCTTTGGGCACTTCTGACCATTGTCTGGTGAAGTTTGTGTCAACACATTCTCCGCCCGATCTTAGCCCGAGAGGCTCCCGGCGAGTTTGGCGATACAAGTCAGCAGATTGGGATGAGATGCGCCATTTTTTCGCTTCTTATCCTTGGCAGCAAGTCTGCTTCTCTGGTGATGATCCGTCGAGCACCGCGATAGCCATTTCCGATGTGTTACGTCAGGGCATGGAGTTCTTCATCCCATTCTCTGATGTCGCACTTAGTGGTAAAGCTCGCCCATGGTTTAATGCCGAGTGTGCCAGCGCTGAGGCGCTAAAGCATTCGGCTTACCAGTCTTGGGCTGATGCTCGGAATCGCAAAGCTCCGGATGTACACGTTAAGAAGCAGACGTTTAACAAGCTCGCCAAGTCCTGCAAGAAGGTTCTACAGAAACCTCGCTTCCTCCACGTTGGTCGTATCGGAGCTAGACTTGCTTCGTACCCCTCGGGGAGTAAAGCATTCTGGTCCCTCGCCAAGTCGGTGGAGGCGAATTTCTGTCGCCCATCATTGCCGCCGTTGCTGAAACCTGACGGTTCGCTTGCCCACACTGCGGGAGAGAAGGCAAATTTGTTCGTTTCTCTCTTTGCGGAAAATTCACGTCTTGATGCTGGTAGTGCAGTACCTCCCTCGATAAGTGGATGCGAAACTCGGATGCCTGAAGTCCGTATCCACCAGAGAGAGGTCCTTAAAGCATTACGCTGTCTTGACGTGAATAAGGCCAGTGGTCCCGACGGTATACCAGCAATAGTGCTAAAGGCCTGTGCACCTGAGTTGTCTCCTGTACTAACACGCCTGTACCGCCTTTCCCTGATGAAAAATCAAGTTCCGAAGTCATGGAAACTTGCTAACGTGCAGCCTGTGCCCAAAAAAGGTAGTCGTGCCGACCCGTCGAACTATCGACCAATTGCAATCACCTCCATACTGTGTAAGATTATGGAGCGTGTATTGAACACCAAGCTCCTCGCGTACCTAGAAGGTAACGATCTCTTTAGTGACCGACAATATGGTTTTCGCCGAAATCGGTCTACTGGGGACCTTCTGGTGTACGCCAAGCATATATGGGGCGAAGCCATGGAAAAGCACGGAGAGGCTCTAGCTGTGTCGCTCGATATCTCCAAGGCTTTCGATAGGGTTTGGCATGACAGCCTCATTAGCAAGCTACCTGCGTACGGAATCGCGTCTGGTCTGTGTTCTTGGATCTCCGACTTTCTGAGGAATCGGTCAATTCGTGTTGTTGTGGACGGTTGTTCGTCGGACTCGATGACTATTGATTCGGGTGTTCCTCAGAGGTCGGTACTCTCCGCGACACTTTTTTTGCTGCATATTAACGATCTGCTGAAGCCCGGTACATTTGGGTACGCAGACGACAGCACAGTCACGGAGAGTTACGTATCCAACGCACGAACCAGTAACGCCGAGATTGAGTCTCTCAGGGAAGCCATGGTAGAGCGCACGAACGAAACCTTGAGGGCCGTGTCCGTTTGGGGCGATGCCAACTTGGTTAAGTTCAACGCCACCAAAACACAGGCGTGTTTATTCACTGCAAATAGGAGTCCATTTACATCGACTCCTACTTTTCAAGGTGTATCCGTACCGCTAACCAATCACCTTGAGCTGCTGGGTTTGGACCTTTGTTCTAACCTAAACTTCGGCCGTTGTATTGAGTCCAAAGCGAAGACTGCTGCCAAGAAGCTGGGGATCCTGTTTAAAGTGCGGCGGTATTTCACACCGGGACAGCTATTGAGTCCAAAGCGAAGACTGCTGCCAAGAAGCTGGGGATCCTGTTTAAAGTGCGGCGGTATTTCACACCGGGACAGCTCTTAAGTCTTTACCAAGCACAAGTCCGCTCGTGTATGGAATACTGCTGTCACCTCTGGGACGGCTCGGCCAAATATCAGTTGGCTGCTTTGGACTCCGTAGAACGTCGAGCGCGCAAGCTAATTGGTGATGCTCCTTTGGTAGAGGCCAAACTCCAAAGCCTCGAACACCGACGGAAGATAGCCTGTTTGGCGGTATTTTACAGGATACATTTTGGAGAGTGCACACGGGAATTACACGATCTTATCCCGCCTTCTCCTTTCCATCACCGGACAACCAGGAGAGGGGAGCGACTTCATCCTTATGTGGTACAGACACCTTTTGTGCGCACGAAGCGTTTCGCCTCGTCGTTTCTAATGCGCACCGCTAAGGAATGGAATTCGCTCCCGTCCTCTGTTTTTCCGGAAAGGTACAATTTGGATGCCTTTAAGGCTAGAGTGAATAGGCTCTTACTGAACCAACGAGGAACATCGTCGGCTCCATCTTCACTTACCATCAGGTGAGATCGGGGTCAATCGTTGGTCAGTTTTTAATAAAAAAAAATAAAAAAAAGGACGATGCTCTTCCACCTGTGTCTTATTACTGGTTTTCGGAATTGGTTTGACCCTGGTTACCTTCCACTGGACTGGATATAGGCCTGTTTGTAGTGACAGATTAAATATATACTCTAACGGGGCAGTCAAGACATCCTTACATCCTTTAATTACATATGGGGGCATACAGTCAGGGCCTATGGAGCTACGAGGCTTTAATTTGCTAATAGTTGCAAGGATGTCTCCCTGCGTGATTCCGTTGATGTTAATATAGTTGGCCGAAGAAGAGGAATCGGACGCTGCCGCGTCAGAAGCTGATAGTAGGGGTGGCTCCACTAAGAAAACATCACCAAAGTGCTTAGCAAATGCATTTGCCGCATCTTCACCGGAAAACGATGCACCTTTAAACTCTACCACAGGCTCAAAACCGCCCTTGGATTTAAGAGCTGCCACATGTTGCCAGAATAGACGCGGATTATTGCCGATTTCTTTTCTATACGACTAATATAAGCTTCGTACGCTTGTTTCTGCTTTATTTTAATGTCACTACGCAATCTACTAAATTGATTGTAAATTTCAGGGTCTTTCATTTTTTACCAAATTTTATGTAGCTGTGACTTTTTGCCTATGTCTTTCATTAGCTGTTTGGAATACCACACAGGAAATCGCCGACAGTTTCCTTTCTTCCTTTCTTTGCGTGGAAAACACAGATCAAAAATGTCATAAATAATTTCATAAAAAATTTTAACAGCCACATCGCTACGATAGTGTCGATTGCGTCCACACAGTACCTAAGCAATTCTTTGTGTCGACTTCTGTGTATACGTCTATATCCCGTTCAAGTGTTTTGTCTGTCTACTCGACCGAATGCGACACTTAATATCCTAGTTAAAAAAATATCGATGTAGGTTACGGATTAGATTAAAAGAAGAGAACAGCTGGGGGCCGTTGATTTTAAATTCAATGCTGGGGGCATATAATCAATTATTATCTGAATTGAAAAACGAAGATCCCGAAGACTACAATAACTTGCTTAGGATGAACCAGGAAGACTTTCAATTTCAAACACTTTATGGTATCTATGTCCCAGTCAAGTAGTTAAATCAGAGAGTCAGCTGAATCTCTAGACAGTCAATCAAAGATCGATATTCAATCAAGTCGCTAGCATTTTGATTTAAATAAAGCAGCGTCAAAAACGTTTAACTATCTAACTGACCGAAAGCCAGCATGTTGATTAATAATGTAAAACAAGATGGCGGTCACGACAACAGCTGATTACTTTTAGAGTATTTCTTTTGGCAAACGTTGTGCAACGTTCGTTTGTTGTGTGAGTGGCGTTTTGTTTCAAATTGTGGTCTTTGGTGAAATTTTAAACATGTTGTCAACTCCGCCACGATTATTTCATTTGTTATTGTTATTCCGGTGTCATCGTGAAGAAATTCCGTGTTTTGTTTTGTTGTAAATGGTTACTCAGCAAAATTAAGAAGAAGAGTATTGTTTTCGTAGTGAGTTTCCAATCAAATATCTTGGTCACCCTACCAAAGTTGAAATACCTAGGAACGTTTAGGAAACTCGTTGAACGTTTCGTTCACTCACTTGTCTGACGGAACTTTAGCGACTTAATTGAATATCGATCTTTGATTGATTGTCTAGAGATTCAATTGACTCTCTGATTTAACTACTTTACTGCGACATCTACATCCCAAAAAAATAATCAGATTCTGTTTTTAAGCTAAAACTATCGTATGGACCAGACATTATTAAATTTATTAAAAGTCAAGTAAGTGTATCCGGAATAAAGTTAATAATGCGATTCTATATGAGACCTCCGTAATTTTACAATGAAAACAAAATAAAGTGTGAGGAAAATGGAATGAAAATTATTTGATAATGAGGTTTTTACTTTCGAGGTATGGATCCCTACAAAACCAAATAATAATTTTCAAAAGCCCCTGATTGCATATAGCTTCATTAACATTACTTTATTTTTATTGCACGCTAAATTTGAGTTCTTTGTCAACTGTACCTAATCATCTTAATTTAATGCTAACCAATAAGGAAGAGCGAGAGTTTTCCGGGCACAGGAAATTCTTACCTAAAAGGAAACTCCCACAATTTTTATTAACCTACATTGAAACTGAAAATAAACATATTCTAGGTTCGAGATAACGGAAGTAAATAGGACAATAATTAGCCATGGATCAATGATATGAAATTACCCTATATCCTTTGGTGTCATCCTCCTTAGGTTGTTCAACCAGTAATATTGTCGCTGTTTCTCCTTTTGCCTCCACATATAAAGCATCACTACTGACTTTATAGAACTTGCACCTGTGACCCCACCAAGTTGTCATCTCTGAAAGAAGAAGAAGCTTTAAGGATAAACAAACCATAAATTAATGTAAATGTATAAAAATTACTCAGGTATAAAACAAAGAGTATCGGTTATCGTTGAAAAGATGTACCCCCGGTATTTCGAACGCTAATAACAGTCTGTCTACTGTTAACAGTGTCACTTGTTTTTGTTTGAATACACTTTTGCCAACTTACAGCTGTTAGCAGTAGATTAACAAACTGTTAGCGTTTGAGTAGCCGGAGGGTAGAACGCTGGACGACTCATTATGTCAACCCCATGTTGGTAGGTAGCTAGGTATAATAAGTAAGTAGTATCAGTTATCGTCTCTTTGAGAGCACGTTTAATTTCTTGTTACGGAGCTATTTAATCTCGAAAGCGGTCACGCTGTGTGTGGAGCATGTGAAAAGCCAGCATGGATCCTGCATAGGTAGTACGATGACGCGAGTCACGCGTTTGTGTCGCTAAAACGTACAGAATTTGACAGTTAATGTACTGGAAAGTCGCGACTTTTGACGTTATGGCCCGCGACTCGCGTCGTCGTATGAATAGTGCAGGTACGAATGAATGTATTTACCTATTAAATTAATTTTGGTTTTGGTAAATATAGCAAGTAATTTTTTTCATTCAAAGGGGTTTACGTTGTATTTCAGGGTGCGTCCCTGTAATTTGGATTATTAAAATACCAGAAACTTCTACCTTTATATATCACCATCAAAATTAGCCGCATTTAGGTACCAGTAAATGGGAGTACAGGTCAGTTAAGTAAAGCTGGCACCACAAAACAAAAAAAAAGAGTAGAAATCGTAAGTGGGCGGTGCCCGCGTGCCTCAAATTAGCAATGTATTGCCTAAGCGTAGTCTATGACAGTTTTTCTTACCTCAGTTGCCGTGCGCTTCTAGTAAAGAAAACAATTGTGAAAACTCTACAAAAATGCCTTATTGTGCTGTGTTAGAGTGCAAAAATAAAAGTTGGGGACCAAAATGTACCGGTCATGCCGTAACATCCCATCGGTAAGTAGTATTTCCATTGTATTTAATTTAATAGAAATTAAATTTGCAATGACATGAACAAGGAAAGCAATCCGAAAGTGAGAAAGTAAAACCACCTTTATTTACTGGAACATAATGTTCAATTTTCGTCGAAGTCTGTGTACTTTTTCTACAAATTTCTGTCAACATTTGAATGCTACTCAAATGCTACTCAATTCAGCTGGGACACAACATTATAAAAATCTATCGATAATATTTTGTAATAAACTTAGCTATATAATAAATATAGCTATATAATAATAAAATAACTATAAATAATAATAGACTTAGCAGTAATAAATAATTATCGGTACTTTAGGTAGAGTACCTGCGTCTTATTAGGTACTTTGGGAAAATAATTGTCGTTATTTTATTTTAATTGAAGACCTCTGTGGCGCAGTGGTTAGTGCATCTGACTACCATGCGAGAGATCCCGGGTTCGAATCCCGGCTGGGGACAAAAAACAATCCCAGGTCTTGTATGTTTACATGTTTGTGACGTCGTTGTTTCTGGTGCCCACGACACAGGGTATCCCAGGGTGGGGCCAGGGGCAATGTATGTGCCTGTATGTAAGTGTTTATTATCATATTTATTATTATTATTTAACACATTTTTAGTTGCAATTATTTTTGATACTGCGCAAAATTTATTGATCATGTTCCTTGACGCTGTTTAGTTCCTTTGCGAGAATGTGGTCCTCACTGCAGTATCATGTCATTTTTGTAAACTTTTAATCCGGATCAACTTACCCATCCCATTTTGAGACGAGCAACCGAACGACGCAAGGTCCGTCTCTGCTCACCACCCACTCACTGGCTGCTCTGCGTATCGGAGCGAAACCTAGTCGGACTCGTCCGATAAAACAACACCCGTAAGTAGATCCGGACTAAATGTTTACAATGTGTTGTGCCGAAAGTTTAAGTTCAAAAAACATGTCATTTTTATTAGTATAGATTGGCGTATTGTCATCAAAACTAAACCAGCATGCATAGTTTCAAAGTTAGATGATTTTATGTGCTCGTGTAGTAAAATCATCTGGGGGGGTCTAGATAATTTAATCAACGCTTACTCCATAAATCTATGGGGAAGTCTCGTGACTTTCGTTGGCAAATGTCATTTTAAATAAATAAATAAAAAAATAAACAAACTATACATACGATAAGTTTGCTGGGCCTCGTTTCAAAAGCGACTATGGTTAGTTTCATATGAGAATTCCATATACGTTGCGTAGCCGATCATCTAGAAGGTAGGTTAATATACTAACAGGCTGCGTAATTTACATCGAATTGTAATTGAATTAAATATCAACTGTCGCTTTACGAAACAATTCTATAATTTGTCGATAGGCAATCCATAGCTGAGAAGCACCAGTGCACATACTTGTTTTTTAATTTTCGACTTTATGGTCTATCACATAAAACTTCTCGACGGTCAGACGCGGCGGGATTTCCAGCTAGTGTAGAGTAGCGGTACTACGAACAAAGATCTAATGTCAAACTTAATTTCATCATTATCATTTGATTTTGATCGTTGTTTATATCACCAAAAGGTTCATATGTTACGTGGAACTTTTATGATGTAGACCTTTTCGGCATTGCCTTTATTTACCAATGGCAGCTTGGCATTCATAGTGTGGGTTTTGGCTTATGTGTGAGTTTGGTCACACTGGTTTTCCTGCTAATAGGTCATGTCACTCCTTCTACTCTTTTTTTCTGTTCTGTGGCAATCGAGGCTACGTAAAAAAAAAAAATTTCCTTATTGCACACAAGAAGCAAGAGACAAATAAAAGTTACAGTTAAAAAAAATATATACAATAGGCTTTCTTATTCTCTATAAATTGTACACGATAAGTTTGCTGGGCCTCGTTTCATAAAGCGACTATGGTTAGATTATGAGAATTCCATTTTAGGTACATTGCGTAGCTAATCATCCAGAAGGACAGTTAATATGGTAGCCGGCTGCGTAATTTACATCGAACTGTGGTACAGTTTGGCAGAAGGGAATACATTATGTTACTTTGTCAATGTAGATACTAAAAAAAAAAAATGATTAAGAAACATTGTCATAACAAATTCATTTTCAACTGTCGCTTTATGAAACAGTTCTATAATTTGTCGATATGGCAATATGTCCCATCCTTAGCCTGAGTAGCAACATAGCAGATAGTTATTTTTCAATATTCGACTTTATGGCATAAAACTTAAAGCTTCTCGACGATCACACGCGGCGGTAGTTCCATCTAATGTAGAGTAGCGGTACTACAAAGCAAAGATCGTATGTCAAACTTAATTTCATAATTATCATTTGATTTTGATCATTGTTTATATGATTGAAAAGGTTCATATTTTACTTGGAACTTTTGTGATGTAGACCTTTTCAGAATTGCCTTTATTTGCCAATGGCAGCTTGGTATTCAGTGTGCTTTTGATTTATGTGTGTGAGTTTGGTCACACTGGTTTTCCTACTGATAGGTCATGTCACTATTTCTACTCTTTTTTTTTGTTCTGTGGCTGGCACGTTCAACACATTTACACGTTGCGCTTGTGTAGTGTCTGTGAATAAGCGCGCGGCGTGACGTGTACTGCATGCGCATCATGAAAAGTCTGCCCGTCTCTCTTGCGCGCGGTCTAGCTTATGAGTGTGAAGAGGACAGTTATAGTTTTACTTTTGCTACTGTTTATAAATACAGCGTGATCTTTTTGGTATTCAACCGTATGTGCGTTTCAATGAGGGATTTTTCTGACAGCTAGCTAAGAAAAGTAGTTCCAAATGAGCCGTTTTCAGAAGAAAAAAAAAACGAATGGCTGTCAAAGGAATGCAGTTTTGGACCTCAGCCCAATAGCCATGTGTGATACATCATCGAATAGGTCTCAGGGAGCTGAATAAAAGTTACTATGAAGTCAACAGTTAGTTATATTAACGGAGTTATATTGTATTGAAAATGTTAGTTTTTTTTAATACAATATACCTAAATCCGAAAGGACAAACATTTGGCTGTTGACTTCATAGTAACTTTTATTCAGCTCCCTGAGACCTATTTAATGATGTATCACACATGGCTATTGGGCTGAGGTCCAAAACTGCATTCCTTTGACAGCCATTCGTTTTTTTTTTTCTTCTGAAAACGGCTCATTTGGAACTACTTTTCTTAGCTAGCTGTCAGAAAAATCCCTCATTGAAACGCACATACGGTTGAATACCAAAAAGATCACGCTGTATTTATAAACAGTAGCAAAAGTAAAACTATAAATGTCCTCTTCACACTCATAAGCTAGACCGCGCGCAAGAGAGACGGGCAGACTTTTCATGATGCGCATGCAGTACACGTCACGCCGCGCGCTTATTCACAGACACTACACAAGCGCAACGTGTAAATGTGTTGAACGTGCCAGCCACAGAACAAAAAAAAAGAGTAGAAATAGTGACATCATGACATGAACTATCAGTAGGAAAACCAGTGTGACCAAACTCACACACATAAATCAAAAGCACACTGTGAATACCAAACTGCCATTGGCAAATAAAGGCAATTCTGAAAAGGTCTACATCACAAAAGTTCCAAGTAAAATATGAACCTTTTCAATCATATAAACAATGATCAAAATCAAATGATAATTATGAAATTAAGTTTGACAAAAATTGTTCAGAATTTTAATCTCTACAACTTTGTTTCTCTTCATTCATGCCGTAAATCGTGGAATATAGGAGATAATGATAATAGTTTGAATTAGCCGGGTTTTTCAGGTTTAATTTCCAAAATATCGATCCTAGAAGAAAAATTATCAGGACCAAACTTGTAGAGAATCAAATTTCCTACAATTTTTGTCCTCACAGTTTTACTTTATAATCAAAAATGGACGAGTTATTCAAGAAATTTTCTAATATACGCAGGAGCCTGATTCAGTCTACTTTTTGAATCTAGACTCCCAGTGACCCCCCGAGGGACCTACGAAAAAAAAAGGACCTAATTATTCACGGGTCTAAATCTATAATGGCTGAACTACTGGCTATCGGTTGTACTAAGTAAGTATAATTTATACTTATTTCTCTAACCAATTATGCTACTTATAACGAAACAGATCGTCAATTTCTAACATGAGAAATTCCTTTAATTCTAATAAACTCGTGTTTTGGAACCTTTACCAACCTTCATAATAACCACTCGCAATCCGTGTTTAAGCAGTTAAACACTGCAAAGTATTTTTTTGCCTTTTTATGTTTCTCCATTTTTAAAACATCAGTAGGATCGGTGAAGTAGGTTACGAACAAAACTCGCGCGTCACTGCTCGCTCGTGAGTCCCTACCAATTTCCATCCGATGCGGTGGCCGCATGTACTTACGCTTTCGATACCGCCACGCAATGTGAAACAGCCCTGGGCCCTTAGTGCGAGTTTTTTCATTCACTTTCGATAGCGAGAGCGTTTGCAATTTGTATAAGAGCGACAGAGAGACAAATAGGTGGCGCGCTTTGTCACTCCTATAGAATATGAGTTTACGTTAACGCGATCGAGTAGTTAAAAAAACTCGCACTAAGCACACAGGGCCCTTAGTGCGAGTTTTTTCGTTCACTTTCGATAGCGAGAGCGTTTGCAATTTGTATAGGAGTGACAGAGAGACAACTAGCTGGCGCGCTTTGTCACTCCTATAGAATGTGAGTTTACGTTAACGCGATCGAGTAGTTAAAAAAACTCGCACTAAGCACACCGGTATGGGGTCATGAACCAGAAAGGGGTAAAAAAGTTGTCTGGACGCGGTTCGGTCGTCGTCAATTCTTAGGAAACAAGTAAGTTGGTCGCTGTTCAGCCGTTTTTAAAAATATAGTAAAAATTAATTTCCTGGATGGTCATCGTGTTTAAAATAATTTTATTAGTATCGTTGACAATGACTGTCATTCAGAGTGGGAATAACTGTAATGGGTGGGCAATAACTATGTTTTTCGAGGTGTTTTTAATTTCATTTTTTTAATAGGTGTTAATGTTGATTTCTGCTAATTAAGATTTAATTAAAATAAGAATAAAATATCTTATTTTCTATTAAAACCAAAATCATTACGATTGGTAAAAAAGTTTTTAATTTGTGTAGGCATAAGTGTTTCAATCCGTTGAGTTTGAGTCTGTGGGCTGAGCGAACGATTCCAAATCGCCCGGCCGTAAGTTGTTAAACTTAAAAACTATTGTTTTTAACTTGCGAGAGGAGGGAGTTTCCATACACCACGTCATGCACAGGGAAGAGGACAAACTGGACTCCCAGTACCAAGACGTGCAGGAAGCCATATTGGACTTTAACGTATGCTGTAAGTAGGTAGGTAGGTAGGTAGCTACTTGAAATTGCTACAGTAGAGACCAGCTTCAAAATTTTGTCGGTTCTAAGCCCGCAAAAGTATGAAGGGAAAGGCGAAGCAAACAAGAATTTATTATGAGTACCGTCTCAGTTTTCACGATCAAGCAATATTATTTTGTAACAACGCCATCGCAGTGCAGTAGGTAGCGGCGCGCGCGCGCTTTGTGGACCGACCGCGGATGTTCACACGTTATGATTTTTCAAGACTAATTTGAACACGGCCTTTTATGAGTCATAATTATGTGTGGAAAAATTTTAACATTTTTTTGTTACAAGCTATGTATAGCTACTATCCACCCGTAATCGGACCTCTACAAATCAACACTCTGTATATACAGATTATTGTATAAGTTACCAGCTGACCAGGCAAACGTTTTTTTGCCATATGAAAAATAGATAACCACCTATTCTGTGACATACTAAATATACAATGAAATTTCATGAAAATCGGTCAAGCCCCCGCAAACGTTGTTTTGCCAGATAGGGCTAGGAAAACCTACCTACCAAACATACATATCAAAATTTCATCAAAATCGGTAAAGCCGTTTCGGAGGAGTATGTGCATTGCGCACTAACATTGTGACATGATAATTTTATATATTAGACTGGCTGACCCCGCATTGTTTCGCCATTTTTTTTTTTTCAATTAGTTCTATGAAAAATAGATAACAAACTATTCTCAAACCTACCAAATTTGTACCAAATTTGATCAAAATCGCTCAAGCCGTTTCGGAGGAGTAACCAACACCAATCACCGGTGACACAAGAATTTTATACAGCCTGATTTGTTCACCGGCACAATAAATTTTACAATATCATTGGTATCGATAATAGATTACATTTATCGAATAAAATTACTATATTTTTTTTTTTCATTTTCATTATTTTATCCTTCATCCAATTTGTAACTCATGGGCACCCATTACAAGGTGTCATCGCGGTGCGAGGCAGAGGGCGGCGGGGTGGGGTGAGTGAGCGGGCGGCGGGCTGGCCGGCGCACGATTTGGCCGGTCAGTCCGCGCGCATTAACCTAGGTGAGTGCACGTGCGCCGTTTCCGCACTTCCTACAGTCGAAAATTTCGCGCGCAACACGATGTTTACAAACCGCGAGTATTACGAAATGGTACGTAGTTACTTTCTCAGTGGGGAAAATACAGTGCAGCTCGGCGGGTATACGCTGAAGAAAGTTTGCCCCGCCTGATAAATGCCGGTTCTATTGAACCTCAAATACTCAACACCAGGACATTCATGAGAGTGACGCAGCATTTGCTAGACTACGGACAGTTCACTGCACCAGCGCCCGCTCAAGGCCGAGGAGGGAGACCTCCCTTGGCCGTGGAGATCGAGGAACAGATATTTGCGTTCTTCGAGGAGAACCCCAGAAGGAGCACCAACGACGCGGCACGCACGGCGCACTTCGGCGTTAGCCAGTACGTGGTGTGGAAATTCATACCACTACCAACCAGTGCAAGCATTCCACGCCGGTGACGGTCCTAAGCCCGTGCAAGTATGAAGGAAGAATTGAAAACAAGTAAGATTTTTTTTGCTACGTCATACCTACTGGCTGCGCCGCCGCCGCCGCTTCTTTTCCTTCCCGCAAGCCGCGCGCAGTTGCCAGTTCGTGCGTTTAGTTGTGCTCATGCGTAATGAGTCCATATTTCTCTAAGATTTGCGGATAAGTTCAGACATTGGTATTTTTATTTTTTTGTACCAACGGGGTAGTAACAAAAAATGTTGGTATTTGTATTTTGGACTTAGTATTACGTCTGTTGATTTATTGTACCGGTGAAAATATCACCCTGTATATTAGACTAGCTGCCCCGGCGAACGTTGTTTCGCCGTGTTTTTTTTTCTTTCACTTAGGGCTATGAAAAATAGATAACAACCTAGCCATAACAAAAAAAAAATAGATAACAACCTAATCTCAGATCCACTGAATATACATGTAAAGTTTCATGAAAATCGGTTTAGCCGTTTCTATTGCACTAACATTTAGACATGAGAAATTTTATATTAGAAGATTAGATTAGATTAGATATCGACTACATTTCTTGAAATGTAAAAATTACACTTAGGAAAATCTTCAGGAATTACTTATACATTCATAAGTTATAAAATATCAATTATTCTTATGTACAATCACTTTAGTAGGTATTACAGTTAGGGCATTAATCCCTGGGAGTAAACTATTATTGAAGTCGGCATGAATTGAACTAACAGATTGAAACGAATATGTTCGTACAACGTTCCATAGAAAAAATACTAGGTAAGTAATACTAGATAAAAATACAGAATACTAGATTAAAATTAAGAATGGGCCTTTCGTAGGTAACACCAAAAAAAGTACAACCTTGTCGATTTCTATTATTCTTTAGTTTCAAAACATACACAAAAATTAAGTGAAATATTGGCTAGTAGGTATCATCTTCTTACCTAGCCATGGCGTAGAACTTAACTTTATTTAATAAAGTTTTTACATTGCCTATGTCCACCCAGTAACCTGAACAAAAGCACTTTTGGAACAAAGGCAATGTAGAAAAATGGAAAATTATGTTGTCTAAGCCTACAGGACAAAAAAATTAATGTAAAACTATTGTACCCATTTAACTATTATTCTCAAGTGACAAATAAATATATTTTTATTTTTATTTATTTGTTTGATAAACAAAAGTAAGGAATATTAACACCATAATCTGACTTTCTGATTATGAGTTAATTTATTGTTTATTACAATAGGTTTACAAAATGACCTCCGTTCACTTCAATGCATACCTATGATCCATTTGTATGATGAATTTAGTATGTACTAGCAAGCACTAAATTTGCAAACTGTTTCAAGCCCTCTACCGCTAAAGGTTTTTGATTTATTGTCGTTTAAAGTCTGAGAAAAATGTCAAGCATAGACAAATGGATCATAAATGACATCGTGGGAACTCTCCCGACAGCGGTCTAGTCTAGAGACATTTTTTATATTCAGGTAGAGTTTACCATTTTTATTTTATATTTAGGCAGGTAGTTTAGAAATAAACGGCTGAAAGTTGAATTTAATAACTTTGCTATTATTAAAAAAAAACAAAACATATTGCTTACCTACTAAATCACCCATTTTAATTAAGCGTTAAATGTTGAAAACCCTCTGAACTAATAATTCCCAGAATCACAAACAACCACTTCACTAACTTGACTTCATCAAATCAATTTTTTTTTTGTGGTTTTATGGCCAGGGTTGGATTTAGGTACGTTGAAAGGGAGAGCACAAAAAAACAAAAAAGATAGTATTTTGTACAAAATTATAGTACATTTTTTTTTCGACCATATCACCTGTATTCAGTCAAGCCGGGTCCGCTGCGCCATGTTACGCGTGTTACAAAAAATGTAACACGTTATAATGGGGCGTGGTATAACATGTTACGTGTTACGTAAAGCCGGGTCCGCTGCGCCATGTTACGCGTGTTACAAAAAACGTAACACGTAAATATAATAAAAATGGGGCGTGGTTTACGTGTTACATAACGTTACGTTACGTGTTAAGTAACACGTAAAAAATTAATACCACTCCCCATTTTTGTTTTAACATGGCGCAGCGGACCCGGCTTAACACGTAACACGGTAGGCGCGGCGAATGGATAACATCCCCCGTGTTCGCCTGCGGGGGGGTGAAGTTATTCATTTTATGTTAGCGCTCGCCGGACGCACACGTCTCGCGATCCGGTGATGGAGTGGAAAAAAGAAAATACTTTGTTTTTCATACGATTATATCGAGAATCGCTCGTAGCCTGGGCTGCCTGAGTGATCATAAACGATCACTAAGGTTAAGCAACATACGGCGCGTTCAGTCCATGGATGGGTCACCGTCTATGACTAACGCTAGTGGCATTTTTCCGAGCGATTCCGTGCTTCGCAAGGCACGTTAAGCAGTTGGTGCCGGCTACCGTCGATAGATGGCAGTCGTTAAGCCAAGTCAGAGGCCTTAGGGCGGCTTGAAAACTCTGACAGTAAGACCAGCCACTAGTCTTACAAGCCTCCACCAATCCGGACTTGGCCCCCGTGGTGGAGTATGGCCTATACCTTCCTCAGGGAAGAGACCCGTGCCCCTCGGTGGGGACATGATGGGTTGATGATGATAACGAGAAAGACAAGTGCTTTGGGACGCCTCATGTAGTGATAAAGCAGAAATAATAGGAATTTCAAAAGAACAAATGAATACAAAGTGGATAAGCCTAAAAGGACAAAATAGCAGACACGTCTGCTTCGTCGGAACTCATTTTGTTTTTGTCACAAAAACTGTAACATAACAGAACTAGAAAGTCGCAGCAGACGGGCTGTTACGATAACCGTAACATGTTACATTTTTTGTAACACGCGTAACATGGAGCAGCGGACGCGGCTTCAGACGTTTTTTCTTTGGCGTGGATACTCCCGGTATTTCGTCATTTTTATCCCCGCCCCCAACTTTACCCACCAACCATTCGTTTCAATTTCGAGTCGAATGAACAGGAAAAAATGAATGTACTCACACAAAAAAATGCACACGACGAGGCTACTTTATGCACAATCGCACCAACAGAAAAATAAATAACTCGCAGTCGGTCGCAGTACTATTTTTTCAACCCATTTTATGATGGAAAACGGCTAATTATAGACTGTTCTAAAATTATAGTATTTTGTTGTACTCTCCCCAGTTATGGATAGTATATAGTACGAAGCATGAAATTAGAGTATAAATACTATAATTATAGTACGAAATCCAACCCTGTTTATGGCCAGCAAAGGTAGTATGAGGACGCGAGTCGCGCGCGACGTCAAAAGTCGCGACTTTCCAGTACATTATCTATCAAATTCTCGCGACTTTTGACGTTGTCGCGCGCGACTCACGTCCTCATACCACCTTTGCTGGTTACACGACCTTTGAGCCATATCTATATTTTTTATGAGTTTTTCGTTTTTGTCTTTCAACACTTTCACTATACACCGGTAATGAGCGTTTTTCCTTACGTCAAATTTAGTTCTAAAAGAATCCCTAGAAACAATAAACGTCGTAGCAAAAAATAATACTATGGTTCTGTGGAATTTTTGATGGTTGATTAAGGAAAAACAAAAATGCTGTTGTCGTTTGGTGATAAGTGCGATTTTGGATATTTTGGAGTTTTTGCTGTGGATTGTGGGTTTGAATTTTTATTTTTATTACGAGAAACCTCGTCCGAATAGCAACCCTGGTTCCTTCTCTTGTTTTGTGATCTGTGGACTGACTTTGTCATTGATTGCAATGAATCACAAATTCGTATGAAGAAACGAATGGCGCCATCTGGTGTATCTCAAGGAACTAAGAAAAAAAAGAAAGGAAAAACGCTCATTGTATTTAATAATATATTTATACAGTGATTTGTGTCTTTTTTATTAATGAGGGCTTTTCAATGACAGCCACAGAGTACACTGTTATATGACAGCTCTCAGTTGAGTTTATTAAAAAAAAGCTAGATGGCGCTGCAAGAAGTTTTTTTGGCGTCTCCCTCCACGTTTTTTGGCCTGTGGTTTTAATCACAGACCTACTAAATATATGGACCGGTTGTATGTACCTACAGAAAACGGGTGCCAAAAAGTTGTCGCAATAAATGGCCGCCTTCTAGTGCCTCGCCGGAGCTATCGAAAATATCGATATCGATATTAGCGGCTGCATCATCAGCAGTGCTCAAGCAGCTCTGTCACGAGTAGGAAATTGATGTTTACCGATTATTAGCCACGAAATATACCATTGTGGTGTTGGTGTTATATACAAGACCGCGGCTTTGAAGTAAATTCTAAAATTCTACAAGTGATATACGGCGCCTTGCAGGTTGGAACTGACAACCTGTTTTATTATCCAAGTGGAGTAACCACTAGACCAACGAGACAGTCGGGTCTCATGTGAAATTCCTGATGTACATACATACAGCAAAACGTGCACCTCAGTCGACATAATTGTGCAGTATGTAGACTTTATTTGGTTTTTAGTATTATTATAATGTATAATTATAACCTTACCAATGATCTGCGGGCTAAGGAAAAGCGTAAAGTAGGTACGGCACTTGTTTCCAACCTACGCCACTTGCTATTGTTTATGAAACAGTCGCTTGCTGCAAATGCGGTGTAAATTTTTCCAAGACTACTTTGTACGTGATACTGCGTAATCGACATTTGTTATTTTGTGCTGTCTTCGGGTAACCTGCAATAGATAATTAACAATTAAAACAACTATACGAACGCAAGAAATAACTAAATATGCTCTACGAACTATCGATACTTTTTTTCACTGAGAAAGTGGGAAAGTCCCATCCCTATTCCCCTACAACAAACAACAAACTTGTATTATGATTTATATCGAAAATATCACAATAATCATGATGAAAACACCATTCTCTAATAGCTAATTTGCAATTCTAGTAGCCCATAGTTGAAATCTTAGAGAAAATACCCTTTTAGGTACACAAAATTGAGACTTACCGGTGGAAGCTGATGAATGTTGTTTCATTATCTTCTCGGGAAGAATGATATATACATTCTAACACAACACACGCCATGCCGATGGTTATATATACTATATACCATGAGAATCCACTAAAATTCACTTCAAATGGTGCTTTAGTAAATATAAAATACACAAGCTTCTTGAAAACGGCGCACTCCCAAACCTCTTGTCGAACACACTGCCAAACACAGAACACCCTCTGCCAAATCAATGTCATTGGGCGGCACATTGCATGCCGTCATTTTCTGAGCCGTTCTAATTTGGTCGCGTAATGGTAACCAAAGGTAACCAACTGACGTTTAAGGGTTGTACGCTCGAAAAAAGCAACAAAGACACGACTATATTTTTCTCTTTCTAACACGTAGCTTGCGGCTATTTAAATTGACGAAACAGACTATGTGGCACGTTTTCATTTTTTAACGCTCCTTCTATGGTACTCCTTCTTCTGAGATAGGGCCTCTCCATAGGTTTCCTTCCTCATTGGGTTTTAATCGTTATTAATCTGTGATAGTCTAAACATCTTTTTGTAGTCTGTGATCTAGACTTTGTTTCGAAACTTTTAGTACGTTGTTTATTACATACGTACGTGAATTGTGTCTTATCCATACATTGTGCATTTTTGTTAAAAACATCCACAGGAACCACAGATGAGGTACATTGATGTCCATGACGTCAGCACCATCTATCGGCAGGCCTGTTCCACTAGCGTGTAAGTATCGAAAACGTTGTACCTACATGCGCCGATCCAGATTGAATAATAGGTAGCGACCAGGGTTGGATTATAGTTATCTAAAGCTGGCACGTTCACAGTACTCACACTTATGCAATTTCGCTATACAGGATGTTTAAAAATACCTATATGATTTTGATTCAAAATGCGACTCTAGTTTAAGTGTAGACTAGAGTTAGGTTTTAGTAAGATAGGTGCGTTGTAGATAAATAAATACAAATATATGGGTTACTTGTTATAACATATTTTTAGCAAATTCGAGCGAAAAGTATTAAAAACAAGGTGGAATCAATGGTCACAAAATAGTTTCAAATTTCAATAAATTTTCACATGAACAAAAATAATTTCACCTAAAAAAATCTTTACCAAAACAGAAAATAATTATCCCAGAAATCCTCAACAATTTAATTATAATTTAATTATGTAACAAAGGGTAACGGACGCTCAGTGGTCAGTTACTGGATGAATTACCCTACCTTTTTTTCTAATTGCTTGCCACAGATAAAAACTTTATTACTGTTCTGTAATTTCATCAACTGGAAGGAATCTGTGATCAACTGAGCAACATCATTCGGTTTCTATTGTGGTTACGCGAATGTTCTGTTCTCCTATTCTTCTTCTTTTTCTTCAACGTTTTTTCCATGATTTTAGCACCAGTAGCAGTTGTTCGAAGTCCAATCACAATCAAATGCAAGAACCAAAAGAAAAGAGGAAAGACCACAGAATAAACTGGCAATTCCCATTAGAAAAACAAAAACCCTCTCTAAAAAATGCCATCTACTGACTAATGAGCCGTTTTAAGAAGAAAAAAAAACGAATGGCTGTCAAAGGAATGCAGTTTTGGACCTCAGCCCAATAGCCATGTGTGATGTATACATGTTATTTTTTTGAAATTCAAAATGTTAGTTTTTTTTTTCAATACAATATAACTCCGAAAGGACAAACATTTGGCTGTCGACGTCATAGAGTGCGACAAGTGAGTCCTGGCACAAGCCTTTGGCGGGAAATTTAAAAATCTTTTAGTTGATAACCCTGCATCTATATGCCATAAACCATCTTGATACTTTTGCTTAAGTTTATTATTTGTTTAATTAGTTTGGAGTCTCCAATGAATTTTGTCCAAACAAAAATAAATATAAGCAAACTGAAAACATTAACTACATCAAAACCAACATTTCCACTCCACCAAAAACGGGGATAATAAAGATGCACCACATAAACTTATAAACATTTATTAATGCTGAACCATAATCAAAATCTGATTCATATCTTTTTTCTCCAACATCTTTGAGTTCTTTGACTAAGTCTTCGATCTGACGTTTAAAATTTTCGTCATCCGACAGACCTTACAACAAGAAATAATTCATGTTTGTTTTAAAACATTATTACTCGTATGTATATACTAAAACATAGGTAAAATTATGTTGAATAGAAACAAAAGTTCTTGTTTAAATCTAGGACGAGTATCAAACTGTTTGGGCTGTACTACTTGCAGCTGAAATACCTAAGTTTGACAGTCAGAGTGTGGCCATATGAAGAATTCGAAATAAATCGCGTCCCAGGACTCGCTTGTCAGACTCTAGTAACTTTTATTCAACTCGCTGAGACCTATTGTATGATGTATCACACATGGCTATTGGACTGAGGTCCAAAATTGCATTCCTTTGACAGCCATTCGTTTTTTTTTTAGTTCTTCTGAAAGCGGCTCATTTGGAACTACTTTTCTTAGCTGTCAGAAAAATCCCTCATTGAAACGCACATACGGTTGAATACCAAAAAGATCACGCTGTATATATAAACAGTAGTAAAAGTAAAACTATAACTGTCCCCTTCACACTCATAAGCTAGACCGCGCGCAAGAGAGACGGGCAGACTTTTCATGATGCGCATGCAGTACACGTACGTCACGCCGCGCGCTACACAAGCGCAACGTGTAAATGTGTTGAACGTGCCAGCTTTACTTAACTGACCTATACTCTAATTTCATGCTTCGTACTATATACTATCCATAACTGAGGAGAGTACAACAATATAGGTACTACAATTTTAGTAAAGACTTTAATTAGCCGCTGTTTTCCGTCATTTTTCGTACAAAACGCCTCTTGGTTTTTTTTCGATACTTCTCTTGTTCGAACAACCACTTTGCATAATATTGCATTTTAATGAGCCGTTTTCAGAAGCACAAAAAAAATAAAAATATTACGGCTGTCAAAGTAATGCAATTTTGGACCTCAGCCCAATAGCCATGTGTGATACATCATAAAATAGGCCTCAGCGAGCTGAAGAAAAGTTACTATGACGCCAACAGCCAAATGTTTGTCGTTTCGGAGTTATATTGTATTGAAAAAAAAAAACTAACATTTTCAATACAATACCTATAACTCCGAAAGGACAAACATTTGGCTATTGGCGTCATAGTAACTTTTGTTCAGCTCGCTGAGACCTATTTTATGATGTATCACACATGGCTATTGGGCTGAGGTCCAAAATTGCATTCTTTTGACAGCCGTAATATTTTTTTTTTTTTAGTGCTTCTGAAAACGGCTCATTGTTACGCACACAGAAAAAAAAAAAGAGTAGAAATCGTAAGTGGGCGGTGCCCGCGTGCCTCACGTTAGCAATGTATTGCATAAGCGTAGTCTATGACAGTTTTTCTTACCTCAGTTGCCGTGCGCTTCTAGTAAAGAAAACAATTGTGAAAACTCTACTAAAATGCCTTATTGTGCTGTGTTAGAGTGCAAAAATAAAAGTTGGGGACCAAAATGTACCGATCATGCCGTAACATTCCATCGGTAAGTAGTATTTCCATTTTATTTAATTTAATAGAAATTAAATTTGTAATGACCTGAACAAGGAAAACAATCCGAAAGTGAGAAAGTAAAACCACCTTTATTTACTGGTATATAATGTTCAATTTTCGTCGAAGTTTGTGTAATTTTTCTAGAAACTTCTGTCAACATTTGAATGCTACTCAAATGCTACTCAATTGCCAGCTGGGACACAACATCTATCGATAACTCAACAAAAATCTATCGATAATATTTTGTCTATGACTTAGCAGTAATAAATAATTATCGGTACTTTAAGTGGAGTACCTGCGTCTAATTAGGTACTTTGGGAAAATAATTGTCGTTATTTTATTCCTACTTCCGAAGACATGCACATCTAGATTCGCGATACAGTTCCTCCTCACTAGCTTGTCAGGGATTGAAAAATAAGACTATCAATGTAATTATTTTACTCTTTCATTTTTAAATTCTATATTCTAACAGAGTTTCAACCAACACAAGGAGATCCAAATCGACAAGTATTGTTTTTTACGTCTGTTCGGAAGATTAGATAAATTACTATTCGTTAGCTGTTGACGTGCATTAGATTTTTGGTCCGTTTTAATGTATTTTTTTATTATCTTATTTATTTTGGAGTTTTGGTCACTTAGCCGAACATGTTAGCTCCATCAAGACTATTCACTTATGTAGCTAATACTAAAACTATAACTAAAATGAATAAAGTTTGAATCTTGAATCTGCTTAAGGCTTAACCCTAGTAAGGTAGCTGGAAATTCAATTTTTTTGTACTGAATTTTCAATATCGTAACTGATCTGAGCTGTACATTAATACACACAACCTTTTTCTCTTGCTGTGTACTGCAATCAAACGTTAAACAAAACTCAGATAACCTACAAACTTGAAAAAATTAAAAAAAATTGAACTTCCCGCCACATCGCTGATGTTTACCCTTAACCCCTCAATTCCTCAACTCTGACGACAGCCAACCGGGGCAGCAGTGGAACAGCTCTCTCGGATTTCTCGGATTTTAAAATAACCAAGACAAGTAATGAGCATTTTGATCGTACTATTTTTTAAGTTCGTCTCTTCACTATTAGGGCTCGAATCCCGGCTGGGGACAAAAACAAATCCCAGGTCTTGTATGTTTACATGTTTGTGACGTCGTTGTTTCTGGTGCCCACGACACAGGGTATCCCAGGGTGGGGCCAGAGGCAATGTATGTGCCTGTATGTAAGTGTTTATTATCATCTTTTATTATTATTATTATTATTTAACACATTTTTAGTTGCAATTATTTTTGATACTGCGCAAAATTTATTGTTCATGTTCCTTGACGCTGTTTAGTTCCTTTGCGAGAATGTGGTCCTGACTGCAGTATCATGTCATTTTTGTAAACTTTTAATCCGGATCAACTTGGGCAAGTTAAATCCCAGTTTGAGACGAGCAACCGAACGACGCAAGCTCCGTCTCTGCTCACCACCCACTCACTGCTCTGCGTGTCGGAGCGAAACCTAGTCAGACTCGTCCGATAAAACAACACCCGTAAGTAGATCCGGACTAAATGTTTACAATGTGTTGTGCTTAACGAAAGTTTTAGTTAAAAAAACATGTCATTTTTATTAGTATAGATTGGCGTATTGTCATCAAAAACTAAACCAGCATGCATAATTTCAAAGTTAGATGATTTTATGTGCTCGTGTAGCAAAATCATCTGGGGGGTCTAGATAATTTAATCAACGCTTACTCCTTATATGTATGGGGAAGTCTCGTGACTTTCGTTGGCAAATGTCATCTCCATAATATAAGTGAAGCACAAGCGTTGATGGATAACGACATTTTAAATAAATAAATAAAAAATTAAACAAACTATACGTACGATAAGTTTGCTGGGCCTCGTTTCAAAAGCGACTATGGTTAGTTTCATAATGAGAATTCCATATACGTTGCGTAGCCGATCATCCAGAAGGTAGGTTAGTATACTAACCGGCTGCGTAATTTACATCGAATTGTAATTGAATTAATTATCAACTGTCGCTTTACGAAACAATTCTATAATTTGTCGATAGGTTCTTACTAAAACTCGCAATATGTCCCATCCCTATAGCTGAGAAGGACCATTGCAGATACTTGTTTTTTAATTTTCGACTTTATGGTCTATCATATAAAACTTCTCGACGGTCAGACGCGGCGGGAGTTCCATCTAGTGTAGAGTAGCGGTACTACGAAACAAAGATCTAATGTCAAACTTAATTTCATCATTATCATTTGATTTTGATCGTTGTTTATCACCAAAAGGTTCATATGTTACGTGGAACTTTTATGATGTAGACCTTTTCGGCATTGCCTTTATTTACCAATGGCAGCTTGGCATTCATAGTGTGGGTTTTGACTTATGTGTGAGTTTGGTCACACTGGTTTTCCTGCTAATAGGTCATGTCACTCCTTCTACTCTTTTTTTCTGTTCTGTGGTTACGCAATAGAGTCAATTGTACTGCGTGCGACTGACTGTCCTTCCTCTGAGGAACAGATTCCCACCGCGACGGAAATTTTATTCTTATTTCCTATTTATTATTCCTTATTCTTGAATTGTGTCTTGCTCCACGGTGCTGCCATTGCCACGGATCTATATACTTCGTAAACTGGATAGCTTACACAAATTTACAATGAACACAAACTTACACTCTAAGCCATCGATATAAAGTTCATATTTGTCCGTCAAACGTGAAAGTAGCAAAACAAGCCGTGTGAGATGGTTTAAAAGTAGTAGTGCGTCCTTGTCTACCGAGTTGCCAGAACTAAATAAAATCCAATTTGGTAGTCTATTTATTGGGCAGACGGCAGTATTATTTCTTAGATATAGTGACGTTGTTATTTAGAATATTGAAACTAATAATTTATAATAAGAATTTTATTATCTCAGTTATAAAACGAAATAAAAGTAGTTTTAAGAAAAATTTAGTAGCTTTTCGTCATCCTAAGTGACCTTTCAAGCGGTTGCCATGGCAACCGCCTGAAATAATTTGCTGTTTTTACGTTTTGAGTGTGATTTGTTGTATATTTTTGCTGTGTTAACGGATATAAAACCAAATGGTATTCGGGGTGCGGCTTATCTTTTCACAGGTGAGTCAATTTCATAATTTTCGAAATAATGCTAGAGTAGGGTGTCCATTATGCATGGGCGTACTCAGGATTTACTGGAGGGGCAAGCAAAAGTTAAGAAACTTCGTGGGTCTTCGTCTTTATTCGTGGGTTTCTTATATATAATTTAGTATTAAATTGTTTGTTATGTCTAAAATGTTCTTGTTATAATAATATACTTACAGGATTCCTAAAGAGGCATTAATGGCTGAGAGGTGGAAAGACAATATACCCGATAAAGTCACCAAGACATCGGTCGTTTGCAGTCTACATTTCAAAAATTGAAGATTTTGTCAATCAGTCAAGTAAAAGATTAAAATCTACAGCAATACCGTCAAAATTCCTGAAGGTAAGGAAACATTTAGAACTGACCACTACAGAATACAACAAATTGAAATTATTGTATTTTGAGAACACTTTTTTTACAGATTGTTCCAGCCGAGAAAGATATTCACATGCTCAGTAGCATATTATTGATAGTGTTTAATGTTGTACCTAAAATACACCGGGAAATTGTTCGTAACCTTATCGACGCTGATGGAGGAACATTTGAAGAAGAAATATATGATTAACATAATAACACAACACTTTTATCCCCGATTGAAAGATATTTCTCATCTAGTACAGTCTCACTCCACTGAAACATGAAATAGAAATTATTAAATGTATTGTAAATAAATATCTGAATATGAGACTAAACACGTATGCAAAAAAGGAGACTCTTAAAATCATGGGCAATCGAATTGCAATGCGCCAAAGATTGTACAAAACAATGTTATTCAGTAACGTTTAGTGTAATTAAATGAATAAGTACATATCTACATCGAATTGGTTTGGCAGATAGAATTTTAACAAGTTAGTAATAAAACACAGTAATTATTACACAGTATTACCTTCTCGTTTTATTTTCTACATTCCTACCTAAGGTATCTAAGTAAGTTGAATTTTCAAATGTTTTTTATTACACACACTCTAAATAAAATTACAATGTAGGTACTTACAGTGGGACATAAATAGTTCGGAATTAAAGTTTTGGTGAGACTACACTAGAGGTGAGTCTGTAGTCCGGCTATTGGCACCATTTTTGTACATACACAACACGAGGCGTAGTGATGCGGGGCTCTCATTATTTTCTCTTTTATGTCGTGCTGTACGTCTGTTAAAGCTCCTGTATCAATAAGTCAATCTGTCATAAAAAAATCGTCAAAATTATATTACATTAAAGATTAAATATTTCCTTAATATAGATAACTTTTACTTTAAATACCACACGTCATTTTGGGTACCTCACTACTTTGGACCTGGACCACTGCTGGTGAAGATTTATAAATATGTGAGTGGTTGACCAAAAAGGGACCTGGAGGGATTGGAAACCGATGTTTTTATTTGATTTTTTTAATTTGTGGTATTTTAGCTTCGTTTTGGTCTTACCAGAATATTTTTAGGTGCCGTAGTTATTTTTTTATGATTTTTTTTGTAAGTCGAGCACGAATCGAAACCTATAGAAACACGAAACTTCAAACGCGATTATCTCAAAATCAATTATTTTCCCTTGAGGTCCCTTTTTGGTCAACCACTCACATATCATGGACACTCTATTCGAAAGAGACCCACTACTACTTTGGTGCCTCTCACTCTGCTCGTTTTTTATTTCACTGTGCACAGTCCAGTTGTAATAAAGGTTCATGGCCATTGCTGGATTCCGCTATTCCTTATATCTTATTCTTTTTCATTGTGTAATGGGCTTTACAAAGAAAGAATGAAAACACGAAAACTAGTAGGTACATAATGGAATTACCTATTTCACTTTTGTAGATTTTCGTTCCAGAGTTGCCAGATACTTCAATTTTACTATGTCCATCCTCAGAATATGTCCTTATTCCGAGTCTCCATCCATTACCTACCATCGACGGACAAGAAGTCACTAAGTGCACACAGTACAAGTATTTGGGTAGTATGAAGCATAGCTCTCGTAGAATCGCTCGTAGCCTGGGCTGCCTGAGTGATCTAGATCTAGGGCTTAAGGCTAAGCACCATACGGCGCGTTCAGTCCATAGATGGGTCACCGTCTATGACTAACGCTAGTGGCATTTTTCCGAGCGGTTCAGTGCTTCGCAAGGCACTTTAAGCAGTTGGTGCCGGCAGTCATTAAGCCAAGTCAGAGGCCTTACGGCGGCGGCTTGAAAACTTCTGACAGTAAGACCAGCCACTAGTCTTACAAGCCTCCACCAATCCGGACTTGGCCCCCGTGGTGGAGTATGGCCTGTACTTTTCTTAGGGAAGAGACCCGTGCCCCTCGGTGAGGACAAAAATAAGAAGGGGCCCAAATCAAGTAAAAGTGCCATATAAAATATCATTCCCATAAAAAGATGCTGAAGAAAAACAAACGAGTCGGACTCGCACACGAAGGGTTCGGAGTTCCGTAGTATTATAAAATTGGATAAATCACGCGCGTTATACGGGAGCCCCCTCAAATATTTGTTCTCAGTTAATTTAATTATTTAATTTAGACGTGAATATTTGAATATTTCTAGTGTCTACCTGTTGCCGTTATCAATATCTAGCAAAACGGGCAAAAAAATCACGTTTGATGTATTGAAGCCCCTTAAATATTAATTTTATTCTGTTGCCAGAGGAAAAAGCAGCGTTAACCTCCCAAAATCACTGTAACCACCCCTTCCAGGTCCTGGTAGGCGGCCCCGGCAACTGGGTAGCGACTGTCGCGGACAGGATCCCCTCGGGCGCTCTCCCCGGCGGCGAGTCCGAGGACGGCGAGCCCTTGTTCGTCGGCCGCGTCAACCACGAGGGCAGCCTTACCACCGGCAAGGTGCAGCAGTCCCATGGCGTCTGCTACATCTCCTTCGCTGGCCAGGAGCTCGGCTTCCCTGAGTACGAAGTCCTCGTCGCCTGAACTCCCAACAGAGCTACCCTAAGCCAAGCGCAGATACCGCAGTAAAGGAATAATATCACGTCCAGCAGTACCTAGCTTGCAGCGCGTCATGTTTAGGTGTTTTTGCTTTTACTTCGGCTTTCAATAGTTAGGTGGACGCTTAGCTACAAAGAGGATGAGTGGATACCCGCTGACGAAACAAAGATTTACATTAATATATGTAGCAAGGAGAATTTTGCTATGTAGGTAGCTATCCATCCGATCCTGATGAGAGCAAATGAGTGTCATATCAAAGTGACTTATTTCCATTTTTAAAATAAATTAACTTACTAATGATAGGAATCGATTTTTAGCATACGATTACACCACTATACCAAATTGTGTATTACAGAAACGCTTAATTCCTCACTAAATTTGACTTTCAATTCACGTATCTAAAACAATTTCGATTATTTTCACGTGATTTGCTAAAAGTACCTATTCAAGACACAAAATATGTTCTTTTACAAACCGAATGTGCTAGTGTCTGAATCACTTAGACGATCTTCTTTCATGGTGACATGAAATGAGAAAAAAATGTATACAACACAATTAATAACGTATGAGCGGTGGTGGCGTAGTGGGGTTGACCTTTGCTTCTCGATCATGAGGGTCTGGGTTCGAACCACGCATGTACCAATGACTTTTAGTTACGTACATTTGTTTGCACAGCAACACCATTCGCTGATAAATTGTGCCCGGATAACGGCGACAGGCTTGCCACTTGTCACGTTTGGGACCTAATAAACTCGGCAAAACGTGGGTCCAGTTCTAGAGACTGGTGCCTCAGGCTACCCCTTCGGGGATAACGGGCGTGAGTTTATTTTTATTTTTAATAACCTAAGTTTTTGACATTTATTTAAAAATTTGATAAGGTGGAAATAAGTCCTTTTGAAATGACGCTCCTCAAATGATAATTGGAAATTATTCGAACGAATACTAGGTATGCTCTTGCACGTAATATAAGCGTACAGTAAAGAATATTCTATCTATCTATCTAACTAAGCGTAGCTTGTACCTACATCTACAGTATTTAGGTAAAATAACTACTTACATAGTAGTACCTACTTAGGTACACGATAGGCGTATATAAGGTGCGATTATATATTTGATGTATGTACTGGATAATATTGTCAATCGTTACATACCTTATGTTATAATTACGTATTATTTTATTTATAGTCATTGTATATTTTGATATTAAATTATACGAAATCATATCAGCTAAGTATCATTTACACCACACTGGCAGGATTGGGCGCGGGCACATGAATAAAAGAAATGTAAGAAAAGATGAGCAGGGAGCCGTTGGGATGGTGAACTGTGGGCGCAGGTGCTCACATAAACATTTACATACAGACATGTACATTGCTTCTGGCCCCACAGTAGGATACAGTGTGGTTCTTGATAAGACCAAAGTAGGTGCGGTGGATAGCCTACCCGTATTTCTGTATATGGGTAGAGCGAGCGACGGGTGAATGAGTGAGGAGCGTCAGGGGAAGTTGGGTAACGTGATGGGGAACAAACCAGCAGAAATAAATTCTCTCCTCAGGTAGCAAGTGAGAGATAGTAATAATACTCGTCAATTTAAAAAAAAAATTTATTCACACAAAACATGTATCGTTAACCCCACCGCCAACTGCTGTGCCTGCATCTGTCATTGGAAAACTATCTGAGAAGTAGGTAGTCAGCGACGAGGTCAATCAAAAATCATTCAATCAATAACAACGATAAATAATTAAGCAATCACAGTGAGGGTATCATCAAATCATTGGCGATTATTACCTACCGTACACAACTCGCCACCTCATTGATAATAGACTGGCCGTATACGAGAACTAGGCTTAACTTGCTCAACATGCTCAGGATCAACTAAAATCTCGTACTCCTCAACAGCAATCTCGTTATCACCATACGGTATGTAACATACTTTGTGTGAAGGTTGCACTTTGCCGGGTACAAGACTGCCTTCGTAGTATGCGCGCCCGATGTATAAAACTTCGTCTAGGTCTTCTGACGTGCCTCCGACAATGGCACCTGCTGGTATCACGTTGGTACGCGTGGGCACCCATTGCACATTGAATCCGCACAAAACCTGATAGAAGAAAGCTATATTCACTAAAGTGGGTAAAACGGTCGGTGTATAAAGTGTAGTGTACTAAAAATACCTACGATGATGTCATTGGGTGGGAAGCAAACGTTGCAGCTGTTGCGAACAATTGAAATAACGTCTGTTACCGATAACTATTATTGTCTTATTACGATTGGAAATTCAGATTCGGTTTCTGGATCACATTCCTGGAATATAACGGTCCTATTCGTAAAAATACATTTACCGTCGTCTTCTGGTTATTTCGTATGCCTACCAGTTAATTTCTTGCACCATTTGTTGTTAACTGGCAGAAAATGTTTATAGCATTGAGTCCGCCACATCGCCATTGTATTTTTACTTCTATTAATAAAGACACATTTCGATAAACGTCGATAAAAATAGCCTTTGGTGGATAATTTACAAAATACCACAGATTAACTAAGTAGGTACATTAGAGTCAATTAAGAAACTACCGTGATTTTATAAATAAGGTAGGAGGGGGGCGTCCATCAATTACGTGAGGTATCCAAGGGGGGCGGGGATCGAGCCGAATTTTTCTAAATCTGACTTGGGGGAGAGGCGAGGGGGTCATATTTTTTTTTGCAGAAAATGGTGTGGAATTGCGTGCAAGTTAAGTTAAAAAAATATATATGGCAAATCTGACCCAATTATGTTTATCATTTTGTCCGAACGCCGCAGAACAGCACAGTAGCTCTTAGATTGTTTAACCGCTATTGATCAGCCGAATCGACACGCGCGACTCAAAGACCGTTGAAAATGGTGTTTAAAAATCTCACGTGAGATTGGCGAAGGGGGGACGGGGTCAAGAACAATCTATCGACATCTCACCAAGGAGGAAAGGGGGCTCAAAAATGCCTCACGTAATAAACGCACCCTAGGATATTTTTGTAAGGTCTGTGCTTTCATAAATTCCTGTAGCGACCCTTTGGTAACGAAACACATTGAGTACACTAAAATTGACCTTGTCATGGATTCACCAACTTGGATCAATCGAGCGACGAGAGGGTGTCCATCGGTGTTGAGCAAACCGACACCACAAGTCTACTCACATCTCAAAAATACATATTATGTAAACAGTTATATTAGATACAAGGTAATATTTACTGTGGGTGGTGCCAAGCTACAAGCCCGTGTTGTGGATGTACCTACCTACTAAGACACTAACGATTCCTATCTATAGATACTTAGTAAGAGCCTACAGTACAGCGGCCTGGTTAAACTTTAAATTGAAAGAGAATCGTTACATTTTGTTTTGAGATGCCAGTCGATGACTGTCAGACTACGAAATATAAAATGTGGAAATAATTAATTAAAAAAGTCGAATTGAACGAAGTCGCCACTACTTACGTCGAACTCTCCTTTTTCGTTAGCTTCTCCGCCCCAAGGGATATAGCCGAGGCCTTCAGATGGCACAAACTTTCCAGGAGTGACTGAACCCCTGTGCTCTGCTCGAATGATGTACAAGTTCTCCTGCTGCAATTTACAATAGCCGCCTATAAGGGCATTGTCTGGAAGTTGATTGCCAACCTTTACCCATTCTGCTTTGCCTCCTTTCACGACCTTTGCCTCTTTTAGGCGAAAGTTTACTGGAGATACTGAAATAAAAAGGTGACATCTAATCCGCTGCCAGATTGTCAAACCTGAGAGCATGACGTACTTTATTGAGTACATTTAGTTACTTGACAGCAGGACGCATGCCAAGCTCGTGAAATACCCTTCTCTACGCAAAAATGACAAATTATCTGTCGAGCTCGAGATGTTAGCATAGCGACTGCGCGCGAGATGGAGACGACCGAGTCTTGTCTATAACCAACCAGTAGCATTGCGGCATTGTCAAGATTACATCGGCCGACTTCCTAATTTTGACGTTCTTCGGCCGAGACATGTATGGTACCCCCGGAGGCAAGGGCAAAGACAAGGCCTCGAGAGCATAGATTTGACACCAATAACATAAATTATTTATTGTTTACTTTTATTTAATCATCATCATCAACCCATTATGTCCCCACCGAGGGGCACGGGTATCTTCCCTAAGAAAGGTAGGTACAGGCCATACTCCACCATGAGGGCCAAGTCCGGATTGGTAGAGGCTTGTAAGACTAGTGGCTGGTCTTACTGTCAGAAGTGTTTCAAGCCGCCCTAAGGCCTCTGACTTGGCTTAACGACTGCCATCTATCGACGGCACCAACTGCTTAACGTGCCTTGCGAAGCACGGAACCGCTCGGGAAAATGCCACTAGCGTTAGTCATAGACATTGACCTATCCATGGACTGAACGCGCCGTATGTTGCTTAACCTTAGTGAAAGTTTAAGATCACTCAGGCAGCCCAGGCTACGAACGACTTTTATTTAATAATATGGCAATAACATTTATTTTATAGACATGACAGCATTCTATTGGCTATCTTGAGTCTCAGCTGCCATGTTAATACTTTAGAAATAGCAAGTACTCCTAAGTCTCTCACTCGGCGTCGAGAGGGAGTCAAAGCGTGCATGTTATACGTGTAAGCTAAGGTCATCACAAAAACTGTTTTGGCTTTGGACTCGATAAGTTAAGAAAAATGAAGCGTAAGTCTACTCCCGGTAGCTACTTACAAGAAAATCTCCAGTGTATAGGCTCGAAGCCATCTTCCATCATGAAACCGACATACTGAAGAGCAAGAATATCACTTGGCGCCTCAGTGTGATATGAGAAGGAAAGCGTCATAATGGGATCTACTTGACCGGCCACCCCCACCCGCAAACTGTCGCCGAACCACGTCACCCAGAACCCTCTGTACACATCGTTAGCAACCATTACTGGAGTGGGTACAATACTGATTCTCGTCTCGTGTGAGCCTAAGATTGTAATACAGCTCTCGTAGTGTCGATGACCTAGAGATATCTGAAACAAATATGCGCAACATTAAAAAAAACCGGCCAATGAGTGTCTTACCTTAAAAGACTAATTTATAATAAAATACTTTATAAAATAATTCATTATTTATGAGTACAATGTACAATAAAGAATATTCTATCTATCTAGGCATCTATTTTGTTTTTTATACAATCTTGAAACTTAACGAAGCCAAGTTTGGAGAATAAAGTCGGGTAGCAAAAACAATAAGTTTTGCTGAAAGTGGTTTGAATGGTTGGCTAATCAAGGAATTGCAAAAATGCTTTTTAAGTTCTACATATGTATTTTCTATATCCTTTTTATACCTAATCCCTAAAGGTACGTATAGGTTCACGACGACACCGACACTCGACACAAATGTCGTCATGTATGTCGACACTAGTGTAGATTGCGTCCACACAGTAAGCAATTTTTTGTGTCGACTTCTGTGTAACATACGTCTGTCTAGGCAGAGTCACACCTGCCTAGAAGTGATGTAGTCCTTATGTTTAGACTTCGATCCGGACACATTCCACTAAATAAATTTGCTTTTATGATGCGAAAAGAAGATTCAAGAAGAAGATAGCATTGAGGATGCTTATCATATCTTGGTGGAGTGTGCCCGGAACGAGACTTTAAGAAGACAATTGTTTAAAAATTGTTATGAAGTTGGTGTGTACTGCAGTGCTTTGGCGTCACCGCACTCGGAAGAAACCAAGGCACTGCTTAAACTAGTATCATTTGGTCTTAAAGCTAGAAAAAGTGTGGATATATAAATACTTAGTTGATAAGGTGTAAGTAATTAATAAGCATAATTTGGGTGACATGGTCACGTAGTGTACCAAACCTTAAAGACATTATTAACTTTATTAGAAGTCAAGCAAGTGCATCCGGAATAAATTTAATATGTAATGCGATTCTTGTATATGAGACCTCGGTAATTTTACAATGAAAACAAAATAAAGTGTAAGGAAAAATGGAATACTTTCGAGGTATGGATCCCAAAAAAACCTAATAATAATTTTCAAAAGCCACTGAAATTGCATATAGCTTCATTAACATTACTTTACTTTATTTTTATTGCACGCAAAATTTGAGTTAATTTAAACTGTAATCAATAATCATCTTAAAGAGCGGGAGTTTTCCGGGCACAGGTAATTCTTACTTAAAAGGAAACTCCCACAAAAAATTGGAAACTACGTTAGGTTGAAACTGAAAATAAACATATTTTATTATTGTTATTATTAAGTCTAGGTTCGAGATATCGAAAGTAAATTAACTTTATAGGGCAATAATTATCTATGGATCAATGATATGAAATTACCCTAAATCCTTTGGTGTCATCCTCCTCAGGTTGTTCAACCAGTAACATTGTCGCTATTCCTCCTTTCATCTCCACATATAAAGCATTACTAGTGACTTTATAGAACTTGCACTTGTGTTTCCGGCAAGTTGTTATCTCTGAAATAAGAAGAAGCTCAAGGATAAACAAACCATAAATGTAAATCTAAAAATTTTACTCAGGTATAAAACAAAGAGTTGTTGAAAAGATGTAGGGTAAACCATATAGTTATTGCCCGCTTAACGGATTGAAACACTTATGCTTACATAAAATAAAAACTTTTTTACCAATCGTAATAATTTTGTTTTTAATAGAAAAAAGGACATTTAATTATTATTTAAATAAATCTTAATTGGTAGAAATCAACATTTACACCTATTAAAAAAATGAAAATAAAAACACCTCGAAAAACATAGTTATTGCCCACCCATTTCAGTTATTGCCATTCTGAATGATAGTCATTGCCCACGATACTAATTATTTTATCAAGTCAAAAAAAAACTAAAATAATTATTAATTTATTAGCCGCTTATATCTAATTTCGCTTTATGAATGTAATTTTATTATTCTGAGGTATCGGAATTATAATTATCTGAACCACAAGAGCCTGAATAAATTTGAAAATTAATGTGATATTAAACCAAATTTATGTAATCACAATCATAGGAGATATTATCCCTGTGTCTTTTTGCAGATAGTGGACAATATTTC
Organism: Yponomeuta plumbellus; assembly: GCA_947310845.1. Lineage (NCBI taxonomy): Eukaryota > Metazoa > Arthropoda > Insecta > Lepidoptera > Yponomeutidae > Yponomeuta > Yponomeuta plumbellus. The sequence continues at coordinate 18,810,856 of OX371193.1, read as the reverse complement.
TAGGGTCACGAATCAAGAAAGTTTCTTCTAGAATATGGATATGAGCGGTCACTTAATAAGAATATATTTTTTGTTTATTTTTAGGTGCTGTAGTTTTCGAGAAAATAATTTCTTTATTTAATTTCGCTCAGTGATACAGATCATTACGCCATCACAGATTAAACAAAGTCAGAAAGTATCATTCACTCGAATCCGTCAAAAGTAATTAGTCTGTTGCCTTTAAAAAATAAATACTTAAATAGGTACAGCGCCACCTAATTATATGTTCAAGTGGGCAAAATTGTAACTAACTAATGAATTGTAAATTCTGTTCCCCATTTCTTGTTTTATTTATTCACTTACTAAGATTTATAGATAATGTTCATTAAAATTTAAAGACGGGTGAAAATAATCTCATTTTTCGTGAATTTTTTAAATGTTACTACTAAATTCTCCACTAGCGCCGCTATCAACTGAACAAATAAGATGGTGGCACTGTATTTACATAAAAAAGTCAAAGCAGAAATCACTGACAGAGCAGTGACAGTTTTTTTTTAATGTTTCAACGTTGGATGGCGTGGATATACGACTATGATTCCGTTCTGTTTTGCTTATACGCCCTTTTAGAATGAGAAGGCTTTCAAAACCAAAATCATGAATGAAAATCTTATCTATCCAGTTTAGCTTCCTTTTCATATACAGCCAAGGAAAAAAAATCCCAAATTATTGTCCATTGCATTTTTTTTTAGTAATTGCTCGACCTACACTGCAATTGTCCACAGCTCTTTTCACCACATTACTCAAAAGTTAGCCTCCGGTAATTCAGACTTTGTGTTTTCAGCTCTTTTGCTTCCTTAGTTTTTGTTTTCTTATTTTGTTCTGTATTTTTCTTCTCTCTTTCCGACTTCTTTTTCTCTTCTTGTTTTAATATATCCTGCTTTACTTGTTGCTGCCTTTCTAATGCCACTTAAAAAATACACCTGACATCCTTCTGAAGTTCTTATACCCTACAGGGGCTACAGAGTATAAGAACATCTAATAGGCTACAGCCAATGATTAGTTTTTAGGCTGGCTTTTCAAAATGGATTTCCACCATCCATATCAAGGCGTGTTGCTAGAGAATGGATTTGGTCGAGAGTTATTTATAAGAAACTTTTTTACACTATTATCTTTGTTTCAAGGGAAACCTTGCTGCTGAAACGATTGTCTAGTCTTTTAGCAATTTTTTTTGATAATTTTGAACATATGAACATGAAGGACGTTATTTGGTACCTCTATAACGTCATAATTTAGGTAGACATTGTTTGGAATAACTTGCTTTAGGAATCTTTGGTATTCTAAAAATTTATATATTTTGAACTGTGTAGGTAAATCTAAATAGTAATTGCCCGGGCAATAGCTATACCTATTGTCTATGGCAATCACTGATAAATAACTAAAACAAGTGACCAGTGGTTGCCCACCCCCAAATGACCGTTAAAAAAAGGAAACTTAAGGATTTTACAGGTAAATTGTGTCAATTAGTTGTCTCTTATCATAACAAAAACGTAAAAAACACTTATTTAATGAAGGGTCAACAATGCCAAACAAAATTTGTGACGTTGTCCTTAAGAAAATTTCGTTCTTACCTTTTAAGGTAACAAATGCGCCCTTCCAGACAAAATCGACTATTACTGTGGTTTTATTTGCTGTGTTGCCAGGTTTTATATTTTTTAAGGTGCAAGGTGTATACAATGCCACCTTGTTTAAAATAATGGAACAACGTGGTATAAATAGGTATTAAATCGTTCCTTTTTCTTAAAGTGGGCAATCACTTCCGGTGGGCAATAATAGTCTGGTTTCCCCTACCCCCGGTATTTCACTGTTGTTAATCTACTGTTAAGTGTCACTTGTTTTTGTTTGAATGCACTTTTTCCAACTTACAGCTGTTAGCAGTAGATTAACAAACTGTTAGGGGTTGAGAAACCTAGGGGGTAGAGCGATGGACGGCTCATTAGGTCAACCCCATGTTGGTAGCTAGGTATAATAGTGTTAGTTATCGTCTCTTTGAGATCACGTTTAATTTCTCGGCGTTGTTACGGAGCTATGCCATGCTTTGTGTGGAGCATGTGAGCATGTGAAAAGCCAGCATGGATTCTGCATTGCATAGGTAGTACGATGACGAGAGTCACGCGTTTGGTGGCGCTAAAACGTCAGAATTTGACAGTTAATGTACTGGAAAGTTGCGACTTTTGACGTTATGGCCCGCGACTCGCGTCGTCGTACTACCTATACTGATAGTGCAGGTATGAATGTATTTACCTATCAATTTAATTTTGGTTTTGGTAAAGCAAGTTATTTTTTTCATTCAAAGGGGTTTACGTTGTATTTCAGGGTGCGTCCCTGTAATTTGGATTATTAAAATACAAGAAACTTCTACCTTTATATCACCACCAAAATTAGCCGCATTTAGGTACCAATGGGCTCATTATGTAATTTTCGCAACGGATATTCATACGTCTTAAAAAGTCACGTCAACACAAAAACCGACGTCGTACGGGGTACTGTCTCGCTCTAACATAGGGTCTTAAAAGAAGATAGTGCTATACAGTAGTGGTATACATGACTTCTTAAGACGTATGAATATCCGTTGCGAAAATTACAATGAGCAAACAGTAAATGGGAGTACGGGGTCATCAACCAGGAAGGGGTAAAAAAGTGGTCTGGAACTGGATGCGGTTCGGTCGTCGTAATTTTTTAGTAAACAAGTAAGTTGGTCGTTGTTCAGCTGTTTTTAAAAATATAATAAAAATTAATTTCCTGGATGGTCATCATGTTTAAAATAATTTTATTAGTATCGTGGGCAATGACTGACATTCAGAGTGGCAATAACTGTAATGGGTGGGCAATAACTATGTTTTTCGAGGTGTTTTTAATTTCATTTTTTTAATAGGTGTTAATGTTGATTTTTGCTAATTAATATTTAATTAAAATAAGAACAAAATATCTTATTTTCTATTAAAAACAAAATTATTACAATTGGTAAAAAAGTTTTTATTTTATGTAAGCATAAGTGTTTCAATCCTTTAACCGGGCAATAACTATATGGTTTTCCCTATATATTTTTTGTTGTATTAATTAATTTATCCATAATAGCATTGTTTGTTTCTTCTTTCTTAGAATAGGAGAACACTATAGCACAACCAAAAGCACATATTTTGGTGTGCCCCAAGGCAGTAGGTATCCTTGGTCCCTCACTCTTCATTACATAAAACATATGAATGACATATACAACTCGCTTGAAGTTACCAACCAGTTTAACCTTTTCTGCTATGCAGACGACACAGCGGTTGTTTTCAATGATTTCACCTGGGAAGACGTCCTCGCGAAAGCAGAAACCGGCATGGGAAGGATCAGCACTTGGCTAAAGAATAATTTACTTACCCTTAACTCTGACAAGACCCTTATCTGCTTCCATAAGACAAAAGCATCTATTCTATGTCTAATTCTAAGATTAGTTTGGAGCTCCAGAACCAGGCATAAGAATTTTTAATTTTATTTTAAAATTTTTGGTCTCCCGACTAAAAACAGTGATTTCAGACTTTGTACTTAAAAATTGTACTTAATCTGAAATCACAACATAATATTTAAAAAATGTACTTAATTATTGTTCAGATGTACAGGTTTTCTTGGATATGAAAATAGGCTTACTACTGATTAATTACAGAAAAAAAAATAGCCAAAAGCATTTTTGTTTTTTTTTTGACGATTTCTCTAACGACGAAAATCTCTAAATAAAAAAAAAACAACTCAAAAACTATCAATAATTACTTCACCTGATTGGCCACCCTGTATAAGTTACTCTATGGTTGTTCTTACGAGTATTCGGAGGGTATTTGCGTCGTTTGACTTTCTGCCATAGACGCATGGCAGAAAGTCTCAAACGGCGCAAATACGCTGTCCTCGGCGACAGACAGTCATTTTTTTTATATTTAAGTAGTTTAATTATGTAGTTATCATTTTTATTTTATATTTTGGTAGTTTAGAAATAAATGGCTGAAAGTTTAATTTAATAACTTTGCTATAATAAAAAAAGCAAAAAATATTCCTTACCTACTAAATCACCCATTTTATTAAGCGTTAAATGTTGAAAACCTTTTAGCTGTACTAATAATAAATTCTCAGAATCACAAACAAAACAAACACTTCACTCAATGACTCACACAGACAGAAGAGAATGAGAACACAGACGAATAAGTTTTTTTTTTAAAAAGGTTTTGGCCTGAGCATGGCCTGAACAGAACAATCTTGATAGCGATGGGACTCGCATCACCTTTGATTCGAATGATTCGAATCACGACGGTAAAAACTTGATTCGAATGACAATTAAAGTTGATTCGAATCAGTAGTTGATTCGAATCAGATCGCTGATTCGAATCAGTTTGTTGATTCGAATGAGAACGTGGATACGAATCAGTTTTTTTATTGAAATCATTCATTACGCGGCAATCTCACCTGACCGATGAGAGAAGTAGGATTTGTTGAAGTTTTTTTTTGTTTTAAACAGTTATTTTTTTAGTTTTGTCTTGCTTCTATGTTACTAATAAGGTATTAACTTTTTCTTACGTTAAACTACGAAGTTTGATTGGTGTTTGAAGGGCTTATTCCACTCTGACCAACCGAACTTGTCACCTGGTTCTTTCCATTCCGATATTCGTTTGGGACGGTTTCGATATTTTTATTATTTTAAACGATTAGAGCTAGAGATTTTTTCGTGCTAAAAGTGTAAACAAAGTACTCAGTGAAAATGAAGGCAACATTATCCGTACAAAATTCAAGAAATAATATGTGAATCAATAAACTAAACCATCTCATCAAATATAATTTTCTGATTCATAAGTATCAAGTGAAGAAAAGTATTAAAAGTGAACTTCAATTCGATTATGCAGAAATTTGTGTGGGAAAGTGAAGCTTTTAAGCAAAATTGTGTCAAGAATTTCCGTTACACTTCTAACTGGCCAAACAACATTCCAATGTGATGAGTCACTATCACATTACGAAATTAGCATAGACGAAATCTGCTTGCTACTCTAAGTGACCGCTTGCCGTAATCGTATCAACAGTTGCATCAACGCTGGTCGTCAGTTGCCGGTTCGAGGCGCTAGAGCACTAGCTCATCTTTTTGTGAATTTGGAATTATCAATATGAATTCGTTCTCATTCCTTTCTAATATTACGATACGAAAACAACGAAACCAGTCTACTACTGATCTTGATTTGGAAAATAATCACGATAGTTCCGAGCAATCGCCAGATGACAGCACTGTCAGTTTACCAAACATATCGGATACCGAAGAACCAATAGAAATTAATGAGTTGAAGAGACAAATAGATAATTTAACTTTAGAGCTCTCGATTGCTACCGAGGAGATAAAAAACTTATCTTTAGAAAATGGAAGTCTAAAACAAGACCTAGCAAAACTTTTAAAAAAACACGCAATGTTGAAAAAGGCGACAGTCAGTCTTAATAGCAGTCTAATAACACCTACTAAAGGGAACAGACGAGAAAACAATTTAACGAACACTCCTATGCTTCGGACACCGGAAACGATACTAGAAAGCAAATTAAAAACCCAAAAAAAAGGGGCTAAGGATCTTCTACATAGTCCAAATAGCTATCCAGGGAATGAGACAACACAAAATAAAAATCAGATAAGCTATGCTGGCATCCTTAGAGGCAAACCACATCAACACGAAAAACCTAAGATACAGCTTATAAGTAGTAACAATCGAAACAGCATTTTGAGCATGTCCGAAAAAACATTCAGCACTTGCTCTATATTCCACAAGGTGATCTCCGGAGGAGGCACAAAACAATTGCTTGATGGATTAGAAAATTCACTAGTACACTTCGGAAAAAGGGACTACTGTATAATTATGATCGGTGAATCTGATTTTCAGTGGACTAATGATTATCTTGAGCTGATCTCCCTAATACGAGAAACTATGAAAAACATCAAACACACAAATATAATTATATGTCTGCCGATTTATAAACACGGCGAATCGCCTTATACAATGTACAACTCTCGAGCCGAAATATTTAATAACCTTCTCTGGCTCGATGTAATGACTCACCAACACGCTCAGATATTGGACTCTAACCTAGAGTTGACATATAATAGAGACATGCATGACTGGAAAAATGGCTCCATAAAGGACAAAGGGATGGCTAATATTTTTGTCCGGCTAAATAATCTTATAAAGAAGAATAATAATGCCAACTTAACAACTGGAAATGCTACAGGAACGACTAGACCAAATCAGGAGCTTTTTCGTATATAATACTATCGGAATCATACATCAGAATATTGCAGGACTCATTAATAAATCTGAGCCACTCTTATTGTGCCGAGAACAGTTGGCTAGCACACAAAATTCAATGGATGTTCTATGTTTTACTGAACATTTTATCGTAATATTGATTAGAATCAGCATATTGATTAGAATCAACGAATCATGTTTCAAATCATCTTCCGGGTGATTCGAATCGTCATTTTTTATTCGAGTCCCATCACTACCTTTTGACTTCAATTATTCATTAGAGCCCATTACACAATGAAAAAAAATAAGGTATAAGAATAAAGCCCACTACACAATGAAAAAAATAAGATATAAGAATAAGAAATAAGGAAAGTAATTAGGAATAGCGGAATCCAGCAATGGCAGCACCGTTGAGCAAGTCACAATTCAAGAATAAGGAATAATAAATAAGAAATAAGAATAAAATTTCCGTCGCGGTGGGAATCTGTTCCTTATTTCTTATAGCCAGCCAATCGCAGCCATTTCTTATTTCTTATTCTTATACCTTTTTTTTTTCATTTCATCGAATCAATCAAACTCAACACAGACAGGTAAGCCCATTACACAATGAAAAAAAATAAGGTGTAAGAATAAGGAATAAGAAATAGCACAGTAATCAATTGTCTTCCTTATTCTTGATTGTGTCTTGCTCAACGGTGCTGCCATTGCTGGATTCCGCTATTCCTTATTCCTTGTTCCTTATTTCTTATTCTTATACCTTATTTTTATTCATTGTGTAATAGGCTTTAGAGTCGTGAAAAAATAATCGATTATGGAAATAATCGTTTAAAATCGATTTTTTGAAAGTAAAACATCGATTTCTATGATATATATATTACAAATAATCGATTAATCATTTTTTATTTTATTTAGGGTGACGGACCCAATTGCTGGCACTGTACCAGTTTATCAGCACCCCGAAAAAAACCTAAAAGTATAAGGTATAATATCTATAAATTTAAAGTTACAAGGATAAAAAACAAATTTTAATAGTTTAAAATTATTGTACTAACAACATTGTGTATAGTTTAACATTTATCATTGCGCTTCTATCTTGAGGAGAAGTGAACGTTGTGTGATTGAAAGTGATTTGCGACCATTCTGAGCCATCAAGGGTAAGATTTTGCTTACGTTTATTAATCATTGAGTGATGCTATTAAAGCACTATTTATAAATACTGGTATTTAAAAACATTCTTAATGTTTTCCGCATCCTAAATTGAAATATTTTTTATGTTATTTGTTACTTACATTAGATACAATAATGGTGCCAATATCTGGATACAGAAATTTCAAGTTCTCCAATTATCAGCTCACCTGCTGGTAATTGGTTAAAATAGACATAATCATAAGGTCCTCTTTTGAAATGGACTGTGTGTTACTAAAAGTATGGTTGAGTATAGTGTAAAAAGTGATTTTTGCCTTGTTTTCCAAATTTTAGTCTCATGCTGAAAATCCATTTACCATTTATAGTCATGGTGCTGATATTTGGTTCAAAACTATGCTGTTATTTGGTTTAATTATAAATGTCCATTATGGTCGACTGAAAGTTGAACAAATTCATTACATTCCTTGTGCAAAATTGCTATTGGTGCTTGTAGTGCAAATTATGTACATTCAAGGCAAAACGATGACATCTGAACTAGTGTACACTAGTAGGTATGCATTATTTAAATAAATGTTACATCAATTGGAAAAATAGAAATACAAATTAAATTAGTTATACAATTTGGTAAGTGTTGTGAGATGCATAGATAAGTGTGCGAAGGGGCCGGGATGGGAGATGTGTGTGTTGTGCTTGTGCGACGGGAGTTTTCGTGCTGTGTGTCTGTGTAAGGAAGAAAGGAAACGATGGGAGAGACAGGAATGGGCTAGGATATTTTCACTTGAGAGGCTTTTACTGTATAGTTTTCAGTAGATCCTCCGTTTTTGGGTAGTCAAGATTAAGGAGCCATTTCTTTGTTAAGTCTTTGCATTAGATGTTATGGTACATATTGACGTGATTATCACTAAAAAGAGTACTCATTTCTAAACGATATTTTATTTTTTTAGTCTTTAAACGTATTACAATTCACAGTGCTGATAATTGGGTCAGTAGGTGCTGATAATTGCTGACAACTGTGCTGATAATTGGTGACAGGCTTATTTGACGTCAGCACCATCTATCGGTAATTAGCGGTACTATTTTTTTTTAATGACGCTCTAAAAAGCCCTCATTATCTATTAATCGATATTTCTTGCCAAAAAAATAATAGATTACTAAATTAAAAATCGATTTCTTATTTAGAATGTAACATCCCTAAGCACAGTTTGGCAGCACAGCAGCACACAGACTATTTTCGCTGGCAACCCTTTTTCAATAACATGATAGTTTACTGACTTGAATTCGAAATTCCGTGTTTAGCCATCATGGCGTAAACCTCGATTTTTTGTAACAAATGTTTCCGGAACATCCGGTAGGGCTTACGGCCTTGCCACGGGGATCGGCGGTGCGGCGGGCGGGGCGGCAAACTGAAACAAACTCATAGAAATGTACGGAGCAAGCCACGCGGAGCGGCGAACGGCGGCGCGACTGGCGAAATGTACCGAGCGGCGACTGGCGGCGCCTGGCGGCGCGGCCGGCGAGTGAAACAAACACATGAACAAGTACGGCGCAAGCCACGGCGTCGAGCGGCAGTCGCGGCGACTAGTGCAGAGATCAAACGAGTTTAGTTGTTTTCGCCGCGAATAATAAATACCGAGACTGTTATTGCTGAAATACTAACAAAATGGGGTATATTTGTTACTTTGATAAAGAACATAATTACCTAAGAGTTATTTAATTTCATGAAACATTAATATACAGAGTAACATTTAATTAACTGACCATATTTTAGCAGCGATATTTCTGAAAAAATGTAGTTATGAAAAAAATTCATTGATACCTACCAAGGAGAATTAAAGACCTACTATCATTCTCCAAAATATGGTCAGCTGAATTAAATGGCACCTATGTATTAGATCAATTTTTCAGCGGCACTTAAAACTCTAGCTGCATTGACTTTTTTTCCAATCCTGAAGAATATAATTCGACAATAATTCTAGTAGACTCGAAAAATGTTTCGGTGGAAAAATGTGGAATTCTCCATAGTATACCTCGATTCCTATTCAAATCTATGGAGTAGATTACGCTCTTCCAAATATTATGTATTGAACAAAAAAATATATATCACTTTGAGATAAAAACATTTCGCTCTTGACCGGCCTGCCCTACTCAGCCCTACTAGTCCCGGCGGCAAACGCGCCTGCCCGCAGGGTTGGATTTAGGTACGTTGAAAGGGAGAGCACAAAAAAACAAAAAATATAGTATTTTCAAGTACTTTGTACAAAATTATAGTATTTTTGTTTTTCGACCACATCACCTCTATTCGGACGTTTTTTCCTAGGCGTGGATTCTCTCGGTATTTCGTCATTTTCATCCCCGCCCCCAACTTTACCCACCAACCATTCGTTTCAATTTCGATTCGAATGAACATGAAAAAATGAATGCACTCACACAAAAAAATGCACTCACAACGAGACTACTTTATGCACAATCGTACCAACAGAATAATAAATAAACATAAACATTTACATACATAAACATTTACATACAGGCACATACATCGCTTCTGGTCCCACACTAGGATACCCTGTGTCGTGGAAACCAGAAACGGCGACGTCACAAACATGTAAACATCCAAGACCTGGAGTTTTTTATTTTCTCCCCAGCCGGGGATCGAACCCGGGACCTCTCGCATGGAAAGCAGATGCTCTAACCGCTACGCCACAGAGGTCGTCAAATATCGTCAAATAAAAGGAAGTATCGAAAGAAAAAAAAAACAAGAGGCGTTTTGTACGAAAAATGATGAAAAACGGCTAATTATAGACTGTTCTAAAATTATAGTATGACTTTGTAATTGTCTCTACATTGAGCTTGTACAAGCCTCCATTCTTGACACGATTGCCTGTCAATATTACTTGTCCATCAACTATCAGCGAGCATTTTTCCCTTTCAGACATGAAGACACTATTATTTAGTCTGTCTTGCGTGGCCAGTACTGAAAATAGGTTTCGCATAATATCGGGTACGTACCATACATCACAGAGTGTTAATCTGGATTCCTTGCCATTGATAACAGTTTTCAATTCAACAGTACCTTTTCCGATAGCTTTGACCGTAGCTCCATTAGCAGTTGTCACTGTACGAGTATCTTTAAAATGCTGGAAACTAGAGAAGCAGTCGTTTCGGCAAGTAACGTGACTAGTTGCGCCATTGTCGACAAACCAACTCGTTGTATCAAAGTTTGTAAGCATTGTACAGACGTCCGTATTGAGTTGCAACAGCATTAAGCTCAGATCGCTTGTTGTCTGTTTATTTTCTGGCTTGGCTGGTTTCCCGTCAGCTTTCCATTTATGACATTGTCTGACCTTATGACCGACTTTTCCACAGTAGCCACATTTTTTCTTTGCTTTATTGCTATTCTGTATGACTAGAGCTTCTGCAGGACCTTCATTCTTCAATGAGATAGAGCGCTCATGGGCACAGAGTTGAGTAGTCAGATTTCAATTCAATTCTTTAGAATGGCACCCCTAAAAGGATTCTGCCAATGTCAGGTTTATTGTGGGGATGGCAACATTTTTTTTTTTCCCTACAATCTAAAACTAAAAACGCGATAGTTGAGAAACTTTTAATAAAATTGTAAATAAATAAAACAAAATAGTACATAAAATATTCTAAAATTATAATTTTATGTTGTTACTTTTAATAAAATCAGCTAAAACTTTAATAAAGGGGGTAAATACAAGGGGTAACACCGATCGGAAATTTGTAGGGAGAGGAACGTCTGGTGGAAGAAAATCGTAAAGAGAAGAAGTCAGCTTAGAACAGTTGAAGAAAATATGATCTAGTGACCCTTCGTCCATACCACACTCACATAATGAATTATCCCGCACCCGTATTTTTGCCAAGAAGACGGGGGAACAAACGTGACCTAAGCGCAAGCGACAAATTGTGGAAGTTACTTTTTTGTCCGCGTCACGGAATGAGAAAAACCAAGGCTTTGTAGGTATGTTATCCTGTATATTGCCGTATTGAGAACCTTTGTTTTTCTGAAAAGATTCCCAATCAGCTGCCCAGGAATTATTTAAATTCATTTTGGCGGTTGCAAGAAGATCAGACGAGTAATTTATAAAGTGAGTGTCAGAGCCAGACTCAACAGCGTTTTTTGCACACAAATCCACAAATTCGTTTCCTTGGATCCCAGAGTGACCCGGAATCCAAGCAAGTACGATATCAATATTCTGCTTATTGCAAGTAAAAAGAGACTCTCTAATTTTTAATATAATCGGCAATTTTGTTTTGTACCTAAAAGGATTAGCGAGTACAGCTTGCAGACAGCTTAGGGAGTCAGAAAAAATTATTGCTTTCTGAATAATATTTTTGTGCGCCTGGACAAATACAATGGCTTCAAGAATTGCCACGGCTCCACCCGTAAAAACAGATGAAGCTGGGGGACATTTAAAACTTAAAATTGTACTAAATCTAGGCACCCAAACAGCTGCCCCGACACATCCATCGGCAGACAGTTTGGAAGCATCGCAAAATATGGGAACCCACCCTGACCAATCCTCCACCATCTTTTCTTTAAATATACTTTCGGCCTGGGGACAATCTTTACCAATATCAAATGAAAGAAGAATATTGGGGGTATAAATAAGAGCATCAAAATCTACAGAAAAAAGAGGAAGAATATCAGCTTGGAAGATAGGAGCTTGAAGATCGAAAAATTTGTTGTAACTTTTGACCACACAAGGAAGTTCCTTGTGGGTCCAATAGTTCGAAGAAGAACACATGTGTGATAATGATGAAAGAATTTTGAGGAGAGGGTGATCCAAAAATTGAACAACGTTACAGTAAAATCGATCTGCTAAGTATTGGCGGCGAAGGGCAAGAGGAGGATCCGAACATTCTACCTGTAGGGCTTTTCAGTCGGTCCAGCGCTAGTTTACTGCATGGTTCCAGTAAAAACAATCCGTAGTCTAAATGACTACAAATTATTGCATTATAAATTAATTTAAGGGAGTAGGGGTGAGCCCCCCACCACACACCAGCCAAGCACCGAAGAGTGTTTAGCCCCTTTTCACACTTTTTTATTACATAATTAATTTGTGGATTGCCCGTCATTTTGGAGTCCAAAATCACTCCAAGGAACTTAACCTCCTTTTCAACAGGGATAGGTTCACCATTAATGGATACTATTATATTTGGGATATTTCTTTTCCTTGAAAAAACTACCACACTACTCTTTTGAACTGAAAGAGACAGGCCATGGCTGAGAAGCCAGTCGTCGAGGTACATCATTGCAGTGTTAAGACGGTTCGAAGCCTTTTCAAGGTCTTTAGAAGGAAAATATAAAGCTATATCATCAGCGTACTGCAAAATATTACAAAAAGAACTAACAGATTCCTCAAGATCGTATGTATATAAACTATAAAGTAACGGGCTTAAAACTGATCCTTGCGGCAGTCCCTTCCAGACCAGCCTGGGAGGTAAAAATGAGTCGGAATTTCTAATGAGAATGGTTCTACACATCAAAAGGTTGCACATGAAGTTAACCAACTTCACTGGGATGTCCAGCCGAAATAGTTTTTGTCTGAGAACGGGAAGGAGAACATTATCATAAGCACCCGTGATATCAAGGAAGACCCCTATGACAGACTCACATTTTGAAAAGGCTAAGCGGATCTCTGAGATTAATATACTAAGACTGTGCATAGTACTGGAGCCCTTTCGAAAGCCATATTGTGAGCTGGCCAAGAGTCCTCTTTTTTCCACCAGCCATTCGAGCCTGTTTTTGATAAGGTGTTCCATGACTTTAGCTAATGTAGAAGAGAGGGCAATAGGGCGGTAACTGGAGGGATCTTTAGGGCACTTTCCAGGTTTTAAGATAGGAACTACAATTTGAGTCTTCCAGGTTTCCGGGGGAGTTCCAAGAGTAAAACAGTTATTGACTATATCCAGATAGTATTGCTTTGTAGAATCACTGGCATGTTTCAGAAGAGAATATGGGATACCGTCCACTCCGGGAGATGAATCGACTAGCGGGTCTAAAGCACAGGAAAGCTCTGCCAGGGAAAATTCTTCATCCAACCTATGTCGACTTACAGTCGAGCAAGGAGGGAAAAAGCAATCCCTCGCTGGAGCTGTAGGCGGCGCCAACTTCATAGCAAACCCTTCAATCCAGGTAGAAGTATCATTGGATGTTACGTCAAAATTTGTCAGAGATCCGCGAAACCGTCTAATACCCTTCCAGACTAATGCTGCCGGAGTTCTAGGAGAGAGATTTTCACAAAAACTAACCCATCCCTGTTTTTTCTTTACCGACAAAAGTCTTTTGGTTTCAGCAGCTATTCGTTGGTAGTTAAGGAAATTTTGGTCGTTCATAGCCCTATTATAAAGCTTCTCTGCTTCTTTTCTTTTTTTCACTGCTGCAGAGCATTCAAAGTCCCACCATGGAGGCGAAGCTAAGTTCTTCTTAGGAGGCTTTTTTAAAAGGAAAGAAGACGCAGCAGAGGAATCAAGGACTTCAACAAAGTTGTTGTAGGAGGTAAAAACGTTTTCGGGGGAGACATTAGAAAGACACGTTATCCTTTGGTCAGTTGCCGTGGAAAACATATTCCAGTCAGCATTCGCTAGCTTGTATTTGAGAAGAGGAGCATATTTTCGAACTGGGATGGATTTAGACGGAAATGAGATTAAAGATGGGAAATGATCACTGCCATATGTAGATGGTAGGATCTGCCACGATAAGAGAGAGGCGAGTGAAGAGGGGCAAAATGAGAGATCAACAGCTGATCTTGGGTCTTGATTGGGATAGACCCTGTGAGTGGGAGAGCCGTCATTTAGTATGCACAAATCGTAATGATCCAACAGGTCCAAAAGATCAAAGGAAACAGCATCATTTTTATAACAACCCCAAAGATTGTTGTGACAGTTTAAGTCACCCATAATTAATAATGGACCAGGAAGAGTAGAGAGAATAGAATGAATTTCTTGGATAACAGAGGGAGAAGGTTGAGGGATATAGAGAGAAATGAAAGATATATTTAGGGATCTGACCGCAACTATATTAAAAGTGTCACTGTGAGGAGGGATATCAAGTCTGGAGAAGGTGAGATGCTTTCTTATTAATAGGGCAGACCCTGCATAGCCGTCATCTCGATCGTCTCGAAAACATGAAAAGCCTGACACCCGGAATAGAGATTCAGGCCTTAGCCACATCTCCGACACGGCCAATATGACAGGTTTGTATTTGTTTATTAGATGAATTAAATCTGATTTTTTATTTTTAATACTATGACAATTCCACTGGATCAATTGAATCATTTTTGTTGTAAATATCAGCGACTACGGCTAGTTTTTGTGCAACGTTGGGCGGTAACGGACAATCGTCGTATTTATGCAAAATATTCAGGAGCAGTGATATTAGCGTATCTAGAAGGTTTTCATTTTTCGGAGATAGTTCATCATTAAATAATGCGCAACCATTACTGAGTGAGGTGGATGGAGAACTAATTATAGAAAGGTGGGCTTTTCTATCATATCCACCGGTAGCTGCAGGAGCCCTAGGGTTACGATGTACTTGGGTAGTTTTTCTGTAGGAAGTGGTTCTATTTGAGGAGGGAAGAGGGACAGAGTCATTAGTTGCTACTTTGATAAATGACTTACGAACAGAGGGGAACCTGGCTGAAGCCTCTCTGAATGAGATGGATTCCTGGGACATAACGGTCTTAATATTTTTTTGCCGTGCTTGTTCGGGACATTTGCTGTCAGTAGCCAAGTGAACACCTGAGCAGTTGAGGCATAAGGGCGATTTATCGCAACTCTCACTAGTATGCGATTGGGCGCATCGGGAGCAGCGTGGCTTAGAGCGGCACTGAGCCTTGATATGCCCAAATCGGCAGCAATTCATGCACTGTATGGTGGGGAATACGTATGGGTCAACCTTTATGGAATTGTAAAAACAATATATGTGAGGAGGTAGAACCTGACCGGAAAAAGTCAAAACCACGGTTTGGGTGGGAACCCAGGTTACACTACCATCGTGTACCGTCTTTCTATTCATGCGTCGTGCCTTGATGATGGAACCACAACTTGGTGGGAGCTCTACAGCCTCAACCAATTGCTCCATAGACCAATCCTCAGGAATGTGTCTTACTACACCAATGCGGGTAACATTGTATGTAGGTACCGACGCCAAGAACTTGCCACCGGCAAGCGCTGGGTGTACTAGAAAATTATTGGCATCTTCTGCTGTTTTGAATTCCACAGACATGCGATTTCGGCCAATGCTTTTAACTCCATCCATTACAACGTTACTTACCTTGTTACAACTTAAAAATTGACCGAATTTAATAGGCCTTATTGTAGTACCAGATGTTGAGTCTGCCTCCTCCTTTGTGACGTGGACAATGAAAGGGCCATGGTCAACCCGTCCATACTTCTTCATCTGTGTATATGATGATTTAATATACAAGTTGTTGTTTGATGGTATGGCTTCGTCGCTTTGGATCGCATTAATAGACGGATCGACTACTGGTTTTTTTGTTAAAACTGGGATACCGACAACGTCTCTCCCAGACAAACCACGCTTACGGGTTACCCCAGAATTGCATGAAGAATCTATAGGAAGAGAAAAGAGAGGGGGGGAAGAAATATGGCCGGCATTGCCGGAACCGCCACCCGGATCGGGTGGCTCGCTAGAGCTCATGCAATCAGCACAAATCTATTAACTATTAATAAATACTGCTATAGCTTTGTTAAAGAGTCTCAACTAGCAAGAAAAACTCAAATTAATATTAAGAAAATGTTGGACAAATTCGTGACACGTGCGACAACCACAGAACCCAACGACAGAATCGTAGTCAGATTTTCTATCGTTCTGTCTGTCTTTGACATCAACATCCAGCTTGATTTGAAAGAGAAGTATACTTCAGGTAGAGTATCAAGAATTTTGCAGATTAACAGGATATCCGGTAATTCTGATTTGTCTATCTTTAATAGTTCAGTTTTCAAATCTGACCAAATAGTTTTGATTTTTGACACATGAGTCGTGATGTCGTGTGACGGATCTTTACAATAGCCGAAAAACTCCATACAAAGTGCGTAACTTTTGTCTTCAGACGTACCATCGAATAAACGATGTAATTCGTCCCAAACTTCTTTGGATGAGCTAAAGCGCATGATTTTTTGAAGAGTTTCGTCTGACATATTTGCAGTTAGCAATAGTAATGCGGAACTATCTGTTTTGTTGTAGTAATCGAGAGCTGTATTGTACTTAGAAATCTCTTCAGCAGTCGCGGTATCAGATTTCACAGGTTCGGGTTTTATGAGATTACCGCTTACCGCATCCGATCCACCAGACATACCTCTTAATAGTAAAGTTGCCTTGAATTTCCAAGTCGACCAGTTTTTCACACCTTCCAGGTGACCGATGTCAATTTTGCAACAAGGTGATTGCATTTTGACTATATCTTCCAGGATTTCGTTGAAACTTGGTTGATTACACTCCAATGATTATTTTAATAATTTTTCCTAACGCTCTGCTACCATGTTAAGACTGCTTTTATCAATTAGAATTGAGAGCCGTATTTATGTGACCGTTTCGGAAAAACATTTTTATTATAATCAACAACCGTTGCTAGGACATGGATTGACAGGGTTATCAAAAAGAATAAAGTAATACTACCAAATAGTTCTTAACAAGGTCACCGTCTATGACTAACGCTAGTGGCATTTTTTCCGAGCGATTCCGTGCTTTGCAAGGTACGTTAAGCAGTTGGTGCCGGCTGCCGTCGATAGATGGCAGTCGTTAGGCCAAGTCAGAGGCCTTTAGGGGCGGCTTGAAAACTTCTGACAGTAAGACCAGCCACTAGTCTTACAAGCCTCCACCAATCCGGACTTGGCCCCCGTGGTGGAGTATGGCCTATACCTTCCTCAGGGAAGAGACCCGTGCCCCTCGGTAGGGACATAATGGGTTGATGATGATGAATAAAACATTACCAATGAAATTAATATCGTTTAATTTTTACTGTTCATCAATGTCCGAATCCAAAAATGCAATACAGGGTGGCATTTTCACCGGTACAATAAATCAACATACGTAATACTAAGTCCAAAATACAAATACCAACATTTTTTGTTACTACCCCGTTGGTACAAAAAAACAAAAATACCAATGTCTGAACTTATCCGCAAATCTTAAAGAAATATGGACTCATTACGCATGAGTACAACATGGTACAACTAAACGCATGAACTGGCAACCGCGCGCGGCTTGCGGGAAGGAAAAGAAGCGGCGGCGGTGGCGCAGCCAGTAGGTATGACGTAGCAAAAAAAATCTTAATGATTTCAATTCTTGCTTCATACTTGCACGGGCTTAGGACCGTCACCGGCGTAGAATGCTTGCACTGGTTGGTAGTGGTATGAATTTCCATACCATGTACTGGCTAACGCCGAAGTGCGCCGTGCGTGCCGCGTCGTTGGTGCTCCTTCTGGGGTCTTCCTCGAAGAACGCGAATATCTGTTCCTCGATCTCGTCCAAGGGAGGTGTCCCTCCTCGGCCTTGAGCGTGCGCTGGTGCAGTGAACTGTCCGTAGTCTAGCAAATGCTGCGTCACTCTCATGAATGTCCTGGTGTTGAGTATTTGAGGTTCAATAAAACCGGCATTTATCAGGCGGGGCAAACTTTCTTCAGCGTATACCCGCCGAGCTGCACTGTATTTTCCCCACTGAGAAAGTAACTACGAACCATTTCGTAATACTCGCGGTTTGTAAACATCGTGTTGCGCGCGTAATTTTCGACTGCAGGAAGTGCGGAAACGTCGCACGTGCACTCACCTAGGTCAATGCGCGCGGACTGACCGGCCAAATCGTGCGCCGGCCAGCCCGCCGCCCGCTCACTCACCCCACCCCGACGCCCTCTGCCTCGCACCGCGATGACACCTTGTAATAGGTGCCCATGAGTTACAAATTGGATGAAGGATAAATTAATGAAAATGAAAAAAAAATATATGGTAATTTTATTCGATAAATGCAATCTATTATCGATACCAACGATAAAATTTATTGTACCGGTGAAAATGTCACCCAGTATATTCGAACATTGGTACGTCATCGTCACCACTTTCATCCTCATCGCTGTCCTGAACATTGAAAGGGATTGTATCATCGTCCAGCAACCTGTCTTTTACTTGGTGCTCTAGTTCTAGTTTTTTTATGCGGTTCGTATATTTTTTCCAGTTTTTAGTAATTACCGTTGAAAACGTTACTTCAATTTTCACTATGGGGCCGATTCTCGCCCATGCGAATTGAAAGAGTAGACGCCAAATAACGAAGGATTAGACGCATAAAAATCAGTTTCATGTATTCTCACAAAGTCATATACGCAGAGGACCGGACAAAATGGTCCTTGATACCAATAACCACGTGACATATCTCATTAGAAAGGTATTTATATACTCTACAATAGTTACTATCGGAGCTTGGTTCAAAACACAGTGTGAAAAAAGTTATAGCGATATAAAAAAAAATCATAGACGATTTTAAGCAACAAAAAATATTTTTTCGCCATTTAACGGCATTGGCAGTCGCTTTGTGAGTACCTACGTTACAAGTGAATTTCTTTGTATTCTTGATTGCCGTGACTATTTTTGACTCGACTTTGATATTGGACTTTGTTTGCTTTTCCGTTGACCCTAGGCTTGCTATTGGAGTATCGTTGCTTACTACCTATTGAAAACGGTATTTACCTATGTTAGACTCGATACCTTCTGTTTTACCTTTGTTTATCTAAACATAAGAAATTTGTTACTCACATTGATAATAATAACAACAATGATATCGCTTGCCCCGGGGAATAAAGTCGTAATAGTAAAATCAACTTTTGTCAGGAAAAATAAAAGAAGGAAGGTAATTCGAATTTTTTAGGCTCCTAGATACACTACATTAACATATTAAATGTCAAATGAAAGCTATTTTTTGTTCTCATTAATAAAAACATAATTATTTTTATATAATTATAAGTGTGAATAGGCCTACGAAGATCATCACTCCCCTGAGCCTGAGGACATCCTACACTACGTTTGCCGAGTCGCGGTCTCCACATAAGAGCTCGTTTACCCCAGCGGTTGTCGGTTCTTCGCGAAATATGGCCAGCCCACTGCCAATTCAGCTTGCTGATTCTCTGAGCTGATATAGCTCAGAGAATTAGCAAGCTGAAGAAGATTACTTTGGTTCTCGGTCAGATTTATTCGTTACGAATCCTATCTTTCAGAGAAACTCCGAGCATAGCTCTCTCTCACCCTTTCGTGAGTGTCTATGTCTCGGCTCCGTTGGTCACGACAGGTAGGACACACTGATTGAAAACTTCCGTTTTCAAGCACTGTGGTATGGATGACGCGAAGACTCGGCGTAGTTTCCCAAACGCTGCCCAGCCCAGCAAGATCCTCCTCTTGGCCTCCTTCTCGAAAATGTTTTTACCTACCTGCAGAATCTGCCCGAGGTAAGTGTATTCGTAAGTGGCAGTGGGCCGGCCCGGCCATATCACCCGAAGAACTGATAACCGATGAGGTGAATTCTTGAGTGGAGACCGCGGATCGGTAAACGTAGTGTAGGATGTCCTCAGACTCAGGGGAGTGATGATCTTCGCAGGGCGGCTGCCAAGAGTTGGATGAGAGTAGCCGAGGACCGTGCTCAGTAGCGTGCAATGTGAGAGGCCTATGTCCAGCAGTGGACAATCATAGGCCGATGATGATGATGATGAAGTGTATTCGGAAACGATTTCGAGAAAGTGACCATGTACGACAACCGGTATTGGATCAATGTGACCATCGATCATGACTTTGGCTTTATCTTGCGAAGCACGGAACTGCTCGTAAAAATTCCACTAGCGTTAGTCATAGACGGTCACCCATCCATGCACTGAACGCGCCTTATGTTGCTTAACCTTCGCGATCGTTTAAGATCACTTCAGGCAGCCGAGCGAGCGATTCTCGAAATTCGAAAACTACTATAATAATTATAACTGACTGTTTATATGGGTCGAGTATTCGGTAGAGTAGAGTGAACGCTGGAGTGGGGAAAGAAAGTGGTAGAGTAGCTCACCCACGTTGCTAGTGTGGCCTTTTCTCCACTGCTCCGGTCCAGCGTCGGAACTGGAATCAGTCATGAGAAAAATATCGGATGCCGGATTATGCTTTTCCACTTCATCCGACTATAATATGCAATGGAAATGACGCAATAGGGAATGGATGAAAATATCAGAAGTGCTTGATATTTTTTTTGGTAATAGGAATAACCTTCCTTAACGCGGGAAAAAAGTTTCAATTTTTTTGGCTTCGTAGTTAATTTTTAAATAATCTTAATATTTTTCCATTCGTAGTATATTTAAGTATATTTAAAAATTAACTACGAGGCCAAAAAAATTGAAACTTTTTTCCCGCGCTAAGGAAGGTTATTCCTATCACCAAAAAATATATCAAGCACTTCTGATATTTTCATCCATTCCCTATTCTTTATGAAAATTCCTCCGTTTGTCTATTCGATTTTCCACACATTCTATAAAATAGTATGGGAATTATTTTGGGTTATATGCGCGGTGCAAAAACGTGTATTGTTTTTGTACGTCGATCACTTTGAACCGGTAAAATACCATTCCGATCTAGCAAATTATCGGACCGTTAAAAACCGGATGTCGGAGTAGTGGAGAAGCTTATTAGTATTCTTGTGTGTTTCTATTCTAAATCGGATCTGTAATTAACGTTTGCCGGACCGGAGCAGTGGAGAAAGGCCCTTACTCTACTCTACCAAACTATCTTACTAACTAAACCAATGTAAACAGCATTGGTAGTAGGTACCAATGCTGTTTACATTGGTTTAGTTAGTAAGATAGTTAGTACTCCACCGCGCCGTTCACTCTACCCGTGTACAGCAGCCTTGATCGACTGAACTTGACAAGTTGACATTTGTATCTACTTTTTAATCTGTGGTTGACATGAACTTGTGTACACCTACTATTATTTGTTTGTGTGGAGGGAATCAACGTTTGTTTGTTTATAAATCATTGTGAAATTACAAAGTGCTTTCATGGTGATTAATTTCATTTGTCAATTTTGTCATCGCTGTGTTGAATCAAATAATATATAAAATACAAAATAAAAAGCACCGAATGAAGATCTCATAGAACCGTGCGTGTTTCAATTAACAGTGATGAGTTCATTTAGTAAGTACTCAAGTCCATAGTCCATTTCAGTCTCTCTGAGTCTCAGAAGCCACTGTAGGCACCTATAGGAGACCTACCTATATAGTACAGGAGTTTGATAATAAACCGCAGCACAGCAGCACAGGTCGAGGGCGCCGGCCCAAGTAAGTCAATGCGTAATAACACTGCTGACGGTGACTAGCAAGTTAGTCACCGCCAGGACTGTATAAACATAAACATTTATGTACAGGCACATACTTTGCTTCTGGCCCCACACCAGGATGTTATTGACTGTGTTGTGGGAACCAGAAACAGCGACATCACAAATGTGTAAACATCCAAGACCTGGGGTATGTATTGTATAAGTGCCCTGCCCGGGTCTCTTCCCTGAGGAAGGTATAGACCGTACTCCACCACGGGGGCCAAGTCCGAATTGGCGCCTTGTCTACTGCAGGGGTATAAAAATTCCACACACAGTTTAAAGATATTGTCTAGCTATCTATTGTAAACATTCAATAGATGGATGGAAAATATCTTAAACCTGTGTGTGGAATTTTGATCTTGGAATTTGAGATCTTGTGTGTCTGGTACACACACAGCTATGTGTAGATTATAGGCCACCACAATCAAATTATAGGTAATGAATTTGGAAGATGGGCCGGTTTCTGAATTGAGAATTTAATGTAAGCATAATATACTTATATAAGTGACATTCTGTCATGCTCTTTTCTGAGAAATTTGACGAGACAGCACTAGAGTTAAGTATTTACTTAGCGATATTCTCAATTCAGAAATCGGCCGTTAGTATGCTACTATTCACTACTCATAGCTCAGCACAGTAGTGACTTATTGTATGTATATCATCTAATATACATCTAATATCCTCGTGAGGCCCAATGTCCTCAGGTGATCACAAAATCAATTGTTCTTTTCAAGGTCGGGCCTCACGAGGATATAGATTTGTTATAGTAGAAACTCCAGTTAATCAGTTGTGTTATAACCTTGAAAAGAACAATTGAAATGATTGTACAAAGCAGCGTTGCCAGACTGTGTTGTCAGAATTACCGTAAAATGCACCCCAAAATTACCGTACAATTACCGTACACAATGGATGTAATCGTACACACTGATTTTATGATATAAAAATGAGATAATCACTTATTTTCTATTAAACAGAACACTAGTCTTAAATTACTTAATAAGTTTTATTTCTTAAATAATAATGTAGTTGTATCCGGTAAAAGTAACTCAAAACTTTTTGCCCCTGAAAGTGAAACTGCTTGACCAGCAGTTGGTTTAATGCCTCAATTTGATGATTCAGAGATATTTCTTACCCAAAAAAAAGCAGATTTTGTCGTTATATTCATACAAATTGAACAAACAAACAAACGCAACGTGTCGATCGGCCTATCGAAAGACAAGTTTCATTTCAGTTTTAGTTTCGGATTTGGATCGTTGGTATTCGTATCGTACAATCATTCATGAATGAAGAAAGAAAATAGCGAAATATACTGAGATTAGGGGACAATTTCAAATTACCGTACAATTTGTCGAATTTAGGCAATGTTCTTAGAATTACCATACGTTTTCGGTACCACGATAGATTACCGTACAAGGCTTGAAAATACCGTACAAATACGGTAATTAGCGTACGTCTGGCAACGCTGGTACAAAGTACCCTATGATTTTTTTTTTGAGTGTTATATACATTTTCCTGCAGCATAAACGGCTGTATCTTTTTTTACATTAACACAGAGGTTTGATTTGTAGAGCTTCAAGATACCATATACTTGAGTAATTGGTTTTAATTTCATTCCGATACCATGCATTCCTGAGATAAAGGGTCTCGACATAATAATATAGACGGATGGACAGAAGATGGTGAAAAAAGTGATCCTAAACTAAGTAAAAGGGTACCCACCCTTTTACTTAGTTTTAAACAAATAAAATAGTTTACTATTTAACCAAATATTTTGGAAATATGTATACATCTTGTATTTAGTATCTGAAATATAAAATTTAATAAAATAAGGAAGGTGTCGCGACGAAGATGATTCAATCACCTGATAGGGGGATAAATATCGCAACGACATAAGAAACATGGGTCGATAGCACAGAACACATAGAACTTGTTGCACACGCAATACTGCACATTCTTCCACCATAGATTCAACCAACATAGTGATAATTAATTAAAGCAAAATTACTCAATCTACAACGTGCCCACACCGGTGTGTGTCCGTATCTTAATGTGAGAGCCATACGCATACGGAACGGGTAGTGCTTCTACAATCGAGAAGGTACCCGTCTTACTCTCTGCACGGTGGTCGGGCCGCCCCGCACGGAGGTTAGCGCTCCGAGGAGTCCACCAGGGTAGACTCCATCCTACACCGTTATAATGACCGGAGAACTTTCCCATAACCTTAGCCGAGCTAAGCTGGTGACACTGTGCCCGGGCAATGCCCGGGTCTTCCCAGGGCTCCTCTGACTCCCCATACACCCTGCCAAACTTCCTCCACTATCTCTCGCGCACCCGAACACTTTACCATGGATATCACTAGGTACCAACCATGCATTATTACTACTAACAATGCACATACCTCTCATGTCGGTCAAACCCGACTATCATTATAGTCGTTCCGACTGTCACCACATAGGGAACGCGTCCGCTCCCTCTTGGGCTTCCGCGCGAGAGACTCCAGGGTCTAGTTCTCCAGCCCTTGCAAGCTTTAGCAACTACAATACTACCTAGGTCAAAACCGTCACAGGTGTATACTAAAACCCTTGCTTGCCTCGGGATGCACTATCACTTTACATTGGTTGAAACCCTGGTCTCAGAAACATACAATATCAAAAGGATACCGTCATCAAGCACTCACCAGAGTCTCCTCGGTTCCACATTACCTCTTCCTTTTCCCGCCACGCGCAATGTCAACCGTTTTTCTCCTTTGACATTTCGCTTCCCTCCTCATTCGTCTACCTGCCTTATGGTTGTCAGCCAGTGTTGCTAACATTACCCGCTCATAATTCGTGTATCGTCACGACAGAAGGAATTTAGTTTATGTATCTGTATTTTTTACAGAGCAATAAAATATCACATCCTATAGATGTTGCTAGTTGTCATAGCATGTGTACCAACTTGCAGCTGGACACGGAAATGTCAGAGACTAAATACATACCCACTTCCCGAAATGGCCATAGCCTCAAGTTATACTTAACACTAGCAGTGCCCGTTACTATGTTCGTGTGGTAAACGGATTAGCCTATATGGCCTATGTCCATTCTGAACTCCATTCTAAACTTTGGTGAAATAATTTTTGAAATCGGTTAAGTACTTTAAGAGATAGTAGTTCTACAAAGTTACAAAATTTTATCTTAAATTTTATCTTTATAACATTAGTATGACTACCAATAACTACCTGTCTAACGTGAAAAAGTTATAACTATATTGCGGATCAAAATGCGATGGTAGATTACAGAAAAGTATTAAAAAAAACAAGTATCCACGGATTAAATTGTATCACCCAATATCCTACAATATCTTACGAGGATTGATGTGAGCTCGTACCTATCTCGTATCGTATCGCTCGTATCGAGAAACCTCGTAGTCGTAAGAATTGCAACCCTAATTTGTGACGACCTTTTTGACAGGCAGAATGGGTTGGTGGCGTGTGGACGGGGATCGGCATCATGTGGACGAGGATTGGGCAAGTTGCGATGTCAGTGTAGTACGACGACGAAGCGCTACTGGTAAGCGTCGTTGTTACAACTGTAATAATAATAAATGTAATTTTTAGAACAGGTGTGAATTTTTCATTACTCTTACTCGGAAAGTAGGAAAGTAGGTGTGAAGAGGAGCGTGTTTAAAGTAATACATACTTAACAGCCCTAGGGAGCATCGTTTTCAATTCAACTGACAGACAGTCAATTTTTTTTTTTAAAACTACATAGTTCTATTGTCACATTTCTGTTCCAACTTTCTATAAAGCCACTCAAATACAGCGCGATGTAAAATTTAACCTACAAAGTTAAATTGTTTTCTTTATTATTTTTTAAATGCATATAATTTTTTTTTACGCAATTTTTTTGTTTTTTTTATTTTTCTGATAACCAGTATGACTTGCCTTTTCACCCGGTTCCGACTTGACGTTGAGTTTTGGGACACTTTGTATAATGTATATGTTTTATTATGTCGGATCACGAGATCAGATTCCACTTTTCATTCTTGACTGGAAATGCCTGCCTCGTTGGTCTAGCTGTTAATGTAGGTGCTTACCTACAAAATCAGAGGTCGTGGGTTCGATTCCCACTGGCCTATTATACATTTGAACTCCTCAGTCATGGTGTCTTTCCATGTTTATAATGTCCCTGCCTGGTTATCGTAGCACAGGATATCCTTGTTTGGTACCAGATCATGTGATTGTAAACCCTGTAGTTCCGGGTGACGAATTGGACTACGGTAGCCCCTGCCTGTCGTAAGAGGCGACTAAAAGGGGACCTTGGAGTCGAGGCCGGTGAGAGTGGGGGCTCGATCCGTCCATCAAGCGACTCCGGGAAGGCGGCAACCTTGAGTGGCTCCTCGATGCCGTAGCGATGGCACTTGGGATGGCCCAGCCAGCCCAGAGCAGGGTGCACGCACGGTGCAGGGGAGCACTGGACTTCCAGTGCTCCCCTGCACCGTGCGTGCACCCTGCAGAACACTTGTTCTAGTCAGTACCCGGTGCTCCCCACAGAGCACGGGTGAATGCCACCGGGGGGGTTTTAGTCGGTAAAAATCCCAGTCAAGTGATCTTGTCGAGTGGAAGTTACTATTGTTACTATTTTCAGGTGAATCTGATTTCGAGATTAGTTTCCACCTAGATTAGATTAGAACTCTTTATTTTACACACCAGCCTAGGTAGTACGACGACGCGAGTCGCGCGCCGTAACGTCAAAAGTTGCGACTTTCCAGTACATTAACTGTCAAATTGTGACGTTTTAGCGATAGCGCCACAAAACGCGCAACTCGCGTCATCGTACTACCTATGCTGAAAGTTTCAGTCCTAGGATAACAGTGTGCTAATGTTGTCCAACAGGACCGAATATAACACATAAAGCTGATACAGGAGCTCTGGCATTCAAACTAAAATGTAATGTTTATGGTAAAGCATCATTGACCTTATTGGGACGAGAACCTCCCCATGAAGAATTAATATTGGTAGGTAAACATATTTATTACTTACATACATAAATTCAAACCTGTAACCCAGAGGGGTAGGCAGAGACCAGGATTTGCCACTTGCTAGGATCTTAACAGATTTCTTTCGGATTATTTTATATCATAATAATATATCGACCGCATGTGAGTAGAAGGTCCGGCAAGGGACGTTCCACGCGGAGATACTTCTATCAAGTATGGGATACATCCCCAGCTACTACAGTAGCAAAGGGCAAGACAAAAAGTACCCGAAATCGACGAGCGTGCGCAAGAAAACTTAGGATCGGGACATTTTGTTGTTGTTGTTGTTACACTTTATTGCACAAAAGAAAATACATAATATGACATTCCCACTTGCCCTTGGTCTCTGCTTACCCCTCCGAGATATAGGCGTTACTTCACGTTATTTTATCACGTGTTATTTCAAGTCTGTTCATATACCTACGCATAAAATCATGATAAATTAAAATATAATTTATTTAATAACAAATTGTCACTATTTTATAATTTTATTACTACATAGATAGACATTAGGTACATTAAGCGACGTTCAGGGAATAATTCATTGATTGAGTAGGTATCTTATAATTATAAATCTATCTTATCTAATAAACTCGGCAAAACGTGGGCCCAGTGATTGGTGCTTCTGCCTACCCCCTCGGGGATAACGGGCGTGAGTTTATTTATTTTATTTATAATTATTACAAATCATAAATTATGACGACCAGTACCTAAACTAGGGAATATATCTTTTCATTGATGTATATCTTTTCTTTGAATATTTACTTCTATAAATAAAAAACAGGTTAAGCAACATTGGGCGCGTTCAGTGCATGGCTGGGTGACCGTTTTATGACTAACGCTAGTGGCATTTTTCCGAGCGGTTCCGTGCTTCGCAAGGCACGTTAGCAGTTGGTGCCGGGTGCCGTCGATAGATGGCAGTCGTTAAGGCAAGTCAGAGGCCTTAGGGCGGCTTCAAAACTTCTGACAGTAAGACCAGCCACTAGTCTTACAAGCCTCCACCAATCCGGACTTGGCCCCCGTGGTGGAGTATGGCCTATACCTTCCTCAGGGAAGAGACCCGTGCCCGTCGGTGGGGACATAATGGGTTGATGATGAAATGAAAAGAAATTTATTATCTTATATATAAAATTATCATGTTTCAATGTTACTCCTCCGAAACGGCTTGACCGATTTTGATCAAATTTTGTATGTATATTCGGGAGGTCTCAGAATAGGTTGTTATCTATTTTTCATAGCCCTAAGCAAACAAAAAAATTATATAGCGAAACAACGTTCGCCGGGTCAGCTAGTTATGGTATAAATTATTTTTCAACTGTTAATTTCCAACTACTCATGCAGAAGACATAAGTAACCATAAACTCGACCTGCTTAGGCTAGTTCGTCCCGGCGATTGAAGTTTAGGCTGGGTAGCGTATTTAAGTGGAAGACTTCCCAATACTGACTTCCGGGGATGCCCCATATTTTATTTAGTGCTTGGATACATAACGAAGACCGCTGTGGTGAAGCGGTTAGTGCATGCCTGTAATAAAAACATTTGAATTTATAAAAACGCCCAAAAATCATGTTTGTTGTATTTATTAAATATTTATTTTATTATTTAGTTTTAAATTGAATAATGTGTAGGTATAACTCAGTATTCTGTGAATATTTCGAGCCGCTACCTGTTGCCGTTATGAATATCGAGTAAAAACGAGCAAAAAAATATTAAATGAAATATTTATTTTATTTTGTTTTTTATAGCAACAACAGAAATACATCATCTGTGAACATTTGTCTAAATATCAAGGTTAATGTGATACAGTCTGGTGACGACAGACGGATGGTCGGACGGACGGACGGACCTTTGACTATGGAACACAAAAATAGGCTTAAAATAATTAAAATAAAGCATTCAAACACAGAAATCATTTAACAAATATGACCGTTAAATTCGACGCAAGGACACACAATGTAGTTATTGCAGAAATATAATTTTGTTGTCGCACGCAGCCCAAAATGGATCTCCTTGTCGCTTGGCCCCTGCTGTAAATAATTATATATCACTAGCAGATTATTATTAGGGATCGACCACCCTTATCACTTAGGGCCATGAAAAATAAATAACAACCTATTCTCAGGCCTGACGAATACACATATAAAATTTCATAAAGATCTGTCAAGCCGTTTCGGAGGAGTATGCGCACTAACACTGTGACACGAAAATTTTAAATAATAGATTTGTTCGTACAGTCGACAGCACATCATGGTATAATACACCCATGCACTCTACTCCGTTGGCTTACGGGCGACTTTGCAACTAAAATGTGAAGATTGATGTGCTGTCAACTGTACATAACTCACGTGTATTGTTATTATTTATTTATTTAAAAATAACATTACTTAACAGTATGTCTGTATGCATTGTACCTTCATCGAAAGGTGATATCAATTTAAATGATTTCTGTGTTTTTAGTGATGTAGTGCTTAGATAATTGAATATGCTTAGAAGGTATGATTTATTATTTGATTTATTGTGAAAAGTAACCTTTGTTATTGTTTTCAGGTAACCTTTTCCCACTTTGCCTGCACTTTTAAATCTTTGAAGAATGATAACTTCTCGCTTTTCCACAATACAGATTTACATTCGAATGATTTCATTGGATTCTGGTTAACTTGGAACAACGGTGTTTATTGTCTTGGCCTATCTAATAATGAAAAGCCGTTAATTACCCTCAAAGACGAAAAACATAAGCCCGACATAAATATTGGGTATGTAAGTTTTGATACATCCAATGACCACCACTGGGAGTTTGAAGGTAATTTGATCTTAAATAGACGAGGCTTTGATCTATGTTAGAAGATGTTCCAACTCCATCATACACTATTATAAATACACCATTCCTCTTATGGCACTCCTCAGGGGCAGTTTATTTAATCTGTGGTCACGTCTTTTCCGTGTAAAACGGTTTTACACAAATAAAACGTGCCCACAGATTAAACAAACTGGATAAAAAACAATATCCACGTTTATAGATTGTTTTAAGGAATCGTGTTTTTATAAATACCTACATAAGACCTGAAATATGTTTTTTTCTTAAAAACTTCTCTCGCACTACCCATTACTCTTTCCAGATCATCATCATGGTAAGCTGGACGAAAAATGCTTTTTAGTATTAAGCTCGTCTTTGTGCAGATATTTTCTTGTACAATAAACATTCTTCAAATCAAAATAAAAAATGTGTGAAGGGGCTACTGCGCGTGCCTGAGACAGTTGTATATGTAGGCTTAATTGAATTTTCCATGACGGGTTGTGATTACGAATAAAATCGCTTATCAGAAATTAAGATATGCAGGTAGTTTGCCTTCGTCAAACTAAAGGAACATACAATAATAATATATGTAATCCATACAGAGAACTTGCATAACTACATAAGCATACCATTGTATGCCCTCTCGTCATCATCGACCCATTATGTCCCCACCGAAGGGCACGGGTCTCTTCGGCCATACTCCACCACGGAGGCTGGTCTTACTGTCAGAAGTTTTCAAGCCGCTCTGGCTTCTGACTTGGCTTAACGACTGCCATCTATCGGCGGTAGCTGGCACCAACTGCTTAACGTGCCTTGAGAAGCACGAAACCGCTCAAAAATGCCACTAGCGTTAGTCATAGACGACCGTCTAACCCATCCATGCACTGAACGCGCCCTATGATGTTTAACCTTCGTGATCGTTTAAGATTACTCAGATTCATCTTTAGTGACATCATCAGAGCATGAGTATACCTGCATACAGCCGGCTCGAAAAAAACAAATGATATTTGAATTTTTTTTAAGGAATGCAAAGGATTGATACTCTTACTGTCTTTGCTGATGTCATACAAGTCATTTAACGTCAAGGCTTTTTATTGAATATCTAAAAAAAAATCTAGACTTATTAAAAATCTGATAAAGAGAAATTGTACTGATAACGCATAATTTTCGAAATGTTTTTATGATTTCAAGCATTGATGTGTGTGAACCTCATGTGAACACCTCAGACACTGGTTTTTCAGTGTCCGTATAGTTGGTGATGATGTTTTCCTTCACCGTTAGCGAGCATATTATCCGAGCGAACTATGATACAAGCACATACATTGCTTCTGGCCCCACACTAGGATACCCTGTGTCGTGGGAACCAGAAACAGCGATGTCACAAACATGTAAACATCCAAGACCTGGGTTTCTCTTTTTTTTGTTCCCAGCCGGGATTCGAACCCGGGACCTCTCGCATAGTAGGCAGATGCGCTAACCGCTGCGCCAGAGAGGTACGAAACGCGACCCCAGTAACCTTAAAGAAAGAGAATAAACTTAAACAATTCACCAATCACTTTTAGCCGCACCGCTTCCTATGGAGTCGATAAATCGGAGCGTCGCAGGTGGTCA
The DNA here is from genome assembly GCA_947310845.1 of Yponomeuta plumbellus. NCBI lineage: Eukaryota > Metazoa > Arthropoda > Insecta > Lepidoptera > Yponomeutidae > Yponomeuta > Yponomeuta plumbellus. The sequence goes on along the minus strand of OX371193.1, from coordinate 18,779,636 downwards.
TTTGACATGGAAGCCATTAACTGACAGACTGCCCGACGGCGCATTGATTGGCGGCATGGAGCCGAGTGCCACCTACATCGCACGAGCCCACCACAACGGCTCTCTGGCTCCCGGGAAGTATGTGCCGTCGGAAAATGCAGCATTCGTAGCGTGGGGTCACTTGGAACATCGGAAAACGAACGATATTGAGGTAAGTTCGTTTTCACAAACTGTGGTCGTGGCTGTCTTCCTTTGCGGAGTATAGTGTAGGTGGTTAAATTAATTTTTATCTACATTCCAACTTCTCTGTTACCTAGAGTTCAAGCCCAGTTCGTAGCGTTTTAATTTACTTACTTTTTTAATTTAATAATAAGCTTATTATAAAATAAAAAAGTAAGTAAATTAAAAAGCTCCGAACTCTCCAGACTGTTTTTGGTAAATAAACTCATAGCGTTTCGCGTGAGTTTTAACGTCCCTTTAAGGGCGTAGCAATTTCTGGGTGATTTATAGAAAATGGTTCAAATTGCATAATTTCTTTGGCGCATGTTTTTTCATATTAACTGAATAAAAAGTAACATACATATATTGTAGGTTTATTGGCCCCTGAAGATTGTTTTGTAACATATTTGTAGGTTTTGGTGGCATCTACTACAATATAATGTTACTTTTTATTGAGTTAATATGAAAAAAAAAATGCGCCAAAGAAATTACGCCGTTCTGAGAATCACCCTTCAGTACCTAGAATCTGGTTCAATACCTAGAACCAATCTTGGCCTTTTTTTTGGCAAAAATGACCCGCAGCATTCCCGAGTCGAATCGCTTGTAGCCTGGGCTACCTGAGTAATCTTAAACGATCACTAAGGTTAAGCAACATACGGCGCGTTCAGTCCATGGATGGGTCACTGTCTATGACTAACGCTAGTGGCATTTTTCCGAGCGGTTCCGTGCTTCGCAAGGCACGTTAAGCAGTTGGTGCCGGTTGCCGTCGATAGATGGTAGTCGCTAAGCCAAGGCAGAGGCCTTAGAGCGGCTTGAAAACTCCTGACATTAAGACAGGCCACTAGTCTTACACCGCAGGCTACATCCGGTTCATGGCCGTGTAACCCGACACAGATCCACCCGCCTTTAGTTATGTCCTGCCTGCTCCTATAATAAATGTCTCTATTTACTTTCTCTTTTAGATACTCTGCGGATACAACGCAGAATGGGTGAGGACGGAAGGTGATAGTATACCCGAAAACGCGTTCATTGCTGGTTATTCGGAAGTGCGGCATGGGCCACTGTACATCGGTCGCGCTTTCATCGACGGGCACCTCGTCACCGGCAAAGTGCACACGTTGTACAGCACTTGTTACCTCCCGTATCAGGGGAGAGAGGTTGAAGTGTACAACTATGAGATACTAGTCGAGAAGGATGTTGAGGAACGAAGTGTCACGGTCCGAGCCGGTTCGCAGTGACGCCCACCAGGCTAATTCCACGACTTTATGATTCTTAAACATTAACAGTCTCGTTTGTAAAAACAACCGTGTTTAAATCTGTAAAACTCGTTTGTAAAAACAATCGTGTTTAAATATGTAAAACACCTTCAAATGCAGTTTAAATAATCTGTGGTGAGGGAATAAAATCCACAGAACTATTCAAACGGTATTAGAGGAATCGTGTTTTTGTAAAAAAAATGTTTGAGTCATATTATTCTTAATGTTTTTTAAAACCACACTAAATCTGTGATCCGTTGATTGTAAGCGTAAAGTAACATATTGTCCCAGGCACTAAAGCGTCTGAAGGCCGGTTTCGGAATTGAGAATTTCACGTAAGTAAATACTTAAGTAAACAGAACGTTACTTAAGTATTTACTTACGTGAAATTCTCAACGCGCTCTTTTCTGAGAAATTCGACGAGACAGCACTACAGTTACGTAGGCACTTAGAGAAATTCTCAATTTAGAAATCGACCGTTTGTGGATAACTTTAGAAATGGAGTGAATGTAGTTGTCACTAATCTGGTAGTGACAAATTTACAATTATATCGTCCAGACTATAGAGACAAGTCTAGTCTCGTCGGTACAAATGTAAATTGTCTATATTAAGTACTATTATACTATTACATACTTTGTAAACAAAACCCAAAACGTGGGCCCAGTTCTAGTGTATGGTGCCTCTGCCTACCCCCTCGGGGACAACGGGCGTGAGTTTTTTTTTATTTTTTTTTTTATTACTTTGTATACAAATTAATTAATAGTTGTTATGACTACGCATATTTATACAATACAGGGAAACAATTTGTTTGTGCGCGAATTAAACATTTTATTTAATTACATATCGTTTTATTTATTCATTAATTTCATCAGGACGTATTTAAAGGCTACAAATAGGAACACCCACCACCTGATTTCCAAGAATATAATTGCTTTTTTGGCTTTGAAAACATCCCAAAGCAAAAATTGTCTACAATAATTTTTACATTCGATAATTTGTACATCCGGCTCCTTTCCTTTTTCGGGATGTACAAATTATCGTTTCCACTTTACTGCCGTCATAAGGTAAAAAGACGCATCTGACATCAGGTCGAAACTGAGAAATTAAATATTTAAGTTTTTGGAAGCAATTGTGACTTGCGTTTTATGCGTCTTTTTACTTTAGTAATTCATTCATTTTTCTATCTTATTGCAGAAGTAATTGACCACATACGTTTTTTATCTTAGTTCAAGTCTAAAACGCCCTTAAAAACCAACAGAATACGTTGTCAAATGCGTATTTTTATTAACTCTAACTTCGCAGCAAATGCTCCTATCAAAATAAAAATACAGAAAGATGCGTCTTTTTTTCCTCGTTCCGAATATGTATATATGTAACTCAATTTCGGCAAAAATGTTAGTTGCGTCTTTTTCTCTTATGACGGCAGTTTAATAAAGGCAGTAGTTCAATTGTTTGGGCTTGTACTCATGAATGGAACAAACGCGAAAAAAAAAAGTCTCAGTAGATCCATCATGGAACTCAGCAATGGAACTATTGTGAATGATTACCTAATTAACCAGTCTCATGTCTTGATAGCTCAGTGGTATTGTGTCAAGATCCTGATCGGGGAGATGCGGGTTCGGTCTCCAACTATTAATTTCAAAATTTCAAAGTTATTAGTAGGTAGGTTACTGAAAAATATATAGGTAGGTACCTATATATTTTTCAGTTAAAAGTAGCCATTCACAAAATTTATTTGTATTATAGTTGCAAACATTAATTTAAACATCATTTATCTACATAAACCAAATAGACATTTATTTCATCATCATCATTCAGCCGCAAGAAGTCCACTGCCGGACGTAGGCCTGCTAGACATTCATTTTAAGTCTAGATAGTTTGTAATTATTTAAGTCGTTTGTCGAAAGAGGTCCAACTCCTAAGATACAGGTAAATCCTAGTTTAGGAGTTGGAAATCGCTTTAATATGTGTATCACTTGCTACTATATAGACTAGACTATCACATTTAATTTTACACGACTTAATCAAATAAAAAACTTTTTACTTTTTTACTTTACTTACATTTATTTAGGTGACAATTTATTTTAAAGCTTAAATAATAGAAATAACAATATTTACCTAGCTAAGTGCCATCATGTGCCATACAACATTAAACTTTATCTGATAATTCGTTCAGGACTGCACGAACGCGGGTCAGCTAGTTTAATGCTGTGATTACAAGTTAACTAATTGTAACTGTAAGTGTAACTAATTCGACCTTCTAAAGTACTATGCACCTTTTAAAAAAATGCTTTGTGTTAAAAATATGTAGGTACCTACTATTACACGCACGTGATTGAAAGTATTTTTCAAAGGCAGCGCAAATCGAAATATTCAACCCAGGCTCTCAAAATGACATATTTTCTCAAAAAAACTTAACTTATTTTTTACGATAATGCAAACTCTGGAGTTGTGTAGTGCTTACGAAAACTTTAATAAAGTTTTGGTGTTCCTCAATAAAGCACCGAAAAAACGGAATACGATGTTTTGACGATCTGTAACAAGAAACAGTAGGACTTACTTAAAATCACACATGACATGACATTTATGTACTTAGTTTACACTTGAAGCACCTTAGGATAACTCTCAGGGATGACTGACTTCCATTGTAGCAAGCAAATTCTTGCCAGATTCTCGCAAAAAATAAGATAGATAGAATATTCTTTAATGTACCTACTCATAAATTACATTTACAGATTTTTATAAATCTAGGTACAATTTTTATAAATCTAAGTACACGTACGTGGCCACTCAGTGGCGTGCAATGGGAGAGGCCTAATGTCCAGCAGTGGACAAGCATAGGCCGATGATGATGATGATGATAATCACTTACCGTTACATAAGAAGCGTAAGACAACTCCAGGATTCCAAGGACTTTAATGACGACTGGAATCTGAAATAAATTAAAATTTATTCATATTTTCTAGTGACACTAAAAGCGGACTATGTGATTATTATAATGATTATGTTCGGTATAGAACCACGCTCTGCTTCCAAATGTTAATTAAACTACTAAGTGGTGGCCTCCTAGGCTCGATAAATGTTGTCGGAAGCAAAAAAAAGATACAGGGAAAACTAACCAACAACTCACGCGCATCTTCACTCGGATCATCATCATCATCGTCATTCAGCCACAAGAAGTCCACTGCTGGACATAGGCCTCCTCCATGGATTTCCAAAAAGCGCAGCGTAGGAAGACCAGCCACAAGATGGACAGACGATCTCATCCAAGTGGCGGGAAGACGCTGGATGCAAGCCGCTTCCAACCGGTCTTTTTTACACTCGGATACTCGTGATAAATTACTAGGAGAAAATAACTCCCCGAGTCAAATAAAAAAATGAACTACACGGGTTGCCCGCCGGTGCCAAGCTCCCGGAGCCGAGTCGAGTCGATTTATGGCGACTTACACGAGGGCATTCAGCCAAAAGAAGTCTACTGCTGGACATAGGCCTCCTCCAGGGATTTCCAAAGAGACCGGTCTTCCTGCCACTTGGATGAGATTGTCTGTCCATCTTGTGGCTGGTCGACCTACGCTGCGCTTGCCGATGTGTGGTCTCCAGTCAAGAATCGGCCCCATCGGCCATCAGTTCTGCGTGCTATGTGCCCCGCCCACTGCCACTTCAACTTTGTTAAATTACATACATTGCTTCAATCAATTGATTTTGGCGGAATTTATTAGTGATTTTCCCTTTTTATTGCTATTATGGATTTCCGCAAATTAACGCCTGATTCTACACAATGGCGCGACAGAACGTTACTTAAGTATTTACTTAGGTTGGTTGGCTGGTTTCTGAGTTGAGAATGTTCACTAAGTAAATACATACTTAAGTAACGTTCCGTCACGCTCTTTTCTGAGAAATCTGACGTACAGTTAAGTATTTACTTAGCGAAATTCTCAATTCAGAAATCGGCCGTTAGTATGCTACTTTCACTAGTCATAGCTCAGCACTAGTGACTTAATATAGATTTGTTAGTAGAAACTCCACTTAATCAAAAGAGAAACTTCTCAACTTATAAATCGGCCCTAAGATTCTAATTATAGTTCGCACTATGTAGCCTGAAAAGAAATACAGTGTGCCTGTAATTAAACATCTCTATGGCATAGCCAGAGACTTTTTCTATCGTACCAACCTGACCCTGTGCAATAGCCACGACTAAGAGTCTTCTAACTCGGTATGCAGTGGCACCGCGGCAGTTGTGCCAGCCGGAGAGAAACATAGCCTCGGGCAAACGAGAAGCCTGCGGATTAAATACAAATAATGTAATTTATACCTTCCTCAGGGAAGAGACCCGTGCCCCTCGGTGGGGACATAACGGGTTGATGATGATGATGATGGAATGTAATTTATAATGACCGATACGTAAGGGGTTATTACTACGGTTGTCGCCGGTGCGTTGCGACAGCGCCTGAGCGCTATAAACATAAATACGATTCGACGTTGTATTGTGCTACGACGCGTCAATTTTTAAATTGAGCCAAGTTAACTCGTCTTAGGATCGTGACGAGGCAACGTCGTCGCGTCGTAACGTATTTATATGCAAGCCACACACAATAACACACGATGAGTTGAAACGATATGCGGCGACCGGCGACGGAACGTGCGCCCACGGCGCCCGGTCAGGGGGCATGGAGACGAGACGGGGAGGGTTGCGGCGGAGCCCTGACGTAGCAAAAACGGATTATTTTTAGAATATGGGAAGGGATTTCTGCGTCGCGTCGCGTTGCGACGTCGCAGCACTCATGTGGTATTAACTCCGTTGAAATTACAACATTGCGACGCACGACGTAACGCAAGGGTAACACCCGGTATGTCTTGAACTCCGAACAGAAATCTGCACATTCTGGATGTTTTTTTCCGAAAGCCATCCCGCCCTTTTTGTGGACGTACCCCAATCAAGTTTTCTGTTGAGCTCCATGAAATGCACACTATTTAGTATGGCTACGCCGTAGTCGCTACGAATCCGCTACGAAGCGCGTAGCATCTGTTTAATCTGTTTTGAGATGAACCCAGCCTATGGACCAGCCCAGGACCAGCGAGCGATGTTCGCGGTTTGCCTACAAAATTAAGTAAAGTGACGTCAGTGCAGTGCGGCAATAGTATAATTTAGTCAACCAGGTATAAAAAATAATAATAATACTAGACGAAAACCCGGCTTCGCTCGGGTAAAATGTAGACGCAAAATAATATTCCACTATGTTTTTTTTATATAGTGACGCCTCTGTATTTATCAACCACCAGTAGATATAAATCTCTTAATACATTCAGATACATAAGGTCACACCTGTATCCCAGAGGGGCAGGCAGAGACCACGGACTGTCACCTGCCACTATCCTGACAAATCACTTTCGCTTCATCGACATCCATTAGTCGTTGCATGTACCCACATCGGTTTCGGGTACTTTTAATCTTGCCCTTTGCTAATACATCCCCTATTTGGTCGAAGTATGTCCAACTGGGGCGTCTCTTACCGGCCCTTCCACTCACATTCACCCGATATATTTGCTTTGTCAGTCTTTCTTCGTTCATCCTCTCCACATCTCCAAACCAACGCAACATACCTTTTTTCAATTCTAGTCACTCACTACATCCTCTTTCTCTACATCCTCGGTCTCTGATCACTATTACGTATTCTGTCATTCAAAGTAACACCACACATATTTCTTAAGGATCTCATTTGTACTGCACTAATCCTACTTTCATGATTCTTCTGCCATACCCAAATCTCGCTACCATGCTTACATCAGTATTGGAACCAGCACACTATTACGGATAGCCAATCTTGCTCTTTTGGACATGTTCTGGCTACTCACGAAGGAATGCAAGGCGAAAATCGGATACTTATCATAACTTGGTCATGGGTACCTCATCACAAATTACTAACTAAATGAGCTTCCTTCATAAACTTAACAGCTAGTGAATCTAATGACGTATTCAATGAGACGTAGAATCCACTTGGCTAATCAACTAAAAACAGCTCCCTCTCTTTGGCTTTACAGCTTTTAGTTTTATATTGACCACATGTTTTTCTTCATCATTTTAATTTTTGGTATTTTTCTTATCTAGTGGCTTTTTCATTTCAATAAGTTTATTGGTACCTATAACTAAGCAAAACCATAAAGATCAATTTATGACTTTGATTTCCTTTTTCAATTATTTTTCAGACCCTTCCATTCCAACACTCAATGTCAATTATTGTCTTCCCGCCAATGAAAAACACCACAGATTACTTACTACACCTTCTCAGTTGGCACAGATTATAATAACCTTGGATGCCACGGTATTCCACACACCATGGAGTTAACAAATTAGATCAAAGGGCCGGTTTAGATTATCTTAGTGTTTAGGAGAGTGCTTTACTTTACACTCTGTTGCAACATTATGCTGCATCGGGCCCATTTTGGGCGCTCAACCTTTAATGTATTTTATTATTATTTTCATGTTGTACAGTTTATTTATTTTTACGCTTTTTTTGCTTTCTGTGTTATTTTTTTATTATTGTACGCACTCTGTGTGTGTGTGTGTTTTTTGTTTTGTTTTGAGTATCAAATAAATAAATTTTATTTTTTTATTTCTTTCTTTCTTAAGGAGAGTGCTTTTGTAGAAACGTGTAAGCGCCACTTGCTTTAGTACGTTTTACGGTATAGTACGGTTCTAGTTGCCTTTCAATTAGAATCAAAATAGAATTGGTTTCTATTGTTCTATCCAGTAACACCTGAGCGCGTTACTATCCTCGTTACTTATCTGTGTATAAACTAAAAAAATAGTGAGAACTTTAGGAGAGTGCGCAAGTGACCCGTGACGGGTGCGTGTTGTTTTCAATAACTCGAATTATCAAACTTACTTATGTGTTCCATTAAAACTCATAGTATTTTGAGTAGGATAGCGCATATTTCGCGACTTCGACGAAGTGACAGTCTACTGGAAGAAATATAAACGTTCACTCGAACGTCTAGTAATGTACTAATGCACTTGCCTCTCTAATTGTATTATAGCACTCTCCTAAACACTAAAATAATGTAAACCGGCCATAACAGTTCACAATGAAAACTTGTGACACTAACACAACAATGATGACATTGACATGTTTACTTAGCAACACCATTGTTGAATTTAATTATTTTTATATTGATTCTGCTCGATAATACGAATTTTCCGCCCATATGTTGTCGACTCAGATCAACTATTTTTTTACGCTCTTTCATTTGGTGTGCATATCGTTCGAGTCTACCGTAGACCCGAACGAAATTATTAATATAGACTAGACGAAAACCCGGCTTCGCTCGGGTAAAATGTAGACGCAAAATAATATTCGAATATGTTTTTTTGTATGGTGACGCCTCTGTATTTATCAACCACCAGTAGACATAAATCTCTTAATACATTCAGATACACACATATTTCTTAAGGATCTCATTTGTACTGCACTAATCCTACTTTCATGATTCTTCTGCCATACCCAAATCTCGCTACCATGCTTACATCAGTATTGGAACCAGCACACTATTACGGATAGCCAATCTTGCTCTTTTGGACACGTTCTGGCTACTCAAGAAGGAATGCAAAGCGAAAATCGGATACTTAACATAACTTTGTCATGGGTACCTCATCACAAATTACTAACTAAATGAGCTTCCTTCATAAACTTAACAGCTAGTGAATCTAATGACGTATTCAATGAGACGTAGAATCTCTTTGGCTTTACAGCTTTTAGTTTTGTATTGATCACATGTTTTTCTTCATCATTTTAATTTTTGGTATTTTTCTTATCTAGTGGCTTTTTCATTTCAATAAGTTTATTGGTACCTAAAACTAAGCAAAACAATAAAGATCAATTTATGACTTTGATTTCCTTTTTCAATTATTTTTCAGACCCTTCCAAAACTCAATGTCAATTATTGTCTTCCCGCCAATGAAAAACACCACAGATTACTTACTACACCTTCTCAGTTGGCACAGATTATAATAACCTTCTTGGATGCCACGGTATTCCACACACCATGGAGTTAACAAATTAGATCAAAGGGCCGGTTTAGATTATCTTAGTGTTTAGGAGAGTGCTTTACTTTACACTCTGTTGCAACATTATGCTGAATCGGGCCCATTTTGGAGGCTCAACCTTTAATGTATTTTATTATTATTTTCATGTTGTACAGTTTATTTATTTTTACGTTTTTTATGCTTTCTGTGTAATTTTTTTTATTATTGTACGCACTCTGTGTGTATGAGTTTTTTTGTTTTGTTTTGAGTATCAAATAAATAAATTTTCTTTTTTTCTTTCTTTCTTTCCTAATTTCTTTCTTTCTTAAGGAGAGTGCTTTTGTAGAAACGTGTAAGCACCACTTGCTTTAGTACGTTTTACGGTATAGTACGGTTCTAGTTGCTTTTCAATTAGAATCAAAATAGAATCGGTTTCTATTGTTCTATCCAGTAACACCTGAGCGCGTTACTATCCTCGTTACTTATTTGTGTATAAACTAAAAATTTAGTGAGAACTTTAGGAGAGTGCGCAAGTGACCCGTGACGGGTGCGTGCTGTTTTCAATAACTCGAATTATCAAACTTACTTATGTGTTCCATTAAAACTCATAGTATTTTGAGTAGGATAGCGCATATTTCGCAACGTCTACGAAGTGACACTCTGGAAGAAATAGAAACGTTCACTCGAACGTCTAGTAATGTACTAATGCACTTGCCTCTCTAATTGTATTATAGCACTCTCCTAAACACTAAAATAATGTAAACCGGCCATAACAGTTCACAATGAAAACTTGTGACACTAACACAACAATGATGACATTGACATGTTTACTTAGCAACGCCATTGTTGAATTTAATAATTTTTATATTAATGCTGCTCAATAATACGAATTTTCCACCCGTATGTTGTCGACTCAGATCAACTATTTTTTTACGCTCTTTCATTTGGTGTGCATATCGTTCGAGTCTACCGTAGACCCGAACGAAATTATTAATATAAGACTAGACGAAAACCCGGCTTCGCTCGGGTAAAATGTAGACGCAAAATAATATTCGAATATGTTTTTTTATATGGTGACGCCTCTGTATTCATCAACCACCAGTAGATATAAATCTCTTAATACATTCAGGTACATAAGCTCACACCTGTATCCCAGAGGGGTAGGCAGAGACCACGGACTGTCACCTGCCACTATCCTGACAAATCACTTTCGCTTCATCGACATCCATTAGACGTTGCATGTACCCACATCGTTTTCGGGTACTTTTAATCTTGCCCTTTGCTAATACATCCCCTATTTGGTCGAAGTATGTCCAACTGGGGCGTCCCTTACCGGCCCTTCCACTCACATTCACCCGATATATTTGATATATTCCTCTCCACATCTCCAAACCAACGCAACATTCCTTTTTTCAATTCTAGTCACTCACTACATCCTCTTTCTCTACATCCTCGGTCTCTGATCACACTATTGCGTATTCTGTCATTCAAAGTAACACCACACATATTTCTTAAGTATCTCATTTGTACTGCACTAATCCTACTTTCATGATTCTTCTGCCATACCCAAATCTCGCTACCATGCTTACATCAGTATTGGAACCAGCACACTATTACGGATAGCCAGTCTTGCTCTTTTGGACATGTTCTGGCTGCTCACGAAGGAATGCAAGGCGAAAATCGGATACTTATCATAACTTTGTCATGGCTACCTCATCACAAATTACTAAATGAGCTTCCTTCATAAACTTACCAGCTAGTGAATCTAATGACGTATTCAATGAGACGTAGAATCTCTTTGGCTTTACAGCTTTTAGTTTTGTATTGATCACATGTTTTTCTTCATCATTTTAATTTTTGGTATTTTTCTTATCTAGTGGCTTTTTCATTTCAATAAGTTTATTGGTACCTAACTAAGCAAAACAATAAAGATCAATTTATGACTTTGATTTCCTTTTTCAATTATTTTTCAGACCCTTTCAAAACTCAATGTCAATTATTGTCTTCCCTCCCGCCCTCAGAAGAAGGACCTTCTTCTGAGCTCCCGCCAATGAAAAACACCACAGACTACTTACTACACCTTCTCAGTTGGCACAGATTATAATAACCTTTTTGGATGCCACGGTATTCCACACACCATGGAGTTAACAAATTAGATCAAAGGGCCGGTTTAGATTATCTTAGTGTTTAGGAGAGTGCTTTACTTTACACTCTGTTGCAACATTATGCTGAATCGGGCCCATTTTGGGGGCTCAACCTTTAACGACCTCTGTGGCGTAGTGGTTAGCGCATCTGACTACCATGCGAGTGGTCCCGTGTTCGAATCCCGGCTGGGGACAAAAAAAAATCCCAGGTCTTGGATGTTTACATGTTTGTGACGTCGCTGTTTCTGGTTCCCACGACACAGGGTATCCTAGTGTGGGGCCAGAAGCAATGTATGTGCCCGTATGTAAATGTAAATATGTAAATGTAAATTATTATTTTCATGTTGTACAGTTTATTTATTTTTACGCTTTTTATGCTTTCTGTGTTATTTTTCTTTCTTTCTTAAGGAGAGTGCTTTTGTAGAAACGTGTAAGCGCCACTTGCTTTAGTACGTTTTACGGTATAGTACGGTTCTAGTTGCCTTTCAATTAGAATCAAAATAGAATTGGTTTCTATTGTTCTATCCAGTAACACCTGAGCGCGTTACTATCCTCGTTACTTATCTGTGTATAAACTAAAAATTTAGTGAGAACTTTAGGAGATTGCGCAAGTGACTCGTGACGGGTGCGTGTTGTTTTCATTAACTCGAATTATCAAACTTACTTATGTGTTCCATTAAAACTCATAGTATTTTGAGTAGGAAAGCGCATATTTCGCGACGTCGACGAAGTGACACTCTACTGGAAGAAATATAAACGTTCACTCGAACGTCTAGTAATGTACTAATGCACTTGCCTCTCTAATTGTATTATAGCACTCTCCTAAACTAATAGAATAAGGTAAAGAAAAATGTGTATGGTAATTTAAGTAAAAATAGCAAAAAAAAAAGTTATATTATAAAGTGCGATTTTTATGGCGGAAAATATAAAAAATCTCTATGATAGTTTGTTAAGAATAAGAACATATCTTATTAAAATTGGTCCAAGTAGAAGACATGGTGAGATACTCGCGGTTAAATTATTAGAGGCCAATGAGTTGTTAGCTCAATATAATAACTTTTTAGATAGTTTAAGAAAGTTAAAAATAGATGACGACGCAGAGACAAATTTAATTCATAATTACTGCAATCGTTTCAAGGCACTGTATCAAGAGATAAGTAAGTTGTGTAATTCTCCAGAAGCTGAGGATCAGGAGCAGAGTGACAGCGAGGTAAGTGACCCATATAGTGATAGTGAAACATATCAAAACATCGATATGGCTAATTTTGACGTAAAGACGGCTCTAAGCCTATTGCCAATAATGACCGATAAGGAGGAAAAGACAAAGGAGTTAATTGACGGTATAGAATATTACAACACTCTTTTAGTTCAAGAAACGCAGAGTCAATTAATCTCGTTCGTGCTGAAAACCCGCCTGTCACAATCCGCGAAACTGAAATTATCAGGTAAGTATGAATCCGTAGAAGAACTTCTCAGGGACATGCGCAAACAACTATTACCACAGAAGGCAGCAACAGCGATTCAAACCCGGCTACAAACAAGTAGGCAAAATGAGAGGTCAGTAGCAGATTTTGGAAAGGAAATATCCGAATTATTTGTCGACCTAACTATTTCATAGGCCGACGGAAACTCAGATCATTATGGCATTTTGCGGCCCCTCAATGAGAAGTAGGCTATTAAAAGATTTGCCGACGGCCTACGGAATAGTCGTTTAGGTACTATAATCGCTGCCCGAAATTACAGCTCCTTGAAAGAAGCGATACAGGCTGCGCAAGAAGAGGACATAGCAACGTCTTCAGCTGCCCAGGTTACCTACCTGTCGCAGAGGACGCGTGGAGGCTACCATTAATTCGCAAGAATTATGTAGCGGAGTGTGCCTTGCTAACATGATAGTGAAACCGAAAAATGGGAAAGTAGCTATCAGAGTCATGAATACAAGAAATGAAGAAGTTAATTTAAATTACTTTAATGTTCACGTAAGCAAGTTAAGCGAATACAATATTTGTCAGTTCAGTAAGCCTTCAATGAATTCGGACAGAGTAAAATTATAATTTTCCTTACTAAAAAATTTAAATAGTGAAGAACAAAAGGCCATTGAAAATATTTGTGCGAAATTCCCTGACGTATTTCATTTACCAGGGGACAAATTAACTACGACAGCACTATATGAACAAACTATAGAGTTGCAACCTCACAGTACACCGGTTTATGTGAAGCCATACCGACTGCCCCATGCACAGAAAGCCGAGATTGATAAACAGATACAAGGTATGTTAGAAGACGGAATGATTGAGGAAACTATAGAAAGTTTATCCCAAAATTCGCAGAGAAAGCTTGTCCTCTTAATAAACTGTGTAGCAAAACTGCGACCTTCATTTGGAACAAAGACTGTGAAACCTCATTTCAGTATTTAAAAACAGCTCTCGTGCAACCACCTGTACTGGCATACCCAAAATTTTCAGCAAAAACGAATTTTTGCTCCAAACCGATGCTTCGGGATCAGCTATTGGGTCAGTATTATGCAATAGTGATGGTAGGCCTATAGCTTACGCTAGCCGTGGTTTAAATAAAGCTGAAAAGAACTATCCCACAATAGAAAAAGAGCTTTTAGCAATTGTGTGGAGTGTGAAGTATTTTAGACCCTATCTATATGGCCGTAAGTTTAAAATCCAGACAGATCATAGGCCACTTGTTTATCTATTCGGAATGCGTGACCCTTCAAGTAGATTAGTCAAATTTAGGTTACAGTTAGAAGAGTATAACTTCGTAATAGAATACATCAAGGGTACAAAAAATTCAGCTGCGGATGCACTGTCAAGGATTACGATTGATAGCGAAGAGTTAAAAGCATTAAACGAGCGAGTTGTAAACGTTATTACTAGGGCACAGGCGAGAAAAATGCAAGAAAAGTTAGAGGAGGAAAAACGAGACATCCCGAATTTAACGGCCGATAATCATTTCCAGAACCCAAGATCCGATCAACCATGAGTAGTGGAGATTATTAAGAAGCCCAAAAATTTCGTGGAGTTGAGTATAATAAATAGAGAAAAATATTGCAAGTTAGAGAGAGAAGGTCAAATAACAGATTCGTCAAAATATTTTATTTACGTGCAAAGAAAGTCGTGCATTCATTTAAAGGGGTATTCTCGATCACCAGTCTCGCGAGTCGAATTGGTGAGAGATTTATCCAATTTTTGTAAAAAAGTAGGCACCGACGAAGTATGTATTATTAGAGACGCCAATAATGAAGATTTTATAGGAGTATTAATAAGTGAAATAAAGGCGTGTGCACAATGGTCCGGACCACGAATTTGTATAATAAAGGGTGTGCAAAGAATAAATAATATAGACGATAGACGTGTTATAATAAATGACTTCCACCTATTGCCCACTAGTGGCCACGCGGGCATTAGGAGAATGAGCAATAATATTAAGAAATTTTATTATTGGCCCAGCATGGATAAGGATATTATCGATTTTGTGACTTATGCCGGCTACACACGTAACGATATATCGTAGCGATTAAACTGCGCAAGCCGATTTGCGCAGATTTATCAATCGTGTGTATGACGAAAATCTGCAACGATTTGTCATACACACGATGGATAAATCTGCGCAAATCGGCTTGCGCAGTTTAATCGCTACGATATATCGTTACGTGTGTAGCCGGCATAAATGTCCAAAATGTCAGACACAAAAGCACGGGATAAAAACAAAACAACCCATGGAGATAACAACCACATGTAATAATGCATTGGAAAAAGTATACCTAGACATAGTAGGTCCGCTGCCTAAGGATGAATGAAGGCGGCTATTGCTACGCGCTCACGTTACAGTGCGAGCTATCCAAGTTTGTGGAGGCGTATCCACTACATAGTAAGGATGTGTCATCTGTCGCCAAAGCGTTTGTAGATAATTTTGTGTTACGATTTGGGGTTCCCCGGGAAATAGCAACAGATCGCGGTACAGAGTTCATTTGCAGCACTATGAAGCAGATCTGTGAATTGCTAAATGTAAAACAGCTCACATCCACAGCGTATCATCACGAGTCTATTGGCGCACTGGAAAATACACATAAGTCAATGGGTGAGTATTTAAGAATAGACTGTGAAAATCGTGCGGATACTTGGAGTAGTTGGTTACCGTACTGGTGTTTTTCCTATAACAATACCGTACATACAGAAACACAGTACACACCACATGAGTTGGTGTTTGGAAAAACTGCAAAGTTGCCAAGCAATTTCGAATCAGGTAAAGTAGATCCTGTATATAACTATGATAATTACCCTCTAGAATTTAAGTATAGGTTACAAGTTGCACAACGCGACGCAAAGATGAATTTGGAGCGGAGTAAACAAAGGCGTAAGGAGTCTTACGATATTAAGGTAAACGAAATTAAGTATACTACAGGCAAGTATTTAAAAAATGAAACAGGAGACAAAATAGATGCTATTTATCTAGGACCATATTTAATAATAGAAGATTTAGGATGTAATGTCAAGATTTTAAAGAACGGAAAAGAGGACATAGTTTATAAAAATCGCACAAAACCATTTATAAATTGTTTGAATACAAATAAATAAAAATGAAATGTTAGGTATAAGTCAATAACCACATTTATGTTAATAAATAATGTTTTTAGAAAATTAAGGATTGTATTTAACCGTGTATCATTAGAGTTAGTTAGTTAAGATAGCTTTAAGAAATAAAATAAAATAGTATAAATATTATTTTATTTTTCTTTACGGGGAAGGTGTAGTGTAAGACACATGTAACCTAGTTTAAGCTACTTATATATATCAGTCCTTCGATATTATAGTCAGTCTTGATTGAGCACTACTCGTTTGATTCGTCTCCCAACGCTCCACCCTACAATCTCAGCTATTATATCGCCGGTGTTGCAGGTTGCATGTAGGTCAGCTTTGCTTACCTCGAAGATAATACCCATCACAGGAGTTCCAGATCACACTCGCTTACCTCGATGGTTATATCACCAGCGTTCCACATTAACATGCCTGTGATGAACAACACGGAGCCAGCTATGCTCAGAATGGTCAAGGTTTTAGAAACTGATCGATCTGAATCCTGCAATGATTATAAATAATTGCGTTGATTAATCAAGGTAGATAGAAATATTACCGTCCAATTAATTATCTTAGATAATCATTCTATCTATACAGGGTCACCTTAAAAATGGAGTGAAACAAAAACTCCCAGTAAGTACTACAACAACAAACATTTTTAGGTAAGAATCCTTAAATCTAAACTGAAATTAGGGATGCATTTTTTCTCGTCAACACCTATGGTTTCGTTGTCAATATCGTTTAGAAATATTTTGGTTATAAGTAAATCACTTTTAGATAAATCACTTTTAGCTTAATATTAAGATATATTAAGCCCTGAAGCGCAAATTTTTGTTAGAGCAGAGGCGTCCCTATGTGAACAAGAGAGTTGCCAGAGACTTCAATTTAGCATTAACACCATGTCGCACGGTCACCGGTCACCGGTCACCGTGTCACCGGCCGGTTTCTGAATTGAGAATTTGACTAAGTATAGTAACGTTTTGTCACGCTCTTTTCTGAGAATTTTGATGAGACAGCACTACAGTTAAGTATTTACTTAGTGAAATTCTCAATTCAGAAACCGGCCCTTAGACTCAACCAGCCGTGATCATCTATCTCCATGACGAGATAAGTGAAGGTCGGCCGGCGGTGACCGCCGTTACAGAATTTAATATTGACACCGTAAAATAAGTTATCGAAACTGACGAAAAATACTTGGCAAATATGGAAATAGAGATGCTTTGCAAAACAAATGTGTCGCAAGTCTCAAGTCTGGTCTTATTTTTTAGAACCCAGAAAGTTTCATGTCCTAAGTAGCTAAGTACTTAGGTGCATATGTAACCTACCGTAATTTGTACCATTTGTATCGTCAAAACGATGATACTCAAAGCAATTTGGCCGCAGTACATAATTTCAAACGCCTTCTGAGCCTCTTTTGTACACCTGCGAATTAATTACTTCATCATTTAAATTGTCTTCTCTCAAGTGAGTACTTATAAGGTCAATATTGCACTACCAGTGGCGTAGCGTGGGTATCAGCCGCCCGGAGCGGAAGGACTTGCCGCCCTCTTATTAGTCCAGTGAGACGAAATAGTAAAAGAGGTCAAAAATCCTATAAAAAGTGTGAAACCTTTTTTTTCTACGAATACAAATTGTCTCCAGGAAACCGTCAATGCATGGATCTTTGGACAACCTGGAGCTGCTCGTTGGCCCTCCGGGAGAGAATTCGCGAAAGCAAGAATTTGTTACAACATAGGCTAAATCGGAAACCATTTCGAGGTTTTTATCCAAATAGCAGTATTTTCAATGATAGAGCCAATGAAATCAAACGATGGGCTTTATTTTCTGAAATTTAAATTTGTTATAAAAGTGCTGCGTGACGTCATACGACGGTTACAGTATTCTGTAGTTATAATAATATGTACAACAAACATACCGCTGTCTCTCAACGTTTTACACAGTCTGTGGCTCTTTTGAGGGAGGGACAGAGATACTTTTCATGATGTGCATTCGGTTCGACGTCACGCCGCGCGCTTACACACAGATACTACACAAGCACAACGTGTGAATGTGTTGAACGCGCCAGCCATAGATATCCGAATAGTAAAGATGTCTGTGGCGCCAGCTTTAAATAACTGACCTGTAGCTGTGTTTGTGATATTAATTTGATTTTTTTTAATTCATCGTCCCCGTCTTGTACAGAATACCCCTTAAATATATATTATTTATTGTGAAAATTTGCCGCCCCTGAAAGTGCCGGTGCCATAGCATATTAGTGCTATGCTAGCACTTACGCTAAGTTAGTAAGTTCTTGACCGAGTACAAATAAAAAACAAACAAACACGAGGGCTATCTAACTTAATGCTATATGTAGAACTAAACTTGTTAAAAAAAGTGAAAATTTTAAATAAGTTTAAATTGGCCAGGAGGGAGGAAGAAATGGTGTGGGGTTCATTGTTGCACCATATTTAAAGAACTGTATTATGGATTTCAAAACTAACTCGGACAGAGTTTGCAGATTGGACTTACTAATTGGGAAAGTGCTCATAAATGTAATTCAAGTTTACGCACCTACAGAACGAAAAATAAATAAGCTTCCCGTCCTAAACTTTTACAAAGACATACTGAAAGCTCTAGAAGGTACTTCAAAAGATACTATAATAATGGGTGATTTCAACTCTATCATACCCCTAGAAGAAGAAAAAGATATCTGCGGTCGGTATGGCTATGGCGTGAGAAACGAAAAAGGAGAGCTTCTACTGAGCTTTTGCTTTGAACAAAGATTTTCCATCGCCAATACATTCTTCAAAAAACCTGAAAAAAGAAAATGGACATGAAAATCTCCCGATGGAAAAACTCTAAACGAAGTAGACTATATACTCGTGAAACAAAAACAGAAAGCAGAAAATTTGGAAGTATTTGCTACAAAATTTTCCACAGACCACAGAATGCTACGACTGACGTATAAAATAAGCATCACCAGGAAATGTCAAAGCAAATTTGGACAAAAAAAAAAATTTATTCGCCAATAGAAGCCGAATCTTTAAAGAACATAATGGCTCTTCATTTACCGGACACAAATTGCGATGACATCAACCATACTTACCGATCAACAGTTTCCGCCATCAAACATTGTATAACAAAATTACCAAAAATTAGTAGCCCAGACATGACTCAAATAATTGATAAAAAAATACAGACACTTATCGATGAAAGAGAATCCCTTAAAAATACATATCCCCGGACTAAGACACAAAAATTAAGACTCCAAAAACTTCATAAAAAGATCAAAAAGTTTATTATAGCAAGCAAAGAGAAATTGAAATTACAATGTCTAGAAAAAGAGTTGGAAAACAGAAGCTCTACAAAATACAGCAGGAAGAAGTACGACCATAAAAAAGAGTGGATACAAACAATACGAAGTAATACAGGTCAAGAAACAACTAACAGGAAAGATATATTACACGTTGCGACAAACTTTTACTCGACTCTATATTCAAGTAAAGAAACCTCCACAGAAGCTTGCCATAGAGTCTCTGAAAAAGTCCCTAGACTACTTACACATGAAATAGAGAGAGGAATAATACGTCTAAAGAAGAACAAATCTCCCGGAGAAGACGGCGTGTCGACGGATACAATTATCGCTATGGTAGAGCCCCTAGCGCCGCAACTAACAAGACTATTTAACAATATGATAGAGAACAGTGAAATTCCCGAGGACTGGCACCACTCAATAATTACTCTACTTTATAAAAAAGG
This sequence comes from Yponomeuta plumbellus, assembly GCA_947310845.1. NCBI lineage: Eukaryota > Metazoa > Arthropoda > Insecta > Lepidoptera > Yponomeutidae > Yponomeuta > Yponomeuta plumbellus. The sequence continues at coordinate 18,759,697 of OX371193.1, read as the reverse complement.
CGATCCGCACATGATGGACAATTACAGACCAATAAGCTTACTACCTACCTTATACAAGCTATTTTCATCAGTAATCCTGCACAGAATATCCACCGCCTTAGACGAACAACAGCCACGGGAACAAGCCGGTTTTAGAAAGGGCTACTCCACAGTTGACCATATATTTACGCTAACACAATGTATAGAAAAATACAACGAGTACAATAAAACAATATATCTAGCGTTCGTCGATTACGCCAAAGCATTTGACTCTATATCACATAAATACCTTTGGGAGAGCTTGAAAGAACAAGGTATTCATGAAAAATACGTCGAAATGCTTAGAGTAATCTACTGCAACTGTAAGGGCAAAATTAAAACGGAGAGAGTCGGTCCTACTTTTGCTATTAAACGAGGAGTGAAACAAGGAGACCCTGTATCGCCAAAATTGTTTACAGCGATACTTGAGTCGATGTTCCGGAAACTGGATTGGTCAAATCAAGGTCTCAACATAGATGGCGAACGACTGACACATCTTCGATTTGCGGATGACATCGTTATTCTGGCTGAAACACATATCGACTTACAAAAAATGCTCAATACTCTCAACACGGAAAGCCAAAAAATAGGACTCTACATGAACCTAACAAAAACTAAAATCATGACCAACAGAGACTCGATCCCTATCAAGCTGGACGATACAGTCATAGAGTATGTGAGTGAGTATGTCTACTTAGGACAGCTAATAACGATGCACGACTCTACCGCCAAAGAAATCGACAGAAGAACAGCTAGGTATAGCATGGAAAAAAATACTGGGCCAATAAAGATGTATTCAAAAGCAAGATCCCAATACATCTTAAGAAGCGACTGATGGATAACACCATATTGCCATCTCTACTATATGGCTGTCAGACGTGGGCTTTGACCAAAAAGTTAGTTCAAAGAATAGCGACGTTCCAAAGAGCTGCAGAGCGATCGATGCTGGGTCTCAAACTCATCGACCGAGTCCCGAACGCCGAGATAAGAAGACGGACTAAGGTCATAGACGCAGTATCGATGCTCTGCAAGCTCAAGTGGAAATGGGCGGGCCACCTCGCTCGTGTTTCAGATGGCAGATGGAGCGCGCGCGTGCTGCACTGGTACCCGCGCGACGCCACCAGGGGGCGCGGCCGCCCGTGCGCACGGTGGAGCGACGACATCGCACAGCTCGCCGGCGCTACTTGGTCAAGACAGGCACAAGACAGACGACAATGGCTTCGCATGGAGGAGGCCTACACCAAGTTTTGGGTGCCCTAAAAATCATAATACTTAATAAACTTCTAAATATTGTTTAATTTTTATTAAGGGCAATAAATGGCTTTTTTATTTTATTTATTTATTTTAAATTGGCCATCTCTCAAAAACCGTGCATCTTTTACTGAGGTCATGTTAGGTTGGTTCGATGCTTTTTGGGCAGGTCTATCTCCGGTGTCACTGTGACGTGTCATTTTTGGGACACCCCGTATACTTCCGCGTTCTACCACTCCGCCAGCCACCGCATATTATTATATTGATTGTAAGCAAATATGTAGCTTAGTTACATGTGTAAATTACTTTGGTAGGGCCAGTAAGTAACCTACCTACTTCTTCCTTTTAACTCACCTCAAAGTTTTTGCGTGAATTCTAATGCCGATTTTCAAAGACCGCTCATATATTGCTTCTTTGATAGACTGGTCGAAATCTTTTTCGAAAATACTGTTCAAGCTATAAAAATATTGCTGCAAGTTCATGTACTGGTGACTCAGACAGATCGTCAGTACTAAAACGAGAAAGTATAAGGCTGATTGTCTCAGTACAAATAGGATCCAAATGAAAAATATGACAATGCGGGCGAAGCCAGCTAGTATGCCGGTTTCGTTAGTCTCCGGCCAGGCCGTGATAACCGTGGTGAAGGTAGCATCTGAAACATAGGTAATGTATGTAAGTACCATTCTGAAAAAAATACAAGTATCAAGGCAAAAATGTGTTGAAAGTACCATACCAGCTGTTGTTGCTTGGACGATTCCTTCAAACCCGTACGACACCAAAATCATGATCACATACAAGAAATAAAAAAGCCCGTAGATTTTCGTCCTCCTTATCATTTTCTTTTCAGCTTCCTTGTCATTGAAAACTTCTTTCAAAGAGATTGAGAGGCTGTAAACGATACTTTTAATTTCATCTTGGTAAAAAGCGACAGTCGCTACGTGAGCTCCGTAGATCAATGAATGTGAAATGCAGAACATCATAAGATCGGAGTCTTGCTTCGCGGTTAGATGTTTTTGCGTAAAATACGCCAAAAACTCTGACATTATGAAGACGCTTATAATAATGCTATTGGGTGAGTAAAGCTTGTCAAATAATTTAATTACACTATCAGGCCAGTCGAGCCTTTCCATCCAAAAATTCGGCACACTGCATAAGTAAATATACTTGCAGATTGTATACAAATATTTTTCGTCTTTTTGCTCCATCTTGAGTCAGGCTAGCTTCGATATCAACGGATTTCTGGCAGCAGTCTTAATGCAGTTGCTTCAATTTGAATAACTTAAACAGCAGTGTAATTATGAAAATGCTTAATTGCAGTGGGCAAGCAATTAATTACATGGGATTTAGGTGGGCGTGATAGTGAATGACTATTCGGTCCGACCTAACCATTTACCAAATCATATTACGGTCTATAATTGACTACAAGTTACAAGGTGTTGATTTGGTATCTTTTGAGTTGAATTGAAGCTATTTTGGAATATTTGACTGCCTCTCGGTCTAGCGGTAAAAAGATTTACTACCAAGGCTGAGGTCATGGGTTGGTTGAATTCCCGTTGGATAAAACGCATACTGGGCCTATCAACTGGATGTTTAGCCGTAATTAACCACAGAACAGGATAATCTAGATCTAGCTTACGACCATGGACGTAAAAGGTCCTTGCTTATAGTCCAGTCATTATTGACATTCGAAAACGAAAATTTAATTATAATGAATTAATTGTCTTGACTGACTGGACTATTAGGACTGAAAAGGTGATTATGTGGTTTGGCACTTATTATATTACCCGACTGCGGTGGAGCACAAATGGAGGGTAATGTATTTGGCTAGAATGTATTATGTATGTTCCGATTCTATGTTCCCTCATAACAGATAGCTCGCTTACCTATACAACAAAAACATAAGCAGGCTATATGTATAAGTACCTACGCAATGCATGACAGAGCAGCTCTCACTGAGAGAAGGTACCTCCGCGGACAGCAAGATGATAAAATACTAAAAACCGGCCAAGTCCGTGTCGGATCACGTGCAGTGTAAGGTTCCGTAGTCAGAGAAGGTGTCATCTGTTATAAAAGAACTAACAACTTCATCAAAGTGATTTTCAATGGATTTTGTACGACGTTTTCCTTTTATAAGTCAGTCGAATATTACTTTTTAACTTGTAAAGCCTACTTAGCCGTGATAGTTTCCCTTTTGAGTTATTTATATGTGCTACTACTCTGATTTTTTTCACGTTTCAACAATCAATCGCTTAGAGCTAGCGCGCACTGGCAACTTTTATTTGCCCGATTGTTTGATCACCTGGGGAATCAGCATGGCAGTGCCGGCCGATTCTTCACCACCCAATGCGTGCACTTCCATACAGCCCTATACTGATTCCACAAGAGTCAAACAATCGGGCAATTAAAATTTGCCAGTGCGCGCTAGCTCTTAGCCAGGAGAAGGCAGGGACACCCTACTGGGACAAAAAAATGCGTTTTAAAGCTTAATATTTCGAAAACAGAACCCTATATCGAAAAATGGTCGTCTTACGCCCACAATACTTTTAAACGACCAATCCAACGATATTTCAAATCATTCTATCGTTTATATCTTTTTATTATATAAAAATTCTCGAAAATGATCCCATTTTTTTTTCAGGAAGGATTGACGAAAGAAAAACAAGCAATGTCAACCTTTTTGTTATAGCTGTCTGTAAAGAATCAAAAATTGCTACCCAGAAAACTCAAAAATCACATCCGTCAATCTTCGAAAATGATAGAACCACTGTAGCAAAACTTAGCAAAACCAACCAAATCAAATTCGAATTATTACCAATATAATTTTTGTACAGAGGGCTGTTTTCCCCGCCCCCAACTTTACCCACCAAACCTGTTTTCTCTTTATTTGTCAGTTTCTTGTTCGGCATGTCAAAAACTGCTTCGAAGGTGGAGGCGGGGACGCCGCCCCTCGTCAGTGACATCTCAGCAGAAGCCACAGGAACTGATGTTGGCGAAATGGCCGAGGGCGAAGGCCTGGGTTAGTAACACTGATACATAAATACTGATAAATAAAAAAACATAAGAAGTCCCATTTAAGGGCACAAGACTTTCTCACACAGAGAGAGGGAAAGAGAGTATAAGATGTTTTGAGCGTAGACTTTATGGTGCTGAGGTGGAGAATTAATAGTAAAAACTATGATATTGTCTCTAAAGTGAATATGAAATAAAAATGAGACAATAAATGTGCACACATTCATGCAGCCGATTGGCGGGTACTCTCATTTGCTTTAGGTGATGATAGTTGCCAACAATCACCACGCCCTCCTACTATGTCACTGTCTAAGGTATATTGGGATAGTCTATTCATTCGCAAAGTGTCGCAAATTGTATGACTTTGACAGTTCAGAATATTTGTTAAATTGGACGATTTCATACTGTAGAGAAGTCACGTAGTCGCGCCCTCAACTTTCACAATCTATTGTGTTAACATTTATTTCTTTTGTATGCTCGCACGTCCTTATGCAGAGGAGGAGCAGGAGCCACCACGGCCGTCGTTCCCACCGTACCCGCCCTACGTGATGGAGCCGGCGCCTATGGGCGTCTCCGACCACGTGGACCACGGCAACGAGATGCGGCGCGAATACAAGTCTAAGCCGCGGCAGCGCGTCAAGCCTTACCCTAGGATGGCCAAGCCATGGTAAGTATCGATGTTTTTTGTTCAATCCCCTTCTACGTACATGGAGGACCAGTAGCCACTATCACCGATGTTTGAGCAGCGATTCGCATAGATCCAGACAGGCCGGATGAGGTCCTCACTTCGAGATCAAGATCATACACAGACCGGTCCTCTTTACTGCTCTGAAATATCATGAGCCCTTGCCATTCGCCTCAGGCTCTGTGGTCACTAAGTGCGGATGTCCGGATACCTCATCCTTAGCTTTCAAGGACAATCAATTTAAATAATGGCATTTCAGGGACATTTCACTAAGTTTACTTATGTAATCTGTTATTTTTTATATGATTTTGCATAGGAGGAGGCATGTCCAGCATTGGACTTCTTGTGGCTGAATGATGATGATGATGCTTTGGTATACCTACCTATTGCACAATAGCTCAAACTCTTCATGAAGGATCGTTTTTCACAATATAAAAATACCTCATAACCCTTCGCTTGGCAAATGCCCGCAGCGGGCACGCGGCCATTGTTTAACTATTGTTATGCTAATTACCGCTATTAGAAGGGTTATGAAAGTGTCGGTAGGTATCTAGACCGAAGTCTCGACCACTTACCAAAACTCATTTCGTCGCTAAATAATGTATATTTTTCCTGCGTCAACTGCAATCTGGTTCTCATTCTGGTTTCCGAAGCGATGCCATAGTAATTACGTAGTCAGCTGAAAGCAGTCGAATTTTTACTATGTCATCTCGTGAATATAGCCTGCCGTCTGTGCAGGGGCTGCAAGGCAGGCAGCGCGCCGATGACGCGGCGGCAGTTGCTGGCTCACCTGCGCTGCTTGAAGCGGCACGGCGTGGTGCTGACCGACCGGCTGACGCAGATCGCTAAGCCGAGCCGCCGCACTGTTCTCAGCAAATGGCGTGAAAACGCGCTCATTCTTGCACCAGAGATTGTTAGTACTACAATGTCCAGGAGGTGGAGAATAATTTATTTTGTTCAGTTGATTCCCTACCCGCAGTTACGAATAGTACCTAACTACAATGTATTCTGTGCTACAGAGGAGACAGCTTGTGCTCCAAAACGCGTTTTTGACAGCTCACAGTAGACTAAATCTAACGAGCCGACAGAGTGGAGCAGCCCGCAGATCGACTGACACAAATCACTAAGTATTACTCCGTGGAGTGTTCCATCCACGTGACGGATAGTGAATAGTGATATGGGTAACGTAGCAGAGATTCCTTTTTACCGCGTCGGTAAGAGGTGGCAAGATTTGGCCAAGGACAAAGAGGAGTAGAAACCTTGACTTTATTTGCTTTAAATGTACTTATAAGAAGAATTGGGGTCTCTATTCTATTCGACCTCTACTTAACGCATGCTTAAAAAGCATGAAAATAAAGCAACTGTAAATCAGCTCTCAGGACATAGGTATTTCAGGCTACAGAGAAAACTTTTATCATCCGGATCTCAAATAATTCACGTTGATGGTGAAGCGTGATTTTGAAATAGTCGAAGAAGTTGTTCTCATTTCCAGATCGTGCGCTACCGCACAATGTTGGACGCCGACGACCCATGGAGTCCTGACCAGGCGTATCAGTTCTTTCTCAACATGCGCAAGAGCAGACGAAGGACCCCTTGGTTAGTTACATTTAGTATGTAGGTACCTACACTGTGGTTAGGTACATATAGATAAAGAGCGAATCTGCAGACTTTGTATTCTAATTATTGACTTTTCTTCCAACACTTAAAGCCTGAGCTTGAAAAGACTAAAACCGAGAGAGTTCAAAACCGTGATAACATTTTAGTCGAACATCCATTGCTGCATACGATTTGGAATAAACTGAGTTTGAATGCACGACTCCCATAGATTATTATATGTAGGTATACTGGCTCAATATTTATTCAGAGTGCAGAACTCCGCTGTACCGCCTACATCGTAGAAATATTCTGTCAACTTGAATATTCGAAACCAGTGCATGTGAAACTACAAAAACGGAGCCTTTTACCTGGGTTACTGATAGAATGCCGATGACAGCTTTCGAAACGTAACTTTGCAATAAATACTTTCACAACGTTTATCTCTATTTTACATTTATGGCACAAACACCACAATTTTACATATAATTTTATTGAAATGACGGTATGAATGGATGTCATCGGTGTTCTAAGGGTGTTTGAACGGTGGTGCTCTGTTCATTGCAGCCAACAAAAGAAATTGACCAAGCGCGAGATGCAGGCGATCTGCGGCGATAAGCGGTTCACGTGGGCGCGCAACGCGACCGTGGCGTTCGCGCGCGGCATCCAGGAGCGCCTCTGCAAGCCCGGCTGCTTCACACTCAACGGCGGGTCCGTAGTGTCACCTGCGCAAAACAGTACAACAAAATTAAATATGAAAGACGTAAAAAAAGTACCTAACTACTGGCAAATTTTGGAAAGAGCATTATTTTGACAACCTCCTCCGAGATAAATCGAAATTGCTGAACTGGCCAAATAAATATGAGTAGCAGCAGGCAAAACCCAATTAACTCTATTAAATTTGTATTGAATTACTTTGCGGAAATCCATAATAGCATTGAAATGTGAAAATTACTTTGCTAAATTCCGCAAAAATCCCACAAGCACCATGCGGTTCGTTAATTCACCGCCCTCCCTTCCACTTTTTTAAGCAGAAGCAAGACACGAACGCACCACCACCGACACCAATACTCCGACACCGACACCAAGCCTCACAAGTGAGCCTGAGTATGCCTCGTGTTAGAGGCGAAACGTCGCATTTTTTCTCATACAAGTATTGTTGTCGATGTTGGTGCGTTCGTGTCTTGCCTCTGCTTGAAAAAGTGGGAGGGAGGGCGGTGCATTAACTAACCGCATGGTGCTTGTGGGATTTTTGCGGAATTTAGCAAAGTAATTTTCACTTTTGAATCCTATTAAATTAAAAAAACCCAAGTACTTTCTTAAATTCAATAAATTGATAAGTACATCGATTTTAATTCACTAAATTCTATACGCAATTTACTTTGTCTTTGCCACTGATCAAACCCAAAAGTTATTGTTGATAGCCTTGGTATTTCAGAATGCTGCGCCTTTCCGACATAATCTTGGAAGAATTATGCGGGTACATGAACGTGCGAGTTCCCGCACGATGCTCCAACAACCGCAAGGCGCGGTTCATGATGGAAATGTCCGACAAGGCAAGAATTGTTTCAGTATTTGAAAAAAAAACCTTTACCTTCTCGTGTTAATAATAATAACTTACACACAACAAAATCACTTGACCTGGTCCTGTGCTACAGTAACCAGGCAAGGACATTACAAACATCGAAAAACACCTAGACTGATGGGGCCATTTGTACAAATATAGGGCGCCCCCTAATGGAAATCGAACCCACGACTTCTTTCTTGGTAGCTAAGCGTCTTAACGGCTCGACCAAAGAAGCAGTCAAAGTCTTTTGTGTGACATTCTCTGGAATTTCGTTCAGGGAAACTTTAAATTCGTTGCCTCGTTTCCACCTTGTCTTTCCCTGAAATGCACCTTTTGCAATACTGTCACACTTAATTCAGATCTATCGGGGCCATAACTGAATACGGTAGTTGACACGACCAACAATAAATTATTTGCTATGCTGGATTAAAACAAAAATTACAAAATATTTCGGAAACTGTATCTCTTTTAGTCAATTACTAGTTATTACAATTTTTAAATAGATGAAACATAAAAAGAGTGCTCTAAAATATGACGTCATAAACCGGTATGTTGATACAAAATTCCGTTTTAAAAGTAACTTATTTGACATTTTTTCAACAACCCAATTAGATTATAAATTCAAATTTCAGGAGGACTACTAAAACATAGCCTTTAACAGATTAACCTTCGATTCTATACAGATCGCAATCTGGATCGATGACATACTTGCGGAATCCGACGACCGGATGCTGATGATGGACTTTGATGAAGACGACGGTATGATCTGTTCCCTTTCTTTACGTTTTGACCAACGTTTGGAGAACAATTGTCAACAGTTTCGAAATACGACTGTATCAGCAATCACTTGAAACTTTGAGTTGAGGTATGTATAACAATAAATGTCACAGACTACTTACCAGTCACACTTTTTTGGTCGCCTGTGGTAACCGAGGTTATAATGATAGTTTATCGTTATTATCGAAACATTTAACAGGAAATATACCTACGTAAGAAATACCATGTACAAAGGTGAGCTTAACTCTGTAAGAGCTTTCTTCCAGAAAACCTTGGAGTCGGAGACGCAGTAAAAAACGGGTCTATAAACGTGTACAAAATAAACTACACAAACTACAAAATCTTAAATACCTGTCACAGGAGCAAACTACATAAAGTAAAGAAAAAGGGAACAAGGACGTGTTGGTCTTAAACACGCCTTCCGAAATATAAAACGCATCACACCATATTAAAAAATCAAATTCTGTTTATTGTAGGTATTATTATTATATTTATGTGTCGATAAGTATTATAGAGCCAAAGATATTTTCAGGCACAATTCCTGAAAAGTGTGACATTAGGTAGTAATAGATATGTTTGAGATTGTGGCAATTGTTCTGCTAACTAAAAACATAATTTACTCGTTTGTTTGCTCGTCATCCACCGCGGCGGCTCCGACATATCGAGAAACGTGGGGCGCGACTCAACGAGAACAATTGTCCACAAATTCAAACATGGATCGACTGCAAGAGCGCGTCCCACATTTCTTCACGACCAGCGGCGGTGCGGTGGCTCGTTGGGTAATACTCTCTTGTTTTCTTTAAAGAAGTGGCAATGACTATGGCCTATCCACCATCGGAGCTGATCGCGGACATTTGCAACTTGCCATCCGCGGATTACTGTGACGCCTGCGACTGCTCGGCGTCGCGGCCGTCGTCGGAACTTGTCGCAAAGCCGTGTAGCAGTGGCAAGCCGTCTTCGAGCAAGTGTGACATGTGTGACTGCTCCACTAAATCTACAAGCAAGACATCGAAGGGACGGAACGCGTCATCGGCGGGAGCGATGCCGAGTGCGACATCAGATACGAAAGAGGCCGCCCCCATTCCCAGTTCAGGCGTGGCGTCTGCCCCAACTGCCGGATCCACCACAGTCCCAACCACCGCTTCAGCAGTCCCGACAACCGGGTCGGCGGCCGGGACTGTCCCGACTGACCCATCGACTACCAGTAAGAAGTAACCAGTCTCGAGGAAAAAGACTAACTGGAATGCCTCTGCCGCGTATACAAAGGTGTTTACCTTTTTTTCGGCTGTTTGCATTTACCTTGAATGTTGCTACTGGGTAACGGTTTTCTTATTGCAGTGATTAGATAAGATAAAATAGGATTATTTTCCGGTGGAAACTGTTTGGCAGTTCAGGTCATGTCCGTAAAGTACCTACTATAACTTCGTTATTGACCACATTTTATCGTTACTTTACTGCAACAGTCCTGTCGCACCCTAGTCGCATCGGGAGTTTGGAACCGATATTCAGTAAAACACGAAACCAGCCGAACAAGAAATTTCTTTAATTTAATTATATTTAAATTAATTTTTTTTGGCCACAGAGATGGTGGGATTTTTGACATCCGACTCCAGCGGCGGAGGCGATTTTGCGGATAGCTTCCTTAACATGATGGGTGTAAGTAGTTTTGGTTTTACTATCATTTCGCTAAGATCAGTGATATAAATTACTGCTTATGAAATCTAGAGGAATTAATTATACTCCTCAACAATGTTAAATATCTAAAAGTTAACCCTCACCAGTGTTGAGCACTGGTTTTTTTTTTGTTTTTGTAACCTGCTATATTCATCAGCCTTCTGCAAACAACACTAAGCGTTTGTTGAACGATAGGTTTCAGAGACAAGATATATCAAGCACAAGCGGACAACGACACCAAATGTAGAAAGAGAGAACGCCCCTAAAAAACCACTGTCGCGCCCATTTCTAAATATTGTAAAACTAAAAGTCCAGGTTGATTGGACCCTTGTGATTTTTTTACTTAAACTTTGTTTTGAAACTTTGATAAATATAGTAAAATGTTGTTTGGAACTAAACGAATCTTTTATTCTCTACTCGTGGCCTTTAACAAAGAAATGACGGCCGCAAATTCATGGCATCACATTTTACACTGAAGTAAATTTGTATTCGGACATTTTATATGCCATAAATATGTTTGTCATTTCTGAGTTTTGTCTGCTATACATGAACACGGCTGAACGAGGCAGGTAAATTTTAACTTTGATTTTTTATAGTTTCAGAGTCATTCTTCATTTTCATAAGATTTAATAGTTTTTATTAGTTAGTTTTCCAGTGTATGGAGTCCTCCGATTTTGTTATACCTATAAACATATTTCAACATTTAAGAATCGTCAAAATGGTTATCCGCGCTATTAATCGTAAATGGTAATAGCGCGGACAGTTACGTAATAGGAGAGCTGATATTATATTCTTCAAACGTGTTCATTTGCATACGAGTCGAGAATGAAGGATGACACCGAACATTTTCTATATATCCAACAATTACTCGACGTGAAATATTTAACTATTTTTTCTGTTGCAGGATACGTTTGGAGGTAAGCATTAGTAGAGGCACTGGAACTTGTGAGTGTGATATCAATTGGTAAGACCTGCAATTGATTTGTAAATTCTATTTCATATTCCTAAGAAAAACCGGCTTACACGAGATTTTCTGGTGAGTTTCGATACTTTCTTTTTCGTATTACTTTTAGTAGTTAGTGCTTACCTTCCACATACCTAACTAATGGCAACTGGTGCATAAAATTATGTTAAAAAGTGGTTTTGTTCTTAAAAAATATAAACTCAGGCGACATGCTGGAAGCCCTCAAGGCGTTGAACCGAGCTATGGAGAAAAAAGGCGATGCAACTTTCCTTGTGCACGGAAAATTCACTCAAACTTACAAGGAGGGGGCTATTGCGTGAGTGGATATTTTATCTACCTAATTTGTTTGAAATCGTGTATATATTGACTCAAGTTAGTACGTAAATGAGCATTTTTTCTTGGGCGAGATTTTCGCAGCGGCCTCGCTTGAACCCTGCCTTATGAAATAAAATCCTGCAGAAAATACCACACATAGTTTGAATGTTCATCTACCTGCAGAGTATTCCAGTTTCTAATCAAGCTCCAAGACATATTGAAAAAATCTTGACGATCTCAAATCTGATATTCCGTGTCGCGTCATTTACCAGAATCTAACATACAATAAAGTGAGCCATACCTTTTCAGTAAAATTTGTTTCCCGTATTACATATTAGTGAATAGTAGGTACCTACGAATTTTTCAAATCATTGTTTTTGGGTAACAGGTGCGAATTGCGATTCTCCGAATCTGGTCCAGGCTGATTTCTGAATGTTGTGCACCCCATATTAAGGATTAAGATTCTAGTGATTAGTAATATTTTTAAAAATATGTACAATAGGGCGTAACTTGCTTGGATTATGCACATCATTGCAGTCAGCTTGGTATCAAAGATCTTGCAAAATTGAAAGGTAAGCTAAGAAACTCAATTATGCATGTTTCTGCTCACGCCACTTTACTTCAAACTCCGTGTCACCTGATAAACATTTTTGATCATTTTCCATTACAATCGAAAAATACTTATCGTAAAATAGGGTGAATGGGGTACCAGGGGGGATGTGACGATGTGTTTCTTTGCAGCCCTATTATACTTTGTAGATCAAGTTAACATGGAGCCAGGTACAAGATTTTATAAGAACGAAACGTATATGTTTGAAAATTAGCACATTCATGATGTCGGTACCTACACTGTGTTCTGATTTCAGTGTACCTAACCTTTAGAATTCCGTGCTTGAAATATAAGGTTAACTTCTGGGAATCCAGTTATCCAATTAATAATACCTTAGTTTAACTGCAGTTCCCTTCCATATCGCACAACAATAATTCCGTAAAGCTACAAAAGAAATCATCCATTAAAGACTAAAGCATTCCTACACTAAAGGAGAAATGCTCTTACCTTGGTTGAGGGAGCTATCGCGTAGGATCGCGTATCTTTAAGCATAAAAATTCGCAACACAAATCTAAAGCTCTATTGGTGATTAAATTAAAAAGTCATGGCGATGAACTCTACGTACTGCGTAATTTAGATGTTGACCACGTTTTGTCTTCGGGCAAATATTGGCAAATTCAATAATGTTAAACTTTTTACAGACTTAGGCAGGCCCGTGACTTTCACGCCACTGAGTTCGACTGTACGCTGGCTCAAATATTGAACGGTGATCTGATCAATTGCGTCGCCAAGGATACTCCCAAGAACGTCAAACCGGCTATGAAAGGTACAAATAATCATAGGTATTATAAATGTGCCAAGAATAAACCAACCCAACCAAGGTGGTCACGGTAGCACGACGTAGACGCGAGTCACTCGTTTTGTGAACGTACTGGAAAGTCGCCACTTTTGACGTTAAATTGGACGACTCGCATTACCCTGCTACCCAAGCTGAAACCCGAAGGTGAACTCTCTATTTGCTACGATCCTGTCACGTACACACCACCTAGAAAAGATTCGTAGCCCAAGAGGCTAAGTAGGTTGGCACTAGCTAGCCTAAATTGGAGTCTGCGGCAAACCACGTCCGATGTGGAAATCTATGGTTGAGGCCCTATGCTCTCCTTGGAGCTGAGGACCAAATAAGAAGACTCAAGTTTTTACGTTGTAAATAAATTTCCAATTTGAATGAAGTTTTTAGAAGTAACAAATAACAAAGTAAATGCGTATTCATCAAAGGTTTCTAGGTAAAGGTCATCTGAACCTATTAGAACGCGTAATCGATTATTATTATTTTATTTCAGAAATGGTCGAAATCTGTTCAAAGTATCTCGCTCAAAACGCAGAGTTTCACAGTAAGTCCCTACCATTCTGTACTACCATTCACAAAAGTAGCATGGAAAAAGTTCGTAGTCACCAAAGAGGTTGCAAGTACGCTGCAGTACCTACTTGCACTAAGCTCTTTGATGATTTCGAACTTTTTCTTTTTTCTCTTCTCATTTGTTTCGCGCCCTTTTGTTTTTTTATTGAAAATTTCCTCCCGCGCCATCGCCAATCGCCATTATGTTTTTTTTGTCCCGGTGTTTCATGCATAATGCACAGAATGTAAAATTTTATTTTAGCCACTTAAATACGCTACTAGACTCGTATCAAATTTGACGCGATAAATGGATATTTCCTGTAGTATCTAACGTAAGAAACCGAAATATATTGACTTTGCTAAGTAATGGGATAAATGGGAAAGTAAAAGGATGGCTGCAAAGTTTGCAAACTAAAAAAATATTTTTCGCTTTTAAATCGGAACGGTGAAAACACTATCCGCCATCTTGAAAGCACCTTTGGTTGTAACAAACATCTGTCAGTCGTGCGTGCGTAGGTTCTGTTGTGAGTTGGATTGGATTTAGTGTTTTTGCAAAAACTCTTCTTGTGCAGTTAGTGTCTTATCATTTTATTGATAAGCGCAATCATGGACGCTGGATTCGTGGAAGCTGATAGTACCGATTTGCCAAAACCAAACCAAATCAAACCAAGCATTATTATAGCTAAAAACAGTTTCTGTGTACATTGATATTACAGGACTTACATTAAAGTGATCTTCACATAAATACACCCAAGTTTCAGTCGATAAAGAATCGGGGTCTCTCTTGGCAAATTTGAGCCAAGTTTTTCGTATGTTTATTTCACTGGGCACACGAATCTGCGACTTCCCGGCGGTCTTTATTGACGTGTTTTTGCAGTCTCGAATAATGCAATAATGATAATTGATATATTTTGCATGTAAACTCGATGAAATCATGAATGCGTTGTTGTTATTTCACTATGCTCACAGATCACTAACAGATTTTAGGAGTAGGTAAAGATCGTTTCACCAAACAAGTCCCACGGTAAAATCCTTAAGTAGAAAAGTAATCGCTAACTGTTTTACACGTGTATATATTTTCTTTACTGTTAATAATAACGACAAAAATATGTTGTTTCTGTCATAAGTCATAATTGATTTCAGTCAGATTAATAACTGCTGCAGCAGCAACTACGTGCCTACGTTAACTTGAAAATGTGAAACATGTGTACCTATTCGTGTGTACATTTTTTCATGTGCATGTGTGTGTTTATTATGTCTGTGTTTGTGAATTATGTGAATGTGTCAACAATGGCAAGTTTAAAGAATGTGTCAACAATGGCAAGTTTTGACACATTCACGTCAACAATGGCAAGTTTAAAGTAGGTACCTACAAGAAAGAAAGTGCGTGTACATTTCTTTAACATAGTTTTCTTATGTGGTCAGTCGGTGTGTACGTTTATGTAGGTATGTACAGTAGGCTCTATATCAACCTACTCTACCTACCACTCTATTCTCTTTGACAAGAGGTTGTGTAACGGACCAGGTTCCATGTGCTCACGATCGATAATATAATCTTAATTGTTTTTTTGTCGAAAGGTTTTCGAATGAAAGTTAGGAGGAACTGAGACATAGCTTAGTTTATTTACTTTTCCTAAATAAAATACAGCCAGTTATATTTTGTTTCTGATTTCGGTGTAGTCTGATTTCGGTGATTTAAATATTTCGTTATATAACCGAGAATCTGGGTACCGAAAATATGCCACGTTTTACCGTTTTTAGCCCTTTATCCGAAACAATCGATAAAAGTCCCGAAAGACGAAAAAAAAACGACCACCGAAGTCAGCCATTTTTGCCTCTTCTGGAGAAATGCCCATAAGACATACTTGAAAAAAGAGTCAAATAGCGGATTATGTATTGCATCAAATATGTATAGTTCTGTATAATTCTTTCTAAACATTTTTTCCACCACTACCAAAACTCTCCTTGCTGATTTGGTGAGTTTTGTATTTCTATAGATTCTATGCGTATGTAGTCAGTCCCATTAAATTGAATTCATTCACCGCGATACGCTGCGATGCTCTTACCAACACCTGAAAATATTGTGATTTTTAGACCTCAAGCTGAAAATACCGATAACGGAATGTCCATAAAGATAGATCCGAAAACGCGGGGGTTCGTCAACACGATGTAATAGTTGTAACAATATTAAAACTACAAACACTACGAATTACTTATAGTTACAAAATAATAATATCGGCGAGAAGAGAAGAACAGCCCATCTTCGAGAGTTTTGTTACACCCTGTATAAAACCTTAATAACAAAGTTTCCACATTATGTTTCCATAACCGACAATTTAACAAGTAAATAAAAATACTGGGAAACAATTCTATTCATAAATCAAATACAGCGACATAATATAAGACAATAACATTCTCCATTGCATTTTTATAAAAACTGATCCTGAACTAAACTAGAAATTTAATTTTCGTAGAGGACAAAGGGGAAGCGTTCCAGCTGTTGCTCGAAGCAATGTACAACAAAGGCCCGTGCCTACTGTACTCACAAGGGCAGTCCAGGCGCACCTACGTGCAAGCTGCTGACGAGTAAGATTTTTGTAGACTTAATTCTTAAAAGTATTGTCCGAAGCATCAGGAGCTCCATATTGGGCCATCAGTATTACTGATTCAGCAAATCGATTTCAGGGATTCCAGTTCAGTTAACATAAATTTAACTGATTCTAATTTTATTTATCTGTTGTGTTTTTGTTTTATTTATTGATTATTGATTGATATTGAATTTTTCACTCAATCACCATGATTAAGCTCTGCGAATCGGAGCGAAACCTGGTCGGACTCGTCCGATAAAAAGCCAAGTAAGTTGACTTTAACAAAAATTTACATTGATTTTTTTATTCATATTTATTTTATCTAGGTAACAATCTGAAAAGTTAAAAGAAAACCTAGTGCTTCATTTATTTTTCCTGCTGAGGAAAAGATGAACTAAGAAATAAAAATATATCGAGCGATTGTTGATCGAAAGGCCGATAAATGACGTCCAATTTCAGCGATGAGTAAAATACAAAGTACCGGAAATTAATAATGTATGTGGTTTGTCAGGGTCATAGCAAATGGCATCTGCATCCTTACGAGATCATCATCAACTTACGAGATACAGGCGTGAATTTATGAATGTATGGATGGCAAGAATAAGTACTAAAATCTCTTCACTTTACAGCTTGGTCAACGCAAAGAGTCTGGAAACCGACTACGATGACCCTATGCTGACCCAATATATAAATGCAGAGCTCAGTACCCTCGTGCAGTCGATGACACCGGACTACCTCATTAGCGATATGATAGGTATGAACTCGTATTTTTTTATTAGACCCGTTTAATATGAGACTATTATTGTGTTAGGTAACATCTTTTTCATCATATCTATTCAGAAAGAGCTACTATAGTCCTTGTAAACAGGGACCAAAAAGCCCTTTAATCCTTAGGGATGAAAAATCATTTTAATTTTAAATGTGGATATAGTAGTACAATTCCCAGTCACCAAAGAGATCAATCACAAACATTGTATCGACTGGAAGTTACTGGGTGTATAATAAAGAAACCGCCCAAGATCCAATTAAAAAAAAAGGTTTGTGAAAAAATAAAAGATGCGTGACATAGATTCCGCCGCCTTTATTGATAAATTGTATAACATACTCTAAAACGGATTTTACTAAGTTTTTTATAAATGAGTGTGTCTTCAAGTAGTGAGAATAAAAGTACCTATACTCTATTAAACTCCACAGAACTAAAAATGTGGTACGAATAAATAACGATTCTATTTGATTCTTATTCTTAGTGACAAAAAATTGAGTGTCCATCTGTCCATACATCTCGGCACCAACACTATTTTAAGCTTATGTGGTGTACTTCTTAAAAATAGTTGTTTGCTCCCTTACATGTTCTTCTTTTTCTTAGCGTGTCGATGGCAAAACAATTTTTATCAGTCTTTACTAGACAAAGTTACGGCCCAGAACTTTCCGACACTGCCTGACTGCTTTATGACTTGCAATCATTAGGTCTTCCTGAGTGCAAGTGTTAGGGCACGGAGGGCACGACGGGAGATGGTCCATGCTCTGCCAATGACGTTCACAGTTTTAAAAACATATGTTTAAAAGCGTTATAACAAACAGCGCCACTTTAATCTTGTTATTATTTTTGTGTTTTTTAGAAACCCTCGACATCTGCTCAAGATATTTATCGAAAAAAGCTGTGGAAGAAGGTAAGGCTATATCCGAACAATTACAAGCACTGTACTCACGCAAAAATCTTACCATCACTTCGATTAGGGATTTTGAGCACACTTATTTAAGCAACATTATTGCCACTAATGGGCACCACAACATGGACTTGACTTCCTTGACTTCAAATTTGCACAATTCCAGACGAACGTGGACCCGCCTTTGATCATCTGATAAAGACTTTGGAAAGAAACGGAAATAAGCCTTTCACACCAGAATATCCTCCCCTGGCATTGCAGTTTGCAGCCGCTTATGTGTAAGAATATATATTATTATAACGTAATTTGGATATAAATACTAAAATCTGATTGCGAACATTTCGTACAATGACCCGTCTCTATTTATCTGTACCTATCGTTCGTGCAGTACCTATCGCCATCGCACTCTCCTCCTGTTTCTTTGAAATTCGTTGAAAGTCGTTAGTTTCAGCGCCCTTTTTTATATTTTAGTCTAAAGTCTGCTCCCTCTCTGCTACCGAGGGAGCCAGTTCCTGACACAGCAATGACTCCAGTTAGTCTGCACTCGATGGAAAGGCCTAAGACTCCGCCGCAGGAAGCAAGGAGTGCATCAAAGCTGGAACCCGCCGGCAGCGGCAAGACCGTCCCTATACAGACCTCGGTTCAAGAACCGCAGAACAAATCCAGTATGAAGACGGTCCCAGTGCAAACCTCTAAAGATCCCTTACAACCAGGGGCCGTGACCAGTTTGAGGTCGACGAAAAGTCCGATAGTAGCCACCGGCGCTACGGGCAGCTTAAAGACCATGTTGAGTCCGGCACCGGACGAAGGGGGAAGTCTAAAAACTATGGTCAGTCCCCAGGAAATGGGGCAAACCTCAAACGTGCTACTGTCGCTGCAGCCACCGTCGTTTGTGCGCTCGAATAGTCAACCGGAGACGCCTCCGCCTGTTGTCGGGAGTCTAAGATCGACTAAGAGCCAACCGGAGCCCGTGGGCGGTGTGAAGTCAGCAAAGGGCCCCGTACCAGATACAGCGACTATGAAGTCCTCGCATCTGATAGCCACAATGGGTCCGGTGCCAGAGTCCGCGGAGATATTCAACGAAGCGTTGCATCTCGCAGTGGACTCTGAAACTCCTACTTCAATGGTTAACGAGATGAATGGTTCGTTTCATGTTTTCAAAGAATACCTAAAGAGAATGTTTAATTAAGTTTTAGGATTCGTGGAATTCACAGTAAATTGAATTTTGTTGTTTGCAGAGGTGGTGGATAGGTGTTCGGGATACCTAGCAGCCTTTGTTAGGGATAGAGGTACGTGGATAACAAATATAGTTGTATTGGCAAGATTATCACGGGAGATAGATAGATAGATAGATAGAGAACACTTTATTGTACATAAAAAAGGAAATTACACAGGTATTTCTTAATCTAAGAGTACAGACGGCGGCCTTATCACTAAAAGTGATCTCTTCCAGACAACCGAATATGGAGATGAATAGTTTCTCCACTAAACTTAGTAGTAATTATTCTAAATAAAAAACGTAATAAACAATTATTCTTATTCTCTGGTTCCAGATCTAACACTTTCGTTACTCTTGGAAATGATGTACGGAAAGAAAGCTGCGATGCTGGTTGAACGAAAGAGAAATAAAATGACTTATGATGACGCTGCTAATGAGTAAGATAACTAACATAATTTGGAACGTAGTTGCTATCTACTTAGCTTCTCAGTGGAAAAGATTGAACCAAACTCGAATAGTCACTGTACGTAATAGTAAGTTTTGCTCTAGACTCTAGAGCACTACTAAAGTAAAAAGCTTTGAACGCATAGAGACATACCACGTTTAGTTCAATGTTTGAACTCAATACCTGCATAAAGCCAATTATTGGCTTTATATGAAGGTATTTAATTTTCTGATTACAGAATTCAGCAAGCACCATTTTTGATCCCATTCTTGCCTGTAAAAGATATCGCTGCCGATATAAAGAACAAACTCACGGAGGATATGAA
Organism: Yponomeuta plumbellus; assembly: GCA_947310845.1. Lineage (NCBI taxonomy): Eukaryota > Metazoa > Arthropoda > Insecta > Lepidoptera > Yponomeutidae > Yponomeuta > Yponomeuta plumbellus. The sequence continues at coordinate 18,739,654 of OX371193.1, read as the reverse complement.
AGAGCTTACTCCGTATGAACTGAAAGTCTTGATGCAATGTAAGAGTTTTTGACATGTATAGGACTATTCGAAACTGACTGCGTTTTCTTGTAGAATATATGGAAGAAGCGTATTAAATGGATGTATTTGTTCATTAGATAGGTAAATATCATAGAAGGCTGCGATTAGCTAGCACAGTAATAGATTGTTTATCAAGGAAGCAAACTACTATTTATTTAACAATTTATATTATTTATTAACGCTGTTTCTTTGAATCCAGAGCGGGGCGAAGGATTCTACAGTAGAATCCCGAGCGTAGAATTCTGGGCGCAGCTAGCATCGGTTTATTTGATCGGAGTGAAAAACGTTCACGATTCCAAATTCGAATCACTTTTCCTCCTAGCGATCAAAGAGTTTTTTTTGTCCCTGTTTACAAGGACGAAACTTGCTTTTTATGACTAGACTAGCTGTTGCCCGCGACTACGTCTGCGTGGGCTTTTGTTGAGTAGTGTTTGCAAATAAGATAGGGATACTTTTAGCGCATGCGAAAGTTCTTTCATACTAACTTCGCAACCCCCTCTTACCCCCTTAAGGGATGATTTTCGAAAAACTACTTTACACGTCTAGCATGACTTTCAATGAAGGACCTGAATGCTGAATTTCATTCGAATAACTTGAAAAATGGCTAATGCCCGTTTTCACCAACAACACTTAAGATTTAGGGGCCACCTAATCTTTTTTAAGGGCTACGAATCAACCCATAGATATCTGAATAGCAAAGAGATTGGACATACCGTTCCAAGGCTTGAGAAATAAGCTTGCACAGGGTGCAAACACTAACCTCATTTGGGACATCTGAGCGAGCGCGTCAGACGTGTCAGAAACAATTTCGTTTTGTTAGAAATGCCGGCCTGTGCGATCGTTTTTTGCAAAAGACACAGTGACAAAAACAACATCCAGACAGATGGGACTTCATTTCACAGGTAAATGCCTAAAACACCACTTATTTCTAATAAAATAATATTTTTGTCGTAATGATACAACAACTGATAGATAGCGTAGCCATGGAGACACTTCTTTGTTTCTTTCTCATTCTAAACGGATGAGCGTGAGAAAGACAGAAACAATTTGTGACGGAACTAGTGAGGAGATAATTTTTATTTTTTTATTTATTTTATTTTATTTGGGACAATAAACAGCTACACAATATAAAATTATTAACAAATATAGTTGTAAAGTCGAATAGGTTAGTATAACCCACAACATTATCCACAGATTACTATAACGAGATTAAAGGACGGCAAAAACTTTTTCGCCAGAGAAACATAATTTTACATAGGTCTGTGCTGAATAATTAATTGAATTGAATTGAAGGGTGTTTCGGAAGAACAACCAAGGTCGCACCCCTGCGAGATAATTATGTAGGAAGTCAATATCGATAATTAAATATGTACTTCCGCCGCCGGCGCCGCCGCCGTATCCAGATTCATTGTGTATGATGTATCCCATCAAAAACATAAATGTGAATGATATGAGAGCCAAGTTCAATAGGTATTAAGAACATACGTCGTTATCGACTTCGCCGACTAAAGAATTGAGATCTTTATGGGTGCTGCCAAGTTCTCTGAAGAAAATCATGAAATTTTAGTTACAAGATCACTGAGATGTAAATTGTAATTCAAGCTCAACATTTGAGTGCTTGTTTTTACCAACAACCAATTTCAGAAAAGTTACATAGGTATGATATCAACCTATCAGCATAAGTACAATACAAACAGAAAGTACACTAACCTCCGTATGACTAAACTAAATTGCTTTTCGTTTCTGGTGTAGTCACTTTATAAAGATAAGGCTATACTGAGACAAAAATGTATAATTTAACATACTTAATTATTTGACTTTATTGCGTGTTTTGATAAAATTTTGCAATTTTGGAAGGATTATTATTTTTCGTTCTAAAATAGTTAGCCAGAAATCACTCGCGCAATTCGTGTTAGATTTTTGGCGCTTGCATGACGAGCTGACAGATGAGAAAAAGCCGATTGAAAAAATGTGATTTTCGGTATAAGAAGTTCCTATTGAAGGAGGTACTTTAGAGCTTAATAATGTATGAGAATTACAATAAACAAGTTGATTGATTATTTTCGCCCAGTTTTGCGGTGATTTCGGTGTAGTCTGATTTCAGTGATTTAAATATTTCGTTTCGGCTATAGCCGAGAATCTGAGTACCCAAAATATATCATGCTTTACAGTTTTTAGCCCTTTATCCAAAACAATCGATAAATTTCCTGAAAGACGAAAAAAAAAACGACCACCGAAGTCAGCCATTTTTGCCTCTTCTGGAGAAATGCCTAGACGTGTTATTTATTTTCAACCTTTTGCCACATATTTTTCAGTTCTAACATAGGCGCCACGCACATATTTTATGTTTGCACAAAGAATTAAATTTCTCGTGACTTCAGACACACAGAAATTAGCTACTAGATGCACCTAATTATCGACTAAAATCTGTCCCAGCTAGAGTGTGGTTGTGTGGGTGCGTACCATGAAGTGTGCGCACATCTCGTAGCGTTGTGTGAGTAACTCGGGCTTGCGACACCCGGTTCTCATAGAAATTCGGCGATAGGTCCGGTCTCCTTTACTTCAGATGTCTGTGAATCAACCGGTGGCCCCTAAATATTAAGTGTTGTTAGTGAAAACGGGCATAAGTTTCATACTAACATTGCAGCCCCCTTTTATCTCCTTAAGAGATGATTTTAGAAAAACTATTTTACATGTGTTTCAAGACATTCAATCTGAATTTCATTCGAATAACTTCATAAGCGGCAAAGTTTTATACCCCCTTAAGGGATGATTTCCAAAAAAGTATTTTACATGTATTTCATGACTTTCAATGAAGGACCGTCATATTGAATCTCATTCGAATAACTTCAAAAACGGCAAAGTTTCATACTAAGTTTGCACCCCCCTTTTTCTCCCTTAAGGGATGATTTTAAAAAACTATTTTACACGTGATTCATGACTTTCAATGAACGACCTTCATATTGAATCTTATTTGAATAACTTCAAAAACGGCAAAGTTTCATACTAAGTTTGCACCCCCTTTTTTCCCCTTTAAGGGATGATTTTCAAAAAACTATTTTACACGTGTTTCATAATTTTAAATGAAGAATCTTCGTACCAAATTTCATTTGAATAACTTCAAAAACGGCAAAGTTGCATACTAACTTTGAACCCCCATTTTACCCCCTTAGGGGATGAATTTTCAAAAATCCTTTCTTAGTGCTCCCCTACGTTACAAAAGGAACCCCTGTGCAAAATTTCAAATTTCTAACCCTTATAGTTTAGGCCCTGCGTTGATATGTCAGTCCGTCAGTCAGTCAGTCAGTCAGCTTCTCCTTTTATATAATTATATAGATTTGATAAAGACTTTTATGTAAAAAGTAGAGCGTCTACCTTGAGAGCAATACCTACTATTTTAAGCTAGAGTAGTGTACGTTAAATCACTCGCAGCCCTCAGAATTCGCCTTTAGAATCCTTCGCAGCACTCCAGATTAAAAGAAACACTATCACTTTAAAAAAAGTTGTTTCCTCCCTTGATAAACAATCTACTAATAAGAACTAAAATTTCAGGTGCAATCAAGGACGTTGCGGGTTATCTGTCACAACTGGTGGCCCTGAAAAGTGAGTGTAAAACCTAATTAGAAATATCTTACTCGCTCTTAAGCAAAAAGCTACAAAAAGAGGAGAAAAAACTAGATAGTGCATAATGTCGACTGTACTTCATAAATTCTCGCAATAGATAAATTAAAGTATAGTATTGTGTAATCTCAGGTGGTGTGGCGGGCGAGAGATACAACCTTGAGTTCTTGACCGCAATCAAGCACACTTTGGGCACACGCCCCCTCTATAAGTATAAGTCATATGGGCATACCTACGCTGAAGGTGCCAAGACGTAAGCAAAATGAATTATCTAGTACCTACAAATTGTGCTGAGTAGCAAAGAAAACTTTTTTGAAGTCATCCTAAGCTCGCAATGTACCTACCGAATTTTGAGGCTTTGGCAATTCGTTTACGAACACACTACAGTACATCAACGTTTGGTACATAAATAATTCATAATTACCATGGGTATGAAAAGAAAGTCAGCAGACAGCTATGATGAGGTTTATAGTTAATTATACATTTTGGATTTCTTTCTCAACGGCCCCTTGCGCTGCTTGAATTCTGTTTATCTTTGTATTCCCAGTTGATACACCTCCTACCTTCCGCAGGGAAGAGACCCGTGCCCCTCGGTGGGGACATAATGGGTTGATTATGACACCTCCTGTATTTAACCGATAAAACGTGCTTATACCATAGGTCTTATTTTTTAAATTCTTTAATTTGCCCACTTCATTCCCTTTCCTCCTTAAAATCACCGTTTTACGACTGAATTGGTTGGCTGAAAGAAATGTCTTTAGAAATAAACTTGCCTATGAACTTAATTGTCTTTTTGAACTAAAACTTTCGTAAGCACTACACACTGTATGATCCATTTGTCTACACTTGACATTTTTCTCAGACTTTAAACGACAATAAATCAAAAACCTTTAGCGGTAGAGAGCTCGAAACAGTTTGCAAATTTAGTGCTAGCTAGTACTAAATTTGCAAACGGTATCGAGTTTTCTGACGTTAAAGGTTTTTGATTTATTGTCTTTTAAAGTCTGAGAAAAATGTCAAGTATAGACAAATGGATCATAAATACTTTGGTCCGGACGCGTCAGACACGTAAGTTGATCCGGACCAAAAATTTACAACTTAATTGTCTATATTACACGCACACCTAAAACTACACGCATGCTTAATATAGAAAAAAAAAAACAATGGCTTGCGGGCTCACAGTATTCTGCGCATAATGCTTGGAGGCATAATGTCAGCTTTGATTTTCAGTTTCCTACCATTTTTACTTACGGGTGAATAAGCACAAATGTAAAACCTGCGGTCGACCGCAACAATTTGTTTGGCAGACTTAAGTTTGCGGCTCCACTGGAGCGCGGCGAAACGGCTCCAGACCTGCAAGCGGAAATCAAGGAGGAGATGCACCTAGCCATGCCTATGCGCGTCGCGCCCAATATCCTAAAGGATCTGAAAGGTTAGAGGGTCATTTTAATCTACTAGCCAAGAACATTCCAATCCTTCTCGAATCCTGTTCGAAAAAGCTCAGCGACACCCCCGTGATCTATAAGCTGTGTCTCCGATTTACACTGCAACGATGAAATAACTGCTCTGAGTGACTGGGGCATATTTTAGATAGGTTAAGTTTTTATTCTTCCAGTGCCGCTCCTCTATTGGACGTGGCCGTCCGTTCTACATATTCCTCTCTTCTTTTTGTCAAGCAACATAGATATTCGTCGCCGACTCTCGCACTCCAGTAAACTCTCTTGATATTACGGAGCCTTGATTTAGTTTTTTGATTTGGCTATGAACATTATTACTAGTCGCTCGTTATACGTGAAATAATATGTAGTTATCGTTTTAAGCCGTAAAGATTCGCCACTTCGGAGAGATAAAATTAATGTTTTTACCAATAATGCACTGTATTCCAGATACGATACACGATGCGTCCAAACACTTGGCACACGTCGGAAAACGTAAAGGTAAATTAAACATAGGTTTATTTGTGAGTTTGGCCTTAGCTTAGTCGCAGTCCTTCGTAGGCTTCTACGTCTGTGATGTCTTTTCTTAGTAGCCGTAGCATCCGTTGCCTTAGGAATGAGGAAAGTAATTCCTGTCCGGACGTTGGGTCCTTTTTTTTATCAATTTTACATACTATGGTTATTGGTTATAGGCCTCGCCATGCAGCATTTGGTAGGCATAATGAGGGAGAAAGGCGCTGGCGATTTTGCTGTCATTCAGGGACTTCCGGAGACATACGAAAGTGGAGCTAGAGCGTTAGTATTATCAGGATTATGCTTTCCAAATTAATCAGCTTTTGTATACTAACCAATTTCAGTACTGAACACCTTATATTTTTTTCGTGATTCTAACGTTGCCTGTATCTTAAAAGTTGGTCCTGGGTATGTCAGTCCCTTACTATGTCATCTAAAGATAATCAAGATACAAACTTCTATTGTATTTCAGTATAGAAGTGTCGCCTACTCTCCATAACGACTCAGTGGATAGACCCACGTACAACACAGTGCGACTAAAACTGACTCAGCTGACAAAGGACAACCCGCACCCTGAACTTGATAAACAGATGCCCGGTGAGCTCAGTCAACATTTTGTGTTCAAAGTATTATTTTTTTTCACTCTAAGCGATTACGCTTGCGAGTGGATTAAATATGTGAGTATTCCCATCATTTATTAATCCGCTAAACTGAGATGAAAAGTAGATACATTCCGTACATTCATTTATTGTGAGTGGTGAGGTGGAGGATCTGTATCCAGTACCCAAATACTCGAAAGTGGTAGATAGACCAACTGCAATACTCTCTACCTTTATCAGTTTTATTTTGAAAACATCCAAACATAACCAACCATCCAACCTTTTTCTCCACTACTTTCGGCCCCAAGGCAGCGGCTAACATTATAACATTATAAATACATTGACATTTAACATACCTAATGTAAATTCTTTACGTTTAATAAATTTCTTATTTCATAAAAAGGCGCAAATCGAGTTCAACAATTAACTCCTTGTATGCGTCGAACTCAGATTAGTGACAAAGGGATTCAATTCAATTGTAAATTTAAAAGTACCGATTTAATAGGTACTGTCACCAGCGGATCAATCTCTACATGTTTTTTTCTTGCATAGTCGCCCAAACCGACCTTATTAGAGGGCACATAATGTTGATATGCTGTCTAAAGTAAAGAAAAACTAATGTATTTCTTTCACTCAGCCATCGTTGACGAAGCCTCAAGATTCCTAGCTAAACCAGTACCGCAAAGTGAGTTTGTAATCCTTTTCTATCAAACTGACAAAGTATTCCATGTGGTTGAGAGCCTCTGCACACGGCGACTTTTACAGAGAAGCACTAGCATGTTGGTGAAACTCATTGGGTCATCATCAGCCCAACGCTAATCTGTGGTGGGCAAAGATAGGCATTTTCCCCCAAATGCCATCTGTAACGATCTCTATAGCCGTACTAGACTGAACTAACTCATTATGATCTATCAACGAAAACACACAGATCCGTTGTAGTTGTCGTTTCGCTATCGTATCTAATCATTCGCAGTAGTTCCATTGCCGAGTTCCATGATGGAACTACTGCGACTTTTTTTCGCGCTAGTTCTATTCATCCGTACAAGCCCAAGCAATGGAACTACTGCGGCTTTTTGTTTATTTGGATTCGCGCTACTTCCATCACTATCGTAACACTAAAGTCACCGTATGTAAAGGTCTATAATTCAACTTTTCAAATATGACCTTCTATCAATACAGTAAGTACCTACTTACTTATATTATGTTCATTGTAGCTCACGCCGACAAGCGAGCCATGTTGGCGAGGCTTCTCGCCATGCAAGGCAATACGATGTTGGCGCATGATGGGCTCTGCAAGATGACTTACAAAAACGCCAGTGAAGAGTGAGTCTTACAAATAAATTGTAATTATATTTGCATATAATGCTAGACATGATATGAATTGAGATAATTGCTAACTGCTTATGTGGCATTGTACTAACGTGAAAAATAGTGTGACATTTCTCACGATGAATATTAATTATCTATGTACTTCAACCTTCAAAATATCCTAATATTCTCTGTTCCACAGTTTAGGAAATGCAAAATTTGGGCAAACCACAGCTGTGAACGAGAGGCTGCGTGAACAAATACTTAATCTTATGATAAATGCTGTACCAGACCAAAATACACTTAGTCTTCTTCAAGGTAAGCATTGCCGTAGATAGGGTTGGGTAGGGTCTACCCCAGAATGTCTCGTGCCCACCTCAGTGTCGCTTTTCAAGGTTCAGTCGCCAACACATCACCCAAAAAATAAATCGTATCTCATGGGTATGCCAATTATGCCTCCGTTTATTAAAATGGGGTTTTTTTAGGTACTCACTTTCATTCTGACGTGCTTCCTAAATAGAACGTATGGTAAAATAAAAAAAAAACAAAAAAATTCTTTTAATTTTATTTAAATTAACACAGAAACTGTGACAAATGGAATGTTCGTAACGTTAAAACTAGGTGTCCGTTTCAAAATCTATCCTTTTTTAGGAAAAACGAACTAAAAAAACTCCAAGTATATTCTTTTTAGATACGTTCCCTAATTAACAGAGGTTACATAATTATTATTCTTTATCTACTCTGATACTATATTATAAAGATTATAAAACTGAAAACAAAACTCTTATGACAAACATTACGCATCATAGGCTAAAAATAAAAAATAAAGTTTTATAACGATACAGGTCTTGTATGGACACCTGTATCATAATATAACTTTTTAATCATAACGATACACCTATACAACCTCCAGCTGGACCAAGAAGGTTGAGCCTCTACTTAAAAAAAAAAGTTTCAATGAACGAGTCCGCGGCGACGCAACACGCATGCGCAATCAATGTTTGCGCCTTGGCGCCAACATTTTACATTTAAAAAAACTTTTCAAAATAAACAAAGTTTGGTTCTGTTTGTAAAATAAATTAGTTTTTGTGTAAAAACATGTCTGAAAGCGAGGATAGTGGTAATAGGGAATGGATGAAAATATCAGAAGTGCTTAATATTTTTTTTTTGTGATAGGAATAACCTTCCTTAGCGCGAGAAAAAGTTTCAATTTTTTTGGCTTCCTTGGCCACCTTGTAAAGCTGTCATTGTCACCAGTTTTTTTTTCATACGTAGCGGAACAAGGAATATGTCTGATATGCCGTACTAAGCCCAGAACTACGAATGGAAAAATATTAAGTATATTTAAAAATTAACTACGGGGCCAAAAAAATTGAAACTTTTTACCCGCAATAAGGAAGTTTATTCCTATCACCAAAAAAAATATCAAGCACTTCCGATATTTTCATCCATTCCCTATTGTACACCACCAGACATTCTGGAAGCTGCCTCTAACATGACTATGAACCTGTTACCGGCGAAATGCAGGAGCAACTTTAATAAATGTTACCACGAGTTCATGGAATGGAAAAATAATTTGTTGATTTTTTGCAATATTATTTTATGTATTACAGTATGAGAGTAGATAAAGTAGTGTATGACACTGTACATAACTTGGTCTTATAGCACTGGTGTGATACTATAAAAAAACTCGCCTACGGCTCGTTTTTTTAAAACACACTCGTGTAACAAGAACCCTTATTATGCAACAGTATCATAAACTACTATTTTAAACCTGGTACTAATGCATTGGCAAAGAACCGAATATTTGAAAACTTAGTTGGTAGTAGAGTTTAAAATCACAAGAATCCTGCTGGCGTGCGTAAATCAAGAACGAATGGGTAAATTGAAATTTAAAATATAAACAAAAATTACTTCTTGTCTTGTATATTTTTAAATACAATACTACTTAATTTTCAGATGCAATATTCGAAGGATCAGCACATTTGGCCGATACAATCTCAGGGCGAGGTACCTACGGGCAATACCAATCCAAATAAGCACAATCGCCATTTGGCCTCGAAGGCGAATGAGCCTTATCGATTATTTTTCGTTACAGCGGCTGCATTAAAGGTCATACACGATACGTTGATGCTTCAAGAGGACAGACCTTTTCTGACAGTCGGTAATTTCGTGAAGACCCATCGAGAAGTTGCTGAATTGTACGTAAAAACCATGCTGGTTAACATTCTTATCATCATAGGCCTTTGCTTCCGTTAAGGAAGATTACAGACGGACACTTTTTCGAGTGACTAAAAAGGCCGATTCAAACATTCTTTTAGATACCTACACATTCAAATTCGAAGGGTCTACTTAATTGGTTTTACTCATGACAACAACTAGCTACAACTTTTCCGAAACGTCGGGTTAACGTTAGCTAATAAATAATCGCAATTACACCCTCTAAATAAAATAATAAGACTGACACTTTTTCGAGTGACTAAAAAGGCCGATTCAAACATTCTTTTAGATATAATATGTACATTCACATTCAAAGGGTCTAACATAATTAATTGGTTCTACTCATGACAACAACTGCAACTTTTCCGAAACGTCGGGTTAAGGTTACCTAATAAAGAATCTCAATTACACCCTTTATATAAGATAATGCGCGGTGGCAGCGGAGCGATGGAGCACCGGTTTCTTATTCAGGAAGTCGTGGGTTCGAAGCCCTCAAAGCCATGACGTTGTTTTCTAAGTTATGTACATTTGTAAAGTTATAGTAAACTCGCTAACGAACACATCGTGAGAAAACCTGTGTGTCTAGGTATTCACATACCTCAGCGCTTGAAATCACCAATTCCCGTCGTCCTAGAACTATGAAATTTTACAAGTAATATCATCTTATACTACCATATAAAGAGAAAAATCTAAAAACTATACTTTGGTAATTAAATTACAACAAAAATTGTCTTTGATGTTCGAGAAAAGTTAGGAAAAAACTGCCAGTATGGAACCCTCGGTGAGTGGGATTTTTTTAGTAAGTATTGCTATGCATTCCGAATACCATTCGACGTCTTGCGCGCTTTTTTGTTTTAGAATAAAGAATGCGCCATATTTGATGGACAGAGCAAATCCGACATTATACGGCATTATATCAGACAAAATTAATAATCTACCAAAAAACAAAGTCGGAATGTTAGCAGAAGCGTACATGGGCAGTAAGTTTTTTATTTAAGTTCTTCTGTAAGTACATACCACCATCATCGAGAGGGCGATGTCTTTTGTATAAAATAGGGCCCATTTCTGAATTTAGAATTTCGCTAAGTACCTAATTACTTGACTGTAGTGCTGTCTCGCCAAATTTCTTTAGAAAAGAGCGCGACACGTTACATAAGTATTGAATAGTGTAAATTCTCAATTCAGAAATCGGCCCTTAGACTTCTGAACGGGGATGGTAGGTACGCAGGTGAATCCTTTATTGACTACGTATACCTGTAACAATTTTGTTTAGACACAGCTGAACAATATTTTGTATCTTTTTCAGACGTCACTGATAAAGTATCAAAACATATTTCCCGTATAGCAGCCGATGAGGGTTAGTATGCTCTAAAGTCTGTTCGCTATCATAGTGTCACTTTGATATTTACCGCCTCGTCACGTGGCAGATTTTAAAAAAAGAAATTAAAGGTAGCCGACGCGACGCTGCGCAAACACGCCAGTGAATTTGGCTCGCAGCTCGTCTCATTCTACTATTATGTAGATCACGCAATTAAATAAGTAAATCAATCAGTATTTTAGAAAGGATTTATAACGAGACGATTCTGCATCACTTAGGTAGGTACATATTCTAAACACCGGTGGAGATGAATATTCTGAGGACACTTCGAGTGATGAAGAGTAGTGTTTTATTTTGTGCTTCAGTAGGTATATTGCGTACCTACCATGTTTTTTTTCTATTTAAAGTATTTTTGTCGTCTATATCGAAATAAATGTTTTTTTACTAAAACCAAGATTGCCTTCGTGTGTACCGACACTATCTAAGCGAACGGACTTTACCTATTTTCAATATTACGTACTTGACACAACAGTGCTAATTAATTGTATTGTCTGAATATTTCAACAAATAATTGAAAGCCTTAGAAGCTTCAGAAATTAAAACTCCATTTAGTTGTCAATCATGTGCATTATCTACAGGGTGGTCCAAATATCATGGATCAAATGAAATGGGGAGTTAGCCAAGGTCATCTTCTACCAATAAAGTCCAGGGTGGTAAAATTCTCAACGGTTTTGAACTTATGATTGATTTTCGGTTTTTTTCAAGAAAAGAGTTCCTACTACTTATTAAGAGCAATAAAAAAAAAGTACTTACTTTTGGTGGTTGTTTTTTTTTTAGAGTGACGGTCCATGGTGAGAATGTAACAAAAAAAAATTTATCGTCCCTGTCTTTATGGATCATGAGAAATTAATTAATTTTTTACGGATCTCGTATCATAATTGTTTGATCCAACATTTTCGTCAAAGATTTTAAAAAAAAAGTGTACTGCGGAAACCTGCCCCAGTAGTAGAAAAACTGGACCATTTCATGAGGATTGTAAAAAGATACAACTCAAAGCCCTATCTCTCCTGAGTCTTTTATTATTGACCTTTATTCTCAGCAAAGTTGCATTTTTTTAAATCAACTTTTGGTCCTAACTAATTTGAGTTACAAAGTACTGTTCTAGGACATAAAAATAAGTCGCAAAAGGATAAAAAAATTACACCAGATAATTAGAATAGACAGTTTAATAATAAATAAAAAAATAAACTTTTTCATAGAAGATGTTCAAAATTTCTACCTCTCACTCGGAGGCAGAGTCGACATCTTCTAATAACATTTCTTTTTAACAATCTAAAGGCCCGGTGATTATTTTTCACCTGGTGGGTGGCCGCTGATATTCGTCGTTTAAGCTCCTGCTCCGTGTTGCACTCCTTTTCGTATACCACTTCCTTGAAGTAACCCCAAAGAAAAAAATCTATGGGGTTTAAATCGGGTGAGCGCGGTGGCCATTGAATAGTTCCACCGCGACCGATCCAGCGATTTGGAAATACTTCATTTAGGTGACTCCTCACGTCACGAGCGAAGTGCGGAGGTGCGCCGTCATGTTGCAGCCACATAGCGCTTCTTGTTTCAAGAGAAACGTCTTTTAATAATAGGTCGAGTTCCTCTTGTAAGAATGACAAATAAATTTGACCATTCACTCTTGCAGGCAGCTCGTGTGGTCCTATTAACTGTCCTTCGACGATCCCGGCCCACATGTTGACTCCGAATTTGTGTTGGAAGTGGTCTCGTCGAATAATGTGAGGATTCACATACTCGTAGTGGTGCAGGTTGTGAATATTAAAAACACCAGTGCGTTGAAACATACTTTCGTCCGACCACATAATTTTATTTAGAAATTCGGGATCTTCTCTGTTGGGCCGGAGCATCTCTGTGCATCTCTGTCTTTTTTTCGTAATCAGCCGGCAGCAGTGCTTGCACGCGCTGGACATGATACGGATGCATCATGTTCCGTTTTAAAACGCGTTGCACAGTCGTTTTCGGGACACCTAATGTTCTTGAAATTCGCCGTTGACTCGTCGACGGGTCATTCGATATTTCTTGAAGAATTTGATCTTCCATTTCCAAATCATGTACCATAGGGCGCCCGGTTCTCGTCGCGCTACTTCCAGGAATATGGCCCTCCACGTAAGCGTTGTGTACACGCTGGAATACTCTGTAGTCGGGATAGCGATCACGATTCAGAAAACGTCGCCGATATTCTCTTGCTGCTTCACGAGCGTTTTCGTCACAAAAACCGTACACAAAATGCATGTTAGCATAGTCACGGGCTGAGTAAGCCATTTTTAATAGTCCAAATTCACTAATACACAACTGAGTCCAGTAAGAAATGCCAAGTTCGTAGGTGAAAATCCAAAACAGGGTCCAGTAAGAAATGCCAAGTTTGTAGGTGAAAATCCAAAACAGAGTCCAGGGAGAATGCAAAGTTCGAAGCGATAAAAAAAGAGCAGCGCAAAAAGTAACAACCGAATAACCGTGTTAAGTAGCGAACAGCAAGCAGAACACTAAGTAAAAGTTGCTGGAGGCGGGTAAAGGGTCACTAGCAGGTAGCTAGCGCAGGTAGTAAACCTCTCTTTGTTCCTGGGACCCCATGTCCAACCAGTAAATTCTCAGAATACAAACAAAGCTTTTGTTTAGTGTTATTTTATTAACTGGTGGTACCACAAGAAAAGTGACACCGACGGGACAAGAGCTACGAAAAAAGATCGTAACGACCTGTCCGTTGTTAGAACTTAATTTTTAAATCCATTTTTGACTTATTTTTATGTCCTAGAACAGTGAAGATGTCGACTCTGCCTCCGAGTGAGAGGTAGAAATTTTGAACATCTTCTATGAAAAAGTTTATTTTTTTATTTTTGATTAAACTGTCTATTCTAATTATCTGGTGTAATTTTTTTATCCTTTTGCGACTTATTTTTATGTCCTAGAACAGTACTTTGTAACTCAAATTAGTTAGGACCAAAAGTTGATTTAAAAAAATGCAACTTTGCTGAGAATAAAGGTCAATAATAAAAGACTCAGGAGAGATAGGGCTTTGAGTTGTATCTTTTTACAATCCTCATGAAATGGTCCAGTTTTTCTACTACTGGGGCAGGTTTCCGCAGTACACTTTTTTTTTTTAAATCAATGACGAAAATGTTGGATCAAACAATTATGATACGAGATCCGTAAAAAATTAATTAATTTCTCATGATCCATAAAGACAGGGACGATGAATTTTTTTTTGTTACATTCTCATCATGGACCGTCACTCTCAAAAAAAAAACAACCACCAAAAGTAAGTACTTTTTTTTTTATTGCTCTTAATAAGTAGTAGGAACTCTTTTCTTGAAAAAAACCGAAAATCAATCATAAGTTCAAAACCGTTGAGAATTTTACCACCCTGTATAGGACTTTATTGGTAGAAGATGACCTTGGCTAACTCCCCATTTCATTTGATCCATGATATTTGGACCACCCTGTATATATATAAAAGGAGAAGCTGACTGACTTATCAACGCAGGGCCTAAACTATAGGTAAGGGTTAGAAACTTGAAATTCTGCACAGGGGTTCCTTTTGTAACGTCATCTTCGTCATCAACCCATTATGTCCCCACCGAGAGGCACGGGTCTCTTCCCTGAGGAAGGTATAGGCCATACTCCACCACGGGGGCCAAGTCCGGATTGGTGGAGGCTTGTAAGACTAGTGGCTGGTCTTACTGTCAGAAGTTTTCAAGCCGCCCTAAGGCCTCTGACTTGGCTTAACGACTGCCATCTATCGACGGCAGCCGGCACCAACTGCTTAACGTACCTTGCGAAGCACGGAATCGCTCGGAAAAAATGCCACTAGCGTTAGTCATAGACGGTGACCCATCCATGGACTGAACGTGCCGTATGTTGCTTAACCTTAGTGATCGTTTAAGATCACTCAGGCAGCCCAGGCTACGAGCGATTTTGTAACGTAGGAGAGCACTAAGAAAGGATTTTTGAAAATTCATCCCCTAAAGTGGTAAAAGGGGGTTCAAAGTTAGTATGAAACTTTGCCGTTTTTGAAGTTATTGAAATGAAATTTGGAACGAAGGTTCTTCATTTAAAATTATGAAACATGTGTAAAATAGTTTTTTAAAAATCATCCCTTAAGGGGAAAAGGGGGGTGCGAACATAGTATGAAACTTTGCCGTTTTTGGAGTTATTCGAATGAGATTCAATATGAAGGTCCTTCATTAAAAATCACGAAACACATGTAAAATAGTTTTTCTAAAATCATCCCTTAAGGGGGTAAGAGGGGGTGCAAAGTGAGTATGAAACTTTGCCGTTTTTGAAATTATTCGAATGAAATTCAGAATGAAGGTCCTTCATTGGATGTCTTGAAACACTGTAAAATAGTTATTCGAAAATCTTCTCTTAAGGGGATAAAAGGGGGGTGCAATGTTAGTATAAAACTTAGCCATTTTTGCAGTTATTCGAATAAAATTCAGCATGAAGGTCCTTCATTGAAAGTCATGAAAGACGTGTAAAGTATTTTTTCGAAAATCATCCCTTAAGGGGGTGAGAGGGGGTTGCGAAGTTAGTATGAAAGCTCTTTCGCATGCGCTAAAAGTATCCCTATCTTATTTGCAAACACTTTACTCAACTAAACTCCACGCGGACGTAGTCGCGGGCAACAGCTAGTCAAGTATAAATTAGTTTGAGCTTACACCTAGTCCGGGGGTACAAAAATAAACAGGCCGTACACGCTCTTATTTAATTATAAGTACATTTCTTTACAGTCAGAATAATTGTAATAAATAGTTATTCACTGAAAAATAAGTTAAATTAACTTTATTTCAGCTGGTATGACGTCTAGTCAGCTGGCAGCGTGGAGCGCCTCCGGGTAATTATTATACGGGGTGCCCAGTATAACTTAATAAATGTAGGTATTTTTAATAAAATTAACCATATTTAATTTATTGCAGTGGTGAGTGCAAGAAAAGTCTGAGCGGTTCGTATATTCTTTGATAATGTATATCAAAAAATTGCAGAAAGATAATAAAATTAAAATTGAAATATTTTATTCAAAATAACAACAAAATACTTTTTCTTTTTCTTTTCAGGTCTGTTTCTGAAGTAAATATTAACATTATTACTTATAAATGTCGATTGCAAAAATTACATATAAAATAATTATTGTTCGATGTACTTGCCACCAAGCATAATACATATAATATTATGGTAATCATGGTATACTTGATCTGGAGATAGGACAGTCGTTAAATTAACATTGTTTTCTTGTTCACAGGTGTCCGTTGGCAAAGGAAGGTAAGAGCCGCACTGTTGCCATACTTAGGTACAGTCGACAGCACATCATGGTATACACCCATGCACTCTACTCCGTTGCATTACGGGCGACTTTGCAACTAAAATGTGAAGATTGACGTGCTGTCGACTGTACCTATAATCGTTAACTGTTTTTCATAAAATCTATTTTTTCTTATACCTTTTTTTTACAACAGGTTCATTTTTATCCAAAGTCGGAAGGTAAGTCTACAAACCTAATTCTTCAATACAGGGCTAACCACCTAAATATTTCCTTCTTTCATGGGTTAATGAAGTCAAATTTTATTTTCATTTATCTGATATTTCAATAATTTCATCACAGGGTTGCCTAGAAATATTGTCTCTGTGGTAAACGATATAATCATCATGTAATTTCAGGGAAATATTCGAATCTCCAATTACCGTTTATAAAGTTATTGCCTACGTCTTATCATTTTAACTTGGGTCTTAATTGAGATACCTGAAAATAATGAAGTCAAAAACTAAAATACGTTTCTTTTTTCTTTCATCGCCCAGTGCGCTCGGCATAAAAAAGCAACCCTCCGAAGGGAAAGGAGATGGTAGTGGAGGCCCTCAAGGAGGCCCGGATGGTCCAGGTGGTGGATCAGGGGGGGTAGGAGGGCCTGGAAGCGGCGCAGGAGGCCAGGGTGGGAAAGCTGGAAACCAGGGTGGGGGCGCAGGAGGCCAGGGTGGGGGCGCTGGAAGTCCAGGGCCTCCAGACGGAGGACCTGGGAGCCCCGGTGCTCAGGGTGGAGCGCCTGATAGCCCAAGGGCCCAAGAAGGGCCAGGAAGCCCAGGTGCTCAAGGTGCAGGTAAGGGTAGACGACAAGCTTGGAAGTTTTCAATACTATGCGATACCGTTGTCGATTGCTAAATCACATTGTCATTGTATAATTTGAGTCCTCATATAATGCACACGACATGTGAGTTTATAATATTAGAGGCAATTTTAACGATCGTATGGCTGTTTTTGTACACTTTTATTTTAGACTTTCAAATTTGTAACCAAGTCGAAACAATAGTGGTTGTAAATAACATACAATAAGTAGGTAGTTTGTACGTACAATACAACGTATAAAAGTGAAAATAAAGTACAGTTCCCACAAAAAAGACATTAATAAAAAATACAATTAAAAATCATAGCAAATGTTCTGTATTGGATAGATACCATAGAATCATAGAATCCAGAACTATACTTGATATTTGCTTGATATCCACATTCTTAGGTGGTGCACCGGGAAGTCCAGGTACTCCAGGCGGTCCTAGAGGCCCGGCCAGCAAAACAGCGACGCTGTTTGGAGGCCCTGGGAGCACAGGTAGTCAAGGCATACCAGGAAGAGGAATCGGGCTTCCAGGAAGTGGGACTGGAGGTCCAGTAAGTGGCGTGAAAGTGCCTAGTAGCGGGGTCGGAGCTCCCGGTAATGTCGTCAGGGGGCCAAGTGACCTAGGGCCTGGAGGTCCTATCACAGGGCCCAGAAGGGACGTCGAAGCGACAGAGAGTGGCGTTGGAGCTCCCGGAAGTGGCATCGGAGCACCTGGAAGCGGTGTCGGACATCCAGGGAGTGGTGCAGGAGCACCGGGAAGTGGAATCGGCAGTCCTGGAGGTGGCGTCAGGGCCCCTGGAAGTGACATCGGAGCGCCTAGAAGTGGAATCGGACCACCTGGAAGTGAAACTGGACCACCTGGTAGTGGTATTGTGGCTCCTGGAAGTGGAGTCAGAGACCACGGACGCGGCGTGAAATCTCCTGGTCCTGGAAGTGGGGTAGGTGCACCTGGAAGCGGATTCGGTGTTCCTGTGAGTGACATTGGGACACCCGGAAGTGAACTGAGACTACCTGAAAGTGGGATAAGGGCTACAGGGCTCAACGAGCGATCATTAGTAAATTTTTGTTTTTCTCTTTATTTACACTAATTTAAGCATCCAAAGAACATGATCTGTTCAACCTCAGCCGTTCCTCTAAGAAAATGCTTCGCATCCTGATTCTCTCTTATTCTTTCTACATGGATAAGCCAACGGAGACAATTCTTCACCCACGGCTTCAGAAAGTTGGTGACTTTGAATCAAGTATACTCTATTCGTCATCGAAATTCAGAAAGTGATACAAGTTTTCACTTCCACTGGCCAATATGGTCTCACGCACATACCCTCCTTTTTTGTTGCAATGGTCGGGTCTCCTGACGATGCGAGAAGACGGCAGGTGGAACAGGACAATAATGAGGGGAGACAAACTCCTATCTTACCCATAGCACAATCGCGTGACACTAGTGCTATAGAGGAACTGCTATTCCTTCCAGTTGTGCCATAGGGCCATTTATAATCCCAGTGAAACAACCAAGTGATGTCAGAAGTGCGGGAACTGCTATTACCTTCAGGACTACCAGTTATAATCCCTGTGAACCAACCAGCTTAATAACAAACATCAATTAATTTAAACAGAAAATATGTGAGGCACTGTAGGTCACGAGGCCTTGAGGGCTCAAAGTACTTTGTATTGAGTTTTATTATCAAGATGGTAGTTTTACTGGGATTACAACTGGTAGTGCTGAAAATAGCAGTTTCCAAAGTGACTACTGTTAATGTCACGTGGTTTTGCTATGGTTAAGAAAAGGATAAACTTAAAAAAGTTCCAGTTCAAAAACGTTATCATCATCGTTTTTTTAGCTGGGCCGAGATGGGAGCTCAGCCGGCGGTGAGGGCAGGGTGGCCCGTGACGTGAGCGGGACAGGACAACTCTCGCCAAGATCGGCCGGCGACCTCTCCAGAGGTGAACTTTTTTCAGCTCATAATCACCCAATATTATGTTACAATTACTGAAAAAAAAAATTTTTTTCTAGCATGTTTGTAATTATCTTAAAACCTGTACGAATCAAATATTCTTTCCTCGTTTGCTCGGCGTACGGGCGCAAAAATACAGACTAAAATAGATAGATAGCTGGAATATTCATTATTGTACACATAAATAAACCTTAAATACTTTTAAAGTTATGGACTGCAATAGATAGCAAAAAATATTGGCCCTGGGCTAAAGCGTAAATTTTTTTACAGTACGAAGTATGAATATTAGCTTTAAAGCCATAGTTCAAAGTGTATTTTAATGGGTCCCCTTTATTTCTTCGCGCAGCTAAAAGCAAGAGCAGGAGCAAAGAATCTATCCTCAAGGAGAGTAGCGGGGTCTGGGCTACGTTATCCGATGGTTTGTATCTTAAAGCCGGGTCCGCTGCGCCATGTTACGCGTGTTACAAAAAATGTAACACGTTATAATGGGGCGTGGTATAACATGTTACGTGTTACGTAACACGTTAGCCGCGGCGAATGGATAACATCCCCCGCGTTCGCCTGCGGGGGGGGTGAAGTCATTCATTTTGTGTTAGCGCTCGCCGGGCGTACACGTCTCGCGATTCAGTGATGGAGTGGAAAAAAGAAAATACCTAGTTTATCATACGATTATTTCGAGACAGACAAGTGCTTTGGGACGCCTCATGTAGTGATAAAGCAGAAATAATAGGAATTTCAAAAGAAGACGTGAATACAAAGTGGGTAAGCCTGAATGGACAATATAGCAGACACGTCTTCTTCGTCGGAACGCATTTTGTTTTTGTTACAAAAACTGTAACATAACAGAACTAGAAAGTCGCAGCAGACGGGCTGATAAGCCGCGTCCGCTGCTCCATGTTACGCATGTTACAAAAAATTTAACATGTTACGGTTATCGTAACAGCCCGTCTGCTGCGACTTTCTAGTTCTGTTATGTTACAGTTTTTGTGACAAAAACAAAATGAGTTCCGACGAAGCAGACGTGTCTGCTATTTTGTCCCATTAGGCTTATCCACTTTGTATTCACTTCTTCTTTTGAAATTCCTATTATTTCTGCTTTATCACTACATGAGGCGTCCCAAAGCACTTGTCTGTCTCGAAATAATCGTATCATAAACAAGGTATTTTCTTTTTTCCACTCCATCACCGAATCGCGAGACGTGTACGTCCGGCGAGCGCTAACACAAAATGAATGACTTCACCCCCCCCGCAGGCGAACGCGGGGGTTATCCATTCGCCGCGGCTACCGTGTTACGTGTTACGTAACACGTAACATGTTATACCACGCCCCATTATAACGTGTTACATTTTTCGTAACACGCGTAACATGGCGCAGCGGACCCGGCTTAACACGCGTAACATGGAGCAGCGGACGCGGCTTAACATTGAGACATTAATTATACAACTCACAAGCCACCGGGATATCGTCGGTTGGAAATTCGCACAAACCCACAGCATTAAAATGCTATTTATTGTAATATTCCAGTTTTTTCTTCAAGGGACTGTAGACTTATAGTGCATGGTTTTAATTTCAACTTCCCGAGATACAGGCTCTTGACAGACAAACGGACGGAGTGATGGACAACAAAGTGATCTTATTAGGGTTCCGTTTTTTGTTTTAAGGCACGGAACCCTGAAAAAACTAGCTCCTGCTATCAGTAGGATAACAGATTGTTAGTGTAAGTGATAAATGGGTCCCTGGGTATTACAGAGGAACTTGAGGAGAACGAGCGAGCGCTGAAGATCCTCCTCCGGCGTCTAAACTCTAAAGGCGGTGAAATCTTTTACGAGCAGCCCCTTACTACCCTCACGCATTCACAGGCAGCGGGTTGGTAAGTCAAGATTCAATGCGCAGATTTAAACATGGTTTCCAAAACGTTTGCAAAATTAATTCAGAATGTAAGAAAATAACACCCTCATGTAAATTGTACCTACACATCCAAAAATAGGGAGTTAACACGAAGAATTTTCACTTTGGGGAAACTTCGAAAGCGGGGAAAATTTATCACCTATTCAACTTTAATGTGGAACAGAAGAGCTAATATTTGTTTGCGATTTTGAAGTTTCTATGTAAAGTAAAAGTTGTTCGTAGGAATGATGAGTAGAATATTCTCAGACTTAAGTATATCAGAGGTGTGTAGGTATTGAAAAATGCCAATACTGCTCAAATATCATAACGACGCGAGTCGCGGGTCTAAACGCGTCCAAATAATAGAAGTCACAGGTTTTCAGTAGGTACATTACTGTAAACTTTTAGTCCGGATCTACTTACTGGTGTTGTTATATTGGAAGAGTCCGACCAGGTTTCGCTCCGAGTCGCAGAGCTTAATCATGGTGAGCAGAGACGGAGCTCGCGTCGTCGGTTGCTCGTCTCACAATGTGTTGTGCTTACGAAAGTTTTAGGTACATTACTTTTTGAATACACTCCTTACTTCTTCCTTGCTTTACGCAAATGTCTGCCGACATCTATTTCTAGAGTAATGCAATATAGAGTAGGTACTTTCTTATTTTCGTAGCTATCTCCAAGCGCCAATTGTAGGTATAGCCAAATTTCAGGTTAAAAATGGATCCGCCGATGCATATAGACAAGTCCGTGAAACACTCCAGCGATACCGCGCGCTTAACGAAGAAGTTCGAGAAGAAACTCGGCTACCTGGTGTGTGTGCCTGGCTCTACGTCGGAAAGCATCAAAGAACCCATGCAAGGTGACGAAATAATATTTCTCCTTACCAACTTATGCCAATGATTTCTGAGAAACTATCCCCCAGTATCCCGTATACTAACAAACAGTTAATCTACTGTTTACAGCATGGCCAAAGTGCCTAAGAAAAAAACGTTTGACAGCTGTTAATAGTAGATTCACGTCTTGTTAGTAAATGAGAAACCGGGGCTGTATCTGTTATTCACTTTCAGATGTCATCATTGAGAGCGCGCGCATCCTGTCTGAATACTTCGTGTCTACAAGTAAGTGAGATACCCAAGTTACATTGATGGTGTGCTTTTGGTATTCTAGTAGTACTTAGTAGAGTAGTTTTGTAGTATTTTCCCACTTAAAATACATTATTTTATACTTCCCTCGCTAATTAATTTGTGGCGAAAGTTATTCAAACGCATGACTTTGATGAAATACATTAGACTTGCATGAACCCAGAGGAGCTAAACTCTGTTGTGGTGGATGGAGCCCAGTGAAATCGGCTAGATATCACTCATAAAAAAAAATGAAAAATCCTGAAAATCCTCTTGAAAATGTGCCAGTTCCGAAAATGTGTAGTTGCTTCTCCTTTTTGTGCCGTGGAGTGAAGGTATTTTATGGTATAATGGGTTTCAGACTACAAGATTCTGGCCCGCGACGCGCTGATATCCGAAATGCAGAAGAAAGGCAATGAGATTTTGATTGAGGTCGATGGCGCTGCAGAGACATTCTTTTTCGCTGCACAGAGGTATAGAGGGTCTTAGCATGCATAGTTAAGCAATTGCAAAGCTTATTAACAATTAATACCAGTACAAAAAAAACCAGTGTCGTTACACCAAAGCTTTTTCGCCTCTGATCCTAAACTCAAATTGTCAATATAAGATACAATTTAATTAATTAACCGTCACGCCGGAGTGGTCTGAGGTGGCACAAGACAGAAACATCTGGTCTGAGTTGAGGGAGGCCTTTGCCCAGAAGTGGGACACAAACGAGGCTACGTAAAAAAAAAACCGTCACGATACATTATTATTAGAATTTGTCTTAAAAACCCGCAGGGCTAACCTGGTCCGGGCCTTTTAGTCGGGTTGCGTGGGGTTCTAGGCGCAACATGTGGATCCAACACTGTTATTTTGTCGGCGTCGAAAGTTTGACTACGCAAATAAAATTTTCAAATATTTCATCGCACTCGCCAATAGGTTGAAGAAAACCGAATCTTACGATGTACTGGAGCCATGCAGCAAAGTGTCTTATTACATATCGAAGAAACTGGAGGAAATGGTGCGGTGCCGGATGATGCCTCGCAAACTCGCGGGGACTTTGAAGGGTACGTATTTATTTATTTTATTTGTAATAAAAAAAAAACTCACGCCCGTTATCCCCGAAGGGGTAGGCAGAGGCACCAGTCTCTAGAACTGGACCCACGTTTTGCCGAGTTTATTAGGTCCCAAACGAGACAAGTGGCAAGCCTGTCGCCGTTATCCGGGCACAATTTATCAGCGAATGGTGTTGCTGTACAAACAAATGTACGTAACTAAAAGGCATTGGTACATGCGTGGTTCGAACCCAGACCCTCATGATCGAGAAGCAAGGGTCAACCCCACTACGCCACCACCGCTGTAACCTATAGGTAACTATAAGGCTATGTACAAATGTATAAATTCATATAGTACAAATTAATGTATATAGGTATGTACCAAAAGATACATACGGTAAATATGTGTTACATACGGTATTTTGTAAGCCGAGCGGTAATCTTTCTAATTGGCAGAAAGATTGCCACATTCGAGATATCGTAGGTGTGAACCCCGATATATTCCAATGGCTTTGTTTTTAAGTTACGTACCCACATTTCTGAATTTGTACAATCATTACCACTCGCGGTATTGCTCCGAAGGAAAGCGTCGTAAGAAAACGGTAACAGGTCTACACATACATACCTATCACAGCCCTTGAAATTGCGAAGCCCTCTCTTTCTCATAGAGAAGTGTCCTACAGTGGAATGTGTATTGTGTAAGCATAAGCGCATTTTATTACATTGAGCACTTTACATACGAAGGGGTACCCCGGTTTCTGGATTGTTGCTGAAGTTACATACATTTTAACGGTAATCGACATACAAGGCCGTATAGGTCCAAGTTGCTTTGAAAATAAATATGTAAAAAATATACAACATGCATTAAATCCCGCCTTTATCTCGGAGGATCAAATACAAAAGCATCGCGAACATTAGACATCAACGCGGGATCTGAACTTTTTGTGTCTTATACCTTTTTTTTTCAGAGCACGCTAAAGAAGCTAGTGAATACCTATCTACCCTAGTGACAAAGCCAGGTATATTTATTTATAAGTATTTCGGTAATTTACTCTGACACTCATAGATCTATATTATTTTATAGGTCTCCGATATGGATACCTATGCTAAATGATAAACGTGATAAATTGAACATAATTTAAGTAATAGTTTCTACCTTTTTTACATTAAATAAAATAAAACAAAGACCAAATTCATCTCGCGAAACAATGTTTTTCCAACAACATCATAGGAAAATCTCTACTTCTTTTCATTCCTCATAGGGACTGTGTCCATAGAGTTATGCGTGACACCATATTATCAACGTACACCATTATATTAGTCGTACTTTGATTTGCACTAATCTGGATGTTTTTCCATGATAAAGATTTTCTTGTTCCATAGCACAGGGTGACCTAATTCAGGGACAAGGCATTGTGGTGTATGGATGTTAATTAATTAATGATGTAACATCTGAACAACTACATGGTCCCAATAAAGTTAATTAATTGTCATTATCATCAGCCCTTTGACTCCCACTGCAGGACAGCCTCCCTCGTGGTTTTCCAAGCTTCCCAGTGTAGTGCCAACCGCATCCAGCTACTCCCCGCCACCGCAACCAGGTCCTCAGACTCGCTTCGGTCGACAAGGACGACTGCCCAAAAGAACGGCTTTCCAAAATTATCACGTCCAAAATTACCACTTCTCGAAAGGTCAACTTCCCAAAAATACCACTTCCCAAAAGGTCAACTTCTTCTCGGTAGTCACCTGAATGGAACCTCTGCAACTGTTTTCTTCGTTGTTCAGATGTTACATATTTAAGGGGCCAGAAGGAATGTATGTAAATGTTATGTTAACCCTTAAACAGCCATGGATAGTATAAGGTTCAATTTAAAGTGGGAACTATTATCCCTATGGCTTAATAAAGGTTAAGGTTTGCCTCATACATGATATCCACTTAGGGCACAGCAACTTTCGAGTAGTTATAATTATTATGACGTAGCATTTCATTCATATGCAAATTGTAACATGGCATATTATTAACATTAAATAAAATTATATTCTATTCTATTCTAAATTACCATTTCAGATATGTGGATCGAGGCATACGTGTCCATACTGGATGAGATGGAAAACACCGGCAGTAAGCTGCTCTTCCGTGGAGAATTACCAAAATCCTACAAGGATTCGGCGGCTTAGTAAATTATTCTATTTATTAAAACTTTTACATTCCTAGAATCTGGCATCCAGAATAAGGAAAAATTCATGACATCGGCAGGCAAACATTATACAAGACATAGAAAATAAAAAAATGAACTAGGTAAAACACGATATAATAGTAGATTGTTAACCAAGGGCTGTATGACAGCAATTGCATACGAGGTATTTGGCGCTCGAGCGCAGCGAGGGCGCTAATTAGCCCGAGTATGCTATTGATGCTTACACCCGAGGTAAACACTCTGCTTTATATATCGATTGTGAGGTAAGTAAAAAAACAAGAAATTCTTCTTTTATAAAATCGGGGGTTAGATCCATGTCTTCGTCACTTGACATTTTTCAAAACTTTTGAGAAAGAACTCCAAGACACGAAAAAAAATTACTTTCGCGCCTAGCTAGTCGACTGACTTTTTTACTCTTCACGATTTTATGGCACGCAAGCGCGTCAATTCGTGCTGGCCAGTTTGATTATTAAATCGATTTCAATTAACATACGATGTGACTGCGAAACAAATAGTTCGATATTTAAAATAAAATCTTCCTAAATTCTAATATAAATTGTCTCGATTCCGATTCGAGTAAATAATCGATACCGAGAAAAAAATATTAACTTTTAAAAAATATTCTTCTTGCAGTACGAGTATGACAGTTCTTTTTTGAAATTCCAAAACCTATGCTGTAATGTTAACATTACATGGTATGTTTTGAAACCTATGCTGTAATGATATCCATACACCCCGGCATTCAGGAAAGTAAGTGACTACTTACAGAGCAAGAGATGTGTAAAACTATTAAATTTATTGCGAATACACTTACTTGACTTTTTGTCGGAAGAGTCCGACCAGATTTTGCTCTGATTCGCAGTCGGTTGCCAAAAACGACAAAAAGATACGATAAAAAGATAAGTTTTTTTTTAAAAACAATAATAAAGAGACACGGGCTATATCCATGGGGTGGTAAAACGGCCTCAGACTCAGTATTTGCTGCAAATTTATTACCCACAGCACTGTTTTTCTACCAGTGCCCGATCTAGTTCAATTCAATCCATGAGAGAAGCATCCCTCTCGCGCGGATCGAATTGTAAATTTTAAATTTTATCAAAGTTAAAGGATAATTTTGAAAAGTAACAGTTATTTGAAAATAACAGTTGTTATTTACAAAAACTGAAACCTCTAAAAAATGCACTTCAGAGGCAGTTCAAACAGTCTGTGTTTACTTATGATCCATTTGTATATACTTGACATTTTTCTCAGACTTTAAACTATAATAAATCAAAAACCTTTAGCGGTAGAGGGCTCAAAACAGTTTGCAAATTTAGTGCTAGCTAGTACCTACTAAATTTGCAAACGGTATCGAGTTTTCTGACGCTAAAGATTTTTGATTTATTGTCGTTTAAAGTCTGAGAAAAATGTCAAGAATGGATCATACGTCTTCCCTTTTTCCACAGACTATTATAAACTGCATCTGGGAAGTGTTTTAAGGAATTGTGTTTTTATGAATAAGACTGTAAGTTTTGAGTTCCTTTTGCAGTAACTTACTAAGGATATTTTGTTAATTTCTTAATTAGTCTCCGCGGTTTGCCTTCGTATGAGGATCGCATAAAACGAGGTGACCTGTTCCTGAACTCTGCTATCCCGCTCAAGCTCATGATAATGATGCGAGATGCGGCGAAGAAGAACGACTCCGTCTGCAGTAAGTGTTTACTTAATTTACAGTCTGATTTCAACTTTATTTTACATGGTATAACTACCTACGTCCGAATTTATACATGAGTATATAAATTCCCTTATAATATAGAGTTGAGTAGTTTGTGTTTGCGCACAAAGAAAACGATTAAAAAGATTTACATTGCTGTTTCTAGCTTAGGTACGGTATAACTACAAGTATGTATTGTCTGACTTCTTAGATCACAGAACAAAAAACAAACAACAACTGTACGCGAATCCTCTCTGAAATTTAGCAACCGAACGAACTGTTATTTGTTTCAGATGTGATCACTATTGTTTCTAAACTCCTCGTTTCTTACATAAAACTCCAACGTAAGTCATTTATTACATTTTGTTCCAATAATGAGGTTTGACATTGTTTCCTTAATGGAAGGGATGTATCTGCCAAGGAACCGCCGACTATTGATCTACAACAAAGTATCAGTATTGTAAACGCTTAGGTTGTCTAGCGGAAGCAATGCCTACGATTAACAGCGAAAGGGTACCTATATTGTGGCGTGGTGGCCGGGTCTCCTATTTCCCTCTAAAGTCGTTGAGACTGGGTGATGGATGGCTCACCCTCGCGCAATGCTCGTGAGCTTTTCAAGAAAATTTGCTAATGTTTTAACTTGTAAAGTTATTGATGGCAATCATTTTCTTCGAATCTAATCTTAGGCTCTTTACGTCCCAAATGGTCCACCTTTACGCACTTGCGCTACTTTAGCATCGATGCAGTCGCAAATGGTTCATATTTACGCACTTGCGCTACTTTAGCATCGATACAGTTGCTCTCTGTATTATTATTACTTTTAAAAAAGGATCTTAATCGATGCTAACGTGCGTTAGTATCGATACAGTCGCGCGACAGCATCGATGCAAAAATCTGTTACTACTGGTGTCGCGAACTGTCGCGCGTTTCAAAAACGCGTCACTGCATCGCACTAAAAGTCGCCGTGTAAAGTGCCATATCGGTATCAAGTTTAACATTATTTTAGGAACACGTGGTCAGAGTGGAGTTTTTTTTGCCGCTGCCTTTTTCTCCACTTCAAAATTAAATACGCCCGGAAGGCAACAGCTAGCATATTACATTGATATTCAGCAAACAGAATGTAAATTCTTTACGTTGAAATAAATGTTAATTTGATTTGATTGATTTCAAGTACCGAGTGGTAGAGCACAGTCTTCGCTGCATGATCCACAAAATACGTTTTTATCTTACTATCGGCTAATACCATATTTCTTTTGTTTCACTACATATAGATAGAAAAACGTTTTCATGCATTATTCTTCTGACTTAGCAATGAAATAATTTCTGGGCTAATAATCTCGTATAATTTCCAGAGGAACAGACAGAGGTACTTAAGTTTATCGTCAAATTGATGGATAAGGCGAAGTGCGGCACCATACTGAACCACGGGAAGCTTCGAAAGACATACCAGGACGCTGCCAACTTGTACGGACTACATATTATCTTAATTATCGCACTTGGAATTGGCGTTATTAATTTCACATCCTAACTAAGCTGGGTTAAAGAATCTTTAATTTTCTAATCTCTAACTTTCACTCACATTGAAGAAGAACATAGCTTTAGAACTCAACCTGAACGGCTGAGATTCATGATTGTATCAAGAATCTCTATCTTTCGGTGGTAACCAACCTATTATTATTTTTCTTATCGTAGTCGAAACCATTTGGTATACATCTGCACTATAGAGACCAGACATGACAACATTTCCTTCGGCTTCAGTTTTTTTCCATCTCGCTAGTTTCACATTTTATTACATGCAGACTGCGAAAGAAGAACGCAGACCAGATAAACCAGATCGAGCAGTATATCGACCCCGTTGTCGCACGCAAGGTACAGATCAAGATGTATAACCTCGTCAAAGATATCACCACACCACCCGCATTGCAGGAGCACATGGAAGGTAGAGCTTGAATCCGTTTCCCGTACAATTAATTTTTTTTTCTTGTTTCATACCGCAACTTTACTAATGTCATATATCTATACTTATATTTTCAACTGTTGATCATAGCGGTGTCATCAATGTTAATATGGTAATTATGACTACGCTTGTCAATGTTGCAGATACTCTTGAGAAAACCACAAATTATCTTGCCGTGGAGCTCTTGGAACCGCGTAAGTTTTGAGCAGTTCCCTGCCTTATAAAGTTTTGTCGGAACATAAGAAGTAACGAGCTAACCAAAACTTTTCTCTCGTCAGACACGATCAAAGTGTGCAAATGCATGAACAGCGTATTCATCCAATGCGAATTGTGGTGCGACGAGATCCTCCGCAAAATCACTCGGCCAATATGTTCGTGCGCACGCCACGCCGCCGCCCAGATGACGGAGTGCCACGGCCAAGGCCGGATAAGACACCAGCCTGACCCCACCAGGCCCATTGGCCGCGCCCGACCCCTCACCCCGGACCCCTGCCCCCTCACCATCAAAGAGTGCCCTGCCAGGAAATGCTCCGAGGGCTACGACGAAGAGAACCCATGCCCGGCATCTTTGAACCTGTCTACTTACTTAATGTACTCTTCCTCCTACGACTACCTCCGCACGCTCGGTACAGTGCAGCCGTTGCCAGAAGCGAGAAGGGACGAATCAGACATGACCCCTTATGCGTCCGAAGAATCATTGGCGGGAGTAGCAGCGGGTATCGAATCGCTACTGGCACCAAAGAGCGTAATATGCGCGCGACTAGAATCTGAGCAGGGGCCGCATGCCTCATGGTCGACTCCGAGAGTTCTAACCTCAGATTCTTCATTCCACTCTGCTCGTACATCAAATGGCCCATCGTCTACGAAGTCTGTACACTCGGCCGTATTCGACGGCATCACCCTGGATTCGGCGCCTACTGTGACAGCCGTGAGCGGGAGTAAGTTCCTCTGAATAAAGGCTTGTACCTACAGTCTGTTAGCTTTTAGAATATACTCGTAGGTACCTCGGGTTCTAGAGTAGGCTTCGGTTTTCGCCGAAAGCACACGAGTATAATACTACTTCCTGCTCTGTATAAAACTTTTCTTCACTATTTTGAAAAGTTATGTAAAGTTAATAAATAACAATACAAAATAAACCTTACCTTATTGCAATATAATCGGTTTTTGATTGCTCAGTTGAGGTATATTCTAAAAGCTAACATACTGTATTGTCGATTGTGTCATATTAATGAGTCTCATGGAACCAATCCGGATTGGGCCCCCATGGACCAATCCGGACTTGGCTCCCGTGGTGGAGTATGGCCTATACTTTCCTCAGGGAAAAGACCCGTGCCCCTCGGTGGGGACATAATGGGTTAATGATCAAGTCTCAAAACACCTTACAGCCAGATGCATGACATCGAGCTAAAGCCTTGCAGAATGAGAACATAATGAGAAGAATGATAATGAGAACATAGGTACATATCTCAGATTTACCAGCTCGATAAAGTTCATGCCGAAAGAGACAATCCGAAATGAACTCAACACGCGCGCTCGTTAGAAAAGGTTTCCTCAGTGTATAGCCAGGAAAGTCTTGTATTTCACATTAGGCTCTAGTAAACTGGGATTCACGACCCAAGCCGGGTAGACAGAAGTACTGAACTAAATACAAGTTCGCATTTGGTTCGACCTTGAGAGGCCTTAGGGCGGCTTGAGAACTTCTGACAGTAAGACCAGCCACTAGTCTTACAAGCCTCCACCAATCCGGACTTGGCCCCCGTGGTGGAGTATGGCCTACACCTTCCTCAGGGAAGAGACGTGCCCCTCGGTGGAGACATAATGGGTTGATGATGAATTTGGTTCGACGACCTCTGTGGCGCACCGGTTAGCGCATCTGCCTACGATGCGAGAGGTCCCGGGTTCAAATCTGCTGGGGACAACAAAACCCCAGGTCTTGGATGTTTACATGTTTGTGATGTCGCTGTTTCTGGTTCTCACGACACAGGGTAACCTAGTGTGGCGCCAGAAGCAATGTATGTAAATGTTTATGTTATGTTTTTTAGATCAGCCAACAGCTTCTTGTCCGATCTCGGGCGTGGTCTCGACAGACCAGATGGCCGACTGGCACGCGCTGATGGTTAGCTTCGTGTGGAACATACAGGCTTGGCGTGATTGGCTGCAGGAAACGCTGGACCGGGGTCTCCATTACCGCTTAATGCCGCCACGTGAGAATGCTTCTAAATACCTCAATAGCTACTTCACACAATACGCTCAGGCGAGGCAATAGGAACATAGTAATATCTCAATGCGTCTCTTAACTTATTAATTTATTAATAAAAAGAACAATTTGTTATGTAAGGCCGCACAAAACAAGTTTGACTGTGAGAGCATTTTAATAGTTTTACTGCACTTTCTGCTAAATCAAAATCATGCAAAATCATAAACATTGTCCAAAGGCAATCTATTACTTATACTAACCCTAGATAGACAATTCAGATGCCGTAGTTTGCTCGGCGTAGGTACATTTTTGTATTTGGCAACATTTTTTTACATGACTTTCTCATGGTTTGCTCAACAAGACTTTGTTAGTTGGTCGCCCGAATCATAGAAAAGACAATGTCAATACATTTACAAAGCCGAGGGTTTCTCAATGTTTTCCTTCATAATCAGGGAGTGGTATGTAACTTAGTCATTATTGTACAGCGGAAATCGTACCATTTTTTCTTGATTCCAAGGCAACTGTACTCTACGATTACTTCGTTTGAAACATGAAATTATCTACAGCAAAGGCGGAGGAGCACTGGGTGGCCTTCCGTAAACGAGTAACGACCGAGACGGCTCAGTGGCGGCACTACAACGTGTTTAGTCGAGAGTTACTGGTCCGCATCGCGCTCAGATATAACGACAAGGTTGTACGTATCACTGTATGACTACCTATAGTCAGTTGAAATCTTGTCGAAAACATGAGCCCCTAGTCAGAGCCCCTTCAGCTCACAAAGTTGAAGTTATGAAATAGAAATGAGGTACCTATACCTATACCTATGGGAATCGAGTACCTATTGGACATAGACAGTTTTGAGTAAATCATAGGTCCAGACCGCCATAATTGGAACAATCAGGTCAATACATATTATATTCGCAAGATTTTTGAACTAAATCGCGGACCTAAATTTTTTTTAACTAAATTTTGAACTAAATAGAGGTCGCCATATCAAAAACGACCCACATCGAAAGATTACTTTTCATACTTGTTTTTCAGATTGTTTCCCCTACGAGATCCTCTGAAAAAACCAAAGAGTTCTTGGCTTGTCAAGATGAAATGCTGCAGATAATAGAGATATTCAATCGGTGGACCAAGTGGCTAGCAAAAACGGTACCCTTCTCCCATATAAATATACTTAACGATTGAATAAAATCTCCTGTGTGAACCAACTTAACACCAGACGTTTTAGGGCCTTTATCCACTGCTCCGGTCCGGCAAACGTTAATAACCGATCCGATTTAGAAACACACAAGAATACTAATAAGCTTCTCCACTACTCCGGCATCCGGTTTTATACGGCCCGATAATTTGCTAGATCGGAACGGTATTTTACCGGTCCGACGTGATCGACGTACAAAAACAATACACGTTTTTGCACCGCGCATACAACCCAAAAATGTTCCCATACTATTTTATTTACATCAATAGAATGAGTGGAAAACGTCCCCTGCCTCGAATAGAAAAACCGAGGAATTTTAATAAAGCACTGCGTCACGTCCATTGCCGATTATAGTCGGATGAAGTGGAGAAGCATAATCCGGCATCCGACATTTTTCTCATGACTGATTCCGGTTCCGACGCCGGACCGGAGCAGTGGAGAAAGGTCCTTATCCTTCCTCTTTTTCTTCTTAGCGTGTGGATGGCAAAACAAATTTTATCAAGTCCTTACTAGACACTTGCGGCAATCATTAGGTCCTCCTGAGTGCAGGTGTTATGGCACGCAGGGCACGATGAGAGATGACACTTCCCCTAAAGGGAATGTAATGGGTCAGGGTAATTTTGTGGCCTTAACCTGTCCGCTGTTTAGGAATTAGAATAGAACCAATAGGAAGAACTGCATTTCATAATAATATTATATTATAATCAGCGTTAAACACGTTTATTTTTTAAAGGTCGCTGAGACGGATGCTGTGAAAATACCTCCCGGTCAAAATGAGTCGATGAGCGAAAGGTAAGGGTTTAGACCGATCCAATTTCACTAATAAATTCATTGGCCGTGTCGAATGAACGGCTAAAGTTATGACCGACGAGCAGCAAGTACCTAACACTGAACGCTTTAGAAATACCAGTTATGTAATGGTATAATTATTAATTTAAATAAGAAGCCTATTTGCCCGGCTAAGGGCAAAGGTTGTATCAGAGCCTGTAAAGCATAGTAGATAGTAGGTATATTTTTCTTACAATGCAATAGGATTGGTGTAGATTTTGTATTATTGTATTTAGACATAAACATAAACATTTAAATACAGGCACATACATTGCTTCTGGCCCCACACTAGGATATCCTGTTTCGTGGGAACCAGAAACAGCGACGTCAGAAACATCCAATACCTGGGTTTCTTTGTTTTTTGTTCCCAGCCGGGATTCGAACCCGGGACCTCTCGCATGGTAGTCAGATGCGCTAACCGCTACGCCACAGAGGTCGTCAACTGAACTCTTTAGAAATGCCAGTTATGTAATGGTATAATTATTAACATAAACATAACAACATTTACATACAAGCACATACATTGCTTCTGGCCCCACACTAGGATACCCTGTGTCGTGGGAACCAGAAACAGCGACGTCACAAACATGTAAACATCCAAGACCTGGGTTTCTTTTTTTTTGTCCCCAGCCGGGATTCGAACCCGGGACCTCTCGCATGGTAGGCAGATGCACTAACCGCTGCGCCAC
Organism: Yponomeuta plumbellus; assembly: GCA_947310845.1. Classification (NCBI taxonomy): domain Eukaryota; kingdom Metazoa; phylum Arthropoda; class Insecta; order Lepidoptera; family Yponomeutidae; genus Yponomeuta; species Yponomeuta plumbellus. The sequence goes on along the minus strand of OX371193.1, from coordinate 18,705,657 downwards.
AGAGGTCGTCAAGCGTATTAATTTAAATAAGAAGCCTATTTGCCCGGCTAAGGGCAAAGGTTGTATCCGAGCATGTTAATCACAGCAGATCAGATAGTGGTACATTTGTAGCTGTTACTTTTTTCCTATTTTCCTATATATTCCTTTTTTCCTACAATGCGATAGGATTGGGGTAGATTTTGTGTTATGTATTTCCTTCTTCAAACATTTTCTGCAGACCTTTGTCTTCAGTCAATATTTCCTTGTGCTTATTATTATTTTCTCTACAATCATTTATTCCAGAAACGCTCTCAAGATACGACCTAAGTCAAATAAATATAAATCAGGGCAATCCCTGAATTTAAAAATTCCGTATTAAACGTAAAAATCCTCCACTTTTTTCCAGACGCTGGAACTACTACAAGGAGAAAATTGAAGAGTGTTCAAAAGAATGGTTAAAGTACAATGAACATTTGCAGTTGTGTTGGGGGGACAAGTACTGGGCATCTATTGCAGGTATATCCTATACAATTATCTTGTTAACCAATGATATTTTCTCTAAATATTACAATAGGTAGTTATGTAGTAAGACATTTCAAAACGGGACGTCAACGAACGTCGAATGCTAAGTGAATTTATTAGTAAACAAATCCAAAAATGTTGGGTCGGTCACAATGAAGGTGCATTAAATCGAAATTAGGTATTGCTATTTCATAGTGCCATCTAGTGTATTAGTCACTGGTCAATTGAAGAAATTGATCCAGGAAAAAGCTCCTTTTATTTTTTATTTATTTATTCAGTTAGGAGAATCATCAGCTTATAAAATTAATCTAGTGGAATAAAAATAGGTAACTATGAGCTAATAACAGATTCTCGCCTATAGACACAACTTAACTAAAAAAATGTGTGGACTTCATGCTTTGTCCAACACATAACTTACACTAACTGTAGACAATCTAATATTAACAATGATTTTACAATTATATTGTTATATTTAACCTGTGATATTTATCCACCCGCAAAGAAAGGCGCACTGATTAAGCGTCTTAGGGTGTGGACCCCTGTATTGAACAAATCTGCTTAGGTGTTACCTCGAATGACACGATATGCAAGAGTGTGAATATACAACATTGTGGACTGACATCTAGAGAGGATAAGGGAACAAAGACTGACGAAACAAACAAACTGAGCGAATGCGCATGGAAGGGTCAGTCAGGGACGCTCCAGATACTTCGACTAAATTCGGGTCGTATTAGAAAAGTTAATGGTATAGATAAAAAAACGAATGGAAGGTGATCTGTCAGGATCGTGGCTATTGACAGTCTCGGGTCTCTGCCTACCCCCCTGTATGTACGATCCAGGAAAATTGTTCCAGGAAAACGTTCTAGATTGTCGCGACGTAGCGAAGGTTTATTTAATGTGGCCAAGCTCTTCGCCGTAGAGCGAACACGAAATTTTGTCGCGACAACGCGAACACGAATCTTTGCCTTCAAGTGTGGCCGCAGCATAATGCTGCCTCGCTACGTCGCGACAATCTAGAACGTTGCTAAATTCATTTTGCCCTTTGATGTGCGGTATTTTACCGACAGCATCGCGAAGGGTGTTTGTATTCGCGATGATGATTCGCGATAGGACGAATTTTTTGGCCAGACAGAGCGATGGTGGCGTAGTGGGGTTGACCTTTGCTTCTCGATCATGAGGGTCTGGGTTCGAACCACGCATGTACCAATGACTTTTAGTTACGTACATTTGTTTGCACAGCAACACCATTCGCTGATAAATTGTGCCCGGATAACGGCGACAGGCTTGCCACTTGTCACGTTTGGGACCTAATAAACTCGGCAAAACGTGGGTCCAGTTCTAGAGACTGGTGCCTCTGCCTACCCCTTCGGGGATAACGGGCGTGAGTTTATTATTTATTTATTATTTATGTCGCGACAACGCAAATCTTCGCGTTACCGCGATAGTGTGGCCGTACCATTAATGAGCTCACAGAACAGCGTTTGTGCCGTCAGAGTGTCTGCCGGCGCGGCAGCAGGCCGGCCCCGTGTGGGTGGTTAGCGCGTGCGGCGCCGTGCCGTGCGGCGCGGTGGCGGCCGGCGTGCACGGCGGCGCCGTGTGCTGGCTGGCGCGCGCCGCGCACCGCCGCCGCGTGCTGCCCGCCGCGCTGCTGCCGGCTCGGCACTGCTGCTGGCTGTACGCCGACGGCGCCGTGCACTGCCACACTAAGTACCAGGTCGGTGCCTGACTCGGCGGCGCTAGAGATACACTCGAGGTCTTGTATCTAGTGCACTAGCGTCTCGTACTTCCCGCCGCGCTGCTGCCGGCTCGGCACTGCTGCTGGCTGTACGCCGACGGCGCCGTGCTCTGCCACACTAAGTACCAGGTCGGTGCCTGACTGACTATGTTAGACATCGGCGCTAGACCTACACTAGAGGTCTGGTATCTAATGCTCTAGCGTCTCGTGCTGCCCGCCGCGCTACCGATACCACCCGCGCCTCACTGCTGCTGGCTGTACGCCGACGGCGCCGTACACTGTCACACTGAGTACCAGGTCGGTGCCTGACTGACTTGTTAGACAGCGGCGCTAGACCTACACTCGAGGTCTTGTATCTAATGCACTAGCGTCTCGTGCTCGTCGGCGTACACTGCTGCTGGCTGTACGCCGACGGCGCCGTGAATTGCCACACTAAGTACCAGGTCGGTGACTGACTGACTATATCGGACGGCGACGGATATCACTAGAGGTTTGAAAGCGCACCACGCACCGTCACCGCGTGCTGTGTGCCGTGTGCTGCCCGCCGCGCTGCTGCCCGTCTGACACTGCTGCTGGCTGTACGCCAACGGCGCCGTGCACTGCCATACTTAGTACCAGGTCGGTGCTTGACTGACTATGTTAGACAGCGGCGCTAGACCTACACTAGAGGTATCTAGTGCACTGGCGTCTCGTACTGCCCGCCGCGCTGCTGCCGGCTCTACACTGCTGCTGGCTGTACGCCGAAGAGCCGTGCACTGCCACACTAAGTACCAGGTTGGTGCCTAAGTATATTGGACGGGGACGGAGGTCAGTAGAGGGGTATCCTGTTTGAAGCGCACCACGCACCGCCGCCGCGCTACTGTCCGCGTGACACTGCTGCTGGCTGTACGCCGATGGCGCCGTACACTGTTACACTGAGTACCAGGTCGGTGCCTGACTGAGTATGTTAGACCTACACTAGAGGTCAGGTATCTAGTGCACTAGCGTCTCGTACTGCTTGTCGCCGCGGTACTGCTGCTGCCTGTACGGCGCGCCGACGGCGATAACCATGTCACTCTCAGTATCAGCTCGGTGCCTAACTGAATATATCGAGGCAGTGCAAGGAGGTCACTAAAGAAGTATTCTGGTTGAAGCGACCCATGCAATGAATCCGCGTCTATTGTACGCCGACGGCGCTGTACACTGTCACACTCAAGTGCTCTACCAGGTCCGTCGGGGCCTACTAGAGCTCTAGAGTGTTGTAGTAGGGTCAGCGAAAGAAAAGGGCAGGGACTTGCGGCGCTAGATGTTGCTAGAGCTATCTGACAGCCGTCTTGGCGCGCCCACGCAGCTCCGCCGCGTGTTGCCAACTACTTGGTCTACGCCAACGGCGCCATATACTGTCACACCAAGTACCAGGTGTATGTTAGAGAATGTAGAACAGCGGCGCTAGAATAATGTTTGGCTAGAATTAATGTAGGTTCGGCCAGCGAGTCCACTAATGGCCCGGTCGAATTAAGATTTGACACGGAAAAATAAAGTAGCAAATTTTCCTTCGGAATTCGGAAGGCCGGGAAAACGACTTCTTCCTTTCTTTTTGCGATGATAACGACTACCAATCCGGAATTGGCCCCCGTGGTGGAGTATGGCCTATACCTTCCTCAGGGAAGAGACCCGTGCCCCTTGAGTTGATGATGAACGACTACCTAACCTAACTTATCTTTTTTCCGCCCAGGTAATGTGCAACGCAGAAGTGGCGTGGGTACCTTGGAGAGCGGGCTCGATGCGAGCCGCGGCCATCCGCGTGGCTCCTGAAGTTTACGTGGGCAGAGTCCTCTACCGCGGGAACCACTTAGTAGGGGCAGTACAACCGCCGACTTACCGCTGCCACGTGGTAATCTTCAGGCGGCCATTCGCCTTTAGTTGTTACGAGCTCCTAATTCTCGCGACCGCGTCGTCTTTTAAGTCCAAGACGGGGTCGGCTTCCAAGAGCACGTAAGCTGTGGTCTAATTCGTTGAGTTTTGGAAAAGTTCCGCTTTGGGTAAATTGTTGCCATGTAAAATGCGTAGTATTGCTTTTGAGCTGATTTGTATCGCTTTCAACGTTATTTTCCGAGAAGACAAACGTAGGTTTTTCTTGGATTCATTGCAAACGCTAAGGTAACTGAAGACGTGATGTAAATTTTGTTGTGCATGCTGAGTCGATTGTTTATGGAGATTTTGGATTGCCTATTTTGTATTGTATTGTATTTTTGATGTTATTGTGTTGTCTTTATGTATTTTGCATTGCAGAAGAATTAAATTACCTATTTAAATTCCACGTACTTTTATTTATTTTCAATCGTGGTTAGATCTACTATAAATAAAACAATGGAATATTTCTAAACGAATTTTAGGTAGCAAAACAAAATGGTGCGTTAAAAAATAATTTTGATAAATAAAATCATATTACATTTAGATATCTAGCGATCTAGATGTGATGTACGTACCAAACAGTAAGAACTAATATATCATTTATGTATTACAAAACATTATTGCCACAATATTTCCCTTTATATACAAAATGGACAAACTATAGGAACAGTCAGTCAATCAATATCTATTTACCACTAATTTTAGCACAATTTTAACAATTTTACAACTATAGGTTACAGTATAATCTAACATTTAATTCGTTCTTGCACATCGCAAGTATAAACTACATTTAATTTTGTGACTTACTTTAGATATTTCATTCATTATATTGCATCCAAAACATGTCATGGTTAAGAGAGTAATAACAATGTTCTGTACTTAGTGGCTTTTACAAAATTTCTTTAGGTTTAACCAAACCAGTGTAATTAATTTCATACGATCAGTTTTCTGATTCCAATCTATTCCAGCGTGTGTCATTTAAGTTGTCTCAGCATTTTTGAGAAGGTAATCTGCTGACGTTTTTTTGTTTAAAAAAAATAACTTTAAATAATTATGTTTGAGGCATATTTTCAGTGGTTTCATTAATTCAAGTAAAATACTAGAACATAGTTTATAATTGCTGTGACTACTGTTTATCACTTCACATACACAGGGCGTATCAGTAAGGCCCGGTCAAACTGAAGATTCTTTTTGACGCATTAATAGAAACAACACTGAGAGCAACTCATAAATATTGGAAAAATATCAACAAAATTGTTTTTAAAAATCTATTAATGTCAAAATGTATTAATGGAACAGTTAATATATTTGCAATATTTTGGAGGTGGTGTTAATAAAAAATTGTGATGAGTAGAATAACCCCCAAGTTTCACGAAACCTTTCGGTCACACCCTGTTCAATCTGACCGTTTGGAATGTTCTAGACTTATATTATGTAAGTAGCTACTACGAGCAAAAGTTAATACAAAATAACAATACATTTGTGCTGTCCCACTTAGTAACCCTGCATACGTCGTAATAACAATAAACACACTCCCGATCAACTACGCCAAAAATTACCGCAATTAATAGTTTTTGTTGAAAAATTCACAATATTTCTGTGAATCTCTTCTCATAGTTGTAAAAAATTGCACTTGATCGAGCTACACGAAATACAAGACATTTTGACAAGACCTAATTAAAGATTTCTAATGACTTGAAGCAGTCTTTCGTTGCCAAAACTTCAATAAATATAAATTAATTAATAAAATAATGTCGATGCGGCCGCTCTTGCCATCCAATACATCGAAAAATGCATGCTGAGAGAATAAACAATAACTAGTTGAAAACCCGGCTTCGCTCGGCTAAAATGTGGACTGGCTTTGGTTTTTCGTTTCACCTTAGACCATAAAGTACACAATGACACCTGTGACACGCGGTGACGTGACCAACGCAACATTGGTGACATTGACATGTTGACTTCGGAACGCTATAATATAGAAAATTCTTCATTATTATATTGAAAATACTCCACAGTCCGAATTTTCCGCCTTTAAGTTATCGACTCGGATTGACAATTGTTTTTACGCTATTCAATTTGATGTGCATTTCGTTCGAGTTTTTTAATAATTACGAAATTATTAACATAGATGCTCGTATGTTCATTGCATTCATAAGTTTCATGGAAAAGATCTCACCCTATATGACAGTTACAAGACACACTAACGGCCGAATACTCAAACGTCATTCAAATATTTAAGGGCATCTTAAACAATTGACAAGCCGTTAAACACAAAATTCGAATACACAAACGTAAGTTAAAAGCTTCTGTTACATTTAAGTGGAACTCAAAATAACTTGTAGTAAAACATCACTCAGCGAAAAATTCGTATACTCGAACGCAAGTTAAGTAGCGCGATTTAGCTGTCAAATCAGCTGTCAAATGAGTTGAGTAGACTTTAAAATTTGAGAGTGGTCGCGAGGTCTTTCAAATCGTAAAAAAGTTTTAATATCAGTGAACTTCAGTGAAAAATCAATGTCCTTATCATCATTATCCTCTTTGTCGGATGAGGAAAGGCCTAAAGTGCCTCGAAGAAATGAGGCGAAGTTAAAATAAGCTGGGCTTCGCAAGTCAGATCAGAGCCTACCGTCGCAGAAGTCCTACCAATACAATACTTGAGGTCGCCGTCGTCGGAATACGACGAAGAGGACATCATCATCATCATTAGTAGTAAGAAAGAGTTGTCATCGTGTTTACACAATTTTAAATAGGTAGTTTTTTACTTACTTCTTTACTATATCTACCAAAGTTTCCTTTTCGGCTGCTGTGTAATTACACCCTCTTTTCTTCTTTTTCTCCATTTTTGGATTGGTGCCGTAATATTTGAGAAAAGCTTTCAAGCGCAAAAAAAACCGCAATAGGTACCGCAATATTTTTATTGTGGTAAACTTTTCAAACAAATGTCATCGAGAGGTAGCTCTAACGTTTCATTCTACGGCAATTTAATATATTATTATTTCAACATAAACATTTTGCTTTGTACAAAACGAGGTAACTATTTATCTAGTACAATAGTTTTTGTTTGTTGCATAAATCTAACAATAACTTATTTTATTTTATTTTTATGTAAAAACTTAATATTTGAGCATAAAACTTAAAATTGATTGAACAAATTCTGCGTAAAACGGATACACAACGTAAGTTTGAATATTTTGTAAATGAAAACAGACTTGTTATTTATTTGACGGCTTCTCAGCTGATCACGGTCTGAATTTGCTTGAATGACGTTTGTGTATACCACTTATATTTAACAGGTGTTCAAATTTGAATGCTCTTCAACTGAGTGATCGATTTGACTGGCGTTTGAGTATTCGGCCGTAATATTATTAACGGTAAACGTAACTCTAATTTATCTGTTACGGGTATAGCATGTCCTGCCTTAACCACTGAATGATTTCTAAGAAAATTGCATAAAATAAATAGATTACATCGGACGAATTGTAATAAATATAATAATTTACCCAAACAAGACGTAGGTGCAGCTGTTACCTACGGACAGTAAGAGCGTTTTCACATTGTTCAATCCGTTATCGACGACGACGATAGCCGACATCCGATAGCTGACGCCATGAGCTGGTGAAAATATTCGACAATATCGTTCCGATACGGCCATTTTCAAAATGGCCCGCGTTTCGGACTTCGCACACAGAGACAATTTCGATACACGTATAGCACACATACAAATATTATCTTCGGACAACTCACAGCCGTCCGATGGTGCCAGACAATATGAGAGACTATTTCATACATTTTACTTAACCCGATATCGGATCGGCATCTGACACCAATGTCGGATGTGATAATGTGAAAACGCTCTTATCATAACGTACAAAAAACTTTTTTATTTGAAACTTAACTTATTAAGTGTCGGTGTACTTATAACATCGGACCAAATATAGGAAACAGTAAATAGGCTAATAGGAACCGTAAAAAACTGAGATTTAAGCCACAAATTGGAGCGAAGGCAAGAGCACGTCAACAACAAATATAAATTAACCTACTTACCTAGTAGCGGCGTCTATTCTTCCTTCTTTTTTAATGCGTCTCTGGAGGCTGGTTCTTCAGAGCTCTCGTCCATACTCGCACCGGTGTCCATACGGGATTTGTCCACTGGATAGAGCCTGAAAAGTTTAATAAGACCTTCACATCGAATCTAGTTCATTTTCAAACTAGGTAGGTTAAGCAACGGCTTAGAAGAGTTACCTCTAAAATGCACAAATTCAGCGTTTTCAAGTACAGCTAGTTAGTTACTCTTCTGGAGACTAAATATGAAATCACGAAGTGGCTCCAATTTTATATTCGCCTTTTATCGCTCCTGAATCGCTCGTAGCCCCAGCTGCCTGAGTGATCTTAAACGATCACGAAGGTTAAGCAATATAGGACGCGTTCAGTGCACGGATGGGTGACCGTTTTATGACTAACCCTAGTGGCATTTTTCCGAGCGGTTCCGTGATTCGCAAGGCACGTTAAGCAGTTGGTACCGGCTGCCGACGATACATTGTAGTCGTTAAGCCAAGACTTAAAAACTTCTGACAGTAAGACCAGACACTATTCTTACAAGCCTCCACCAATCCGGATTAGGCCCCCGTGGTGGAGTATGGCCTATACCTTACTCAGGAAAGAGACCCATGCCCCTCAGTGGGGACATAACGGGTTGATGATGACACACTTTTTATCACTATATTTCTAAGCAGCTGCATTCTCCATATTTGGAATTCTAAGCTTCAGTTACTGTTGTTGTTACACTTTATTGGACAATTAAAAAAATAACAGAATATAACTTAAATTATATGTTTGTTTAAAAATTACGTGCTTCTAAAGAAATTTCTTCCAGTCAGCCTCAAAATGTATTATTTGTATGTTTCTCATTTTTCCATTTATTAAATAAATGTAAAATGTATACACCTATGTGAACTAACAGACTATGCTTTTGGTTTAATAATAATAATAACCACCACACTAGTCTTGACTACAGTCCGTTTTTTTAATTCAATGCAAAAAAAATGACGCGGTGTTACTGTACTAAAATAGTACCTGGATGACCGAGCTATGCTCGGTATTTTTTTTTGATAAATTGTGTTTTTTGGAAATTACACTCAGACTAAGGGGCAAACCCCTGCACGCTTTCACGCGCCAACCCCCAGCCGCTCCGAGTTTCACTCTCCCTTGCAGTCGGCCTAGGGCCTCGCTAGACACTTTTGATTGAGATTTGACGCATGGGAACATGTATGGTCTCGGCCTTCAGCCTCAGCCTCAACGGAGCCTCAGCGAGGTTTCTCTTGCCCGCCCGCTTCGCGGAGCTTGAGGCCTCGCAAATTTGTCCCATCCGGCTTTTCATTGTTAATTTTACGCTGGAACACGGGACGTCTTGGCTTTCAGCCTTGGCCTGAACTGAGCTCTATCGCTCGGCCTTCGGCCCCGCAAGTTTGTGCCATCTGGATTTTGCATTGTTTCTTTTACACTGGAACCTGACCTGGTACTGGATGGAGCTCAGCCTTTGGCCTCGCCTCGGTGGAGTTCCTCGTCCTCGTTTTGCCTTATCAAAGTTTTTCGTGCTCGCTTCGCAGGCTCGGCCTTCGACCTGGTACTGAATGGAGCTCGGCCTTCGGCCTTGCTTCGGTGGAGTTACCACGTCCTCGTTTTGCCTTGTCAAAGTTTCTTGTGCTCGTATCGCGGGGGCTCGGCCTTCGGCCTCGCAAGTTTGTCCCATCTGTGTTTTGCATTGCTTCTTTTACGCTGGAACTCACAACGTCTTAGCCTTCGACCTGGTAATGGATGAACGTCATCGTTCTGCCTTGACAAAGTTTCTTGTGCTCGCTTCGCGAGGCTCGGCCTTCGGCCTCGCAAGTTTGTCCCATCTGGATTTTGCATTGTTTCTTTTACACTGGAATTCGCAACGTCTTAGCCTTTGACCTGGTACTGGATGGAGCTCGGCCTTTGGCCTCACCTCGGTGGAGTTCCTCATCCTCGTTTTGCCTTATCAAAGTTTTTCGTGCTCGCTTCGCAGGCTCGGCCTTCGGCTTCGAAAGTTTGTCCCATCTTGATTTTGAATTATTTCTTGGTCTCAGCCTTTGACCTAGTACTGAATGGAGCTCGGCCTTCGGCCTCGCCTCGGTGGAGTTACCACGTCCTTGTTTTGCCTTGTCAAAGTTTCTTGTGCTCGTTTCGCGGGGCTCGGCCTTCGGCCTCGCAAGTTTGTCCCATCTGAATATTGCATTGTTTCTTTTACGCTGGAACTCACAACGTCCTAGCCTTCGACCTGGTACTGGATGGAGGTCGGCCTTTGGCCTCACCTCGGTGGAGTTCCACGTCCTCGTTCTGCCTTGTCAAAATTTCTTGTGCTTGCTTCCCGAGGCTCGGCCTTTGGCCTCGCAAGTATGTCTTATCTGGATTTGGCATTGTTTCTTTTACACTGGAACTCGCAACATCTTAGCCTTTGACCTGGTACTGGATGGAGCTCGGCCTTGGGCCTCGCCTCGGTGGAGTTCCTCATCCTCGTTTTGCCTTATCAAAGTTTTTCGTGCTCGCTTCGCAGGCTCGGCCTTCGGCCTCGAAAGTTTGTCCCATCTGGATTTTGAATTATTTCTTGGTCTCAGCCTTTGACCTCGTACTGAATGGAGCTCGGCCTTCGGCCTCGCCTCGGTGGAGTTACCACGTCCTTGTTTTGCCTTGTCAAAGTTTCTTGTGCTCGTTTCACGGGGCTCGGCCTTCGGCCTCGCAAGTTTGTCCCATCTGAATATTGCATTGTTTCTTTTACGCTGGAACTCACAACGTCTTAGCCTTCGACCTGGTACTGGATGGAGCACGGCCTTTGGCCTCACCTCGGTGGAGTTCCACGTCCTCGTTCTGCCTTGTCAAAGTTTCTTGTGCTCGCTTCGCGAGTCTCGGCCTTCGTCCTCGCAAGTTTGTCCCATCTGGATTTTGCATTGTTTCTTTTACGTTGGAACTCGCAATGTCTTAGCCTTCGACCTGCTACTGGATGGAGATCGGCCGTTGGTCTCGTCTTGGTGGAGTTCCTCGTCCTGGTTTTGCCTTATCAAAGTTTCTTATGCTTCTGGGACCGCCCGATTTCTCACCTGAGCCAATACAACCTTGTTTCCCTTGGGGGTTTTCAGGGCTCCTTCAATAATTTTATGTTATTCGTTATAAATGCAAAACGGTTTATTTCAAGCTACGTTAGATTCGAACAGGTAACAGACAAGCAAGTAGTGTATCTATAAAAAACGTAGATTCTCAGCGACATAGGTAGGGGTATTTTTAGTTCCTATTTTCGATAATAGATGGCGATACATGTCCTGTTGGGTTGATATAAATCTCCAACAGATGGCGCTAGGTGTCAAGTTGTAGCTCAGAGAAATTTACCTTCGCATTCTAATGAACAGTTTTTTATTGCCCAAAACACTGATAAAAGAACATTTTCTAAAAATTAAACCTACATGGATCAATTAATTGGCCCTGAAACTCCCTGCATCCTAAATTCCATGAAAATCGTTGGAGCTGTTTCCCTAGAGAAATTCGAGCTTTGCACCAATGCCACAGCTTTAGGAAAATGTTTGTTTTCTTCGAATAAATGCAACAATAATTTGGGTTGTGACACGATTAAAAAGTATGGTTTCAAGCATTGTCCATCAAACAGCGCCTTAAAAAATAACAAACAAAATAAAAATAATAATAATAATAATAATAAACTCACGCCCGTTATCCCCGAAGGGGTAGGCAGAGGCACCAGTCTCTAGAACTGGACCCACGTTTTGCCGAGTTTATTAGGTCCCAAACGTGACAAGTGGCAAGCCTGTCGCCATTATCCGGGCACAATTTATCAGCGAATGGTGTTGCTGTACAAACAAATGTACGTAACTAAAAGTCATTGGTACATGCGTGATAAAAAAAAAAAAAAAAAAAATAAAAAAAAAATTGTTCTAAATAACAAAGTTTAATCTCTGATGAGCATTGTCCTGATTTTTTTTCGTATTTCTTTTCGAAACAACAAGGTACTTGGATACGAATTAGGTGCGTTGATAAAGGCTCCTGATAATAGGTTTTCACACAAAAAAATGAACTTGAAAAAAAAAAGAATAATTTATTTGTCAAGTCTCGAACTAGGGTCTTCTGATTACGGTATCGTCTTACTTCCCACTTGAGCTACTGCAATCTGACATATTGTTGCGAAAATTACCTTCTTATAGTGTTGCAGTTATTTCTTTGCCTAAAACACGGTAAATTTCATGAAAATCGCTGGAGCCGTTTCCGAGATTCTGATTATATACAAATATATATACAAGAATTGCTCGTTTAAAGAGATTAGATAGATAGATAGATATAGGTCTACTCTGTAGTTTTTTTTTACCGTGAATAGAAGACTTGTGTGACCAAAATCCTTATCACATCAAAGACAGTATAGTTTAATTCCTCATAAGAGCAAAGTAAAAAAAACACCTACGTAGCACAAACAATTTTTACTTTGGATCGATTGTATTAAGATATCGACGTGACTGTTTTATTTTTTTGCATTGAACTAAAAAACAGACTTTAGACCAACGAGGCAATTTGAATACATTACACACTCACCATCTTTGGTACAAGTACACCAGGAAGACCAGATCGTCCCTGAAGCAGGCCACGCGGTGCGCCGTCGGCATGGTTATTATGAAGGCGAATATGTCGTCGATGAACGTGTTGAACGCCTTGTACATGAACGCTCGCCACGGCAACGCGGCCACTGAGCGCAGTCGGTAGTTGACGAAGAGTTGCGGAAGCATGAAGAGGAAACCGAACGCGTAGACGCCGTTCACAACACTGTGCAGCGCCCAGGAGTACCAGCTAGAAGGGACAAGAGTGGAGGGTGAACACTGAACTTCTCCAGCAAGCAGCAAGCAATACGATTTGTACGAAATATTGACAACAGTTACAATGATACTTCATTGTAATCTGTAGAGTTCTAAAGGACCCGAACGGGCCACCATAACAGTGGTTTTTAATTATTCTTTCATGCCCGGTCCCAATAACCTACCAACCAGCTACCACCAGTTAAAATAATTTACTACTATACAAAAAAAATAAAAAAATCTGCAGCAGGGATTTTGTTACTGGTTTTTGTTAATACTCATATTGGGCATATACGCTGCATGATTAATTAATTTTGATTCACTCTAGTTATCGAGATAAACGGAACGTAAGAAATAATTGAAAAAATCAAATCACCCTACCAAAACTGTGGTTCATTGATTTGTTTTCTCTTATGTTTGTTATGTTTTCACGAATTTAGTTACAACAGCTTCACTTAATAGCTATCAGACCCCGAAGTTATCAGTTCTTATCGAATTTTTTGTGTTAAAGTGCATTTTTCATTGCAAAAACATGAGTTTTCCACGTAAACTATCCTAATAGTTTTTGCTTTATTTATTTATTTATTTTGCTTTATATCCATTACTATTGATAAGAATGGTGTCTGTTTCAAGTATGTGCGCTAAAAATTTCCAGCCCTTAGCATGGAAAAATTAAAAGTAGGCATCTTTGATGGACCACAAATACGTACACTGATAAAAGACACTGAGTTTGTAACCCACATGACACAGATTGAGTCTGAATCCTGGTTAAGCTTTGTTTTGGTAGTAAAAAACTTTTTGGGGAATCACAAAGCGCCAGAATATCAAGAACTAGTTGCAAAAACGCTACAAAATTTTAACAGAGTAGGAGATTAACATGAGCATAAAAATTCATTTCTTACACAGCCATTTGGACAGATTCCCGGATAACCTGGGTGATTACAGTGAGGAACAAGAAGAAAGGTTCCATCAGGATATCAGGATAATGGGAGAAAGATATCAAGGTCTATAGGACAGCCATATGATGGCTGAATATTGCTGGACCTTGAAAAGAGATTGTCCTGACAAAGTAAATAAAAGAAAATCGCAAAGAAAAAGTTTTCCAAGTTCTTCATTTATTATTCTAGTTAAGAGCATCCTCTTACTATTATTTTTGTGTATTTATTGTAAAGATAAACAATAAAAATATTTTTTAAATATTTCTTGGTCAACTTATTGGGGAAACTTTTTGAAAAAATGTTAGGAGCGTTTATCTCAAAAACTGGAGTCAGTTTGACAATTCTGTTATTTTTCCCGTTATCAGCACACTCGTCTTATACAAAATCGACTTCACATACCCCTGCCGCAAAATGACTATAGCAGAATACAATAGAAAAAAAAACTGAACATTTCAATATCGCGTTGACAGGTAACTGTCAGTTATCTGTAGATAGGTTATTGGGACCGGCCAATAAAGGTCATCCAACATTACTGTTGGATGACCTTTATTGGTAAATGTAAAAATTATGAATTAATATATTCACTGATTTGTTGTATTTCTTGAATAAGCCGCACGCAGCACCACAGGCAATTTGCTTCACCTCATGACTCGCGTTATTCCAGCAGTGGACGCCGGTGGGCAAGTAGATCTGCCTATTTTGATTTCAAAAAGGCCTTTTGGTTTCTTTTCGGACTATTTACGGGGCAGGCGACAGTATGTCGTAGGAAGTAATTTGGGACCCTTGGAGTTTATCCTGACGGTAAACGATCTTTCTGAAGCGGTGACGCATTCTACTTGCTTGCTTTTTGCGGATGATCTCAAGTTAGTGAGAGAGATTGAAGATGAGTCGGACTGTCTGGCATTGCAGTCTGATATAGACAGAGCAGTGGCCTGGAGCAATGGGAACCGGCTTTTCTTCAACGTGACTAAGTCTCAGATCATCTCTTTTAGCCGCAAACGCTCGCCGCTTCTGCATCAGTACCAAGTGAACGGCACTCCTTTACAGCGCGTGGAAGAAGTAAGAGACCTAGGTGTTCGACTTACTGCAGATTTAACGTTTCGTGAACATATCGTTAACGTTTATAATAAGGCATTCAGGAACCTAGGGTTCGTGATGCGTCAGTCGCGAGAGTTTACGAACATATCCGCCATACGCGCCCTCTACGAAGCCATTGTAAAAAGTCACCTCGAATGTAACTCAGTCATCTGGAGTCCACATGAGAAAAAATATAGGCTCATGCTGGAACGTATCCAAAACAAATTTGTGAGGTTTATTTACTTAAAATTGTACGGAGTTTATCCTTTTTATCCTTTAATGTATCCTATTTTGTTCTTATTAGGCATGGTGGGTTATAACCAGCTGGAAGTGAGAAGGGGGTTGGCCTTAGCTACCTATGTGCTTAAATTATTGCGTGGTGTGCAGTGCAACCCAGGCCTGCTGCAGATGAAAAAAAAATGAAATGAAAATAGTTTATTTACATAACAGATATTTACATTAGCACAATCGGGCAAGATCTTCCTTTTAAGTATTTAGAATACTTGTAACAGGAAGCTCCGCTCTTCCACATTGGACGTAAGACTAGTTGGTCTTGTTTACACATTACATTAGGTCCTTGAAATTTAGATGACACAACATGCTATGTAAAATACTAATTAACGAGTTTTTAAGGTAAAACTATAGTATCATGCGTATGTACCTATAGTGTAAAATGATGAGTGTATGTGTGTGTGTGTGTGTATGTAAGATGGTAAGCCTATCCGTGCCAGACCGCAACGTGTGGCGCAGACGGCGCGTCGATCTGCTAGCGGTACCGCGCGCGCGTACTAACCTGCTGCGGGACGCGCCTCTCACCCGAGTTATTCGCACTTTGAACTGTATCTCAGAAAGTACTGACCTGTTTTGTTGCTCTCTGAATGAATTCACAAAAAATGCGCTTTTTATTTTATGCTATAACTTGAATTTGCGTAAATCAAATTTTTATGAGTGATTCCATCCATTTTATCAATTTTTAAGCTTTTATTGACATAAATTTATATTGTTTTTAATTAGTAATTGTATCGAATGTTTTATATAAATTTTTATTGACATTATGATTTAATTTAAATTTTATTGGAATTGAATTTATTTTTATCTATTTTTAATTTTTGCTTCTCATGTTTGATGTATTTGATTTGATTTAATTTCATTTCCTATTGGAAATCAATGTGGCTACGAGCTATTATTTATATTAATTAGTTATCTTACTTAGTGATTCCATCCATTTTATCCATTGTTAAGTGTTTTTATTGACATCCCTTTATATTGTTTTAATTATTATTTGTATCTAATGTTCTATTTTAATTTTTATTGACATTTAACTGATTATGATTTAATTTAAATTTTATTGGAATTCAATGTGTCTACGAACTATTATTTATATTACTCAGCTACCGCAATAGGATCTCCTGTAATAATAGCTGTAAGTTATGGTAATAAATAAATAAAAAAATTTAAAAAAAGTTGTGTGACCAATTCGACCTCCGAACGTTCGTTCCACAATTTAATTTTTTTTAATAAAAATGAATGTAAAAAAGTTTACATTAAACTTTTAACTACGAATGAGCACGCGAGTCATTAAAAATATTACAGTATAGAGGCACACGGGAAACAGGCTGTACCTAATTTAAAAGGCATCTAAAGGGAACGTGGCAGTATCCAACGCACCTATTATTAGGGTGGTCTGGACGAAGCTAGTACAGAACAGTTACCTCTTATGTGGCTCGTAAAGCAGAGAATAAATCGCTCCGGCGACGCAGAGCGGGTAAAGCAGCATAGAGAGGTAGCGCATCGCTTCCGCGTCCGCCTTTGCCGTGGACGCCTCGTTGGCGTCCGCGCTCGCGTCGCGCCATACGCGCAACCGCCACCCCACGCGACTCACACGCAGGTGCAGGACTTTCGTCACTTTCCAGAGCTGAAACAAGAATGTGGAATCAATCGTTTCCTTATGAAAAAACTGGGACGTGTGATATCCGCCGAATCATCAGGCGCCAAGACTCAAAGATTACTTTAGATTGATGTCGTGGCACCTGCACGTCGGCACTATGCAAATTAATTAATTTATTTTTAGAAAATACAGGCACAGATAGTTTACAATATATATTCTATTTACTGAAGCGAACGACTAAAGGTAAACAAAGACACAGCATATCTCAAACTTACATCTCACTCGAAATAGCTCATGCACGCAGCTTTGCTTGCATCGTTGTACTATTATGTATTCTGTGGCATCGTATACATCGGTTTGGCAGAATCAGCGTTGGGTCCGGCTCGCTCGCCCATATTTTCCGTTTCGTAGTTAATAACAAACACAAAAGTATAAAACAACTGGACGATGGACCAAAAAACTTTACCAATACCTTATTTACAATGATGAACAGACTAAAGATAAGTTACCTATTTCATTTTCTTTAGTCGCACTCCCATCAACAACAACGTCAATCTTACTTTTTTTTGTCTTTAATTAAAAAAGAGGTTCGTAGTCAGCTCTCCATACTTCTTCCTACACTTCGCGTAGCCCATTAGCATAAAATAGTCGATAATAATCGGCCTTTAAACAAAAGTCCGTCATCTTTCCTAGTTGCGAACATATTTGGCAGCAGTAGGATCGCTTTTATTTGAGGACCACTGAAATTTTAGGTATTTTTTGGGGCATATATCTCTTAAGCAAATGGTATTTTCATGATAAAATAAAATATTAGTTAAATAAACTGCAAGTGGGGGATAAATCAGGTAATAACAGTGTTATTGTGTTAATTGCTTAATGGTATTTATTAGGCATATCGTTTTGTATAACTTTGCTAAATATTATGCAGTGTTATAAATGTGGCATATTGAAAAACCAAATTTTTGACATGTTGACACTTAGTCGTTCGCTTCAAAAAATAGACTGTAGGGTATTCATTTATGACTTAAACAATGTCGTTTATAAAAACAT
The DNA here is from genome assembly GCA_947310845.1 of Yponomeuta plumbellus. Lineage (NCBI taxonomy): Eukaryota > Metazoa > Arthropoda > Insecta > Lepidoptera > Yponomeutidae > Yponomeuta > Yponomeuta plumbellus. The sequence goes on along the minus strand of OX371193.1, from coordinate 18,687,711 downwards.
AAAAACACGATTCCTTAGAACACTCCACAATCGCCGTATAAATGTTCTTTAGGCTTCCCTTGCAAAGTCTCTAAAATAGACTATTGTTTTGAAATATTTAAGTTCAGCCTGAATGGATCACTGTGCCCCAAGATACAATTGAATTCAGACTGGTGTTCAGAGTTACCTCACATTTTCTTATATTTTGTTCTGCCCAGTAAACATCTTTGATTTCATTGATGTTTACCAAGCGTATTAAGGAATTGTGTTTCTACAAATAAGGTTTTCGTGGTATGTCCAGTCAACCCACCTCAATGACAGCGCTGACCCCGGCCGGGACGAGCACCAGCATGGAAGTCTGCTCGTCCATCAAGTAGAAGAATATGACGAACTGGGAGAAGGCGCGCCACAGCACCGTGCGCGCCGAGAGACCGGCCAGCGAGCGCTTGCGACGCCAAAACGAGACGTCGTTCTTGAAAGCCAGGAAGTCGAACAGCAGCTGGAAAGGTTGGAGATTTTATTGGTAGTACTTTACAATTTACATCGATAAAAATGTCGTGTCAATGTGTTTGTAACCGAAGTCCTCTGAAATGGCTTCACAGATGTTCATGCAATTATTTGTGTGGTCTTAAAAGTAAATTTACTTAGAAGTAATCTATATAAATAAAATTCAAAGTCCTGACTGACTCATCAACGCCCAGCCCAAGCCATTGGACCTAGGAAGCTTAAATTTTGCACGGAGGGTCTATATATAATATAGGTAAGGAATAAGACCGGATTTTTTGAAATTCAACCCTTAGGGGGCGAAAAGGGTTGCCAAAATTTGTATTGTCTAATTTTCTTGAAACTTAAAATAAATACTCTTCAACACAATTGATTGAACACGTGTTTCGCCGTTTTTATAAATTTAACCCTTATGGGAGTGAACGGGGTTGCAAAATTTTGAACTTAAGTCCACGCGGACGGAGTCGCGGGCGAAAGCTAGTGAATAATATTGTTGGGAGAGGCCTATATCCCTCTGTGGACTGACACCGGCTGGTTATGACGATAATGATAAACTATGAATCGATTTGATAATAATAATCATTCGTAGAAATGGAAAGCAGGAGGGAAGGCTTTTGCCCAGCAGTGGCACACAAAAGAAGCTAAGTAAAAAAAATATAAATTTCGTAGAAACATATATCTACGCGATTTGCAAGCCCAGTCTGAACTGAGAGTGATTTCGTGTTTGTAATTTTCTGGGTCTTGGTTACCTTAGCACAGGGTATCCTAGTTTGAGGCCACCCTTGTTATGCACATCAAGTCCTGTCGGAATCTTTATGTTTGTGGTACCAATTAGTATGGAATTTGACAATTAACATGATTTGAATTGTTCAGGAATTTTTTTTCGGTAAATAGGAGTGATGCACATTAAATATTTAACGTTAAAATCTAACTCTTTACAGCACACCATATATCTATTATAAAAGTGCCTATAGTACTTTGGGGACTGTTGATTTTCAATATAGGAGTTTTAACAACTTTCTTTTTGATAGGTATTCTTTCAGGGGGTATAAAATATTTTTGTATAATCATGTAGGTTCCCAAAGTTAGTGGTCTCGCAAGAATGTTTTCATAGAGTAACAGAGTTCCTTTTGCTGCATTTGTCTGGATTTTATTGATTTACATGATCAACAATAACATGGAAACTGACAATAATCACAACAATCTACAAAAACATGGTAATGCCAGGCATTCACATAAAGAGGTTTATATACTTACATGACAACTGGCAATCAAGACAGTAGCCGACAGCAAATAAAGATTTGTGTCCGCAAATATTCCTTTAACATCATCAACATCCTTCTCACTGAATCCCAGCGACTTCAAGTGATCCAACGCTAGGCGTACATGAAGTGCCAGCCTTAGGGAGCCATATGATGTGGGTGCAACAGTTACTGTGATGTTTGTTTCTTTCATTGTACTATTTACGAGTTTCAGGTGAGATAAGCGGGACTTGAGTACATTGTGCTGGATGATCGGTAAGAATTTGCCTTGTCGTATTCTGAAAAATAAATAAATAACAAGTTTATTTAAGTAAAAAATATGGATTCATGCTTAAATCCAATGCATAGTGTGACTTATTATGAAATAAATAAGAATTATATTTTACATACCTTATGTAGGGGTACAGTTCCCCTGGAATCCTCTTCCATGGCAAATTTAGGTTATCCGTAAGGATAGATATTGGGACAATGCTACTAATATGAGCATATGGCCTCACATTACTGTTAATTTTTCTTTTCAGTTTTTCATCCTAGAATAAAGACAATAGTTTAATGCTTAATTAACTGTGCATGCAACAATTAATATAGATGTTTGCTTGGATTATATCAATGTAGATAAATAGATGTTTGCCTGGATTGTGTCTGAAATAATAGTCTTAGCTTTTGACTGAACTGCAGCAGGTAATATTATAAAAATAATAATAATAAGTAAACTCACACCCGTTATCCGTTGGTATTAAACAAGCAGAATTAATTGTTTAAATGTATATATTTTTTTCATTTCTGATTTCTGCATGCCCTTCAAGAATACAAGTGTAGGTTTTATATTGTAATTTTACTCTTACTCGCTTACTCCCGCGGCTCTACGATACAAAAAAGTCATCGTAGAGCCGCGGGAGTAAGCGCATTCGACGCAGATTTTTTTTTAAGTAAGATGGCATTCAAAAGTCATTTTGGGCCAAAATGTCGCTTATGCCCTATTACCTTTTAACCGTCGATATGGTTAATTGAAAAAAAAAACTAAATAAATAACTATGTTAGTGATTTTGGTAATTAGTGTAATTACAGTGAAATACCTACCTATGATGAAATTATGTACACAAATAAAACCTAATAAAATAAAAAGATATTAAAATTTATTTAATTGAGTGTCATACTAGATAATAGTAGTAAAACACTCAATTTATCTATTCTCAGTAGTATGTAAAGTGATTTGCAGAGTCAGCCTGTAAGGTCTATTACACTCATAGGAGTGAGTGAGTGTATAGTGAGCTATCATTTTATACTGAAATTGAGAATAGATAATTTTGTGGGCACCTAAATGCAATGCAAAAATGCATGTACTCAAACAGTGAGACTATTTTTGCCTTTGCATGGAGGCATTATTTTTTCCTTTGAAGATAAATATTAGAAAAATGAACCAAAGAACTATCCATGAGAGATCCATATCCTTACTTGTTGCTGTAACAAATTGAATGTAGCTGCCTGAGGCTCAGTGTGTGTTATGAGGGACAGAGTATGCATTGCTTCAGTGCGTTGAAGGTCCAAGAAATCCTTATAAATCTGTCCATCTCCCAACAGTACAGCATGGAGGAACAATGTACCATTATTACGGGTCCTTGAAGGTAGGGCGAGCTTTATATCACTGTAAAAAAGCATTGCATTAAAGTAAGAAAAGAAAGAAAATCAAAACAAAAATGCACGATTCCTTACAAAGTCATAGGTTTCTCATAGTCAAAGTTCAACGATGTATGAATTTTCTTCACAGATTCCGTTGAGTAATCATCAGTGTAAGGTTTCTCGTTCACTGAAGCGTATAAAACGAGATGCTGCACTGGTTTTTTAGCTAAATACGAAGAGTAACATTTCTCGCCACGACTACACTCTGGCGGTATGAAAATTTCAGCTAAAGTCCATATTGTATTGATTACATAGCCAGCGAAAATTAACGATAAGATCAAACTAAACGATATATATTTCATCACAGTTATTTTAGTCTATTGCCGTATACCGAAATTTTAATTTTACAGAAAATATCGCCCTAACGACGAATGTACTTTTTCAATTTTTGTTTGCCAACTTTGACATTGACATTGCTTTGACAGTGACAGTACTTTATTTTACCTGGTTCACATGACAGCACAATTTTTTAATTCGCTTAGGTACCCATTCACTATCTGGCTGCACTAGGCCTATCGTCTTAGATCACAGTCACATTCAGATCAGACACAGATTATTACTCGTCACGCTGCGCGTCCGTTCATTTCAACCATTTCAGATATTATTTGCAAAGAAAAATCCGTATACACAACACACCACACACACCACACCATGCGGTATGCGGTCGCTCCCGCACCTGTGTCCCGCACTCGATTCTTGACCCTGACTGAATATGTAAGCAGATAAAAATCTCCGATTTCTATTCATCGTTGAATTAGGTTCTAAAATGAAATCCATGACTACCCAATGCGAATCTATTTCATAGGTGTTAGTAGCCGTAAATGAATGGGCTTGAAAACAAGTCATTAATCAATTTTAAACGTTTGTTTTTCAGCCAAAACCTAATCAACATAAAACCATACCCGGAATAATGTGGTAAAGGGCGCACAACATTTTAGTGGGAAAGTATGATTTGTTTAGATGGCAACACTACGACGAAGTAAAAAACACCTTGCATGGATTGGAAGGATGGGACGAACGAAAACGTAAAACGCAAAATAAATCCTTTACTTCTGAAAGCATTGATACTTTACTAAAAGTAAGAAGTAGTTAAGGTAAGCCGTCATAGTTGTTTGCTTTTGTTCCGCAGCTAATTCCAGTTTTACATGTTTACTCGAAGGTCTATGTGGCAGAGCCAGTGTTTTGACAGTTGTCCGTGATAACACGATAGGTATTGATTGAATTCTCACAATTTGTTTATATTTTCAGGACGAAGCGTTCGATGTTTGTACTATTTGACGAACACAAGAAACCTCTGATATACGTCAAAAATGGTAACAAGTGACAGTATGATTTCAAGTGATAGCCATGGACGCTAAAGACCTCCGGACCGAGCCTGTACTCAGCGAGCGCAACAGCGATGGCAATACTAATTACGCGTCGAGCGGGGTCTCATTCCAATGCGCCGACAAAAATAAGTCGTATCACGAAATTGGATCAAACTCATTGCCTAAAGTGGATGTACAGACGACGCGACCATGCGCCGTCATAGGGCCGGATCGGATAGTGCCGCAACCGCATCCCACCGTTGACCCGTTCATCAAGCATGGGCTTGTGGAGCCTTGGCAGCTCACGCGCCCACCTGAGTACCATAAGCTGCCTGACTATCAACACCAGCTTGCTAGAAACATATCACCACGGCAGACATTCCAGGAAAATATGCCCAGGATTATGGTACCACCAGTACATTACAATCCTGCCAAGGTCAACGAAGATTCAGCTGAAAAAAATAATCCTATAACCAAAAACACAAAGTTAACTATGCCGTCTGAACCTAAATACTGTGAAGTGCCTTATACTGTTAATCCTTTGACCAATGAACCTAAAAGTGTTAGGAACACTGAGTTGCCTGTACCTAGTGGAGATCCAGTGTTAGCGCGGAGTGCTCCCCATGCCTGGCCGCCCAGTGGAATGAATATGAGGGCTCCACGGGGCTATGGCCCATCAGAACTTTACCACTACCCAGACTACAGTAACTGTGCAGCCCCCAGGAACTTACCCATAAATCATGTGCATCGGCCTGGAAATGAAGAAGCTCTTCCCATGTATCCAGACTCCTACTACCGTGGAGGAAACATCAGATTTGAGCCATACCCCACAATCAAGGACAGATACCAGACACCGAGGTATGATTACATAACTAATTATGCTAACCCATACAACCCACCACACTATCCTGCTCACAAATATGACATGCAAAAACTACCATCCTCTGCCATGTCATCCCATCCATATCCTGGGTATTCACAAGCACCCCTCAAGTATTTAGAAAAGATGAGAGAACCTCTTAGAGATAGCTACCAAAGATCTACAACACAAACAAATTATGGTGTTCCATTTCACAATCAAGGAATGCATCCCAATTATGGGTCAGCCCCAGGGAACTGTTTGCCAAATAAGCTGTATACTTATCCAACTGATACAACTGCCGTTTCAGACCCACATACAAAATTACCATATGAGACAAATAAGTCTTACATGTCATCTAAACACTACCCAACACCAAACAACTACTTTTTGAATGAACTAAATGGCTCTCAAATGAAGCCACAAATGGTGATGCCGAATTACCCGGCAATGAACATGCATCCTGTTCCACCATACCCTTATTATAGGAAAGAAAATATGACTTATAAAAATTATGAATTTCCAATGCAATATAAAAATGCAGACCCCCTGTACAATACTCAGTTGCAAAGAATACCTTCACAGTTTTCTCCCAACATAATTTCGCCAGTGGATTCAAATACCAGCAATGACCATGCATTTTCAGTTTCACCTGAAGATTGTGGCTATGTTAGTCAATCTTCTACTACAAGCATTAGAAGTACAGATTCGGGCATGAATAGGTATAGAGTGTATGACCCAAGACATGGGTATATGATTCGGGGATCACCTTTAGCATCAAGAGTTGATTCAGGTTCAAAAATAATGAGCAACAAAGACAAGAAAAATATTGATCTTAGACAATTTTTACAATCATGGAATGAAGGAGATGATGAGCATGGTGAGGGCAATACTAATAAAGAACCTGTTCATTTTAACATTTCTGACACAAAACGGTATGAAGTGGTTAACAACCAAGAACAGCTATACGTCTTGGGCTTAGTCAATGTGCCAAGTGAAGAACTTGATAAGTATGAACACATTCAAAAGGTGTCCAAATTACCAGACAATATCAAGGGATACACTAGTATTGATTTGCTCAATCAATTTGAGGAAGCTATTGAATCTAGCAAAGTCAATAATAACTATGCAACAAGAGCACCTGAAAAGACACAGACTGCAATGAAGACAAAAGCACATTTACCAAACGATCGACCAATTTCGCCACTGGATGTGGAAGCCAAAATCAGTCAGTCAGTTATTCATAAAGAAGTTGGGTGTAATTTTGAATTGCGACTTTGTAGTCCAAAGATGATGAATGTAGAGGTGCCTTCTTCAGCTCAAAATGTATTGGGAGAGCGAGTCATAGAAAAAGTAGCAAATCCACTCATTGTGGAATCGCCTAGTATGATGCCCAATATTGAAGAAAACTGCAGCATTGTCAAACGCCAAAACCGAAGAAGATCACTGAATGGAGAAGAGCCACCAAATATTCCAAGTTGTAAAATGGTTAAGACACAATACTCTGTTGAAACAACGGAAAGTAAAAAATCGGACTATAGTATTCAGGACCTAGAAAGCAATTCAGGCGTTTGTTTAGCTTCTTTGCCAAGACTTGACAATGATATTGAATTGAGCTTTCCAGAAGTTAATCAACAATTTATCAATGCTAATAAAGTTGAACCTACGACCTCTACACCTCGCGAAGATTGCCCGCCGTCAGATATCAATGACACTGCGTCCTTTACTTCAAAACATCCCAATGAAATAAAAGATGCAAGTATCTGTCCTTATACTACGAGTGAAGAGTTTTCAAAGCTGAGTAAATACCGGAAACTTAAATCAAATAAGGAGTCGATAGATGAAAAACTGGCTCAACCTGTAAGAACGGACAGCGTTATAATAAAAAATCCTGACAATCCTATGGCGGAAGAGAAGTTAAATCCTTATTTAAATAAGAGGAATGAATTGGATGAGTGTAATGAACGACTAGCACCCACGCCGGGGCCTATGAATTTAGCAATGCGTTCACCTATCGGCACTGATTTTACAGAATTAAAAGAGACTACAAAATTGAAAATGACCACTGCTGATCTCATCGATTTAAGTGCGGCCACAATTACGACATCAGCGGCTGTTGACTCAAACGATATACCGCAAACTATCGATATTGAAAAATGTTCTTCGGAAAACGTTATTCATAAAGCAAATTGCGCAAAAGAAACAAATGACACGGAAGAATTAGCTACAGATTTATCTTCAACCAAAAATTACGTAACTGAAAAAAATCAGACCCAAGAAACAGATCCATCATTAGTTATAAACCATAATAGTAGACTGTTAAGTAAGAATGAAAGCAGCTATAATGAACCTGATTGTAAATTTGATGATGAAGAGGAAGTTCTCAGCTTAGAACAAGAAAGACGTCGGCAATCGCTTTCTTTAGAAGCCCGATTAACACCATTGTCAGAGGACACGTCCAGTGATGATTCTGAAACGGAATCGGATGATGGAGCATACATCGATGGCGGTGACACAGAAACTACGGTTCGAGAAACGTCAAAGACTACTGTGACAAAAATCTTACAAGGAGCTGTAGCAAAAGAGTGCTTATCCTCGATGGTTAAGAAAGATATAAATAGTTCCGATTCTAACATAGATAATTTGTTGACCCCCAAAGAATCAATACTGCAATTACCATCTAAGGACATTAATTCGTCCAATTGTGATTCAAAAAAGGCGGACGAAACTATTGTTAATGCAGTATCGGAATGTGAAATTAAAGTTAAACCTGATACGTGTAATGAGGTATGTCAAAAGATACCAGAAATTCAACAGTCATCCAGCACCGCAACTTCTCTAAACGGTGCAATGAATGAAAACTCGAAATTAGAGAGACAGGACAATCCGTCTGATGATTCAGATTGTGATTCTTTGAGTGATTCTGAAACAAGTTCATCTGGGTCCACGTCAGAGGCGGATGAATTCTCCAATACTGATGACGATATTGAAGAAATACCCAAAAGCAATTTAAAAAGTGAGGGTTTAGATACGTCACTTAAGTGTCCTGCGACTAATGAACTTAAATCCGTAGACTCGGACATATTGCCAATTACTGATGGACAAGAAGAAAATACAAGTGCCGCTTATAAAACTGTAAATGGATCGTCAACCAAGAGATCTGAAGGCATCAATTTTGCGACTAATGAACTTGAATCTACAGACTCTACTTCGGATAGACTGCCAACCGCTGATGGAAAAGGAGAAAAACAGAGTGTCGCTCCGAAATCATTAAATAGATCGTCAAACAAGATATCGTATGATTTAGAGTTGCCTAATACAGATCTATGTTCGCGTCAAGAAAAAAATGAAAATGTTACTAATGTCGAAACTGAATTCAATAGCGAAAATATAAAAATAGTTGAAAATGACAGTTTAAAAATACATAATAGCGAAAACTGCATAGAAGATGGTGATCCTTCTGGTTTCGATGAAATTTCAGCGCCCACTGACACCGGGAGGAAAGATATTTCCCAAGTAGATGAGGATCAGTGTTCAGTTAATTCAGATTTAGAACATCTTAATATAATAGTCCAAACTGATAAAGATAATTGTAATGCAATGGATGTAACAGAAAGTTACTGCGTAAGTCAAAGTGTATCTCGTAGAAAATCAATTAATTTCTACAAGGAATTATTCTGCGCAGCGTTCCAACATTTAATTTTAGAAGAAGGTTTTGTGTCAGATTGTAAATATAAAAGGCTTAACGTGGTAAATGATTGTACCACAAATAAATCCGAATATACTTTGCAATCCCAAGAACAAGTTACAGATCTTGTAGAAGAAAATCTAGAAAGAATGCATGGCAGCAATGCTCAGAGCTCATCCAATGAAACTGAAGAACAGTGTAGCAACATAAATTTTAATGAATCTGATACCACAAGTAGAACCAACTGTGATAAATCGGAAGCAAACGGAGATTCAGCATCATTTTGTAAGCAAGAGAACAACGAAACAGTGTCTTCTGCAACCAAGGATCTCATTTCCAGCCTCAGTGATGAACCGCAGCATGATAAAGACAAACATTATGTAACTGAATACACTCCCATAAAGGTCTCATGTAAACTTGAAAAACTCGAAAATATTCCTAACAACTTTATGAAAGCAGATTCTAATAATGCCCAAGCGAAGACGGGTGTAAACGATGATAAAGTGAATTTAGAACACTGCACAGATGACAATTGCTTTGAGAGTAGTGATTCATTTCATGTAGATTTAATTAATGCACAAAGTGATGCAAAAATCTTGCAAAAAGAAATAAATGAGAACTGCAGAGTTAATGCAAAACCACAAAATTATAACGACAGTGTAACACAATGTCAAAATAGTAATATTTTGGAGAGTAACAGTTCACACCAACTTATTCCACCATCTCCTAGTAACTTTCAAGATGCAGATTGCGAAACTGTAATGGAACCACAAAGTGATAATGCGTGCGAAAATGCAGTCGTTTCAGAAACAAGTATTTCATGCCAACCTGAATATACTAGCATTCCACCAACTCTTACAGAAAGCTCAGAAGAAGTTCTTTACGACCGTTGCCAAACTGAATCAGATATACACAATGAAAACGTAAAATATTTTGAAGATGACGCTGTTTTTGAGGAATCTGTTTGCTACGCGACTGAGCATGTCGTTACTCCATCTAATCTTTCGAAAGAAGAATCTTGTGACAGTTGCCACCCTGAACCAGAACCTACAAATATAAGCTGTAAAAAATGTTCTTTACAAAGAGAACATTACAAAAAAATAATAAACTTCAATTTAAACAACTCTCGAGGTTGTCGTCGAACCACAAAACGATCTCTTTCTGAGTCTGCCATCTATTCCAACAGTCACTTCACCGACAAAAATAACGTAAAGTTAGAAGAATGTTGGAGTAAACGAAGAAAAGTCGCAGACATCAATCAAGTTACAAATTCACCATTCCTAACATCCGAAAACATTTCTAATCTAATTCAAAGCAGACGAAATTCGGTATCTTCTTTCTATCACGATGAAAATGTTTCATTTTGTATACTTATTGATAATGATTGCATTATAGCTCAGGATGAATTCGACCAAGAGGCAATTTGTTTCGCTGACATACCAGAAGAGAATTTCAGTACTGTCGTCGATAACCATATACTTGCTGTCAATGAAGAACCCAGAACCGCAATTCCGTTAGATCATAGCAGAGCTATTGATGATGTGATTGTCCCATTATCTCCAGAAAAGACAGTAGAAGAAAGTTGGGTAGATGACGTAGCTTGTGTGGAAACAGTAGTTAGCGAGGAAGTTGTGGATGACAACGAAATATATGACGGTATATCTGTGGCATCGCCGAATTGTCATGATGGTACCTGCGATTCCGAAAAATCTGACCATAACATGTTTAGCACAAACGATCACGCAGAAAAAATTAAACACATCTATGGAAATGAAATGTGTTCAAGTCAATCAATTGATCTTTTAAAAACATTATACACAACGCCACAAATGGACGTCAATAAGACACTTCATTACACAGAATCTTTAGTTTTAGATAGCACAAATGAAATTGATCACGTGGAAACGGAGAATTCCATTCCCACGATACTTAAAGAGTCACAATATGATTCCAAACTCGATGAAGTTGCTACAAATTCCAATTATGAACCTCTAGAGTCAGTACAAGAACTTACAGAAAATAATTGTTTCGATGATGTTGCCATAAATGATGCAGACGATGCGACAAAAGAAAGCGGTTCTTATGACGAAGTTAAAGGCAGTTCTGATATATCGGATAAATCCCAAGATGACGTTGTCCTACTATCGGAATCAAGTATAGATGAAGTATTTTATCCGAGAACTACTGACGACCATCCTGATAACAAAGGATCTAGTTCGTCGCCAGAAGTGTCTTCAACTACAGAAGAAAAAAAGTCTGGTATTTTCTTAAAAATTACAAACTTGAATGGTTCGAGGATGTCGCATATACATGACGTGGATGTCGATAGTAATAGGAGAATAAGGTGTAAGTTTACTGAAGAGAATGATTACAGGAGTAACTTAACATCATCTCGACCGCTAATTACCAAAGCTGCACAAAAGTATATCCCCCCATTAAAAGAAACTACCATAAATGACTTAAAAGTTAAACTCTTTTTACCGGAACGTAGTCTTTTAAAACTGAAAAATATCAAAATGACCAAAGAACAACCTAAGATGGATTTGCAAAAGCAAAACTGCGCAAAAATTAATTTTAAGACAAGTAAAGTGGAGACGAAAAAAAAACCTAAACCAAAATTCGAAGATGTTCTTAAAAGTATAGATGAAATTCAAATAAAAATGCTTAAAGAAAGGAACAGAAAGGTTGACAAAATTATTCCTAAAGTTATAATAAAGAAAAATGGGAATGGGTCCCATTACGCTAGTTCCTCTGGCAGAGAAGTTTTCAATCCTGACATGACAGGAAGAAAGTGGCAACCGTGGGTGTTCTTAGAAAAACACAAGTTCATCGATAAGATGGCTGTAGACGGTAAAACGCGGGCAGTTTTCTGTCACAGGAAAAAAACTTTTATTTTGGCGGAACATTTCAAGAAATATAGGTCAGCCGGAAGCACTAAATTCATTATTTCCCAGCCAAAGCCACTTACTAATCCTCCTAGACCATTGAAATATACAATCAAGTTAAAACAAGTATATGAAGCTTAGCAAGTCAGTTCTCTGGACTGTTTTAACTAAATATCTATGAGATATGTAGTTTCTTTACACAATTTACTATTCCCACCATAAAACTCATATTTACATTCCTATAATTGGCTGATTGATATCCTAGATGTTTAGTAGATTTGTTACCCAAAGTTTAAACCGTAGTTAAAGCCAAATTATTCAATGTGATAAGTAAAAGACAAAATACCAGAATTTTAGCCATGTTAAAAATAACATTGATCTGAAGTTATATTTATATTTTTTCGTTATAGTTTCAAAGTTTATCGCATCATTCCATTTTTACGTAATAAATAATGTATAATAGTAACTCAAATATAGTTTTAAGATGTATTTAAAATATTTAACTGTTACGCACGTCATGTTAATAGCCATTGTAGTGAATATTGTATTTAATTGTTAGGTTTCAAATTATTGATATTGTTTTTAGATAAAATTTTGATTCATCAAAGTTATTGCTCAAGATTGCATTGTAAGTGAATTAAGTGATAAAAGATAAATTACAAAGCTCTAATCTAAGAGCAAATTTAGTACCATGTTTATATTTATAACGTAACTATTTGTTTGTTATTTTCTTAGACCTGCTTTAAAGTCAGGTTAATTGTGTTTTGATTAATGATTTAAATCATGGTATCAGTTATGATTGATTTTGCTCATTGATTGAAGTATGTGAGATGATTGAATGAAAGTTAAGTTTTGTCAGATGAAGTACAAAGATTATAACAGATTGCCCTTGATCATTATGTAAGAGTACCTAAACAACAATTGATAAGCATGTACACAGCAACCATGATTTTCTCCAATGTCGCAAGAAACATAAAAAGTTTAAATGCTATAAAATTCAACCATGAAATAACGAAAATCAATTCTCGAAAAAGTAATTGCTTTTTGCTGTATTAGTTTCAATTAATATTTTGCTACTTATAAATCAAAGGATGAAGATTTATGTAATCAGAATCACAAGCCGAAGTGCCTCACAGACTTTATTTTGCACGTGATTCCTGACTGTAGATTCAATGTGTGCTTGATACTGTACATCAGTGCCTTTTAACAGAGCTAAAGTTTTATACAGATTAATATGTAACTATTTTGTATTTCAAGCTATTTGAGAAGTATCTACTGATCTCATATCGCCCGGGCACACATAATTTGTATACTATATTTGCCTGTCTGTGCCTAAACCATAATAATATATTTTGTATATGAACAGGGTGTTCAAAATGATACCAAATAAATGTGCTTTTATTTAAGTCCTGCGGTTGGGTGTAAGTGTGGCCTTCTGACCTAAAGAATACTATAAATAAAAATGGAGTGATTTAGTATGTTATTTATTGATCTAAATTATATTTTAACGTTTAAGAAAATATAGTAGATAGTTACCTAAACGTAAGATATCATGTTAACCGATGCCTATTGGTGAACTAAGAACCTATTGAAAATGACTACAGACATATTGCCGTCGAAAATGTGAGAATTTTTAGCGCCCGTAGGTAGCTTAGGATCTTGAAGTCCTATATATTTTGAGGCTGAACTTACATTTAGATATGGATATGCTGTATTTCATATTTTTTTCTTAAATTTGTGTAGTTAGATGATTAAGGATGTTTCGAAGTCTGTTCTTTGGAAATAATGTAACACTTTGCGTTAAGTTTTTCATTACTTAATTGTATGTTTGTTAAAATGCACTTTTGAGTGGATTGTTTGAAATTTTAATTTTTGTGCACTTTGTTGGTCGTATTTATCGTAGTAAGAAACAATTTATATGTGGTTGAAGGATGTTCTATTTCTAATAAGGGGTAAGGGATTTGTTAATAGTTTCTACTCTAAGTTATTCGTTTTACTGTACAATAATGCATATCGGCAAAACGTGGGTCCAGTTCTAGAGACTGGTGCCTCTGCCTACCCCTTCGGGGATAACGGGCGTGAGTTTATTATTATTATTATTAATGCATATCTTGTAAATGCCAGTAACGCACGTGATAGTGTTTCGTGATAGATGTTATACCAAAATGTCTTACAAACTTTCAGTCTTACTTATGAAACCACGCTTCTGTGGGAAGGGGAAAGACAAGACGTAGCCACAGTTTATTCAAACTCCCTCTGAGGAGTGTTTTAGAGGAATTGTGTTTTTATGAATAAGACCGTAACTTTACAGAGCGGAATTGCGGGACCGCGTGTGAATAAAACAAATCATGAATTTTAAGTTTATGTGTGCAATACCTAAGTGAACTGTTCTAAAATTGACCAAATAAATGTGTTCTAATAAAACAACGAATTTAATTTCACTTTTTTATAATAGGTACTTATATTTCTTATTGTTTTAAATGTTTAAATTAAAGTTATGCATTTATACAGGTATATTGACTTTAACGGCTTCTTGTCTGATGGCGCTGATGAGGTCCTGATTGATGAGGAAGATGAAGCGTAGCCCCGCGATCTGTAACAATATAGTCCTATATGAGTAACGTGTGACGCTGCGGTTGTATGGTGGCCTAATACACTTGTGAAGGGCCAACAACTACAAACATTGAATTTTTACTCTGTCAATAATCTAGATAGGTCTAAGGCTAAGTTTAGGCCTAAGTTAGAAAAGAGTATTAACTCAATTATCTGAAGTCGCAATGGATGTAAAAATCCAATGTTCTGTTTTCCCTTATTTAGTTTTGAAGTACCTACCGAAATAGTTTTTGCTGAAATCATACAGGTCAAATCATAAAGGTTTTTACTGAAACAACGAGATCATAAAATTTTCCTCAATTAATGAACGCACACCTTCATTAAAATATTTTTTAAATTATGAACCATGGGAAATTGTAAGATCCAAGTGGCTTTCACACGGTCGATTTCAGAATTTCGAATATGCCACAGAACTGTGTATCAATAGTGCCTAATAGTGCTACAAGGCACAATTAGCTAGGAAAAATATTTCAGGAGATATTAAGGCGACTCACTGAGGCAGCCAACTAGACGTCTACTTAGCAGACACATTACGAACGGCTGTATATACAACGTGGAACAGAAGGGTGTGGTCATAATTAAAGATCGTAACGAGTACCTAATGAGTAATTAATTTAATATGAATTCCATCAACCTATTATCCAAATATTGATATTGTAATTCTATCGACAAGCAATATCGATGTCTAAATTTGTCGATACTAGTAACATCACTTCAGGCCATCAGATGTTACGTACATTGACCTCATTGACCGTATGACCCTATGCATGTCTCGCTCAGTCACAGATACTCTATCTCACGAGCCCCGCCCTACGCGCACACTGGCCTAGCGAAATGCACGCACACACGCACAGATACTGTTTTAAGTAGTATCTGTGTATGTGCTTCCGTTAGGGTACCGTAGTGCGTGAGATTTTAGTTACCTCTACAGTCTGTTGCCCTAGTATTTTCAGTATTGTTTTTAACCTAAAAAAATAATATGATTTGATTGGCTTATAAGTGATCACTATTATACTTTTTTAACCTAAAGAAATATGATTTGATTAGCTTAGTAGAGATCACTATTCGACGATGCTAATTTATCAAAGGTTATTGTCCTTCCATAGTGATGTAACACTTTTGTTTTGATTTTAATATTATCGATTTTATTGAACGCAAAAAAATACCAAAACTCAGAATTGTGTGTTTTGATGTGGGCACTTGTGTATAGACTATGTACGACATTCAGAAAAACCTCTTTAATTATGACCACACCCTTCCGTTACACACTGTAGAGTTATGATTTGTATGCCAGATAATTGGGGATGCAAAGTTTTTTTTTATGATTGGATTTTATTTTATATCCTGATAGTAGACGTAATTTTAAGAAACTAATTTCATTTTTTTCGTGATTAATCGAGTTTATCATTGTTAATTAATTAAAGTAAATATTATTCGGCGTGACGTCATATGCTACTTACTGTGTGTGTAGGTGAGTTCGCGATAGCATTTGCGTGTGAATGGGCCAAACCATCTAGATTGTCTGTGGTTTAGTGTTAAAAAAAAATCGTGTTTACAGCGCCACCAAGTTATATGTTCAGGTGGGCAAAATTGTAACTAACTAATTAATTGTAAATCCGGTTCCCCATTTTTTGTTTTATTTATTCACTTACTAAGATTTATTGATATAATTTTCATTAAAATTGAAAGACGGGTTAAAATTTTCTCGTTTTTCTAGGTAAATTTCTTAAATGTTACGTTATTTATTACTAAATTCTCCACTAGCGCCGCTATCAACTGAACAGATAATATGGTGGCACTATAATATCGATGTGTTTGACAAATGAAGTTGACAGACCATTGGTAGATTTTCAGAGAATAACCTACTACAGACGATTTAATATGTGACGTCACCATAGAGGTCAAATGAAGGGCATTTAAATATTATTATTTACTCAAAATAAGGCTCATCTTTTAAGATAAAAATCTCTTACACAAAAAATACTGTAGTTTGATGCTAAGCTCGAAATGGTTTTCGATTCGGGCAGTTCACTTTTTTTTTGCATCCCGAATTGTGCGCTAATAGTGCTCCCTACATGCCAAGTTTCCAGAATAGTGCTTCAATACAAGCTGAGAAAACATACCCTGTTGTTGAGGCAGCCAACTAGACGCTTTTTCTTACCATGATTTCTTCGTAACGGCGTAGAGTTTTAAAACAAAACCTATACCAAAAAACTGTGCGTTAATAGTGCCTCTTAATGAAACACAAATGCCCCCGAATCACCTATGCGTTTAGCCAAGAAATTAATGTGAACTTTTACATACATTGAGGTTTTGGTACATGTAAGAACAAAAGTGAAAAAATAATGTCAATCAGCAAATATGGCACGGACTAAAGTATCCGGAGTCGGTATATTAATTTAACTACTAAAGTAAACTACTATTAAACCTTTCCGAATACTAGTTACCGAATCACTATGAATACTCTGTACTATTTATTTATTTTTTATCTTTCCCACTTCCAAAAATATGGAATTAATCACTATTAATAATCTATTGGTGAAATTATTAATGTACTATTTTTTATAATTTAAGATAGTAAGACGCTTTGGGTAGACTCTTCTCTCAGAAAGCGGTGAGATAATTCGAGAAATGACGAACACAGCCTTCGACATTAACTAGTACATTTTTTTTCCATGAACATGAATTTAGTTAGCGCTAACCAGGGATCAGTTTTTTTTCGGTCATGTGACAACATGGCTAACTGATTTGACTCTTCCAGCGCAACACATCGGCAAGGGTTTTCGTCCTGCGCCTGCGTCGATTTATTATGAGTAAGTATGTACTGTGCGCAGTAATATACATCAAAATTATCTTAATATCAAAAAATAAAAAATATTATATCTCAGAAACTACACGATATAAAAAAATTTCATCTTCAAATCACAAATCTCTGTTATAATTTTTTTAGGTAATCTGCCTTAGCATAACATATTCTGTGAAAATTTCGACTGGTTACTGCTAAGACACAACCCTTAGAAGGTTGAACAGGGAAGGACAGATAGTGAACGCAGAGTAGGTAAAAGAGTCTCGTTTGGCACCCTGGGTGCGATACCCTAAAACGGGAACATCCCACTAAAGCGGGGCATCTGGACATACGGTACTTACAACATTTGAAATTTAATCCTCTTTTTGGGCTTCGCCGCCGCATTCGTACTCAACATCACCAGCCCACTATTGATCAACAATGCCCAAGACGCACAGTGTACTAAACCAACTAGCCATTAGATGGCCGTGCGTGACTCTCACCGAGTGTTATAATCACTTCTCTGCTTGTCGGTATCAAATAATTGTTGCAAACAATTTTCACCCTAATTGCGTTTTCATAAGAGTTCATTTTAATTTATTGCAAAATTATTGTTTAGTACGTAGCAGTTTGCATACATTTCTTAGTTAAACGCATAGGTGATTCGGGGGCATTTGTGTTTCATTAAGAGGCACTATTAAAGCACAGTTTTTTGGTATAGGTTTTGTTTTAAAACCCTACGCCGTTACGATGAAATCATGATAAGAAAAAGCGTCTTGGCTGCCTCAACAATAGGGTATGTTTTCTCAGCTTGTATTGAAGCACTATTCTGGAAACTTGGCATGTAGGGAGCACTATTAGCGCATTATTTCGAGACTCAAAGGGTTGATTAACTTTTCGGCGAGGCTCTCTTCCCTGAGTAAGGTATAGGCCATACTCCACCACGGGGGCCAAGTCCGCATTGATGGAGGCACGGAAGACTAGTGGCTGATCTTATTGTCACCAGTTTTTATGCCGCTCTAAGGCCTCTGACTTAGCTTAACGACTGCCATCTATCGACGGCAGCCGGCACCAACTGCTCAACATGCCTTTCGAGTTGCGAAGCACGGGACCGCTCGGAAAATGTCCACAAGGCCCCAATCAAATGGAATCGTTCAGGATTTGGTGCGCAGCAAGTGCCTTCGCATTCGTTCGGGGCCTCGAATTGTAGTACAGCCCGCAGCACATGAACCCTTACATATAATTTTGCAACTAATGTGAAGGTTAATTTACTGTAGATTGAACAAAGACAACTGCTTAGACATAACATAACATTTACATACAGGCACATACATTGCTTCTGGCCCCACACTAGGATACTCTGTGTCGTGGGAACCAGAAACAGCGACGTCACAAACATGTAAACATCCAAGACCTGAGTTTTTTTTTGTCCCCAGCCGGGATTGGAACCCGAAACCTCTCGTCAATTTAATTTAATTGCTTTACGCGAGAATTTTCGTCAAACCTAGGCGTCAATCGTGAAAAAGCCGGCCAAGTGCAAGTCGGATTCGCGCACGAAGGGTTCCATACCATTATAAAAACGGCTAAAAAAACCCACTAAATATTCTGAATATTTCAGGCGTTTACCTGTTGCCGTTATCAATATCGAGCAAAAAAAATCACGATTGTTACGTGGGATATTTAAATAAACATATTTTATTTAAATATCCCACATATTCCGCCCTAAAATATTTTATTCTGTTTTTTAGTATTTGCTGTTATAGCGGCAAAGTCTGTGAAAATTTCAACTGTAACTATCACGGATCATAGGATACAGCCTGGTGACAGACGGACGATCCAGTGATCCAGTTGAATAACTAACGCCACGCGGAAAAAACATAATATCTTCTTTTACAGATCGTAATTGCAAAAACTTTATTTCAGACCTTCATTTATGGCAATGGATAAACATGATTGCTCTCAATCATGTTTTAGATCTTTTTTGCAAATTCGGTCCGTAAAAAAAATGACTTTTTTTTCCTGGGTGGCACCGGTGGTACTCCCTAGAGCCCTTAATAATACCTACCTAACAATGGTCTACCATTTATTGGAGCTCACCCACAAAAACTAAATAATGCATTTCAGGCGTTAAATGGCACGAAAACAAAAACGGATAGATAATGTAGTAATGTAGGCCTGAGCCATACTCGATGATCCCACATCTGAATCGCGCGATAACAGATTCCGTAGGTTAACAACTACATTCTACAAGTCACTAAGTTATCGCTGTTACGGTCTGAGGACAATTAGTTGCCTACTATCTCAATCAAAAACTCCCAACATTATCACCAGGTATAGTGATAAAGTTGGGAGTTTTTGATTTATGAACACGTTTTAAAACGTGTTTATAATGTTAACTAAAGAAATTCATAAAATGTTAAATAAAAATGCGGCCACACTGAGTCAAACTAGCTACTAAAAGAAAAAATAGCTGGTAATATTTTTATCTCAATGATCCTCACAGGACAGGCCTGACCTAGTGTGAGGGTCACCAATATTCTGTTACTGTCCATACTAACTTTAGATAATAAAAAAAAACTAAAAAATACATTATTACATTACTGTCTTGAGGGGGGACGCGGGACGAATGTGACTCCGATAGTGCAGGGGGAAAAGGCTTTCCCTTGACAACCGACTAATTAAACTGCATCTGAGGTATGTTTTAAGGAATTGAGTTTTCAGAAGGTGTTCTTTCCCTTCATTCACGGCCTACTTTTTAAACAGCTTTTCAGGGGTCTTATACCCGTTTTCACCCACAACACTTATGATTTAACCTAATCTTTTTTAGGGGCTACTTAACGATTGATTCGTAGCCCTTAGAATAGATTAGGTGGCCCCTAAATCTTAAGTGTTGTTGGTGAAAACGGGCATTAGAGGCGTTGTGTCTTTATACAAAACCGTTTATCTTTAACATTCTATCGGCGCATGTACGCAGACCATTGCCTTACCTCGATAACGCTGTTATGGTTGAGCTTCACTTTGTTCCCTTGGAGCACCGGCCGCCCGTCGATGAATATCGGCCGCTTCCCCTCCGAGGACATAAAGAAATCGCCGCTATTCCGCAGCCGTATAGTCGCTTGTCGCCTGGACACCTTCGCCGACGGCCCTTCCAGGCTCAGGTCCACGTCGATGGAATGGTCGCGCGTGCTGCGACCCACCGCGATCTGTTGACAAGCGCAGAGGTAACTTTAACCGTAAATAATTAACAATAACTTAGTACCAGTGCGGGTACGTCGTGGAGAATCGCTGCTATTCGAAGTCAAACATTAAGGGAAAGAAGTTTAGAGCTGGAAGTAGGAGCATAAAAAGCGCCACGCCCCATATTTGCTGTGAAACAGTTTTAAATGCTGAAATTGGAGCTAAGACCTTCGCACGAACGAGATAGCAGCCGCCGGCAGTTGACCTCAAGCGCGCTAATGGAAAACCGAAACATCCAACCGGTAGGACCTAATAAGTGGGTGCTAATGAACCGGCCGAGAGTAACCGTACTTTTGCCTGAAATCAATTCGTTGAACAGTGGCAGTGTTTAGCCAGTAGTCGCACCGCGAGTGGAATAGTAATTAGCATCGACGTGTGTACAGCTGTTAATTGATACACTTAATTAAGACGATACTAACGTACGAGGCAACGAAGCAATCGGCGCGCGGAGGTTGGTAGAAGGACACGTTTTGTTCGATGACAATAAAGCTAATATTCCCTGAGTTCAACAGCCTGCGAGCAAAATTGCTGTGTGTGACAGCCTACTCGCGACGGCTAAATTCCTCTCGCCCCGAGAAGAAAATGCTTTAATCGCGTGTCATAGCACATAGTGTGACAATTTGACAAGTATATATAAATATATACTTAGGTTACTACTGATGTGCCGCTGGAAATATTTGCTACTCACAAATATGTAATTATTAAACTGTCATAATAATAATTGTAACCCCGAAAACCCTTCAATTCCGAACACAGATTTACATCTAGATATAATTATAAATCTACATATCAATTTAATTAAACTTCTGTTCCTCTTATTTCTTAGCAGAAGAACCGATGGTCAATGAGCTGTAAAAGTTCTCGAGTGGACACCACGAACTGGTAATCCCAGCGTAGGACGTCCACTAGAACCCCGATTCTATTAGTGCATTATAGGACGATGACAGATCGGGCCACGTGACGTGTTTTTTCATACTATCGACGCGTAGAACCTTTGATTTGTGTGCGCGCGTAGACTTGATGCGGCAAACGAAACTAAATCGCCACGTTCATGCAGTTTTCATTGTACTACACTGCATTATCATAATTTGGGTCCAGTTTGCTGGACTGACGATCTGAGGTAGATTTCTGGCAGCAGCTGGATGAGGACAGAAAAAATGATGGCCTATGTTCAGCACTAGACCAGAACGGCTGATTGATTGTCTATCTCTACAGTTCATATCTCAAAAAAAGAATTATAATTTAAAAAATAGCCTGGGCAAGTCGCTGAATAGGTACGAAAGTAAATAGATAAGTAGTATAATTCCAAAACCACTCTCTTTTTCTCCTCCGGCAAACTCTCCAATATGAGGTTGCGTGGATGTAATTGCTATTAGCAATAAAACCGCCAATTGTACCTTGTCTTTTGTAACTGTCGTTTCTATAATTATTGTTTTCTTAGAGACCGTAAAGAATCAAAATGCGCAGCTCTTGAAACACGTCAAAGCGACAATAAAATAACGCAAAACCTGAAAACTGTATCTGTACTATCGATAATTATCGATTGTAATTGCCTATTACCTAAAAACGGTTTCATCAGTGTCGAGAAATTAAGCAGCTCCCAAGTTCAAGATCTCCAAACATTATCATACAATTAACCGCATTTCAATATCGTGTGAAAACCAAAGGAATAAAATTGAGAAAAGTAAACTCTCGTAAAAAAAAAATTATTTTTGGAAACGAGACGAGCAACCGACGACGCGGGCTCCGTCTCTGCTCACCATGATTAATCTGCGAATCGGAGCGAAACCTGGTCGGTCTCGTCCGATAAAAACACCCTCAAGTTGATCCGGACTAAAAGTTTACTATATTTGGAAATTTTGAACTTTTAGCTTTATGGAAGCGGTTTAATTCCTCGCCACTGATGAAAGAGATTTCAGGAAATGCGCTATTTCAATAACCAGATTAATATCGGTGTATCGAGATGCAACGATCACGCTAGCGAGCTCTACCTATGCTACGGAGGCAGGGGTGTAAAATTCCATTTAATGGCCTACCCATTACCCAAGTACCCAGCAGAACTCACGTTTACAATACCTACTCTACCTACTGACCAACGGTGAATATGTAAAATATGTACCAAATGCAATCTGTTTAAAAATTATTAAATGCACAACTTAAAACACGCGCAGTGAAGTCGAACGAATTGGTAACAATTAAAATACATACACGTACAGTACAGTCAGCGACGCCCGAAGGCTTTCCTGATTATTCGATAAACGCACTTATACCGGGTGCAATAAGAGCCACAGTGGAGCATTCACAGCTGTTGGGGGCTGTAAATAATACTGTAATTTATTGGAATGAATCGGAAATACGTGTACCTATAGTATTAATTGCTTTGTACCTGTCGTTATTTATAAGAAACACGATTCTTCTAACACACTCCTCAAATGGTTTTTAAATAGACTGAGAGTTTTAAGGTATCTTGTTTTTATAGATGAGACAGTTACTATAGAAATTCCAATAAATAGGTATAGCAAGTGTAGCATTGCAAAATAATCCAAGAAATCAATTTTTTTCCTAACATTGCTTCACATTGTACCACTGTTTCTGTAAGTATATAGGCAGCATATTTTTGTACTCAATATGAAGTTGGAAAATAACGTGACTACGAATGTGTATTTTTTACTACTTATTAGATATTGCGAATCACAAGCGTTTGCTGTTTGCACTGGGAGTGGGGGCAAACTGAACCACAGAATATAATGGTACAAGACTGAACACACTGCGCTGTGCGTCGTCGTCGTCAACCCATTATGTCCCCACCGAGGGGCACGGGTCTCTTCCCTGAGGAAGGTATAGGCCATACTCCACCACGGGGGCCAAGTCCGGATTGGTGGAGGTGCTGTGCGTGCGTACAGCAAACGCTTAGTTTTGACACCCACACCCATTACCATTATGCCGGTTTTATCTAGGTCTTTTTAAGGGAGTTTTAAATGTGACATTTATTAATTAATAATTACATTATTAACTTTATTCCGGATACACTTAACCTTTTGGAAGAGTCCGACCAGGTTTCGCTCTCACCATGATTCACCATGATGAAGCTTTGCTAATCAGAGCGAAACGGTCGGACTCTTCCGACAAGAAGTCAAGTAAGTGTATCCGGAATAAAGTTAAAAGTGTTTTAAGGGAGTTGAAATCAATAATAATATTATGTAACTTTAAATATAATGAAAAAAAAAGCTAATTAATGGTAATAAACGTTTTCAATTTCTAGACACACCTAGGTACCTATACTTTGACGTACAGTCGACAGCACATCATCCTATACTTACACCTATGCACTCTACTCCGTTGCATTACGGGCGACTTTGCAGCTAAAATGTAAAGGTAGACGTGCTGTCGACTGTACAACAGCGCATGAAATAGCCTTACAGACACTCTTTCTGATGTAATAGTTGGGCCCCATTTCACTGAAATATATATTGAACTGAACTTGTAGGGAATGCTTGAAAATATCAGAAGTGCTTGATTTTTTTTTTGTGATTCTTAACGCGAGAAAAAAGTTAAAATTTTTTTGGCCTCGTAGTTAATTTTTAAATAGTCTTAATATTTTTCCATTCGTCGTTCTGGGCTCAGTACGGCATATCAGATTTATTCCTTGGTCCGCTACTGAGCCCAGAACGACGAATGGAAAAATATTAAGATCATTTAAAAATTAACTACGAGGTCAACAAAATTGAAACTTTTTTTAAGCCTTAAGGAAGGTTATTCCTATCACCAAAAAAAAATCAAGCACTTCTGATATTTGCATCCATTCCCTACAAGTTCAGTTCGATGTGCATAGCCGATTAACCCAGAGATTTCACTAATTGGCTAGGCAATATACAACATCGAAATGTCATAATATACTACAGGCCAGTTTATAAATTGAGAATTTCGCTAAGTAGCCACTTAACTTTACTGTAGTGCTGTCTCGTCAAATTTCTCAGAAAAGAGCGTGACAGAACGTTACTGAAGAATTTACTTAGTGAAACTCTCAGTTCAGAAATCGGCCCTATGAATTATAAGTAAGTTTTTTGAAAAGCGCCTTTTTTTAAATCGTCTAACTGTCGAATCAGTATGGAATTTGAAATCTTTCAGGATTTGGTGCGATTACTAGGACTCTATTCGGTGCACGTATGTTTACTAGAAAGCCAAATTCAAACTTCACTGATTTTTCTTCATATCTTAATAGTACACTATTCTTGCCTACTACTTGTACACTTACTTGCCTACTTAGTTCATTATTTGCACTGCAGTACGATAAAGAAATTAAATATAAGTTGTCTTCAACACATCAGTACACTCAACGCACTTAATCACTGGTATTTTCAAGTGACTTTATCAACATATTTATTGCCATAATAAGGTATAAGTAAGTACAGCTGTTCCGTCTGTACAATATCTATATCGATAGCACAAATTATATTTTTGAAAAAGCTGTTTTATAGACCCCGAAAGGAAAAAACGGAGCCCTTCGGCCTGATTACGCACACGAAGCTACGTCGAAATCCTGACCTACGCGACAGCAATTAGTATGGAATTTGACATTTAAACTATTAGAATCGTTAAGGATTTGGTAAGACCAGCCACTAGTCTTACAAGCCTCCAACAATCCGGACTTGGCCCCCGTGCTGGAGTATGACCTATACCTTCGGGTCTCTGCCCGTGCCCCTCGGTGGGGGCATAATGGGTTGATGATGATGAGGGATTTGGTGCTCGTAATATAGGAGATAATAATGTTATCTATCAGTTGTCAGTTGGTGAGAAACATTTGACAAATAAAGCATGGAAGTGCGGTTCAAATCGCCAGTCTACACATCTTTGTTCAAAAACGTTTACACTCAAAACGATCACGCTTTCAAAAATAATTACCACTGCGACTGTACCAGCCGCAATAACACAATAATAATCTAGCTCAGCAAAACAAATGAACGAAACAGATACACTTTGTTGACACATTAGTGTTGTGCCGATAACGCTATCAGCACATTCTACGGAGTACTTTGGTACTTGTAGCGCAGCAAACTCGCTTCAGCGCGGATTGTTTTAACTGACTAGACCTCGCATAATAATACCGACCAAGCAAGGAATTAGCAAAGCAACTAATCGTTTCACGGCTTTTTGAGAGACCTTTGTACTCGGGCATTTATACGAAGGTAATATTTAAAAACGCAATAAATGGAGATATTTTCGGTTAACTTATTTTTGGTGTGCGAAAAAACAATGTCATTACTTTGTTGGGTTTTATTTTGTACAATGTACCAATCATACTAATTAATTATCTATCAAGTGATTTTAGGTGGCCCAAAATTCCTTGGAGGTGTACACTGGTACGCCTCACGTAATATTATTATGGTAAGAAGACTTACGTTCAAAATGCTTTTTAACCCGCTCTGCCGTGCCATGACAGAACACTATAAGTATAGATACAGTGTTTTGTGGTAACACGAATAAATCGATTCTTCGACGTAGAGCACATGATATGGCATCAAGAAAATAGTTAAAAAGTATTATTAACACGGTAGTTGCTCATAGCAATTTAGACTGTATATCCAAAATCTTAGACAGCTGTTTTGACAAAATACTACTTCTATAGGTATGTACCTACAGTCTATTTTTTGAAGCGAACGACTAAGTGTCAACATGTCAAAAATTTGGTTTTTCAATATGCCACATTTATAACACTGCATAATATTTAGCAAAGTTATACAAAACGATATGCCTAATAAATCCATTAAGCAATTAACACAATAACACTGTTATTACCTGATTTATCCCCCACTTGCAGTTTATTTAACTAATATTTTATTTTATCATGAAAATACCATTTGCTTAAGAGATCTATGCCCCAAAAAGTACCTAAAATTTCAGTGGTCCTCAAATAAAAGCGATCCTACTGCTGCCAAATATGTTCGCAACTAGGAAAGATGACGGACTTTTGTTTAAAGGCCGATTATGATCGACTATTTTATGCTAATGGGCTACGCGAAGTGTGGGAAGAAGTATGGAGAGCTGACTACGAACCTCTTTTTTAATTAAAGACAAAAAAAAGTGAGATTGACGTTGTTGTTGATGGGAGTGCGACTAAAGAAAATAAAATAGGTAACTTATCTTTAGTCCGTTCATCATTGTAAATAACCTATTGGTAAAGTTTTTTGGTCCATCGTCCAGTTGTTTTATACTTTTGTGTTTGTTATTACGAAACGGAAAATATGGGCGAGCGAGCCGGACCCAACGCTGTTTCTGCCAAACCGATGTATACGATGCCACAGAATACATAATAGTACAACGATGCAAGCAAAGCTGCGTGCATGAGCTATTTTGAGTGAGATGTAAGTTTGAGAGATGCTGTGTCTTTGTTTACCTTTAGTCGTTCGCTTCAGTAAACAGAATATACAGTGTTTTGTCACAACAAACTCGCTATATTTGATGCCAGGTGACTTTAGATGCAGTGTTTTGTCATAACAACATCACAACGTTTATTGGCTATGTATGAAAGTGGGAATTTGGTGTTTTTCAATTAGAGTCTATTGTGATTTCATCCAGTTAAGTTTGCGTTGTGAAGATTAATTCTTTTCAATTAGAGTCTATTGTGATTTCATCCAGTTAAGTTTGCGTTGTGATAAAAAAATACCTAAAATGAGCAGGGAACGTAACAAACTTATTAGTATTTGTGAAACAAAGAAGATAGAACTCCTTAAATTGTGTGAAACAATGCCACAATCGCGTAGAAAGTTCTATGAAGATTTGGTAATAAGTGATGTTCCAGATTAATCTAATGAAAGAGAAATTGATTTCTAAGTTTTTTTTTTTTTTTATTAAAAGTTATGTTATCTTGGTAACTTTTTGCCTTATTTAACAAACATAGCCCACTTATTTTCCATACCAATTATTTTGGCAAAACACTGCATCTAAAATTACAATGTTTTGTCAACACAATTATTCAATTTAGCTAGAACTTTATGCCGTGACATAAAACGTTTTATGCTATTAAATTCAAAACTAACATACTTTTTAATATAATTCTGTTACGGCTTAATTACGATCTCTATTATTAAACACATATCAAAATTTCAAAGTAATATGTTACAATTTAACATAATTTTACGTAATTTTAGAAACAAAATGTTTTTGGCATTTTCTCAAAAAACCCTGTTTTCAAATTGCAGTGTTTTGTCATGACACGGCAGAGCTGGCTCGGCGGCTACCAAATTTGGTAGCGGGTACTCGGAAGCGAAATTAAACCTTATATTAATTGACCGTCGTCCTAAAGTCCCTTGTGTCAAGGCAACTTAAATATCTCCAATCCAATTTTCAAAAATGTGTTAAATTCTCTGTAGCACATTGTAACAATACGAATTTGCCATAATCATTTCTTATTGCTCACCTACACTATTAATGACATCCACAATGTTAAAAAATAACATAAGCTGGGAGTAGATACCTTCACGCGGTAAGGGCGGAAACAGTTTACTTCTATACTGGCTAAAACTCCCAATAATATCTATCAAGATGCCTTCGGGCTTATGTTGTTATTTCGTTCGTGACCTATTGAGTTTTATGACTGTGTACCCGGTAACGCAGGAAAGCAGTCAAAAAATATTTTTCAAGATTTATGTATTATTACTTAGAGTGGAAATCGAAGCCACGACCTCAGTTTTGTTATTCAAGCCTGATAACCGCTAGGCTAAATAAACTACGGCTGACGGCTTCGCACGAAAGTAGAACACAAGATCTGTGTCGAAGAACAAACGCATTACAGCAGATCATCGAGGCAACCAACAATGCGCACTAGAGAACCTTCACAGCTATAATGTAATATAACATAAGGTAACATTTACATACAGGCACATACATTGCTTCTGGCCCCACACTAGGATACCCTGTGTCGTGGGAACCAGAAACAACGACGTCACAAACATGCAAACATCCAAGACCTGGAGTTTTTTTTTCTCCCCAGCCGGGGATCGAACCCGGGACCTCTTGCACGGTAAGCAGATGCACTAACCACTACGCCACCGAGGTCGTCTGGCAGGTAGCTATCGAACACAGAATCATGAAAAGAAAATTGATTTTTTCCATTTTCGTCAATAGCTTTCACATTACCAATGCATAATTAAAACCCGATTGTAAGGCGTAGATACCTAGTATTGGAAAAGCGAATAATTACAATCACAACACACTACAGCCAATGATAAGTATAGATTACACTGGATGAATAGATAGGTATGTGTACGGCTATGGTACAGTTGGTTTATGCCCGGTTCCAATATCCACAAAACGCTTCGTTTTTGCTTACGATCGGTTACAAATCCTACGAAATTCCTACGAACCGTCAATAAATTGTAGGGAAAACGGATCGTGGCCGGTAGGCGTATATTATAGGAACCGGGCAATAGTCGACAAGACACGAGCCTTACACGCGTGTACTCTACTCAGTGACGATACGGGTGTTTTTGCAACCAAAATGTTTGACCTACTGTCATCTGTACCTGTACATTCACAGCTACGTAGTACGTAAATTAATTATGCAAATTATTATTATACATAGAAGGAATTAAATATACATACCTATACATAAGCTGACAGAGACCAAGGACTGGACATTCCGTTCTAAAACCGATGTTTTATGATTTTCTGTTTCCCTATAAAGAAAACCGATCGCTATATTGCTATTGGGAAAGTCGATAAATTTATATAAAAAACCAACGAAAGCATTAATTTAAAAGATTCCAATTTGTCGTTGGCACTTAGGTAATCGGTTTATCGATAAGACAAATCGATACACGAAGACAGATAGCCAAATGGCGTTCCTTTTAATCGATTTGATCGAAGGACATGCGATTAGAGTTGTGGCTAATCTGGGACCCGGACTCTCAATTCTCATTAAAGTACCTACATCGTCAATAAATATGTCTAACACATAGTACATTAGTAGATTAGTAGCCAAGGGCTGTAAGGCATCAATTGCAGCCCGAGATATTTAGGCGCACTCGCTGCGCTCGTGCGCCTAGAGTTCGAGGTTGCAATTGATGCTTACACCCGAGCTAACTACTCTGCTTTACATCTCGATTGTGAGGTAAGTAGAAAAAAAATACTCGTTTTTCTTTTCGCCGCTTATGAACTCGTCGTAAGTTTTCAAATATCTCTCTTTAGAACTTTCAGGCAAAATATTGTTAATTGCTGCTTCAGCTTCCATTTTCATTGAATCGGGAGTGCAGCTTATATCTTCATCACTTGCAGAACTCATGTTTTCTTCCTAATTAGCACGTAATTATAAAAAAAAAAACCCAAAAACAAACAATATTTAAAGTAATGTCATTGTTTTTAAAGTTTTCATATTTAAAGTTTTGTCATTGGGCTGAATGCATGATGTCTATTGCCAGTATGATGGTTATATGTACGCAAACTTTTTGAAAGAGTGAAGAGTTTTTTTTTTAATTACTTACGGCCCTAGGGCTTTTCTAGTTACATTATTACCCTAGAGCGCTAGTTGGTCACCTACAAGCCCCATTTGAGGGTAATAAGGACCTACTTACTGAATATGAGAGATGTAAAAGTTATTTCCTTCTCACAGGGGTATCAAGGGCTTTATTACGAGCACGAAATCTTGAGCGATTCCAATCGTGTGACTGTCAAAATGCATTCCAAATTGGAATTTGGATTTGGATTTAGTGCGCGTAATACAGAGGCAGGAGGCAGTCTGTAGGCACAACTTGTGTGGCAGGACATAAATTATGTGTGTAGGCGCAATTTGTGTGGCAGGACATTTTTGTGTGTAGGCACAATTTGTGTGGCAGGAGGTTTGTGTGTAGGCACAATTTGTGTGGCAGGACATGTGTGTGTAGAAGTAATTTTTTTTATTGTGTTGTGTGAAAGAAGTAATTAATTTGAGTGTAATGAAGTAAGCAGCCTATATACATCCCTCGGTAGGGCACACACCATCTCTCAGAGAGAGTATGGTATTAATCACCATACTTGCCCACCGCGGAATGGCGATGTCAAACGCTGACGTATGTGAATAGCTCACACACTCAGGTTTCCTCACGATGTTTTTCTTCACGGTTAGCAAGTCGTACTTAGAAAACAAAGTTACAGGTACATACTCGTACATTTTCACTATTTAACTGTACTTGTATCCTGTTTCTTTGCCTTCTAATAAAATAAATAAACCCTAAAGGGGTTGGATATTGGCAAAACTAGGAAATGGGGGGTTGAAGTTATTTGAATCCGTAGATTTACCCCAGTAACACGTACACGTGACCTCGGGCAGTGAAAAGGAAAGAGAGAGAGAACCCACTGCTAGTGTGAATGTTTAATTTCATTACCTTTGGTCTACAAATCAACAAACTGTTGAAGTTTGAGAAATCGTTAAAGTTCGGAAAGCAATTAGGATTTATGTTAAGTTGTTTACTCATTTCATTAATAAATTCAATGTCGTCAATTCAAAGGTATCATTTTTAAACGATAACGAAACGAAACTGTATTCGATAACAATTTGTAGCAAAATCTCATTTTGAAAAAAAAATGTCACTTGGTGAGTTCTACCTTTGAACCGACGATTTATTTCAAAATTTTATATTTTTATAGGTGGATAATATCATGAAATATAGTAGCAATCTCAAACCAGAAAAAGACACGACTTCGTCGTCGTTTGCTTGAGCTAAGCGTGATATCTGGTGCAGTGCAGTTGACAGCTATACTCAATTCCACGAATCGAGCTCCCAAAGAAAATCGTCCATGTGCGCCCATTGGTTAATGCGCATCACTTTCAATAGCCACCGCCCTACCCTACGAAGCGGACGTCTTCTCTTATTGTTTCGCGAGTATTTGGTTCGCTAGGAGTGGAACGGAGTATAGTGCGATATAGTGTCACGAAAACGTTGATGTTCTATAGAACTTCTGCACTGCTCGTCAAAACACTACATTGTAGTGTCATTCACTTCACATTCGCAGTAGTCCACCCACAATACTTACTCTACACCAGTGGCTCTACTGTTACGGGCGACTTTGTGAAAGGTGAAGGGCGAGCTTCTGCTTAATGTATATATCTACTTACTGGGTTTCTGTGTGAAGTTAATATTTATTTACAAATTTATTTGCATATTTTATGTTATTTCCATGTGACCTTTGATTATGATTAACCCCACATAGTACCTATCGAACCTGTCGCCGAAGTGAACTTGCGACCGTTAGCTGACCGTACCTGTACCTAAATAACTGAACCATTTCCATGTATGCCTGCATCTAAGGTCTTAAGAAAACACTTAGGACCTGTTTTTGAATTGGGAATCGCTAAGTAACTATAATAAGGGAATAATATAAATAACACCGTTACAGTTTTATTTATTTGATTTATAAAAAGTCGATTCTACTAACACAAAATTGTAATGACTTAGGGACTCCACACACGGCGGCTATAAGGTAAAGATGTATATTATAGCACGATAATATATCTCTTTACATCTTTCCATAGAAATTGTCAGGAGACCACACACGACAGCTATAATATACATCTTTACATCTTCGTATCTTGAAGATACTGAGCTGTCTCTAAGCTATACATCCGGGGATGTAATGTATATTATAGCTGCCATGTGTGAAGTCCCTAAGGTCATAGCCCACTTACACGACTCTGCTCCCACAGCTGACAGCTGTCAGCTAATTTAAGATGCCAATGTAAAATATATCTAAAGAGCAATATTTAAAGCCCATATTTGAATTATATTATTTTTGCCGGGTGGGAGCAGAGTCGTGTAAGTGGACTATGAATGACCTTTAAAATGGTTTATAAGAGGAAATCCTGATACAAACCGTCCTTCCGTCTTAATACCGTCTCCGTCCTAAGTTTGTTTAGTACAATCAGCTCGTTAACTGTTTAAATGTCTGCCTCTTCGGATTTTTCTAAAGAAGGAGACATGGTTATTGTCCGTGAAATATTGTTACGGACTTTCATTGTATTTTAGAATTAATGTCAAACACAATAAGAACTATAAGGACATGTAGGCCTGTGTGTAAGATATGCCTGTAATAATAAGCAAATAAATGTCTGATAAGAGGAGTGCAAACTTCGCTGAACCTATATACTGGCAGCCCGATATTTATTTAATTAATATATGTCTACCTGTTGCTGTTATTAATATCGAACAAAAAACGACAAAAATATCACGTTTGCTGCATGGGAGCCCCACTTAAATAAATTATTTTGGTTTTGGTATTAGTTGTAACAGTGGCGACAGAAATACGTACCTATCTGTGAAAATTTCAACTGTCTATACTTCATCGGCCTTACTAATAAATAAGTTATACACTCTGAATAACTATTTGACGTATATCTATTTATACTGGTTTATCGCATTTAGCGTGCAAATAACCAGTTTGTCAGACCTCGCATAACGGCTGTATACACAGCTCATAACCTATAATAGTAATGCGGCCTTACTAATAAAGGTTAACGTTTAGGTACTTAACTAAAGGTAAACAGTCTTGATAAGCCTTTTTGAAATTTACACTTATTAAACCAAAATCTTTACACATTACCAATTAAATGTGAAATTAAATGCAATTTCATAAAAACACATTTAATTTAAAAAAAAATGATTTAAAAAGTGTATATTTCAATAAAAAGTGAAAACTAGTGAAAGACAAACAGACCAACAGACGACAGTGGAGTCTTACGGCCGATTTCTAAATTGAGAATTTCGCTAAGTAACTACATACTTAAATCTAGCGCTGTCTCGTCAAATTTCTCAGTAAAGAGCGTGACAGAACGTTACTTAAGTATTTACTTACGTGAAATTCTCAATTCAGAAATCGGCCCTTAGTAATCTAAATAGTTTTCCCCTTTGAGTACTGGACCCTAAAAAAACTTGCAAGACTGAGATATCCTGAGTTCAAGCTTACATAGCTTTAATAATACAGTGTGGCCCTGGATAAAGTGCAATCCCGAAAGGGGATGAAACTAGACCATGAATCATTGACTAGAAAAATATAAAAAAAAATTATAAAAAAATATTGTAGGATTTATTGGTATTTTAAGATTTTCATGTTTCATTAAGGACTCTATGTACAAAAGTATTGATTTCTTCCAAAATAATGGGTCTATTTCTTTGAAATAAAAAAAACAGTATGCCTAATACCTGGCGATGACCATGAAATAATAAATAGTCCGCAAAAAAGTAACTATCTTGGGTAAAAAAATGTATTTTTATGAAAAAAATGATTTTTTTAGACGTTTATTTTAAAAAACTTCAAATTACTAAAAAAATGTGCCCTATAACTATGTAATTTTATAGCTTACTTTTATTCTTTACCATTTTAGCTTCCAAATAAAAAAAAAACAATGTTCTAACTAAAAAAACACGCTATCTACGAACTTTTAAAGAGGAGCCTAATCGTGTTACCGTGCAGGTAGAGACCGTTTTTTCCATTGTTTCCGTCCTAATCTGTGCCCTTCGGCAGTCGCAGTCCTTTTGTTCTACACTCAGGTAGAGGGAAGGCGAGGGGAGGGGAGGCAGGGGGTTCGAAACAGGACTTACACAGTCGCTCCGATATTCTCGCCGCTGCTACTACTGTTCTCGTTCTCGCATTGTGTTCTCGTTGATTTGTTATTAAGTTTTTGTTACATTGTTGCCTGTTACGTTTTCTACTGTTCGTTACGTTTGGACTGTTCCTGTTCTGCTGTTAAGTGTTGACGAAATGCCGCGATTGACAGAGTTCTCACCTCGAGAAATAGCCGACATGCATTATTATTATGGCATGTCACATGGTCGCACAACAGTCGCTCGGACTGCATACATAAATGCTTTCCCGGGCAGACTCATACCCTCAGCTCGAAATTTTCAAGAGATTCATAGGAGGCTCTCCAACATTGGACTTGGTTTGGCACGAGATCGCCGTGAGCAACCAGCTGTCGTTATTGACAATGCGATAGAAGAGGCCATTTTAAACGATCTGTTTGCTGACCCTACAACAAGCATAAGACGATTAGCGTTGCGTCATGGCATATCGACGACGTCTGTCTCGCGAATTTTGAAAAAGGAGGGATTGCATCCTTTCCATTACCAACGAGTACAACATTTACACGAAAATGTAGATAATCGTCCAAGATGCGTAATGTCGACGTGGATTCTAAGAAAAATTAGAGCTGACCCAAATTTTCCCAAACGCATTTTTTGGATGGACGAAGCGACATTTACCCGAGACGGCATTACAAACTGCAGAAATTTGCACCAGTGGTCTCACGAAAATCCACGATTGAAGCGGGCATCTACTTTTCAAGTAAAATTTTCAATAAACGTATGGGCAGTCTTAATCGACGACATTTTATTTGGTCCAGTCATTTTACCCAGAACCCTAAATGCTGAACGTTTTTTAGAATTACTACAAAATTTACCCATGTTGATGGAAGATGTTCCCCTGGCTACGAGACGGCGTGGGCGTATGTATCTCCAAATGGATGGATGTCCTGCACATTATGGGCGGGAGGTGCGGCGATTTTTGAACGAAAATTACCCGAACCGGTGGATTGGCCGAGGAGGGCCAGTAGGCTGGCCAGCGCGTTCACCTGATCTGACACCCCTAGATTATTTTTTATGGGGTGTCATGAAGCAAAGAGTATACAGCACGCCAATAAATACCGAGGCACAGTTGCACGACCGAATAATTCAGTGCGCAAATGACATTAAAAATGATCCAGGAATGATTCGCAGAGCCACTAACCAAATTAATATTCGTGCAGTAATGTGCTTGCAAAATCGAGGAGGCCATTTTGAACATTTAATGCATTAAATAAAAATGCAAAATTGTAAATTACGGATAATTTTATTAATAAAGTTATTGTGATTAAAGTCTGACTTTTATTACCTACTAAAATGTAAATAACTCCTACCTAGCCAATTTTTTAGTTAGAACAT
Organism: Yponomeuta plumbellus; assembly: GCA_947310845.1. Lineage (NCBI taxonomy): Eukaryota > Metazoa > Arthropoda > Insecta > Lepidoptera > Yponomeutidae > Yponomeuta > Yponomeuta plumbellus. The sequence goes on along the minus strand of OX371193.1, from coordinate 18,651,967 downwards.
TGTTTTTTTTTTATTTGGAAGCTAAAATGGTAAAGAATAAAAGTAAGCTATAAAATTACATAGTTATAGGGCACATTTTTTTAGTAATTTGAAGTTTTTTAAAATAAACGTCTAAAAAAATCATTTTTTTCATAAAAATACATTTTTTTACCCAAGATAGTTACTTTTTTGCGGACTATTTATTATTTCATGGTCATCACCAGGTATTAGGCATACTGTTTTTTTTTTATTTCAAAGAAATAGACCCATTATTTTGGAAGAAATCAATACTTTTGTACATAGAGTCCTTAATGAAACATGAAAATCTTAAAATACCAATAAATCCTACAATAATTTTTTTAAATATTTTTCTAGTCAATGATTCATGGTCTAGTTTCATCCCCTTTCGGGATTGCACTTTATCCAGGGCCACACTGTATACCAGAACGTCGATATTTTTGCACAACTTTGTCGCAGCACAGATATCAGTTAGGTAATTGTACTTCAATTGGTTTCTCTTACTTGTAGTCAAAAACGACTTTGTTGATCGTATAGGTAATGCTTTTTTCTTTCAGTTAGTTGCAATGCGAAAAAAGCCTTAACTTGTTTTAGTTTGTGTTATTTTTCAGTGCCAGGGTTACCTCTAAATCGGCAATAGAGTTTTAGAACGAAGGAGACAAAGAATATATAGACAGAGAGAGAAATAATAGTTGCATTTATACTAAAATAAAATACAACGCTTAGTTACTATTGAATTTAATTTGGATAGAGGTTTTTTACAGTATACTGTGCGTTGACAGTACACTTTGTACAGTATAGTACACACACTACTTTTCAAACGGCTTCAATTAAATAAGTATCAAATTAGACAGTGGAGAAGAAATGCATTTAGACGTTACATCAACAGTAACACACACACAACATTAATCATCTAAGTATTATATAAAAAAAAAACAAAGTCCTGACTGACTGACTCACTCATCAACGCCCAGCCCAAGCCGTTGGACCTAGGGAGCTGAAATTTTGCACAGAGGGTCTATATTATAATGTAGGCAAGGAATAAGACCAGATTTTTTTAAATTCAACCCCTAAGGGGGCGAAAAGGGTTGCCAAAATTTGTATGGGAGATATATAGAATGTTGTCTAAATTTCTTGAAACTTGAAATAAATACTCTTCAACACAATTGATTGAACACGAGTTTCGCCGTTTTTCTAAATTTAACCCTTATGGGAGTGAACTGGATTGCAAAATTTTGAACCAAGTCCACGCGGACGGAGTCGCGGGCGAAAGCTTGTTAGTAATAGAATCACTATACACAGATTTCTTTAGCGTTTACTTGCGTTGATTATGTACATAAGTTAGTGTAATAAATGAAGCCAATAAATATGAATATGTAAGTATTTGAATACTTTTCTATACCTTATGAAATTTGGATGCCATATGTATAGAATAGGATGGATATATATGTATATGAAATTAACGATGCGTTAAATTAGTGTGGATAAGCCGAATCCAAATTATAAAAAATAAAGCAGATGTTATCAGCACCAATAATTACAGTTTTCAGGCATCAGATAACACACAAAACATAATGTTACGTGTCGGTGCTTTGTAAAGGCCACGAATCCAAGGTCGTAAAGATATTTCTAACTGACATGAAATGCAAATAATTTGGCAACTGCAAGCCTTATCCAATATGGATTCTACTGTATTCTGCTGGGGATACCAAAGAAAACAGGCACAGCCAGCTAAGCTGATAACGCTTACGTTGTTCGGTTGAAGATTCGAATAGAAGCGGGGTTCAAACCCTTGAATTTCGGACCGAGTTTAATCTAAAAATCGATTTCTTGTAAGTTTGATCCGCCTCCGGAAATTCAATGGACACTTCTTGACAGACTTCCAAAAGACGCGGATCTTGTTAATTTTTAAATATAAATACCTGGATGACCGAGCAAAGCTCGGTATTTTTTTGGCAAATCATGTTTTTTTGGATTAATTTTGTATTTTTTTTGAAAATATATTTGGATACGAAGTAGGTGTGTTGATAATAGGGCTCCTAATAATAGTTTTTCACACAAAAAAGGAGCTTGAAAAAAAAGAGAAACTTCATGCACAAGTCTCGAACCAGAGTCTTTTTTTAAGGTATCGTCCTATTTCCCACCTGGGCTACGACAACCTTACTGATTACTGCGAAATTTACGTTCTTATAGGGTAGCAGTTATTAGCAAAGACCCAAAAACACTTAAAACGACGTTTTCTTAAAATGAAACCTAGCTGGATCAATTAATCGCCCCCGAAACCCTCTGTTTACAAAATTTCATGAAAATCGTTGGAGCCGTTTCAAAGATTCTGATTATATATATACATACATATCGACCCCTATTTGGCAAAACATCGTAAGCACCAAAAATCAAATTTTACAGGACACGATTTTTTTCAATTTACTTGAAATCTAGTAAAGCTACGGGTGTACGTCTCAGGTAAGAAATTTTACTTATTGTTGCGTTAATCCATTAAAAATTAAGAAAACAATGAAACTACACGGTTTGAAGTAATAATGGCGCATACGATAATTTTCGACATTAAAATATGCGGCAATTTTGTGTAATGTCATTTATACTTTAATTATACTTAATAAATCTGCTGCCTAATGGACATTATTTCTAGGGTCACGAATCAAGAAAGTTTCTTCTAGGATATGGATATGAGCGGTCACTAAATAAGAATATATTTTTTGTTTATTTTTTGGTGCTGTAGTTTTCGAGAAAATAATTTCTTTATTTAATTTCGCTCAGTGATACAGATCATTGCGCCATCACAGATTAATACAGAGTCAGAAAGTATCATTCATTCGAATCGGTCAAAAGTAATTAGTCTGTTGCCTTTAAAAAATAAATATTTGAAGTAGGTACCGCGCCACCAAGTTATATGTTCAGGTGGGCAAAATTCTAACTAACTAATTAATTGTAAATCCTTTCCCCATTTTTGTTTTATTTATTTACTTACTAATATTTATAGATATATGTTCATTAAAATTGAAAGACGGGTTAAAATACTCTCATTTTTCTAGGTAAATTTCTTAAGTGTTACTACTAAATTCTCCACTAGCGCCGCTATCAACTGGATAGATAAGATGGTGGTACTGTACCTACATAAACACGTCAAAGCAGAAATCACTGACAGAGCAGTGACAGCTTTTTTTTACATGCTTCAATGTTGGATGGCGTGGATACACGACTATGATTCCGTTCTGTTTTGCTTATACGCCCTTTTAGAATGAGAAGGTTTTCAAAACCAAAATCATGAATGAAAATCTTAACTGAGGTAAAAACTAAGAACGTAGGGCTATCCAGTTTAGCTTAATTTTCACATACAGCAAAGGAAAAAAAATCCCGAATTATTGTCCATTGTATCGTATAATTGTAGAAAAAACGAAATAGTGAAGTTAAATGAAATAATATTTAAAATAAGAGATTTTATTCTTTAAAAATACAATTGCACAGGTAAAATAATAAACATAAATTAAATCACTTATTTCAAATTACTTTTACCTATTGTACCTAAAGATAAAATAAACAACCATAAATTTTATCACTTCTATAAAGGATACAAAATAATTAGTAAACTTTTAAACATTATTTAAAACCTAACCAATAGCCCTCAGTCAGAATTTTTTTTTCAACGTAAAGGATTTACATTCTGTTTCTTGAATGATGAAGTCGATGGTCGAAGACGCCGTAGATACTTCAGAATCACTGCAGTTAACCGGTCTTTGAATTTTTGAAAATAATGTTATTGTTATATTTACCATCTGTTTCGAATATGATTATCTCATTCTCATCTTTTTCATTGGCATCTATATTTTCTATCACCAAAATTTATATTTGTCATCAAGTTGTATCACCTAATAAATAGATCTATCGCCACGAAATATTTTCGTTCTCAGATAAACAAAAATTGTTCCCAGGTATGAACTATCAAATTAATGTTAATATATGTGTAAAATAAGAGATCGATAACCAATAAAATTATATTGCATTACATGAATATAAACTTCGTTCTTATAATAACAGTTTTGTTACTTAAATAATAGCTCTGTGCTCAGAATGGTAGATCTGTCACCAAATAAATCGTGTTAAGAATACGTGACAACAAAAATATAGGTGCGACGACGCGCGTAGCGAAGCGGAGCGCGTCGGAGCGTTAGGTTCTCTATGTAAGATCGAAAACAGACTCGACTTTGATGCGTGACTCGATCTTACCTTGCCTCTTGTTGCCTCTTTAACATAATATCATTTATTGGTGATCTCTTTAAATTAGTGTGCTTAAATACTTATTAGGACACACCTATTATAATACATACAAAAACATTTATTTGGTACTAGACCTTATATCTCAGGATTTTAGGTGATTTATTGTGGAACTGATTTTGCATTGTTTGGTGACTACATTTTGGTGACAGATCTACTATTTTGAGGACAAACCCTATTGTTTAAGAAACACAAAACTAATTAAATTGGTGATAGCTTAAATGATACCCTTTTTCATTTATTTCTATCATGTCATCGATTGCCTTCGATTCGATCGAGACACGGGAGGTGCTCGAGTATCTCCAGTGTTACCGAATTGACTATCGGTATATCGAGGTGCTTGTACCACACCACAACGCCACCATGTCGGTCGGAGTACAGGAGCAGAATTCCACAGAAAAGAGGCGTGAGACAGGGAGATGTCATATCTCCGAAACTGTTCACGAACGGACTGGAAGATGCCTTCAAGCTTCTGAAATGGCAGGAACGCGGCATCAATATCAATGGCGAGTGCATCAGTCACCTTCGATTTGCCAACGATATAGTAGTCATGGCAGAGACACTGGAGGACCTCGGCATAATGCTCCCAGACCTCAGTTGAGTCTCTCAACGGGTGGGCCTTAAAATGAACATGGACAAAACGAAGGTCATGTCGAACGCCCGTGTTGTGCCCACCCCAATAACAGTAGGGAACTCGGCTCTTGAAGATGTAGACGAATACGTCTACTTAGAACATACAGTCCAACTGGGCCGGGCCAACTTCGTGAAAGAGGTCAGTCGTCAAATCCGACTCAGCTGGGCAGCATACGGGAAGCTTAGAAAAGTATTTTCCTCCGATATACATACCTCAATCACTCAAAACAAAATTATACAACTAGAGTGTGTTACCAGTGATTACTTATGCATTGAAGCGTGGTCTTTTACTATGGGCCTCATAAAAAAGCTAAACGTAACGCAACGAGCTATGGAAAGGGCTATGCTCGGAATTTTTCTACGAGACCGAATCAAGAAATGATGAGGTCCGTAGACAAACGAAAGTCATAGCCCACCGGATGAGCAAGTTGAAGTGGCAGTGGGCGGGGCACATAGCACGCAGAACTGATGGCCGATGGGGCAAAAAGTGCTCGAATGGAGACCACACATCGGCAAGCGCAGCGTAGGACGACCAGCCAAAAGATGGACAGACTATCTTATCCAAGTGGCAGGAAGACACTGGATGCAAGCCGCTCCGGTCTTTTTGGAAATCCATGGAGGAGGCCTATGTCCAGCAGTAGACTTCTAGTGGCTGAATGATGACTGAACTAAAGAGGCAGTCGAAAAGAATATTAACTTGAAGAGGGTCTCTGACCACACAGAAAGAGCCCCAGGCAATTTGCAATTATAGTAGGTACTAAACTTGTCCGGTAATCGCGCAAGAGCCTCCAAATTCTTACGGATAGGCAAAAGTTGTTATTTTCAAGCCTTGCCTGCTAATCACGCAAGCGATAGTAAGCAAAATAAATTATAGCAGTGAGAGTTACCTGTAACTAATCAAAAACAACTTTTAACGCAGTTTTGCCTTCTAAATTTAAGTTTTCTTTTGGGATCGAACAGTAGTACGCACGCTAGACACGTTATGTCGACAGATTGACACCGTTTTAAACCAGCTGATTGCTCAGAATTCGAACTCGAAACGTCTATTTCACTCTCGTGCGGTAATGTATGTGACGTTTTTTTTCAGACATGGCCGATACGATAAAGAACAACGATAAACGATAAAAAAAGTATTTTCTTAAAATTGGCGCTTACGATGTTTTGCCAAATAGGGGTCGATATATACAAGAATTGCTCGTTTAAAGAGATTAGATTATATTTATTTGTATTGTTTATTTTGTGGCCGCTTACATAACATAAGACAACATACACAAAGTAGGTAGACAGGTACACGTAGAAGGTAGACAAAGAACAGGGTATGCCACTTGCAGACCCATCCTGAAAAACTGGTTTCATTTTATTCGTTGCACACCCACATTTTTTCGGGTACTTTATTATAGAAGATGTTAATACGCCTAAAAGCGGATAAAGTGCATTAATATACTGCGAATATTATGTTAAGTGCAACTGACATCAGCTACTGTGTTTTTTTTATTTTTTTGTTTTTTTTTTCTTGCCTTTGACACCACTTTTTATTGCTAGAGAAACATAAGACATAATCACGAATATCAACTTAATTTCGGAATCAGTAAGTACTTTATTTAAGTCGGAAGAGTTCGACCAGGTTTAATTCCGAAATAAATTTAAAAAAAAATTACGAAATAAAGTTAATAATGTGTGGGGTACCGCTTAGGAAAGTTTTAATGTTTCATTGCTTTCCCAGTTGGGCAAAAATTTGTCGAAGTTAGTTTATAAATTAATTGTTTAATTACATCGCTAAGTATATAGGAATCTCGGTAAATCGGTAATGTAGTCCAAGTCCAGGGCACAGAACTTCTCTCAGAGAGATTGTGGGGCAACCCTCTGGATTCACTTTCATGTGACTTTGAGGACTTCGCCTCCAGAGTTTGAAAGAATTTGTATTGTTCTCGAAATAAACAGTAGGTATCTATTTCCTGACCTCCGCAGACGATTTGACTCCTTGATGTAGATATAGCGGCTTTAAGGCTCGGATGTTACCAAGAACAACATCTAAGCACTTTTCCAGTATCAGGAATGGAAGCAGAAAATCATTAAAAGAAAATAAGAAATTGCTGTGTCAAGTGCTTGATCTTGAGACTGACATTTCTCTAGATTATTTTTGCAGTATTTGTATGGATTTATTGTGGCTATCAAATGATATAATTATACTATGTAGGTACTTACGCCTGGCAATAAAGTACTAAATTATGCAATAACGCTGTACATAATATAGTCATACGCAATTGGATATGCAAACACGCAAGTGCATATTATAGTACGATGTCTAGATGTCGTTTCGTGTCCATCACGAAACGCTGAATTATACTTAACTCTAATAAAATAAATAAAAATTAAGAAGCTAAATATTTTTTTAAGGGAAATTATAAGTCAAGACACAGATTTTTTCAATGGCCATGAAATGAAATTCTCATTTTATAACTAAGTAACGGGAAAATGAGAAAGTCTCTAATATTTAGTATTCGTAGTAAAAAAATTGAATTGTTATATTTTTTACAACGAATACTACATAATGTATATGACCCGTCAAGTAAAGATCAACTACTATTATGTTGTTGTTGTTACACTTTATTGCACAAAAAAAAAACATAATATAGCTTAAACAACAACAGGTTTGTGATAAAAAAGAAGGTTTGCTTCTTAGTTAGTCATTGCCATCAAATTTATTAATTCAGCCACGGATTTTACATCCCATCACAATTTTACGTCCTCAACCTTCAACACCACAAAAAACCATTGAAGCTTCTATAGACAATATAATTTATTATAACTTAGCATATAAAATAATCACATCTTTTATCGTGAAAATAGTCACTGCAAGATGAGTTAGTTCGTATTAAAGTTTTTGATGAGTTTTAATTAGTTATGACGTCTAAAAGTGAAAATAAATTACCTTTGTACTGTTCTGGGTACAAGGGATAATAAGGTCACATGTCGAAAAAAAAGCGAATCTATGAACTGGATATTTGTATTACATATATTAATTTTGCCGAAGAAGCCATGTGTGTAGAAAAGACGCTGGGAGCACACACTTACACATATAATTACCACGGAAGAAAAAAAAACAACTTCTATAAATTAGGTACTATAAGTAAAATGACGGTATTTCAATATGTACACAAAATTGTTTTTTTTTTTTTAAATAAAGTATTTTATTTTGTCTCCCCTGAATAGTTTTAGGTAATATTAGTGGCCATAATTTACTTTTTCATGACAATTTTAGCTACATTTTGACGATTAATGATTGATTACGATTACGTTCATTACCACGAGTTACATTTTAAACATACTGTACCGAGTTAAAAAAATTAGAAGCTAACTAATAGAATATTAGAGATTTTTCTGATCTCACGTGTGTGTGTGTATGCTTTGGGTGACATTTTAGATATTTAGTATGTTAAATTTTTTGTATGTTATATATAGGTTGTTTGTTACCTGTTTTACACACCAACAAATAAATAAAATAAAATATCTTTATAGGGTTCCGTACCCAATGAGTATGGGACCCTATTGCTAAAATTCCACTGTCCGTCCGGTCGTCTGTCTGTCCGTGGTTTGGCACAGAAACGACAAGTACTAGAGAGCTGAAATTTGGCATAGATATACATACTAATTAACAACGCCGATAAAACGGTAGAATAAAATCTATAAAAAATATGTATTATTGTACCTCGCCCCAACACTTAAATTAGGGATACTTTTTTTTCTGTCGACACCATAGTCTTGTGTATCGTTGGATTGGTCGTTTAAAAATATTGTGTGTGTAGGCAGACATTTTTTAAGTAGGTTTCCATTTGCGAAATATTAATCTTTAGACCGCAATTTTTTATCAGAGTGGGGCGACCAATCTCGCCCGTCTAACAGTTGATTGTAGAAACGGCTGAATAGGCTTTTTGTTAACGAGTAAAGGCCACTTACAGAAGACAAGGAGAATCCTTGTAGAAGAAAAACAAATTCTAATCGAAAATCACTTTGTAGAAGTTGTTAGTTCTGCAAAGCAAGAAAAAACTCTCCTACGGAATCCCACACCACGCGTGGCCCGACAGCCACATGACCAGTTTTTTTAATCGAACTATATTACATGCTGGCACAATAATATTCATGACCATAAACAATTAAACGTTGCAATGTTTTTATTTAATAAATTGTATGACAGGTTTTTTAAACAAATTAATTGTATAAATTCTCAAGTCTTGATTTAGGCAGAGAAACTGCGGAAATAATTTAAAATGTTTTCATTGCGGCATCGAATTCTGCTGTGAAGATGAAATTGAATATGAACCAAATACCAGGAAGCTCATTTGATATCAAACGACAAATGTGTCACGTAGATATCAATGAGTTGCATTGCAATCAACATTTGTAACGTATCAAGCCCGACACGGCTCGGTAACGATGTCCCACTCTGTGAAACATGGCGATCGATCAAGCTCGCATATCATCGCCATGCTACGACGAGGTCAAGCCTCGGAGACTCTGAAAACCATAAAAAGGAAACTACAAAGCTGCCTAAAATCCTACTGACCGTTTGGTCTAAGAACAATCCGCTTAAATACCCCCTTCTTACCTTGGACTTAACTGTGGACACCACATATTTCTGCGAAGACTCAACAAATGTCGCCGCACCGGACATTGACCACACCGGGTCCCATCAGTTCGTATCACATCCTCCAATGTGCATTTATTGTTTTGATTAATTAAAGCGCATTGTGAATGCAAAACAATGGCGCTGTTACCGCAACATGTTTTCTAAACAATATTGTTCGTGTTTTCGCGCAGTGTTTTCGTTTGCGGCATCGAGTCGCGAGACTGTAAAGTCGTGGGCGAATTCAATTCTTAGCCCTGTCAGGTGCGTCTGAGAATCATGTCGATAGTTATTTGACGCCTGACAGTTCCGCCCCCGCTGATAAATTATTCTCTAAGGGCTGCGTGATGTAGGGCAGTTTTGACACAGACATCGAGTAGCCTAGGGGAAACTAGGTTGCATCGATTGGTGAACGATTTGTCTTCTGCCTAAACGATTGCCTTCTTTTTTAATGTTCCCACGTAGATATAGTAATTGTTCGTAAATAAGCAAAAACCGAGTGGGACTAGAGGTCTACCAACCGAGGTGGATTTTCAACTTGAGTAAGCTTAAAACAATTGGAAATCACCTGTGTAATTGACTTCTGTTAATGCCGGACTATTTTCAGAATGAAACTCTCCATGTACAGACCGACTAGACCTAATACTCGATTCTATCAATGTCAACTGTGTAAGGTCACTTATTTATGAATATGCACATTATAATTTCGTAGAGTTGCGTTGGATAATGTGTAGATACTAGGCACATGTATTTTATTTTTTTTATATACGAACCAATTCCTAAATTGTAAAGATTTTTTTCACTATTTCCCAAAAAATATATTTTTTTTTTAATATATAAATTATTCTTTGAACACATTATGTACAGCTTTTTAAATAAAAAAACGTAGAGTGAAGTATGTAGAGGTCACTTTAGGGTTAGTAATAACGGGGTCAGCCAATCGATATCCTGGTGAAGGTGGACACATACGTATTAGCTTGTAAATTATAAAGCATGGGTATCGGCAATACAGTAGGAATATTCCATTAGAACAGTGATCCCAAAACTGGGGACATACTGATTTATTTTTGTATCTTTGTTACCCATGGCTGTCCAATTACCATTTGCCTCTTTTAGCGTTCTAAATTACACAGCTTATTACACAAGATGTCAATACTTTACTCAATATACGGGGTTAATTTAAAAGACGCTTTATGAAACACTTAAATTAAAGTTTCTGTTTTATAATTTTTTATTCTATAATTTTTACGAGATACCGTCCTCATCGTAGAAACCCGTGCCCCTCGGTGGGGACATAATAGGTTGATGATGATGATTCTATATTTTTTCTTAGATTGTGTTTTTGGAATTACCTATCAGCGTTATCATAATTTTATTAAATTCACCCGTCGCAGCTTGCAGTAAATCATTGTCCTACACTCATATTTATTGCATATTTAATGCACGCCGTTTTAATTATCAAGTACAAAACGGCAACAAAAAAACCTAAAGCATTACAAAACTAAAACAAAACATGTAGAGTTCTAGATCAAAATGTCTAACACATTAAAAAAATAACTCCAGGGCAGAACACAATCCAATTTATTCAGAGAAAGAGAGATTATCTGAATAGCCAAGTTACATTTTTTTTTCTCACGCTGATTTTATTTATGGTTAGCGACCAAATTCACAAATGGACGGAACTTCGGCAACAAAGTAAGTAGGGTATTTTTATTTATAACACTATTACCTGTGTAACAACAAATAATGGAAATAAACAACAGTAATCAATACAATGAGCTAACTTGGGTACTTATTTAATTGTGAGCCAATTACAAGTAAAACTATTTTAGCTTAATGAAGTGAATAATTAAGCATTCAAGGATCTTAGGTTAATCACGGAATTGGATCAAAACAATGTGATTATAAATAGGTCATTGTGTGTAGTTTTACATATTTTATGTACCATTAGAATAGGCTATACCGGGTGTTAAAGAACCGCAGCCGGATCGGGAAACCACGCATTCTCTACATCATACCGAACATTTTTTCTTAAAACACCATAGCTGGGAAATCAACGGTTTACGAGATATTGAGGTGTAAAGTCGGGCCTATTTTTTACATTTTTTTGCAGAAATAGAACTAGAATCGTATAAACAATAGTTCTCCCATAGAAAGTCCATGTGAATTATCAATATTTCAAAACAAAAACCGATTTTGAAAATTCACCGCGCAATCTATTCGCAACCCTTCAAAGGTCGTCGTATCCATCCATCACATAAACATAGCTACGCAACTATCGCGCGCGGCGCGGCACTCGACCGCGCGCCTCGCGCCTCACCCGCTATCAGGTGTTTCGCGTGGGTTCCTTGACCCGGGCCGACCGGACGCTCGCGCACGTAAGTAGGTTATTTCGTTCGATTGTCGCACGTATCCCGTGCGTAGTAAGAGCTACCATTTATTTACAATGACAGTGGTGTAAGTCCGGAAATTTTACAAACCTAATGTTTCTGTATGAACCCGATTCTCCTGACATCACAAACTCGTCAAATCTGGAATAATAATAAGTTTGTGATGTCAGGAGAATCGAGTTTCTAAAGAAACATTAGTCTAGTAAAATTTCCGAAGTTACACCATCGTATTCGTCCAGAATCGCTCGTAGCCCGGTCTGCCTGAGTGATCTTAAACGATCACTAAGGTTAAGCAACATACGGCGCGTTCAGTCCATGGATGGGTCACCGTCTATGACTAACGCTAGTGGCATTTTTCTGAGCCGTTCCATGTTTCGCAAGACACGTTAAGCAGTTGGTGCCGGCTGCCGTCGATAGATGGCAGTCGTTAAGCCAAGTCAGAGGCCTTAGGGCGGCTTGAAAACTTCTAACAGTAAGACCAGCCACTAGTCTTACAAGGCTCCACCAATCCGAACTTGGCCCCTTGGCCCTTATACCTTCCTCATGGAACTGACCCGTGCCCTTCGGTGGGGACATAATGGGTTGATGATGATTTGTCAATTTAACGGGAGGACGTACCTACCTACATACCTATTACGAAAACCTAACACAAAAAATAACGTCAATCAAGAATATTCTTACCGAAGTAGGTATCAAACCGAACATGGTTCCGTTGAATGGCAGCTTGTGTTTGATAAACAATACACACGCTCCCGCGGTTTGCCGGCGCCGGCGCCGGCGGCGCACAAAGTACCGACCTACAACACGCGCTGCTGCTGACCGCCGCAGCGCGGCGCTGCAGACGGCGCGCGCTGCACACCGCGGTGTAGCGGCGGTAGCAACAAGAAACAGCTGCTGCCGCCGAGTAGCAATATCCATTTTACCTAATATCATTGATAGTATACCTAACTAGATTTTTGTTATAAAAAAGAAAACGGCTTAGTGCTAGTTGGACTCGTGCACAGAGGGTTCCGTACTACCACAAAATATCTAACCTGTCCTACGCTCATATTAGAATCGCTCGTAGCCCCGGCTGCCTTAAGCGATCACGAAGGTAAAGCAACATAGGGCGCGTTCAGCGCATGGATGGGTGACCATTCTATGACTAACGCTAGTGGCATTTTTCCGGGCGGTTCCGTGCTTCGCAAGGCACGTTAAGCAGTTGGTGCCGGCTGTCGTCGATAAATGGCAGTCGTTAAGCCAAGTCAGAGGCCTTAGGGCGGCTTCAAAACTTCTGACAGTGAGACCAGCCACTAGTCTTACAAGCTTCTGCCAATACGAACTTGGCCCCCGCGGTGGTGGAGTATGGCCTACACTACACCTTCCTCAGGGAAGATCCGTGCCCCTCGGTGGGGGCATAATGCGTTGATGATCAATGCAATTAAAAAACCGCCCAAGTGCGAGTCGCAATCGCGCACTGAGGGTTCCGTACACACAATACGTAATCTGTGGTATGCTATTAAAAATCTGGTTGTACGGGACTCAAGTGCTCTGTCTGTCTGTTAGAATTGGTCGTTTTTTTATTACATGTTGTTATACGAAAAATAAGCCCTATGATCATAGGGGTGAGGGTGGCATAACGGGGACGCGAGACACAACGGGGCCACCCACACATACAAGTAACTAAGCACGGTAATCAGGTTTTGTTTTCCCCAGTAATAGGGAATTTTGCATCGCCCTGAAGTGCAGCGTGACCGGTGATTGGAGTGCACGCGTTTATTTTTTATTATTTGATTTCTTACTTCACCAAATTCGGTGCCAAATGACATTACTTCAACAATTCGGTGCCAAATGACAATTCAATAAGTAACTAAAGAGTTGTCATTAGGTTTCATTAAAATATGATTTATGTTTATTTTTTGATATTTATTTCCCTTAACTACCCCGTTATGCCCCCTCCCCTTAATAAGATTTACGAATGAAGGTATAACCGTTCTTACGAGAATGAGAAAAATAATAAATTACTGTTTTCTGTATGGCGACAGCCCTTAAACATGAACATTTACATACAGTCACACACATTGCTTATGGCCCCACACTAAGATACCCTGTGCCGTGGGAACCAGAAACAGCGATATCACAAATATGTAAACATCCAAGAACTGGGGGTATTCTTTTAGCCCCAGCCAGGGCTCGAACCCAGGACCTCTCATGGGAGGCAGATGCGCTAACTGCTGCTCCACAGATTTCGTCCTTAATTTTTTAATATTTTTACAGTAAGTATAATACCTACCTAACAAATAATAAAGACAGTCTTCATTATTTGTTAGGTAATCTGCCATAATAAATAACACGTAGCCTGTGAAAAGTTCAACCGGCTAACTATTACGATTTCAAAAATAATGTAGGACAGACAGACAGAAAAGCAAACGAACAGAAAGCGTACGCAGAATGACAGTTCCCGTTTATAAGATATTCCGGCTAGGAACCCTAAAATCATAAAGCGCGGGCGCCGGGCGCGGCGCGCGGCGACTCAAATGAAAACATGCCGAAAGGCCGCCGACGATCCGTTCAAGGCCGCGATGCCGCGTGGCATAGTTCGGGGTAGAATAAAGGTTGTTACACACTCGTTATCTACATGCTAAAAGTGGTGGACTAACTTTCTTGATAAAAAAAAGATTCAAATGAATGAATAATGTGTACCTAGTGCTTACGAAAGCTTTAGCACCGGAATTACATCGTTTCTTAATTTTAACGACTTCTTTAAAGCAGTTAGTTACATTACAGTTACAATGCTCGTGATTAATCTCATCTAGCGCAATCAATAACAAAATAACAACTTCTTGTACACATAATACAAGTTCTTAAATAAAAAATGTGATCAGTAGTACTGATTTTTAGAACCTATGTAGGTTCCTGCCAAGAACTTTTGTGCAGGAATATTTTGAATACCTAGACCTACGTTTTTGACCCTAGGTTCTAGGACTTTAAATTCTCAGCTTCCCGGATTTTCGGAAATCCACTTTTTGCCAATATGGAGGCCTCTGCCGATCACAACATCTTATTTTTTAGGGTTCCATTTCACACACGATTTAACCAATTAAAATTGCACTTTCATGGGATGAGATGGGTAACAGAAGTTTGATGTTCAGTGAAAATACCAAGATGTCTGATGTGTAGGACTTAAGAGCCCTTTTCCATTTTGCAGCCCTTTCCCTCGTACGTTTTAACATTTTTAATCCTTGCATTAAGTATGTGACAGTGCTCTGCTTTGATAACCTTCAACAAAATGACATCACGGATATTTTAGGCGTATTGTAATTTTCGTATGCCTACTTTTGATAGGTAAAAAAGGGATTTGAAAAATACAAACTTCAAATGCCTCATTGTCCTATTGAAAGTAAGTTTATGAAAATTGCAATGTCAGTAATTTTAATTTTGTGGAAATTTATCACAGTACATTTTGTCAAATGCCTAACAATTATTTTGCCAAATGTAAGCGGGCTCTTCAATTTACTCGAGCTCGGGAGTAAATTGTCCTTTAAGCGTAAAATTTTTGAAAAAAATTTCAAGGTCTAGGAACATTTTTCTTCGACAATTGCGTGCGCCTTATTTCCTATAAGCTCTAGGGCCATCAATGTACAGAATCAAAATT
Organism: Yponomeuta plumbellus; assembly: GCA_947310845.1. Classification (NCBI taxonomy): domain Eukaryota; kingdom Metazoa; phylum Arthropoda; class Insecta; order Lepidoptera; family Yponomeutidae; genus Yponomeuta; species Yponomeuta plumbellus. Next base: position 18,636,396 of record OX371193.1, on the reverse strand, counting down.
ACTAGTAGATTCATTTGTAATACCTACGCTTGATCGTAAGAGATTCGCATTTTTTTTCAAATCGTGTTACAAAAAAAGGTTATTATGTTTTTTACAATCATAGCGCGCCGCTAGTGGCTTAGCCAAGCTAAGAAATAAAAGGACTCGCGGGTTCAAGTGGTTAAAATGATTTTGTTATTTATTTTTTAATTTATGTCCGTAACACTGTTTTGTGTGTCTAATAAAAAAAATAAAAATAAAATAAACTTGTAATTACTTAATTAAATACCTACTTTAGTAAAAATGAGTGCCTAATAGTTAGGAAATCTTGCTGAAATTGAGGATCAGATTCACAAACCAAAATAAAAAAAACCCAACTTTTCTACCAACTTCCACAAACCTAGATTTTTTTTTATTTTACATTTTACGTTAGCTTATGTACCTTACTTACATAAGCTACCGCCTATATCCCAAAGGGGTAGGCAGAGACCAGGGACTGCTACCTGCCACGAAGGAGTCTGTCACAGTGTGATGAGACCTTTATAAGGAACGAAAGTTTGACTCGCTCACTCACTCACTCAATGACGTTCAATCGAATCGATGCAATTTGTTTCCTTAGTTCCGTTTCTCGCGTCAACATCGGACACGAACGCGTCGCGGTTTTTTTAGTTGTGTACTGCGCTCTTTGTGCTACTAAACTACAATGCCTTATCAATACAGTGCTAGGGAGTATCTGGATATGATATTCTGCTACGGCATAGCAGAGGGAAATGCAGCTGAGGCCCTGCGTTTGTACGGCATCAGATACCCCAACGCTCATCAGCCAACGGAATCCAGGGTGATTCTACGAGCCGTTTATCGGGTCTTGGAAAATCAGCCGGTCGTGCCCGTTTCAGAAGGCGGTGGTCCTCAAATACGTCCTGCAACTGAACAGGCAATTCTCTCTGTGATGGAAGAGAACCCGCGCTTGGGCGTTCGGACAGCGGCGCGCGTGCTGCGCCGGCGGCACGGTCATCGTGCGCGACATCGGGTGTCTTACGTCACAGTGTGGAAAGTTCTGAAAAAGGATAGGCAGCGGCCCTATAAAATCCACAAGGTGCAAGCGCTCGTGCCAGGCGATGCAGGACGCCGTATGGCGTATTGCAGGTGGTTGCTGCAGCACAGTGAAAATGACCCGGATTTTGTTCAAAATGACATTTTCACTGATGAAAGCACCTTCACCAACAACGGTATGTGGAACCGGAGAAACGCCCATTGGTGGGGTTCCGAGAACCCATTCCAGATACAGGAGACGGGGTTCCAGACAAGGTGGAAGTGGAATGTGTGGGCCGGTATCGTTGGTGAAAAAATTCTGGGCCCTGTCTTTTTGGCGTCCAGAATGAATGGTGCTGCCTACTTGGAGCTGCTCAACGGTTACGTAGCAGATTGCCTTGATGATATGCCCCTGGCTCGGTTGCAGCAAACGTGGTTCCAGCACGATGGCGCGCCACCACACTGCACGCTGCTGGTGCGGCAGCGGCTAAATGAGCTGTTTGACCGTCGCTGGATCGGTCGCCATGGTCCTCACGCTTGGCCAGCACGTTCACCCGACTTAACCCCGCTGGACTTCTTTTTATGGGGTTATGTTAAAGAGCGAGTGTTTGACCGCCCATGTGAGACCGCTGAGGACATGCGAGAAAAGATCATCGCGGTTTTCGACGACCTGAAGCGAGTATCAGCACGGGAAGGGCTGTTACAGCTGGTTCACCGCCAAACGTTGCACCGAGCGCGCGTTTGTCTTCAAGTAGACGGTCGGCAGTTTGAGCCGTATCTTGTCCGCGCTGAGCGGCCTCTTCGTGACGAAGACAACGAGTAGGTAAGTTATTAAGCTAATAAAACCTGGATATAAATTATACCTGCTCAAATGAGCTTCAAAAAATAGGGTACCCCATAGTAGCTCTTATCGCACAAGCATAAGTGCGTCAATCAAACGATACATGAGTGAGTGAGTTAAGACCGAATCGTTCGCGGTCGCCGCGCGCCGTCACCCGTCGGCACATCGCCCCGCCCGCCGCCGCCCGCCGTCCGGCGCTCTGTGCCTTGTACATGCATGCGTTTCATTGCGCGCTAGTAGAAAGTATTTATTTTGATACCTAAAAATAAAAATAATTTCCCAGCGGTATTTTTTGGTTAAAGTATCTTAATTTGTTGTCAGATATGCATACGTTTCGGCTCTGGCTGCAGTTCTTTAACACCCGGTATAGACAGTCTGAATAAAAAAGTATTATTTATATATATTAGTCTAAATTATGAGTCTTCGAACCGCTTTAAGGCACTCAAACTTAAAAAAAATGGATCATTTGTCAAAAAAAAAAACAGGATAAAAGTTGATAATTTTCTATCTGTACCCATATCGAAAACGGCCTGGACTTGCCAAATCTATGATGACGTCACAGCTCAGTAAAAATGGCGTTTTTCATTCATGTCGTTCTTAGGTTCATTGGTTTTGTTTACTGACCTGTGACGTCATGACGCCATATTGCTCAAGATGACGTTCTGGCGGCTTATTTTCAAATTGAATTTTTATTTACTTTTTTTAGAAGAAACACACGAACGAATTTAAAATTACCACTTTCCGAGCACTCTATGAACACTAACAAAGAAACTGAGATGGTTTTCAGAAACCTGTCAAATAGCCTATTGTATTTGACTTACAACTAATGGAGTTGTGTTTTAGTGCCTGCTTCGTCGTAATACTACTTAAGGATAAAACACACCAACGCGGTCAAATACTGCTGCCGTAAATGACGTATGTAAGGGCTGTCAATCACCGCCCGCCGTTGATGCGTTTAAGGCTCAATTCAAACTGGCACAGAGTCGAAGCGTCGCGTCGCGAAGCGAAGCGTCACGTTTTTCAACTGTTCTAAATTCATCTCTATTTCTCTATCAATACGCACGAATTTGTGTTGCGAAAAATTGAAAATAGTCAGCGACGCGCGTCAGCGCGCGCATGTGCGCGAATTCGCGCGTCTTCGCCTGCAACGACCGCGGATTCGCGCGTATGCGCGCGCATTCGCGGGAATGCGCGCGAACTTATTTGCGTCTTCACCTGCAAGGGTTGTCGGGTTCGCGCGTCGATGCGCGCAGACGCGTCGCGTCGCTTCTCTTTGCATCGACTCTGCGCCAGTGTGAATTGAGCCTTATTCTTTAGTTATTGAGCTGTCTTTGGATTCAGTGTGAGAAAGAGTGTTCAAATGTAACAGGAGATTAATCTAAGATTAATTCAAAATACCGGCACCTGATTGGCTGAAATTAGCTTGACGTGAGATTAACATGAGATAAACATTTGATCGCTCTGCTAGAAACCGAGCGTTAAAGTAATTTTCAATACCTTTTTTACCATTGGTTTTGTTTTATTTTGTTTTTAAATGTGGATCGCCTATAACTCGTTAACTAGTAATGCCTACTTAGCATAATAGTTTTCCTAAAGTTCATAATAACTGTCCTATTTTTTTTTACGTTTCTTCCATCAACTGTTTTGTCTGTCAACTGTCAAAATTGCGCTTTATATCTTAATATTCCGCAAACGGAACCCTCAATAAAAAATGGCCTTTCTGAGTGTGAACAGTATTTTTAAATGACCAATCCAACGATACCCTATACCTATAACCAACGATACACAACCAACACCAAACTGGTACGTTACTAATACCAAACCAATTATATCTATGTGTAGGGAAGAAAAAAAATCGTTCTTAATTTAGGTGAATATTTCTTTATGCTTTTTATTCTACTCTTTTATCGGCGCAATAAATGTGTCTATGTATGCCAAATATCGTCTCTGTAGTAATAAACGTTTATGCACTCAGCCGCACACAGACGGACGGACATGGCGAAACTATGTATAAGGGTTCTAGACCCTATAGTTTCGCCATGTCCGTCGAAACTATAAATGGTACAATACAATGTTTTTTAATGTTTGATGGCAGTGAATGTGCCTGTATGATTATTTTTATGTTTGTATGTTTATAACATGTTTTCACAAAAACTGAACATAATAACGTAATAAATCTCAAAATGGTAATACTATTTTTAATGCAGTCACAGGTTCTAGGCTGAGGTTCTAAAAATAGCTAGGTACTATTTTATGCTAGCAGAAATTGATTAAATTTTAAGTTATTATCCCTAGCTTCTAGGCCTGTAATGAGCAAGACCGAGGTTTTGAATACATTACGTTTTTATTTCATTACAATTTTAAGTTAAAAATATTTTTGCGGCCGGGTTGGACATGGACATAGGTACTATTAGTGACCAAATGAGTGAATAATAACTTTTTTTTCCTTGAACAAAATTAACCTTACTCAACCGTAACCACGGACTAAAACAGAACTAGTTACTACATCCATACCTACAATAAAATAAAAACCTTATATGGGTAGGTGAAACACAACAAAGAGACTAACAGAAGAAATCGAATAATGTAACTTCTTCTTTGATTTCCTTGGCATGATTCCTTGGATTTTTTTTAAATACTGCTACTGAAGTACCGGGTTTTATATTCCCACCAAATATTATCTAAATTATTAGTTAACTTAGATGTTCATTGACCCTTGGGAATTCAGTAGCAGGTTTCAAATTTACACCCAATATTTTCTCAATTATTAGATATCATGACATTTTCATTGACCCACGCTCCCCCTAGAGGAGATTTGGTGAGATTTATTAGGACCATTGTTCGACGTCTAAAGTTAACACAACTCAACACGGTTGAGCTAAAGGCGCGGAATCGATTTCAGCCGATAGACAAACTTGTTTGTGTAACAGTAGGTATTGTTGAGGATGGACTGCTTTTCAGCAATGGAAAATGCTTCGTATTATATAAATTTTGCCACGCGGGCATCGGCGCGGCGGTGAAATTTGCAATCAAAATTTCGAATTGGTACCGCGGTTAGAGGAAGGGAAAAAAAACAGACTAACTGAAAACAATGAGGCTGCGGCGGGCGGGACACTGATTTCTTCAAAACGCTACTCCGCATGCGCAAAAGTCTTGCTGCACCGACGCGTGTGATGTCTTGCTTTATTATAGTCACAAATTGCCAACAGATGGCGATACGCAGACAAAAAAGGTTTAAATATTATTGAAAAAATAACATTAACAATTCATCGTCTACAAGTATTTTTAATTAGGGGCCGTTTGCGATAGCAATCAGTTTGGAATATGACAGTTACCCCCGGTTTCTCGAAAGTTAACAGTTTGTTAATCTGCAGTTAACATCTGTCAGTTTTTTTTTTGTATGATTTTTGCCAACTGACAGCTGTTAACAGTTAATAGACTCTTAACGCTCGAGAAACCGCGGGTTAGACGATTGGAATCGCTCAGGTTTGATGCGTGTAATATAAGGGCTTGTCTCAGTCCCGAATATCACTGGCGAGGTTTGAGAGCCGCTGGACTAATAGAGGCGCTTTCATTGCCGGCGGGCGGACCGGCCGTCATCGCATGTCATTAGTGGCTGTGTCCTTGAATAAAATCTATATCGTGCCAAGGGCTGGCACAGATACCTCACTAGCGGACTGCGTGGAAGTGGGGCAGAGTGAAATGGGTCTAAAAGGTAAATTTTAGGCTACCAAAAAAGCATTACTGATGTACAACGATCTGTTTAAATTTGTGTATATTGATCAGAAATGTATTTTAACGTAAAGAATTTACATTCTGCTTGTTGACTGTCAATGCACTTATAATGATAATGTTAGCCACTGTCTTGGGGCCGAATGTAGTGGAGAAAAAGGCAGCAAAAAAAAACTCCACTCAAATCAAACAATCACAAAAAAAAACATCTTTTCATAAATCACCTTAAATCTAATACCAAGTTTGGTACGAATGACCAACATAAGAAAGTCAAAATTCAAGACCCATGAGTCAAATATTATTTGATTAAACAAGTATGAAAACACCAATGCTGCGGCCGGACACACGTTCGGCGCACGTTCACGTGCATAACGCAGGGGTCAAACAAATCATAATATTTGAATGGAGATATCGCACCAAAAGTATTTTGAACTCGTTGGAAAGGTCATTATAATGCAGTCTACATGCGTCCCTCTATATGATCTATAAGGTCAGGCCTCCTTATCGAGGGTATTAGGGTTTAACCAGCACGCGTCTCCACCGCGGATTGGCAATTTCAAGCGCTGAGGTATGTGAACACCCCGAACACTCAGGTTACCTCACGATGTTTTCCTTCCTTCCTGATAACGAGTTTTATTGCTGCCACTAATGTAAGTACATAAGATAAAAAATAAAGTCATGGGTATGTCGGGATTCGAAACGACAACCTCCCGAATGAGAAGACGGCGTTCTACCTCTCCGCTACCGACTGATAAATCTAATCTCTTTAAACGAGCAATTCTTGTATATATATTTATATATAATCAGAATCTCGGAAACGGCTCCAACGATTTTCACGAAATTTTGTAGGCAGATGCTTTCGGGGGCGTTTAATTGATCTAACTAGGTTACATTTTTAGAAAACGTTGTTTTATCCATGTTTTAAGGCAATTGAAATTTGCTATAATAACATACAGAAGTAAATTTCGCGTCCACCTGCAAGGTTGGGATAGTTCTGACGGGAAAACGGGCGACCCGTTTCGGGCCGATTTCAAGAGACCCGGTTCGAGTCATGATGTTTTTTTCCAAGTTCTTTTTTTGTTGAAAAAAGATTATTTTAATTTTATATTACATATTTTATATTACAAAAAACGTTACTGTTAAAATATAACCTAATAAGTATTTTCCTCTACGACTTACCTCCCGTTTCTCGAACGCAAACAGTCTGTTAATCTATTGTTAACAGCAGAGCTGTCAGTTGGCAAAAGTGCATATAAAAAAAAAAACAAGTGACAACTGTTAACAGTAGATTAACGGCCTGTTAGCGTTCGACGAACCGGGGGTTAAACGTTTCACAATATAACCTGTAACGTAAATAGAAAGCAATACTGTCGTGGTACGAAAACGCGCAATACGAATCCGGGAGGTAGTCCAGTTTGCGCACCCGCCTAAATAGCACCTGCACAAATCTGCCCTCGTAAGGAAGAACGCAGTAATAGCCATTACTGCGTTTTTACTTTGGATGCAAAAGTGAGCTCCCTGGTGGTACATCTATAGGTGAAAAAATAATGGTGGCTGTAGGTCTACTAGAAACCTGAAATTTCAGTAAGAAAATATGCAGTTATCTCATGAAATCATATGTTTGTGATATGTTTATCGCTATTTACTCAAAACTGCGTTTTTACGATTACTGCGTTCTTCCTTAGGAGGGCAGAAATAGCACCTGGCCTAGTCCAGATTGGGCACCTATTGATGTTTTTGGAGGGGCTGTTAGTGAATTCAAATGTATTTATTCTGCCAAAAATATCAATAGGTGCCCAATCTGGACTAGGCCAGGTGCTAGTTAGGGGTGCGCCGCTGTCGCATTCGCGTTGTGGTCACACCACTTGCGAGATCCAGCGGCGCCCCATTGCACAAGCGACAGGACGGCTCCCGGGGTGTTTTAGTCAGTATGCCCACACTCGGTGGGCGAGCCTGACACACGGCCGCCACCCTCCCTCAGGGGGCGGTGTCATGGTGCGTAACTGCATTTCACCCCGTAAAAAAAAAAAAAAAGGTGCTAGTTAGGCGGGTGCGCAAACTGAACTACCTGAAATCCGGCTCTATCTTTATTTAATAAGCAACGCTTTACACGCACGTTGGCTTCTTTTAGTCGTAGGGGAAAATATTTCCTGGGATTGTATAGGCCGAAACCTGTTGTCTATGACGTCACAAGGTAATCGTGACGCCTTTTTATAATAATCATGTATATCGTGAAGCATTTATCAATATGACTACTATTACTTACGTTTTTATGAATATGAAAACCTTATAAACGTTCAAATAAAATAAAAATAATTAAATAAACTCACGCCCGTTATCCCCGGGGTAGGCACGAATCACTAGAACTGGGCCCACGTTTTGCCGAGTTTAAACGTTCAAAATTCAATAAAATAATTCTTCCTCAAGAGAATTCTTTCTTTCTTAATATCTTTAATTTTTTTTAAACATCTTTATGGTTTTATTATTTACTAGCTTTCGCCCGCGACTCCGTCCGCGTGGACTTTAGTTCAAAATTTTGCAACACCGTTCACTCTCTTAAGGGTTAAATTTAGAAAAAACGGCGAAACACGTGTTCAATCAATTGTGTTGAAGAGTATTTATTTTAAGTTTCAAGAAAATTAGACTACATTTTTTATACCTCCCATACAAATTTCGGCAACCCTTTTCGCCCCCTTCGGGGTTGAATTTCAAAAAATCCCGTCGTATTCCTTGCCTACATTATATATAGACCCTCTGTGCAAAATTTCAGCTTCCTAGGTCCAACGGCTTGGGCTGGGCGTTGATGAGTGAATGAATCAGTCAGTCAGGACTTTGAATTTTATATATATAGATAGATTGCAATCTGTATAATGATCTCCTATAATTTGAAAGAACGATATTCCAACCCAAGTTTAATCTTAGATGTTACTCATTAATAAAAGGTATGTCTTAAATTAATTATTATGTATAATTAATATGACGTAAGCCATTGAAACTTTAATAAGCAAGGAGAATTTAATTTTAATTAGTATGGGCGTTCTTTGCATGGTTTCGTTTTGGTTAATTGACCGTCAAGAAAATTGTAATGAAAGAGGCCACGAAAGGTAACAAAAACGTTAAATTACCTCATACATCACAGCAGCGACCTTTACATGTTCATCACCAAGTAAAATAAGATAAGAATTTTCTTTATTGTATTAGGAAAAACACAGACATAAAAGTAAAAGCAATAACTGTGGCTGAAGAAGAGTCCACGTCTAAATTCAATGGTCCACGCGTGTGATGTTTTTTAAACATTTCTTTGTGATATCAACTTTGAAACGAGAATAAGTTGGCTTCTACTATGTATTTTTTTAATTTTCTAAGCCACTTCAGCTTTCAAATACACCCATCATGCCCATGCACCTTGCGCCCATAACCCATAAGGGAACATACTACTCTGTGACCCTCTTAGGAGGGGAGAGGGTCTTCCACGCTTGGTTACTGTTAGTAAGAAGATAGGGGGAGTTGTGTCGACGCCGGATTGTATGTTTTTTTGTATTAGAAAGGGCAGTCCAATAGACAGCTCGATAACCGACAGTTGTGTGCGTTTTATTTAATTCCCATAAACCGCCACAATAACAGTCACATGGACGGGGGAAAGGCTTACCCCCTGTTTCTCGAACGCTAACAGTCGGCTAATCTACTGTTAACAGCTGTCAGTTGTTTTTTTTTACACTTTTTCCAACTGACAGCTGTTAACAATAGATTAACCGACTGTTAGCGTTCAAGAAACCGGGGGTGAGTGTCTTCGTTAGGTAGTCAATATCTTCGAGGAAAATCTCGCTGTTTATCGCTCACCAAATTTTAGTGAGAAGCGATTAATTACAGTTTTTTATACTTCCTTGGACTCTGCATTCCAAGGAAATATAAAAAACTGTCACCATTAAATTAGCAATTTTTTTTTCAAGTTTCTAATTATTTAAAACCATATTTATGAACTACTAGGTACATGAAATTTAGGAAGAGGGGGGTACAAAATTACATGTTAATAAAATTACAGACAGGTTGTCTAGAAAAAATATATATTAGCTATAAGGCCGCCCAATTCGATAAGGTACATTGGGGAAAAATGCACTCTGTTCGTTAATTTAGACAAATAGCTATTCTTCAAAAACCTTGGTACCGAGGCGCGACCTTAAACACCTGATTTGCTACCTCATTATAATTAATGTATACAAAATTTACTGTAAAATATAAATATACTAGCTGTGCCCCGCGGTGTCACCCGCGGTTCATTGATTTTCCCGTGGGAATAAGATATTTTCCCGCGCTAAAACGTAGCCTATGTGTTAATCCAGGGTGTCAGCCAACTCCATACCAAATTTGGAGAGATCGCTCCAGCCGTTCAGACGTGAAGAAGTAACAAACATACACACTCATACACTCACAAACTTTCGCTTTTATAATATTAGTGTGATTAGTGTGATGTGCGTCTAATTCAGAAAATTGTTTAAGATAAGCCAGAATGTAAATAGTTAGTTACTGGGCACGCAATTTTTTAAAACGTTATAAAAGAATATCTATGTGATTTATGGTTCATAAAGATATTCTTAAAGGTATGTAATATTTCCTATTTACTTAAGCATATTTTCGTGAAGGAAGGAGCACAAGTGCGATGTATGTTTGTTTTTTGAAATAAGTATGTTAATGTTTTTATGTTACACAAAAAAGGTGATAGGATAGTAACTAGTGTTTCTGTGCTTAGCATAGTGCCTCCGCTTCTAGTTACCTTTTTGCCAACATCAAAACTGTAATTTTTGCATTCAACTTCTACAACGAGTATACATAATAAAAATAACTTATTGTGCCAAATGGCACCCACTGAGAACACGCCTCATTTGTAATATTTCAGTATTTATTTCAAAAACAAAACAATACAAGGGTCTGTAAGGGACGTCGATAAAAGATAAAAGGCAGGCAGGATAAAAAGGACCTGAAACCGGCATGCGTGCATGCAACGACTAATGAATGTTGATGAAGCAAAATTGACCTATCAGGATCGTGGCAAGTGGCAGTTCCTGGTCTCTGCCTACCCCTCTGGAATACAGGCGTGAGTTTATGTATCATATGTATGTATACAATACATACTTCATGAACCCAAAGAATGAATCAAATTTACAGGAGAGTTTGTACATAAAGGTGCGTCTACGCTAGGCGAGCCGAGCACGAGCCGAGGACGAGCCGAACACAATTCGTCTCGGGTGGACCGAAGCAAATCCCTTTGTGTTCGTCAAAAAACCGACAGCTGGCGGAACGGAGCCGAGCACGAACGAAACGCTCGTAGCGCGCTCGTTCGAGGCTAGTAAATCGGTCCACCCTAGACGAATTGTGTTCGGCTCGTGCTCGGCTCGCCTAGCGTAGACGCACCTTTAAGAGTGCAGTAAATGGCGGTTATCTAGCTAAGACTCATCTCAACCCGACTGTCCATCAATCTGAGAAAAACTCATAAAACAAAGTCTGTTTTAACTTAATAACCTTACTTATTTAGTAATTTACCTTTTGCACGAATATCTGACGCGGCAAACGTTGTTTTGCTATACTAATTAACCTGCGACCAATTCTCAGAAATACCGAACAAACACAAAAACAAAATCGGTGAAGCCATTTCGTAGTAGTCCAATAACAAACACAGTGACACGAGATTTTAGTATATCATAATATATTTCGGGTGGTAAACATTGGAGTATGGCAAGGGAATGGACGGGTTTGCGAGAAAGAGAGGAGGCCTATGCCCAACAGTGGGCTCTGTTGATGGGCTGATTAGACAGATATATATTTAGATTAATAAAGTATTCACGTCTTTGATAACAATTTTAGCCCTGGCGAACCATGCATTACGTTAAAATGTTAATCAACTAAAAAGGTCCCGGCGTCTTTAAGCAGAAAAGCAATATGTCACTGTCAACCTTTCATTAATTGTGGTGATAGAATCGCCATCAAAACACTTTCGATGATCGCCATGGCTACGAATGATACAACACTACTTCAATTTTAATGTTTTGCTATGACTAACCGTAAAAAAACTTATTTACATTATCGCTGTGAATGTGAACTCTATACCCGTAACATTGGATGGTTTTTTTTAAGGTTGATCGGTGATCAGCGAGAGTAATTATTACAAAATTATACTGTCTTCATTACTACATCCACAAGTTTTTACGTCAATTATAAAATACATGTTATGCTATAATTTTTTACCAATATTTGAACAAATGTGATAATGAGCCCACAAGGAAAGTTCATGTTAATATTGTAATTTCCATGAACGATTGGTGTGTTATTAAATTGGTTAAACCAAAACAAGGTACTACAAGGTAGATAGGTCCTCCAGAGGAAGTGGTATAGCGGTGAGCAGATTGAATGAGGATCTGGAGTGAGTGGCAAACTGGTCTGAAAAGAATTGCTTGTCCCTTAATCCCAATAAGTCCAAGTGTCTGATACTGGGGTCACCAGCCCAAATTGTCAAAACTAAGGATCGGCTAGCCAAGATAGGGCCTATCTGTATCCGAGGTGAGCCGATCGAAATGATATCCGAGGTCAGAAACTTGAGTTTATTGATGGACGGTCAGCTTCGTTTCGAAGATCACGTGGTTGATGTTGTAGGGAATAGGGAATGGATGAAAATATCAGAAGTGCTTGATATTTTTTTTGGTGATAGGAATAACCTTCCTTAGCGCGAGAAAAAAGTTTCAATTTTTTTGGCTTCGTAGTTAATTTTTAAATAATCTTAATATTTTTCTTTTTTATATAATTTGGAAAACAATTAAGTATATTTAAAAATTGAATACGGGATTACCTCAGTGTAGACATGCGAGTCAAGTTATGTGAGTCGCTTGTGCTGTCCAAACTAAACTACTGTGACGTTGCCTATGGAGGCAGTTTGCTACGCAGGTCTGAAAGGTTGATACAACGTGTGCAGAATGCGTGTGCTCGGTTCTGTTTCAAGATTCCCCCCCGAACCCATGTCACGCCGTATCTGGACGACGCGAATCTGTTGAAGATGTCTGCACGCCGCCTGCTTCATCTTACTGGATTTTTGTTCGATGTTGTCAAAGACCGGACGCCTGAATATTTGTTCAACAAGATTGCGTGGTTTCGTAACAAGTGTCTTTGGAAGTCGAGAACGGTAATTCCGACGCACCGAACGGCAGCCTTCCGAGGCAGCTTCAGATACGCGGCGTCCAAATGCTGGAATGACATTCCTCCTCCTCTTAAGGTCCTTACTAGCAGATATACCTTTAAGGTAAAACTTAAGGGTTATTTGTTATGTACCCAAAAAACCTGAACCATCATTTATTTTCCAGCATTAGGTGCTACTCCTTCTCTGTTTGTCCTGCCCCTACACAACTGGAGATCCCCTTGTATAATGTGTACTCTTTGTATTGTGTTGTACGTTAGTGTATAGTATCCATTCTATCTAATCCTGCTATGGTTCACGGTTTTGAGATTGTACAAACACTTTTTGCAAATACGATTCATAAGCAGATATGACTTATTACCCTTGGTAGCACTAGTATTAAGCAATGTTGCCCTCTTAACAACATAACAACTACAACATTTACATAGAAAAAAAGAAAGAAAAAAGGTTTATTTTACGCCACATAACAAGACAAGTAAATACAGAAAAATAAGGTAAATATTAGACAAAAATTAGAAGAAACATGAAGCTACAGTAAGGAAAAAAAAACCAAAGTGCTTGCCGTAGATTTGCGCTGTATGTCGATGCAGCAGAAAAAAGGTCTCTAGCTCAGTATTTGCCGAGGGTTTGCACCCAAAGCACTGATTTTCAGCTAGGGCCTTCCGGTGACTCACGGAGCATTAGAACGGCACATACATTGCTTCTGGCCCCACACTAGGATACCCTGTGTCATGGGCACCAGAAACAGCTACATTACAAACATGTAAACATCCACGACCTGGAGGTTTTTTTTCTTCCCCAGCCGGGATTCGAACCCGGGACCTCTCGCACTAACCGCTGCGCCACAGAGGTCGTCAATGTGATTGATTACCCTTGGTGGCGCTCAATGTTGCCCTGACGAAATTTTACAAGTATGTGCAAAATATTCAAAGTTTTCTTGTGTGATAAAGGAAAATGTGTGCTTTGCTAATTTTCATGCTACCTTCAAATTACCATTGTAAAATGTATATTTTATATGTCCCTAATGCATGAAGTATCAAATTTGATACCAATAGTTTTTCCGTAAATAAACATTATAAAAAGCAATGTTTATTTTTTTTATTATTTTTCCCATATTCTATTCATCAACTGCTACATGAAAACATTTATTTTGCTTAAAAACAAAAAATCATGCATTTAAGGGTTAATATGTTTAAATCGAATATATTGAGCTCACCTCTCTGGAGCGCATGAGGTAACGGACGAGACGGCCCCGCAGAACGGCTAATGTATTCTTATCAAGTTCCGCTCCACCGCCAGCCACGGAATGCACCAAAACTTGCCACCGCTGCAGCGAGTTCTCCAGCAAGCGGATCTCTTTCTTGTCGACCCTGTGAGACGGGATGTTACAGTAAGCTCGAGTGACGGTGGATAAAATGGGAATTACATTTTGAGACGGTCAATACAAACCTTTGTTAACTGTTGTTACGCTAACGGTTTCTCGAACGCTAACAGTCTCTTAATCTATTGTTAACAGCTCGCGCGTCGGTTCAAAAGTAAAACTCACCAGTGACATTTTTTTGCTTACAAATTACAAATGTTTATAAAATGGTAGCAATGTCTCATTTTGAGAAAAAAATGTCACTTAGTGAGTTTTACTTTTGAACAAAAAAAAAACAACTGACAGCTGTTAACAGTAGATTAACAGTCTGTAGCGTTCGAGAAACCGGGGGTAAGAATCTTTTCGTGCCCCTCGGTGGGGACATAATGGGTTGATGATGATGAAGACACTAACTTTATTCCGGATACACTTGACTTTTTGTCAGAAGAATCCAACGGAGCTCGCGTCGACGGGTGCTCGTCTCTGCTCACCAAGATTAAGCTCTGCGAATCAGAGCGAAACCCTGGTCGGACTCCTGCGACAGAAGTCAAGTAAGTGTATCCGGAATAGTTAATAATCCGGTAAACCGAGTGTTAGACACGCGAGTCAAGCGTGATTAGCGACATCTACAGGGAGTAATAAGCATCCCAAAGTAAAAAATAGAGACAACGTGCAGCCGAAGCCTGTTCGTTCGAACGTGAATAGATAGGGTTTAATAATTATTAATCTGCCTGCATATTATTATAATTCATTTGGTAATAAATATTTTTAGTTCTATTTACGACTAGCTTTCGCCCGCGACTCCGTCCGCGTGGACTTTAGTTCAAAATTTTGCAACCCCGTTCACTCCCTTAAGGGTTAAATTTAGAAAAACGGCGAAACACGTGTTCAATCAATTGTGTTGAAGAGTATTTATTTTAAGTTTCAAGAAAATTAGACAACATTCTTTATACCTCCCATACAAATTTTGGCAACCCTTTTCACCCCCTTAGGGGTTGAATTTAAAAAATCCGGTCTTATTCTTTGCCTACATTATATAGAGACTCTCTGTGCCAAATTTCAGCTTCCTAGGTCCAACGGCTTGGGCTGGGCGTTGATGAGTGAATGAATCGGCCAGTCAGGACATTTAATTTTATTTATATAGATTTATTGAACAGCTCACCTATCAGCCAAATGCATTTCGATGTCGACACCATCCTCCCTAAGGTCTGTCAGCTCATTGTCATTCATAGTCTCTTCGGCGTCAGAAAATGTCAGTACATCGTCATCAGCTGTAAAGAGGAAAATAACAAGTACATAAGTGAATCCGTATAACATTCTATAGGGAAAATAACATTTAAATCAAGGGAGCTATATGTAAATGCCTACTCTACACAGCCCAATACAAAGTGGCGTTTCTAACAAAGAAAAGAATTAATGAAATCGGATGATGTGATAAAAAATTATGGCTGGACATACAGAAAAAGAATATAAAAATCAAATTTAAAAAAATATATCAAAGTACATATAACACAGAAACATAGATCAATTAAAAATCTAGATCATTTTGGACAAAAAAACTCTAACCTAATCTTTCCAAATTTTATTCTTTAAAAACTAATGTATTCATCATCATCAACCCATTATGTCCCCACCGAGGGGCACGGGTCTCGCTTGCGCTTTGCACATTTATTTAACCGCAGAGAACCTCCTCCTTTTTTTCATTCTGCTAAAAACCAGCCATAATCAAAAAACGGCGAAAACTCCCCATTATGTTGTGAAAAAATAATCATGTGTAATTCCTGGTGTACATACAATAAAGAATATTCTATCTATCTATCTAAACAGGTGTGAAGTTAGTGTAAATGCACAAAATTAAGTGAAAAGCCCAGTCAAAATTTAAGTCCTTTCTCTACAAAATGAAAACATTATTTCACTTACGCTTAGGCAGCGGCTGTACCGTCTGATCAGGCAGCAGTTGATACTGTTTGAGCAGCTGCCAATGGTTCATCAGTGACTTGGCCGTGCGGGATTGGTAGAATATGTGCGGGTTCGCGTCTAGCAACTCTTGGAACTTTTCCAGTGCCGGGTGTGAGTTCTGGGAAATAATGTATTTATTTCAATTGGATCACATTACAGCTGACAAAGATTATTGGCCAAAGTGCACACAAAAATAAAAAAGCTGGACAAGAGCTAGTCAGGGTCGCGCATCGAGTTCCATACTCGCACTTTTTTCCCAACTCCAAGGGCAATTTTTAATTATTTAATTACACATTATAATTTTCAGATATGTCCATGTATTGGTAGAAGACGATATTACTTGCCAAATTTCATAGCTCTAGGTCAACGGGAATTCTAAATTTTGATTCCCTTGAGTGTCGAGGTAGTTTTGCGGCCTAAACGGCCGTTTCTTTACGTAAACTTAGAAGTTTGAGTTGGTATTGGTATTGGTGACGGTTTGGGTTTCCGCAACTCGACTACAAATGAGTCTATTTTGCGTAGTCGTTTGAGTTTTAATTTCTATTCGTTTCCTCCACCCGTTCCCGAGACATGAGGTCTGGACAGACAGACAGATAGACAGACAACAAAGTGATCTAAAGGATTCCTCTTTTTCCTTTTGAGGTACAGAACATTAAAAATTTACATTATGTGCTCTGACAATAGCCACTGCAGGGCCTGCATTCCTTCAGATAGTCCTAAAGGCTGCCAAAACTGTAGGCTTTATGATCATTCCCAATAATTTTTTTTTTTTTTTTGCGATAGTAAGTAAGTAAGTATTATGATAATTTGGTAACTCCAAAAACCCAACATTGGCAGAATAGGAGGTTACTTAGAGGAGTTAAAAAAACTCATGCCCGTTATCCCCGAGGGAGTAGGCAGAGGCACCGATCACTAGAACTGGGCCCACATTTTGCCGAGTTTATTAGGTCCCAAGCGTGACAAGTGGCAAGCCTGTCGCCGTTATCCGGGCACAATTTATCAGCGAATGGTGTTGCTGTACAAACAAATGTACGTAACTGAAGTCATTGGTACATGCGCGGTTCGAACCCAGACTCTCATGATCGAGAAGCAAGGGTCAACCCCACTACACCACCACAGGAGTTATTCCTTTCTTAATAATTCCTATATTCCTGTTGGAAAGACCATAAAAAAATAACATACTCATATTATCTAATATGGATAATATGAATATGTTTTTTTGTAAAAAGTACAAACACATTACATATTTTAATAACTTAGGGACTGACGGATAAAATCAGGGTTTACTTTGAATTGGTTGATATCTCTGGCTACGCATGGATGAGCAAGTACTTTAAAGGGGAAAAAGATTTGAAGCAATGCAGTTTTATTAATAGTATCAGAAATCTGAACTCACACTGGCTAACGTCCCAAGCAGCTCCTCTTCAGCAGTTGAGTACAACGCCTGATGCTGGACCGCGGCCACCAAATCTGGATGCAGATTCCTCATAGCTGCTAGGGCCACTCGGGAGATCTCAGCATTGTACAACAATGTGTACCACCTAGACTGGAGCTCGCCAATGGTGAACCGGCAAGAGAACTTGATACCGCGGTGGACAATGCGCAAATCGTTAGTCTGTGAAGTTAGTGAGATAGATTTACATAAACATTAGATTTAGGCAAAGAGATAATTAACAGTGCATGTTCAGTGTGAATATGGTTTTGGCAAAATGAGAGGAGTATTGCCAATCCACAGTAGGCATGTGTAGTTGCTAGTAGTAAGTTAGATAGCCCTCGTGTTTTTTTTTTATTTGTACTCGGTCACGAAATTACTAACTTAGCGTAAGTGCTAGCATAGCACTAAAGTTGTTAAAAAAAGTTAAAATTTAGAACAAGTTTAAATTGGCCATATTTCAAAAACCGTGCAACTTTTACTGAGGTCATGTTAGCCCGAAGGAGCCGCCGGCGGGTCTGATGTAAACTATGGCGCACTCCGTTAGGCCCCGTAGACCGGCCGGCAGGTCAGTCTTGCAACTGCACTTTGAATCAAATTTTGAAGATGATTTAGACCACAGTTGCATGAGCATGTTTTATCCTTTGAAAACTGTGATAATTTCAAATATTACTCTGTGAGACTGTGAATAACCAACTTAGCTGTGAACGAAAAAGTGTTCTAGGCCTGAGGGGTTAATCACTTCAAATGAGTAAAAGTTCAAAATTGACAATTTGTTTCATGGATACTGGTCAATATGAATTAATATTTCAGTCTCTTACAGCCTTATTTACAAAAACATGATTCCTCTAAAACCATCTAACTCTTCTTTTTTTATATAATATAAAGCAACATAATTTATGTTATATCTTTTCCAGGTAAAATCTTCACCACACACTATTTTAATCGGCGTTTTTGGAGTGTTGTAAGGAATCAGTTTTTATAAATAAGACTGTTCCTTATTGGAAGTGGTGTAATTATTGATACCTACTAAAGAAATGGTTATCAGATTTTGTGTTTTTTCAATGATATGTTGCATGTTTCAGAAAAAAAGGCAAACTGATTTTATGCCAACATATAAACAAGCGACGGAGGTGTATCCAAAGTCTCTGGTGGCTGAGACACATGTGTAGACTACACATTAACACTAAAAATGTTAAGGTTAAAACTTAACCTGTTGCACACCAAGTATCAAAGCCAAGTCATCAGTAGGCTTCCATCTTCCCAAGTCTTTCGTGGACATCTGACTGAGTTGGCCCTTGCGGCGAGTTTTTTTTATCATAGCCATGGCTGCAGTGATAGTAGGCTTCGTTGACGCTCTACGGCGCTCTGGTGCCGGTGGGGCTGGGGTCACGGGCATGCTGCCGCCAACCACAACTTCTGGCAAGTTACTCGTATACGACTGCGTACGAATTCTCTTGTTGTCTTTACCCAAAGAAGCGCCGGGCAAACCGAGGCTATATTCCACTAATTCATCGTCAAAACGACGGCGTTTTATGGATCTTGAGGAACTGTAATTGAGAGCAAAACCCAATTAACAGTTTGCTGGTTATTCCTTAGGAATACGTTCAGTGAATCGAATTCGGAAATACCTGCGACGTTTAGGATCGTGTATGCTGTCGAGAGGTGAAGGTAAAGTACCCGTGTAATCATTACTGTCTGTTGCATTGGATGGTGTAGCTTGAAACTCCATGCTACACGCAGGATCAGCTGGAAATACTGTTTACAAGAAATATTTCCTGGAAAATTTAAAACAAAGAGGAGTCAGTCCACAGAACACACCTACTAAAGAGTCAGTCAATAATATGGGTCACTATATTGCACGGACCGAGAATGTACGGCACGAGAATGTACAGCCCGGGAATTCGTGCCCAAATGACACCAATTATCGGGATGTGCATTCCTGGCTGTACATTCCCGTCCGTGCAATCCCGGTCCGTACCGGGAATGCACGGACGTGGAACGTACAGCCCTGGAATCGGTGACCATTCGGTGCGTCGTTCAGATCACAGAGAATACAATAACTACCTTGTTCACATCATAGGTTTTGCGCGTTTTACTGGAGTGTGTTCATTTGGGATTCGTTTAGAAATTCATTTCACTACAATATCAAGACTTTTTGACATTTGGGGAATACGGAATATAATTTCTGAATAAATGTAAAAGCTTTGTTTCAGACAGATTCGTTAATCAACATTAGCGAAATTGTACTAGACAATCAGTACCATTCAGTGCAGTCAGTCCGTAAAGCAGAATTGAATTGAATTCGATAATGTAGCAGTGTTTTTGGTGTAAAAAACAGAGATTGAAGCTAGCTTCCATAAGTTCCGCATCACGTTGCTGGTGTGTCCCTAAGTCGTGTTAAAATAAGCCGTTCGCAGCGCCTGAATTAAAGGTTAGGTACCTGCGATACTAGACAATAATCAAATACTTTTAGGACACAGTGGTAGGTATCTGACGCTTCCAGTTTCTTGCCGACGGATGGTACCTATTCGTAACGCCAGCAGTCAATGTTTAGATTTGGTAATTCTCTCCATATTCGATTTAACACAACTTTCGACTGGCCTTTAAATGTTTTTAGTAAATAAAGGATAAATGAAGTATGTATTTTATTGTTTTATTTATGAAACGTTCCGGACGAGTCAATCAGTTTTAAATTATTTCTCTTCTCGGGTCTCGGGTACCTACCTACCAACTAAAATTACACTAAATGTCGTCCCCACGTTTTCCGAGGCAATCATAATTTATACTTCTTGTAGGTATATCCTCGTAGTCATACTGATACGAAAAATTTGTATGACCACCAGGAAACTGCGTTTTTACTTATGTACTAATTTGCTCTGTTTTGAATCATTACTCATTTAGATTGGATTGCGGATAAAAACCTTTAGTTCCTATTCCACATCTACTTTGCTAGATACCCCATACTATGGTAAACAGGCAAGTACTGCGCAAATTAAGTTATGTCAGTAGTAAGCAAGTCCACAACCTCTGATTCGGCAATTAAGTGGTTAAAGAATGATGCCTGATAATCAGACATTCAATATAGAGCAATATCTGGTAATTTCGTAAGGTGAAAAAATAAATCTGATGCTGAAACGCCAGGGGCATTATTTTGGTGGAGTGATACCTACCCAGATACCTACCTATAATATTTATTTTTTTATAATATCAGCCAGGTGTTAGCAATATAATATTATGTCATACTTACATCACATGAAAGAGCCAATTAGATAATGCAGTTTTCCTTATTAACAGAAAGTAGTTAGGTATACTCACTCTGTGAGAAGACCTTTGCCCTACAGTGAGACGTAATGTAGGCGTTACTTTATACTAGGTACCTACCAACCTATTGCCGCTCCATATTTTAAAATAGGTGTATCGCTCATAGTTCAGGCTGCCTGAGTGATCTTAAGCGATCACGAAGGATAAGCAACATAGGGCACGTTCAGTGTATGGATGGGTAACCGTCTATAACTAACGCTAGTGGCATTTTCCGAAGGGTTCCGTGCTTTGCAAGACAAGGCAGTTGGTGCCGGCTGCCGTCAATACATGGAAGTCGTGAAGCCAGATCAGAAGCCTTAGGGCGGCTTGAAAACTTCCGACAGTAAGACCAGCCAACTAGTCTTACAAGCCTCCACCAATCCGGACTAGGCCCCCGTAGTGGAGTATGGCCTGTAGGTATAGGAGCGAGGGGCACGGGGCTTTTCCCTTCCTCAAGGAAAAGCCCTGTGCCCCTCGGTGGGTATATAATGGATTGATGATGTATCGCTCCTCAACATCTAAACTCTGATAATTTCTAAAATACGATGCTTTAAAATGCTCCTCTCCAGGCAGTTTAAAAGGAAAGATGTAAAAAACTTGATGAAGAGTACATTAGTTGAGCAGTGTTTTTACAAATAACACCGTTTTATTAATTATTATTTCGATTTCGTTCTTCAGTACATAGGTAAACAATTCCAGAAATTCCATACTCTGTTATTATTTTTTTACGTTTTCGCCAAGATATAATAATTACAATTATAATGTAGCTTTACGATAATAGTGTAATAATGAGTTAAGTGAAGGAAAGTTATTTAACAGCAGTTGTAAGTAAACCAGACAGTAAGTTTAAAACTATTTATTAAACTTAACAATATTTCCAATATTTTTTGTATCCTCCAAGTATGAACAGTACATGAAGATATTTAAACATATGGTGCTCTATGCAGTAAGACTAGCGCCGCCACCAATAAAAAAACGGCCAATTGCGTGTTGGGATACGATCAATGAAGAGTTCTGTAGAAATATGTTTTTCTTATGTGTTTTACAGAACTAGCTTCATCAGCTTAATTTTAAATTAATTTTGCACGAAATTTTCTTATTATTAGTTGGTCGTCTATTACTCCTTTAAAAGTAAAGCCTTCTTAGCTGTCATAGTTTTCTTATAGTTCAACGAATATCAGATTTTTTAAAGTTTTAAGTATACTAACGAAAAATTGCCCTTTAACCAGTAGAATTTTTAGCTCACCGTAACAATGACTTTTTTTAGGGTCAATAACGCAAATGACTATACAAACTATGGATGATACGTTTGTCGTAGTAAATCGTAAAATAAGACAGCACTCACAAAATATGGCTGATTTGGCATAAATGCTATCTAGTCACACACCGCTAAAAATCACTATTATTAACGTGTTTGAGTGATTGCAAAAAAGCAAAATTCTGAACATGTTCTGTTTGTGGACCTTACATTATAATTATACGAGGCTTTTACATAAACTAATCCAATGTAATTGCATTTCAAATTACATGTTTGTACTCTTGAACATTATCTATTATTTAAATATTATATTAATATCACACATGGTTATTAACAATTATAATACATTACTAAATCTTGTAACTATGTACATACATTTTAACACATTCCTATTAAATAGTATTTGTTATGTTCTAGATATTCTTCTATCTTACAGTAGATAGTATTTCCTTTTAGGATTCCTTGTATCGATACCCTAAATTAATTAAAATCAGAAATCCGTAACAAATAATTGCCGACCTGCCTGCCGACAGATTGTTTACGTAGGAAATCGGAGGTTTCGTTAGTTATTGCACCTGTTATATTATGAAAATGTTGGATTGTGCAAGTGAGACGGTGCTAGACATACAGTTTTAAAAATTATATCTTACACAATAATACAATCACTAGTGCTGGTCTTAAACTAGGATACCTTGTGACGGATAAGAAGGACGTGTAGAATACCCAAAGCATGAAAATACAGTCAGACTCAGCTGGATGTATTTTCATGTTTGTGATGAGTAGGTATTGTTGAGATCACTTTAAGAGGCACTCTGTACCAATGTACAGCGGCCCCCAGTGGAAATCGAATCTACGACCCGTCTTGGTGCGCCTTAATGGCTAGACCAACTGGGCGTAAGCACATACAATATTAATATTAAATATTGTATAAGTATTGAGGAAAGCAGAATATTCACTAAGACCATTGTACCTATCCCAACAATCTCTGGGAGGACAATGTTGCAATGCCAAGTACTATATATTTCATAAGGATTCGCTTTCGCTTTTCAGGGTCAGTATGTTGATAATAACCCTAGAAACATTCATGACATTTCTAAACAAGTATTAAAGTATAGATACAAGCGAGGGCGAATACTAGCTTCTCGGTTAACAAATGCCCATTAAAGTTGTAAAAAAAGATTAAGTAAAAAAATAAAAAAACCGGGCAAGTGAGAGTCGGACTATTTCAAGAAATATTGACTGTTGACTTTCGATCCTTTTCTAATCTGTTAATATTAAAGTCTCCACATAAAATAGTTTTCTCATTATTCAAGCAGTATTTAGCTAGAATTGTACGTCAAATTGTAATCAATGTGTCTTGCTCAACGGTGCTGCCATTGCTGGATTCCGCTATTCCTTTTTCTTGTTCCTTATTTCTTATTCTTATACCTTATGTTTTTTCATTGTGTAATGGGCTTTACCGCCTGCAAAGGTAGTATGAGGACGCGAGTCACGCGCGACAACGTCAAAAGTCGCGACTTTCCAGTACATTAACTGTCAAATTCTCGCGACTTTTGACGTTGTCGCGTGCGACTCACGTCCTCACACTACCTTTGCAGGGTTGCTATTCGGACGAGGTTTCTCGTAATAAAAATAAAAATTCAAACCCACAATATACAGCAAAGACTCCAAAATATCCAAAATCGCACTTATCACCAAACGACAACAGCATATTTGTTTTTCCGTAATCAACCATCACAAATTCCACAGAACCATATGATAGTAGACCCTATTAATAGGTAAGGAAGTCAAGTCCTCGCACTTTGGTCGCTTTGCGGCTAGCTACATTTGATATCTAAGGGGTTGAGGGGGGGGGGAGAGGGGCAACCGTCCCCCCTTGGCAACGCCCTTGCTTACAAAACCAATTGCTTGGTTTGACTGGGACCAATCCGTTCAGTCCCGTTCAGTAAGTACAAACTGGCGAAGATTTAATTTTACAGTTTGGCCTCACTTTTTATGGTAGGTTAAACTGCTGTTAATATAACTTGTTGACTGTCATCAACGTGTAATGGGGCCATCTAGATCTCGATCCACGATTATGACCAGTGATTTAAAGACAGATCAATTACGCTCGTGCAACGCGTTGAACAAACGGTTCGCGTCTACTGACCAAACGATTATTCATCTATGTCTGTTTTTTAGTTCAATGCAAAAAATAAAACAGTCACGTTGACATCTCAATACAATCCATTGTCCGAATGTTCCTAGTCCACAAAAACCAAATTATTCCATTTTACTTCTGTAACGCTCAGCCCAGTCCAGTGCCATGTCAAACCAGCCATAGCCAAGCCAGACATAGCCAAGCCAGCCATAGCCAAGCCAGCCATAGCCAAGCCAGCCATAGCCAAGCCAGCCATAGCCAAGCCAGCCATAGCCAAGCCAGCCATAGCCAAGCCAGCCATAGCCAAGCCAGCCATAGCCAAGCCAGCCATAGCCAAGCCAGCCATAGCCAAGCCAGCCATAGCCAAGCCAGCCATAGCCAAGCCAGAGTAGCCGTGACGTCAGCATTCGTCACCGCCGCGCGCCACGCGCGCCACGCGCCGCCCGTTTGCCCCACCTCGCTCGCACCGGCCGGTTGCGAGGGTGGGAGAAACAACGCCTGCCTATTTAAGCCGTTGCAAATGTGGGATCGGCTTTTTTCCTGTTGTAATTATTTAATAGGGCGAAGCTCTGCCCAAATAAATTTCTATTTGATTAACTTTGTCGTTTGAGTTCCTGCCCTTCTTTACACTTCCAAGTAAAAATTGTTTGTGCTACGTAGGTGTTTTTGACTTTGCTCCTCTATGGAATTAAACTTTAATGTCTTTGATGTCATAATGTAAGGATTTTGGTCACACGAGTCCTCTATTCACGGTAAAAAAAAATCTACCGAGTAAACCTATTTTTTAGAATATACGGTATTTGATTTTTTTGTGTCCCAGAAGGAAATGTAATCTGTTCCATTCAATATTGATAATTTCTCTATTTGACACTATTTTTAAATGTTTAATGATGAGGGCCAGAAGATTTTTCCATTTTTTTGAATTTTATAAGCACCAGAGGAAATGTGTTACCACAGGACTGACACTATTGGCAGAGTAGTCACAAATTAAGGGAAGGGACAGGCCATTGATTATAGCTAAGAAAGGGGACACGTATTAAATAAAACATGAAATATGCCAGAAAAGTGACGCCAGAGAAGTAACAAAATCGCACAAAACCTACAAAAACATATCACTTGTTTTTCTGATCACCGTTTAACGTAATACATGACATCTACACACAACAAACATTGCGTTGTGCAAATATACAATTTCGTAACTATAAAATACAAAAACATAGACTTACCAGAGGAAATACTCCAACGACTGGCAGAAACACGCTTTCCTACAGTGAATCGCAAATTGACGCTATATTATTGGAATTTTGCTCAACGCCATTAACTTGTTTCTAACTTAACACGTTCCCAGTCCCCATACAAGATCTTTGGTACTACCCATACGTCCAATAGATTTTTTGTTTTAACACAAACTAATGGCCTAGTACTTACCCGAATATGCGTTTACAAATGGAAAATTTGTTAATTTTCCCGGAAAAACTCGATGACGCCGTATGGAGTCATGGACGTATGAATCCAAATTCTCGTGACTCCGCTTAGAGTCACGAACGTATGACGATAAAAATGTGTTTATTTTCAATGGCACCACCTACCAAAATTATAGTATTTTTAATATAGCCTCATATTAAAATGACCACAGCTTGTCAATGGTGCATTCTAATATTCTATGGAAGATATTTCGTAATTTGTGTAACAAAAATTGGTAAAAAATTTCGTGATACAGATATATTGCGAGTGTTGGAAAACAGTGACGTGGAGCTAAGTTCCGAAGAAGAAGAGGATATGCTTTTGGTCAGGAATCTCCTATACTACATCTACGTGAATGAACATCCAAAACAACATAGAACTTGTTGTCAATCACTGTTATAAATTCATGGTAAAAACACTGGCCAGAAAAAAAATACTGTCTTAGCAGCTCATGAAGTAATTATGAAAAAATTGCTTGCAATAAAAAAAAATGTACCGACAGTCATTTTCTGGCGCTGCAGAGTCATCATCCGAAAGTAAACACATATTTGAGATGATTATCTTGAAAAACCAACAAAAACCGAACCTCTAACAAGAAACGCTGTGTAGGATGCTACAATAAACTGGTTTCAGAAAGTAAAACTTCAAAAATTGCTTCAAAAGTGACAACTTTATGACCAAAATAAAAAAAAGTTTTCTGTAGCACTTGTTATAATGCTATCCGTTGATTTGCTTTTCATTAAATATAAAATTTATAATTTAAGAATAGTTTAATTTATAATGTCACATAAAAAATTCTTGAAAAAAAAATTTCGTCGGTTTTTTACGTTTTAAATACTTCATCTTCTAACTTATACGCCCATTGGAATATCTTTGCTCCAACTGGCACGTCCACAAAATAAATTTACTTTATTCTACCTTGCGAATGTGACTCCTACTGGAGTCATGGACGTCCCAGTCAGTACTGTCTGTGACTCCATGTGGAGTCATTGGACTGGGAACGTGTTAACACTATTGTATGCACGTAGTTCATGGACAGAAACATACCTTTGCGGTTTTAAGTCAAATTTTTCTTCTTTGAGTTTCGCCAGATGAAGTGACATTATTGTAACGTGACATGAAAGTAAGTTATTTTTCTTTATATTAATAAATTTTTTTACTCTATATTTTGATGAAATATGTTTCGATGTTTATAAAAGCATATGACCATATTTAAAAAAAACATAACGGCATATGTATTTAAAATATCTCGCTATAAAATCATTATAATCTAGAAACGGGGAGGCCAGAGGAGTATACATTTAAAGCTATTTTTAACGATTAATGTCTTAAATTAATCAATTATCGTGAATAGACTACGTGGGCCAAATAAAAGACCATATTCTTTAATGCTTAAGCATACAGACGCAATAATATAATAAGTTTAACATAATATTTGTCCATGGACCATAGTAATTGAAATAGCGTATATTCACCCATATAGAAAAATATAATGAAGTTCGTTTTATTAAATAAATAAAATACGTTTTATTTTATGAGTAAAAACTACTTGTTGAAAGCCTACACAACACATAGCGATGAAATGTTATTTGTGGATATAACAATAAAAAAATTGGGGGTTTTTAAGGGCAATTTGATGATTTTCTTGGGATTTTTTTTCTGTAGGGGTGGGCAACACTGGAAAATACCGATATTGCCGACGGAAAATCCGTAGACGCACCCTTTCGGCATTTTGTAAATGCCGACGGCTCGTACGATGCGTACGCTGCGATTCCGATGCGGTGGACGCTTATCTTTAGTCCTTATTCTGAGACCTACCCAGACCTGAGAACACATCTGATGGCTGCGATCCGTCCGTTTACTGACATCGTTTGGATTGACTTGTCTAGTGTAAGATCCAGCCAGATCAAGACGTCAATCTTTTGCGACTCATAGCCTCGATAATGTCACGCACTAGATCGAGCGTGTAATGGCTGCGAAATGAATGAAATACGCATAATGGAAACGAGGCACCACTCTGTCGTGTCTATGGCTGTACACGGATTCTCGCCCGTACCGATTTTGTACAGCCCGATAATGCACGACCCGATAACGTACGGACGGGAATCCATGTACATGTACACGGATTCCATGGCTGTACATTCCCGGGGCGTACGTTCTCGGGCTGTGTATTCGCGGTACGTGCATTACCGTCTCCCAATAATATCTCTTCTTCTTAATCTGTCAATATCTCTTCTTCTTAATCTGTGCACAAATAAATTGACCACAGATTAAATTATATAACTTGACGTTTTGTATTAGAACAATGAAAAGTTTGTGTTTTCACATGTTTTCTTGGCGTTTATTATTAAATTGACCATTTTAAGGGTGTCCTATATAGTGTTTTATAATGCCACCGCATGCTATTGTTTCACCTCCCAACGGCCTGATCGTGAATGACTAGCTTTATTTATTAATCTGTGGACTGTCTCACTCAGTCACAGTGTTGCCAGAATGTTACAAAAGTAACATTTTACGTTACTTTTGGCCCTCTAACCGCCTGGCCATGGGGGAAGTCGCCCGCGCGAGAAATCGCGCGGCGCGAACGGCGGGGCGTCAACCGCGTGGCTTGCTACGTACATTTCTATGAGTTTGTTTCAGTCGCGGCTGCGACTAGCGACTAAAACTAACTCATAGAAATGTACGTAGCAAGCCATGCGATTGACGCCCCGTCGTTCGCGACGCGCGATTTCTCGCGCCAGGCCGTTATGTTACCTCCATGTTACACGACCCAATATGTTACTTTTGTGTCACTTCTTCTTCATTAATGTGATGGCGTTTTTTCATATTAATGAGCCGTTTTCAGAAGAACTAAAAAAAAATATTACGGCTGTCAAACGTCTGTCAAAGGAATGCAATTTTGGACCTCAGCCCAATAGCTATGTGTGATACATCATAAAATAGGCGAGCGAGCTGAACAAAAGTTACTATGACGCCAACAGCCAAATGTTTGTCGTTTCGGAGTTATATTTTATTGAAAATGTTAGTTTATTTAGCCGTAATTTTTTTATTTTAGGTCTTCTGAAAACGGCTCATTGACGACAAAGCAGGTTATGGTATTGAAAGACATTATTAAATTGGTTGCTACTAGACAAACATCATTGATTGTATTTGTATGTTTTTTTCGACATCGCCAGTCTTTCGATCAACAAATTATTAAGATCTTTTCGAATGGGACAAGAAACTTATTTTACTTTTTGTGTAATAAACTGCCATAATAAAGTATTGTGTCGGTTTCTACAAAAAAAAAGGTAATGTTACTTTTCTCGAGAAAATGTTACTTTTTGATCTGCCTCGTGTTATATTTGACTATCTGCCACTGGCAACACTGCTCAGTCACAGTCAGCGAGGAATTTGTTTAAGGTTATGGATTTCGTGAAATAAAATAAGATATATCATAATTCACAGTAAAAACCGAAGAATGGCCCAATTACTACGCTCGATAGCGTTTACGCCTCGGGCGGCGTTAGTAAGATGCTACAACAAGATCGTAATAACTGACGACGGGACTACAATAGTTGCACTTCATCAAGATCGTGAAGAATTTCCTTACGAATTCTCTAAACCGCTGCGACAGGTAAAGGAAGTTAAGTCTGTGCTCAAAATGAATGACCTCAAGGAGGTAAAGAGGGTGTTCAAGGAAATGTCGCCAGAAATGGCGCGGCAGCAGCTCTGCAGTCTCACATTAACGACAAAGCACCGATGGTTCCCAAGAGCTCGCGACAAGAAAGCCGGGAAAGGAGAAATGAACAGGCCCTACTTGTAATAATAATGTAGTTTTATTTTGCTTACAAAAGTTATTTTTAGTGCATTGTAATAAAAGGTTCAATAGTTATCTGTTTTGGTTTCTATTTGACCTGACTAACACCTTTTCTCTAAATCCATTCAGTGAATGTTCACGAAAGTTTTGTGTAAATTGAATTAATTTGTTTCAATCCATGTAATACCTGTTTTGTGTTAGTAGGTAATAGTTTTAAAACTATGTTATATAGTACGGTAGTTTAAAAATCTCATTAAAATAATACAACAATAAATAATAATAATCACATTTTTCGTTGGGCGACATTACTGTCTGACAATATGTGCCCTGCCA
Organism: Yponomeuta plumbellus; assembly: GCA_947310845.1. Classification (NCBI taxonomy): domain Eukaryota; kingdom Metazoa; phylum Arthropoda; class Insecta; order Lepidoptera; family Yponomeutidae; genus Yponomeuta; species Yponomeuta plumbellus. The sequence continues at coordinate 18,606,584 of OX371193.1, read as the reverse complement.
CCCAGTGTCTTAAAAAGGGATTGTCAACTTTAGCTGCAATAACCTTCAGGAAAATAATGCTACCGCTACGCTATCGTTTTATGTATGATGGAGAGGTAGCCAACAACACAGCCTTTGCAAACATCCCTGATGCACTACAAAAGCGCGGTAGCCGTAGCAGCACCCTGAAGGGGTTGTTATACTGAATGTGCAGGCCATTGTAAAAGTAGTGTCTCTGCCTAAATCTAACCCACACGCTGCAGGTGTAAAAAGACTGACAAAATTCCTAAAAATGCTACTCAGATGCAGTTTCAATAGTATGTTGTATAGGAAAGATTTAAACTGCGTCTGAGGAGTGATTATATAAAGAGGACCCAAATTATTTAAACTGCCCTAGAGGAGTAGATTTATAAACAGGACCAAAATTATTTAAACTGCCGTTGAGGAGCAGCTTTATAAACAGGAAAGTTTACTCTACTGAGTAAAACTGATCCCATCAAGGAAAAATATAATATTTTTTTGCAGTGTCTGACAACCATGTTAGCAGTGATTTTGAGGTACCACGACAAAGAACCTAGGATCACAAACCTGGGACTATATAGCATGTATGCCTAAAATGGGAGTATCTGCTGACTTGGTTTTTTGACTTCAAATCACTAATAACATCATTGAGAGTTTGTACAGGCACTGAAAATTCGATGTGTAAAAATGTTGTTTTAAATGGTTTTCTTCAGTGGCACTATTGTTCCTCCCTGGAGCCCCTTAAATTCTATATTGATTAAATCTTTCAGTTTAAAAAAATACTCATTATTCAGATATCACATTAGATGGGTTGGATGTTTTTCCTATTTCTAAAACCAAAGCCTTATTAAACTTATTAGCTGTTATCAAATTTTGGAATAAAAAAAAGTCTTGGGTATCTTATAATTACTTTATTTAATAAATATTATAAGTATTGCATACTACGTTATATGTTTACATGGGATGATTATCAGGCAAAATAATTATATTATATTGGCTTCCAAAAACAAAACAGACAAAGTACCTACAATCCATAACAAATAGTTTAAAAATATAATTTTTAGCATCTTTCCATTCCATTTAAAATTCGTATTTAGTGACAGTTTAGTTCAAAAATTTCATACAAAAATAACTTTGGTTTGAAATGATTTAAATAGAACTATGAAAAATATAAATTACTTTTCTCTTTTTGTAGGTAAGTTAATACTTTACACAATATATCACAATAAATTGCATCTTTTGGTATTTTAAACTCAGAAATGTAGACTAGTAACAATCACAAGGTTGATTCATTTAATTTTTTGGTGTAGACCAAACACAATAATGTGATTTAATAATTTCCTATAACAGTTAACAGCACATAAACCTCTACATTTGTGTACTCTGCAGTTGTGTTACAAGTGACTTTGCAAATAAAATGTAAATGTTGCTGTGCTGTCGACCATACTTATCAACCTACTTGCTGGAGCTAAAACACAACACCTACGAGTATATGAAATGAAAGTTGACGAAAATTATGCAATCTTTGATGCTTCCATAAATGGGACAGTGCCTACATCACAAACTTTTATCCCGGCCAGTATATAATACTAGCCATTAATATTTATCCATTAATAGCTCTTAACTATTCTATCTCAACCATTGAACTATAACACATTATGATATCAATGAAACATTACACAACTTGATTGACACCTCAGAACAATTGCCAGCACTGAAACCAGAACAATTAATCTAGACAATAAATTCTAATGTGACACAAATGAGCAGCCAAATGTATCTGCCAGATGGAACAGTGATTTCTCTTGCACAGTGCCTAGACATTGTGACAGACTCATTAAAGGCAATGACACAGATATTCAGCATAACAGACTACAGTTAGTATGCGCGACATCAAAAGGAATATACTACAGTCAACAACACAATCAATAGGTATGCACTTTATGCAGCTACATAATAGGAGAAGATTGCAATAGAAAGGTTGCAGTGCTGTCGACTGTATTAGAAATGATCACATTGTACAATCAACACAAACAACTTTTAACTTGTCAAATCTAACAACTCATATGTTGTTGGTCCCATTAGAAGTTGTTTGTCGAAAGGCCACGCGAGTTTTGAATATCACCCCTTAAAGTACATCATCAACATGTAAGTTAGAAGATTGAATTCGAACTCGTACTAGGTTTTATGAGAGTGAGCTCTTTTTTCTTGCGTAACATTCGAACAAATTATTTGGCGCTTTGTCAAGAACTTTTGATGGCCCTGAGAGTGAGCGCTTGTACTATGAGCATACCTAGTATGGACTCTACGCAGCGTTATCAGTCGCCCCACACAATCCAGTATTTATGGAATAATTGGATATATTAATGTTTACGGAATAAGCCATTATACAGGGTGTCCCAAAAATAGCGTCAAGCGGAAGTCCACAGGTAGAGCACCTCTAGGGGTACCCAAATCACCCCCATGTATGTTACTCGATTTTTTGTAGTTTTTAACCCTCAAACATTTTAAATATGCATAGGTTTTAATTAACTTTGCAATACTTTATTTTTTTATGTTGTTACTGTGTTACTATTTTATGTGTCAAGCTGATACTTGACCCACAATTGAGTCTGTGTCTGCAAGCCACACTCACCTATTTTGAAAAAGAAAAATAAAGCATGTATATTAATAATTCATGGCTCTGTGGCCATTAATGTCTTGCAGGACAAGGTGGGACAAAATTACGAAAAAAATGATATCTCGAAAACAACAAAAAATCGCGGAACAGACATGGGGGTGATTCGGGTACCCCTAGAGGTGCTCTATCTGTGGACTTCCTCTTGACAGTATTTTTTAGGACGCCATGTATAGTTCATTCGAAGAAGTAAACTTCCAGCAATAATGTCTACAGTTTTTAACAGCAGTCTTCAAATAAAACTTAATTCTATACCTATCAACTATAGAAAATAATCATCTCTAAGACCCAACATTTAACATTTGTAATGTTTTAAAATAAATTGGTTATTAACTTATAACTCTATAACACAGTCATAGCATGATTTAAATAATGATCTATATAAGGCTAGAGATTGTACTATAGTCAAATTATGTATATGCACGAGTTAATATGCTTAACATACTACTACAGTTGTACTGTACTGTTTCTACAATTAATAAGTATGGGTGTAAGTATCACTAATAAATTATAATTTAAGGTAGATGCTATAAAAAATAACCACAGTTATTATTTCCTATTCATTAAAATAAAATGGCACAAGAGATTCAAGATATCTCCGTAACAATTACAATAATTTCTCTCACGTTTGCATAGTTGATATTTTTGTACTCCAAATTCATTCCCACATACTTTACATGTTAACTGGGTATAGTACTGGAATCATTCGATTCTAGGTCACATCTTTTATAAGCATTTAAAAGTAGTATTGCAAGTATATATGATCTAGAATCGAACAGTAACGGTACCGTTCCTTGCTCATCATATAAGACTCTTAAAAATGGACGATTCCCTCATGTCAATAAAATACTTCGAAACCACAATATAACAATAAAATTATACGGCGGATTAACATTCTTCAAAACGGTTATTTTAAGTTACACGACATTAAAGGTGTTTAATCAATACCTAACTTAATCTACGTAGGTATATGCCCTAAAAGTTGTTGCCGATATTTTAGTGTGTTAAATCTGTTTAAACAAAACAAGTCAAATGCGCGAAGACATCGTTTTTAAATTGATATATTTTACACCTCTTCGGTTTACAGTTCACAACTTTCTTCTATTTTAACCTCTTCAGTCCTGACCTTGAAAATAACAATAGTTATCTATTGTTATTTTGTCGACACGGGACTGAGGAGGTTATTGAGATATGGGTATTATGTCTGGTGGGGCGATAGACGCTTAATTAGCCAATGCCCTAGATTCCGCATCCGTCCACACCTTCACGCTTAGGATTGCCCATAATATATTGCTCTTAACGTAACGCCATAGATCTGCACTCGTAACGAGAAACAGTAATAGCCAATACTGCGTTTTTACTTTGGATGCAAAAATAAGCTATTGTACTCGGTGGCATATCATAAAGTCCCCAAGATACAGGCCTCGCCTAGTTTGGGGACTGCCGTTGAATTGTGTATTGTGCACTTACCCACCTCTTTTGTTAAACAAAATATTATGTAACAACAAATTCTGTAACTGAGTTATTTCAATAAATTTTATTTTACTTTTACTTTACTATCTATAAGTAAAAAAATGACGCCGAGTAGCTTACTTTTGCATACAAAGTAAAAACTCAGTAATGGCTATTACTGTGTTTCTCGTTACGAGGGCGGAGATATGAGTTAATTCGCAGCGTATGTGTAAAAAAACTGACAACCCACTGACCCATAATCTAGAGAAGAAAACTACAAAGAGTTTCTGTGTTTTTGGCGGGACTTGTCTGGTCAGCGCATGCTAACACGGGTGCTGCGGAGTTCCCGGTCGAGCTGCTGCAGCTGACGTAGGAAGCCCTCATTGGGATGGATGTCGCGTCGCGAGCGGACTTGGCCCAGTGCCTCCGATAGTGTCATACCTCGCTTGAGCATCAGGAAGGCGATGGCACAGGTCGCCGACCGAGAGACGCCCATCATGCAGTGCACGAGGACGCGGCCTGAAAAAAGAGAACGCGCTTTGAATTTTACATTCCAAGATGGCCGCAGACTTAAATATCATCTGTTACAGGGAATTTGACGACGGCCTCATTTATAAAAACACCGAAACACGATTCCTCTAAATCACTCCTCAGAAAGTAATATGTGGCAACGTCTTCCTCTCTATACAGGCAATTTATTCTCCGTCTGAAGAGTTTTTAAAAAATCTAGTTTTTATAAATGAATCGATGATTGTAAAAACCCACCATTTGCTGTTTACAAAACTTGGGGAAATGCAAAAAAGCTGTCTTGTATAAAAAAACTCAACTATTTTAAGCAGCTGTCATATTATTAGGAAGGAGGGTTGATAGTGGTGTGTTTTTACAACCAAATACGTAAATTTCGGTTTCGGGGACAAAACTGTGTAGATACTTAAGTCTATTTCGGAAAAAAAAAGGATGGTAGATTTTTATAATGATCGATTCAAATAATAATAAATTTCACACAACACAATCACTTGAACTGGCCCCAAACAATGATACCTTCACTCTGTGCTATGTTAATCAGGCAAGGACATTACAATCATCGAAAAAACCCAGACTGAGGCCATTTATACAAATGTACGGCGGCCCCCGTGGGAACCGAAACCACGACCTCTTTCGAATAAAATAAGACGTTAATTTTTACTAAATCGTACCTCTTTACCGTCATTGTAGCATTTTTGTAGTGAACATACCAATGGGCTATTTCGTTTGAAACCTTCATTCGTTTGGGTTCAGTGCTCGAATTATGTTGTCGCGAAGCAAACCAATGCATGAAATTGTACATTATTTCTGTTACAATGTGTGGAACGTTTCCCTGAACGTCGAAAATAGCTTAGCGTAGGTGGCATCTCACGAGTGTTTACGTTTCACCAAGGCTTATTTAATTGCAAGGGTATTAGCCAGTATTGAATCATTGGGATTAATCATCACACTTTTATTTAGTTTAGCATTATTCGGACAAAAGAGCCAGCAGGCACCAAGTCCGTACTGACCCGACTCCAGACTTTTCCTTTAAATGCAGTAGAGGCTACCGCTCCCGAAACTGACTTTTTAGTCACTCTAAAAATTGACAAGTCTTTGGCACTGCTTAAGTCGTCCGTAACGGACGCAAAGGCCTATGGTGATGATGATTATTCGTGTCCGCTTCATTCTCCATTGAATTAACAGATATACTTAAAAACGCGTTCAGCATAGGGCTCGCAGCACAGCACTGACGCGAGTCACGCGTTTGTTTTGTGGCGCTAAAACGTCAGAATTTGACAGTTAATGTACTGGAAAGTCGCGACTTTTGACGTTATGGCGCGCGACTCGCGTCGTCGTACTACTTATCCAGTATAGACATAGGCATTAATCATCACACGAGGCATCCTCAGACTCACATGCCTCGTGTTAGAGGCGAAACACATCGCATTTTCTCACACAAGTATTGTGTCGGTGGTGGTGCGTTCGTGTCTTGCTTCTGGTTGAAAAAGTGGGAGGGAGGGCGGTGAATTAACTAACCGCATGGTGCTTGGGGGATTTTGGCGGAATTTAGCAAAGTAAATTTCACATTTTAATGCCATTTACATACAAGCAATGTACAGTCGGCAGCACGTCAATCTTCACATTTTAGTTGCAAAGTCACCCGTAATGCAACGGAGTAGAGTGCATGGGTGTATACCACGATGTACTGTCGACTGTACGTGTGCTTCTGGCCCGACACTAGGATACCCGGTGTCGTGGGAACCAGAAACAGTGACATCACAAACATGTAAACATTCCTGGGAAAGGACTTATACAAAAAAAAATTACGAACCTCCTCTCGACAGTCCCTCGTCGATGAAGTTCGCCGCGACGTTGAAATATCTCGATATGTCGGTGGTCGGCAGATCCATGAGTGGCAGGCCTCTGTAGCGGATGTTGGGGCAGTCCCCGTAGTAGAGATGGTTGGTATCCACCTGCGTGTAGCTCCTTCCCTCGGCCGTGTTCAGGACGTAGTTGATGCGCATGCGACGGAGGAACGCCTTGTCCTTTGCCGCGACTCTGAGGGATCGGAAGAGGGGGTTTAGAAAAAGATTAATACTGTAAGATCATCATCATCAACCCATTATGTTCCTACCGCGGGGCACAGGTCTCTTCCCTGAGGAAGGTATAGGCCATACTCCACCACGGGGGCCAACACCGGATTGGTGGAGGCTTGTAAGACTAGTGGCTGGTCTGGCTGTCAGAAGTTTTCAAGCCGCCCTAAGGCCTCTGACTTGCCTTAACGACCGCCCTCTATCGCCGTCAGCCGGCACCAACTGCTTAACCTGCCTTACGAAGCACGGATACTGTAAGATACTCCGAATAATTTTGAAGCCTGCTCTCGTAGATAATGTATGCGTTAGTACCAGTTACACCTGAGATTTCCGCACGTAGCCTCATGGTTTAGCCATTGTGCGTAGTAAGCTCTAAGGTATGTAAATACCTCAGTCACTAGGGTTACCTCACGATGTTTTCCTTTACAGTTATCAAGTGGTATTGCTACTATCAACTATCTACTCATTAGTACCTACATGCCGGGATTTGAACCCACGACCTCCCAAAACCCACGATTAACCCACAGGTTAACAAGTAGACTATAATAGGCCAGGTACGTCGAATTATTATAATAAACTATGAATTATAGCATACCTGCGAACGCCAATTCCGATATGTGCATTGTGCATTTTCTTGAAATTTTTTTTCTTCCATATTCGTGCTCAATACATCCATGACACATCATAACACGATTTCGATATTTTAAAACGTGATATTGTAAATAAAATATTCACTTACAAGTTTTAATCTATATAAATAAAATTCAAAGTCCTGAGTGACTGATTCATTCACTCATCAACGCCCAGCCCAAGCCGTTGGACCTAGGAAGCTGAAATTTTGCATAGAGGGTCTATATACAGGGTTACAGGGAAAGTCGTACACAATATTAAAGGAGGTCATTATTTAGGTCATTTCTGATAGATTTTACTCTATTACATAGGGTCCGAAAATCAACCGTTATGGAGATATTGACTGTTAAACATTTTTAAAAAATATCAAATTTTTTTGGCTTTTTGATTGATTTTTTCTCAGAATAAAGCTCATAAAGTGTTTTTTAATGTATTTAGTTAAAAGGCATGTCAATTGATAAAAAAATATCAGCAAAAGCTGCACCTACTACTAACAACTTTAAAAAACTGCTCGGCAACGGTTAGAATTAAATATTTTTTCTCTAAACATTTTTCACATTAAGCTCTTAAAAAAAAAATTACGTGTATAACTTAATCTGCAAATAATTTTAAAAACTTCTACGACTCTTTAACTATTCAAAAAGGTATAACATTTAATAGGTATCTGCATGAAATTTTAAAATAATGTTATTTGAGTAGGCTCTAGTGGTATTACCGACATAACTGAACTTCGATACAAAAAAAAATCTTTTTACTTCCTGGCACCTTTAAACTATGTAAAAAGGTCAGATAGGCTTTTTTGTGCTCTGGAGACATGCTGTCTCAGGTGTTCAGGTACCAACCTATTTCAGTATTTCTTTTTTAGAATATTCTATCTATTATTTTTGTGTTGGTCTGCTCGTGTGATTCTTCCGTGGTAGATGTGTTAATACGTGCTCTGCAAATGATTTGCGTTTTAGAAACTTCTACGTCTCTTTAGATATTAAAAAACGTATATCACTTGCTATTACATTGAAAAAACGTTAGCCAAGTGTCACTTCTGATGGCAAACGGTCAATTTTTAGTTGAGATAAATACGTGCTCTTTGATAATTTCCCGCAAAACGCGACTTCGTTTGGATTTTGGTATTTATTCATCTTCATTGTGTGACTTGGCTTGGATTTTGAACTGATTCATCTTCTTTTTTAACATGGTTGCCTCTATTTCTAATACAAATTCTGATTCTTTTTTTTCAATTACTCTTCACTACAGAAGTTCGCAGGTTTCTCCTTATTTTCACTGCCGTTTCCGCAAATATTCTCTGCCTCAAAATTTCGACATTTTCAATTGGCGTCATTTTGTTTTAAATTATGCTTTTAATATGATCTCATACATAAAAATCCATTGGCGTTAGATCATAGCTCCTAGCCGGCCATGCAATGGGACCGTCTTTTCTAATCCATTTGTTTGGGAAGTTCTCGTCCAACCATGCTTCCGTGGTGCGCTGGGCAGCCGTCATGTAGAAAGAGCATTGTCTCTTCTCAATGCAATAGAAATGTCGTCCATCAACAAGGGTAACTCCTCCCTCAAAAAGTTTTCATATGTGTCTCGCCATTCAAGTCACAGAATGAAAATGAATCGTCCAAATTCCAAGCCAAGTCACAGAATGAAGATGAATTAATACAGAGCCCAAAAAAGCCTATCTGACCTTTTTACATAGTTTAACGGTGCCAGGAAGTAAAAAGATTTTTTTTGTATCGAAGTTCAGTTATGTCGGTACTACCACTAGAGCCTACTCAAATAGCCTTATTTTAAAATTTCATGCAGATACCTATTAAATGTTATACCTTTTTGAATAGTTAAAGAGTCGTAGAAGTTTTTAAAATTATTTGCTGAATAAGTTCCATACGTAAATTTTTTTTTAAGAGCTTTATTGTGAAAAATATTTAAAGAAAAAATATTTAATTCTAACCATTGCCGAGCAGTTTTTTAAAGCTGTTAGTAGTATGTGCAGCTTTTGCTGATATTTTTTTATCATTTGACATGCCTTTTAATAAAAAAAAATAAAAAACACTTTACGAGCGCTATTGTGAGAAAAAATCAATCAAAAAGCCAAAAAACTTTGATATTTTTTTAAAATCTCTTAACAGTCAATATCTCCATAACGGCTAATTTTCGGACCCTATATAATAGAATAAAATCCATCGGAAATGACCTAAATAATGACCTCCTTTAATATTGTGTACGACTTTCCCTGTAACCCTGTATAATGTAGGCAAGGAATAAGACGGATTTTTTTTAAATCCAACCCCGAAGGGTTGCCAAAATTTGTATGGGAAATTGGGATTATATAAAAAATGTAGTCTAATTTTCTTGAAACTTAAAATAAATACTCTTCAACACAATTGATTGAACACTTGTTTCGCCGTTTTTTCTAAATTTAACCCTTAAGGGAGTGAACGGGGTTGCAAAATTTTTAACTAAAGTCCTCGCGGGCGAAAGCTAGTTTTTGAATAAAACAGTTATTCATCTATACTGAAAAGTAGTTAAAATGCACATATCGGAAGTGGTAATCGCAACGACGAATAGATGAAACTCGGCCCTGAGGTTGCCAATTTCAGGTTTTTATTTCCTTATCACAGAAAGGCTGTTAGTACTAACACAGTCAACTGCTATGACCCTAGTATTGTAAGTACCTGTCTATCAAGCCACATGAATTTAGCGTTAACTAGCATACAATGTACTTGTGTCTGGCTACCTGGGTGCATTGCATAGAAAATTGCGTCGTTAGTTTCCTACACGGGTCATGTGGGTGTTCAGTTAAACCACTTAGCGAGCCGTGCCGACGCGACCAGAAATAGATTCTATGTCCGCATAGTAGGAATCATATTTTCATCTAGCTATTGCATGCAAGTCTAGTACCTACATTAGGTACCACGTGTATTTACTTCGACTTGTCCAAGATCGCAGGGGCTCAAGAAGGGAGAGCTTCGTAAGAAACATCTAGGGCACCACGCGCACTTTGATGAGAAACGAAAGACACAATAAAATTGCCTAAATAAATAAATACATCTTGATATTTTAACAACGAAAAACAGTGGGTATATTTGGTGTCAAATAGTTAGGACAGAAATTTTGTTTTTCATAGTAAGTTTCAATTTTTAACGAAAAAAAAAAGATATTTTTAACATAGCCAGTAACAAACCACAGGCACAGTAAATAACAAATCGTGATACTCACGCATCTCCCACGTAGAGTCCCGGGTAGACCTCATTGAGGTCCGGGGTGCCGTATGTGACCTCGGGGGCGTAGGCACGACGTATGGAAGACAGCGAACTCAGCATAGAGGACGGCGAGGCGCCGAAATTCTGGGAACGGGACCTTGTTAGACATCCACACAGATATTGACCCATCACTGGCAGGGTGGGCGTTTCATAACATAGACGTGGCTAAGGCCTGGGCAAGCCAGGTATCGGGAGTCGCCATTCGCGGAAAAAATACTAGATCTGAGCTCAGTAAATAAATGGAATGTCAATGTACAATGTCCACAATCTTTGAACAAAACTAATTAAAGTCTGACTGATGGCAGATGAAGATAAATACTAATTGAATGTACTCTAGAAGGAAAGGGGCAGGTAGTTGTACTCAGCCTATAGTGGCCAATACTGCTGTCCACCACTGATTGCTGGTGTCTATTACGAGTAATCCAGTATACTGTGCTACGAGTACACAACAGCCTTATCAGTATTTACTTTGAGCATTGAGTATTCATTTAGGTACATTGTAAATAACAGTAGTGAATGTTTGTACAGATAAGCTGAACATTGCCATTTCTCTGATATGTCTAAGTGCATTGAAACTCCATTTACAGTGGATTTAATGGGTTTGTTTGTCACACAAATATTATACAAATATTACAAGTAATGTTAGTAGTTTTTTAAACAGTACAGTGAAGGAGAGCTATTTGTTGAATTAGTGATACACACTTGACAACTTTATCCTCGTAAGGCCCGACCTTGAAAATAACAATTGATTTTGTGATCACTTGAAGACATTGGGCCTCACGAGGATATACTAGTAAAATACTCTAAAACTGTAATACAATAAGTTTATTGTAGTATCTAGTAAGTTTAATCATTTATTATAAGTACATAATAATCATTCTGGTCACAAACTAGGATACCATATACTTTGATATCATATCATTTGTATTAGATTTAAGGTGATTTGAGAAAAGATGGTCAGTTTTTTTTTTCGCTGCCCTTTTCTCCACAACATTCGGCCCCAAGGCAGCGGCTAACATTAACATTGTAAGTACATTGACATTCAACAAACAGAATGTAAATTCTTTAGACTGAATTTCTGATGTGGTAAGCAGGCGAGGAGTTCACAAACATAGAAACATACACCCAGACTGAGGCCATTTGTTTAAATTTGTACTTATGAAAATGTTCATCTTATTTAAAGCAGTTTAACATTTATAAAACATAATATTTACATTGTATTAATATATTAAGCAAACTCATGTGGGCAGACACTGGCAAAACATTAGAATGCACATATTGATGGTGTATTTTGTTAGTAATTGCTTAAAGTGCATTGCCGGTGTTATTGGTTGTGGATAAATACCATCAGAGTCCTAAGGTACGATCCGACTCGCTGCTCGCGAGCAGCGCAGTATGAATGGGAGCGTGGAAACATTGTATACTGCCAATAACATTACACAAATTAAATCAATGGTTTGTTGTTTCATTAGGACTATCAAGCTTATGACTGTAGGCTTTAGGCCCTTATTACATTGGCAGTAGACATTCTTATTGTATTGGTAAGTAGATATAATGAAAAAGATGATTACAGCCAGCTTGATTGGTTATAAAGCTTATTATAGATTAATTATCTGGACGACAGCCAAATTTTGTATTGTAACATGCATAGCATTGTTGACTTCTAGTGATGTACATACTAGGAAAGTATAAAAGAATATTTTTGATGTTAGGTTTATTTTGATACCAACATAATTTTAAACTGCTGACTTGGCAGCTAACAAATTTGGTAGCGGGTACTCTGAAGCTAATTAAACCTTACATTCATTAACCATAGTTCTAAATTCCCTTGTGTCAAGGCAACTTATCATTTGGAGTTGAGCCAAAGGGTTAATTACTACTTCATTCGCATGTAATATTTAAATCAACTAGACTAAACTGGATAACCAGACTAAAACCCTTACACAATTAAATTCTTAGCCAAAACCTAAATAACCAAGACAGAAAAGATGAATTGCGAGCATTTAATTGTTCTGGAGGAACAATAGTTGCCTAAATAGGCAGACAGACATGTAAAACTATCTGTGCCATTGTTTAATGTAATATAATATAGAGGTGGATGACTCCGATTCTGGACCACAGCAACCTTGAGGTGAGACAACTATTGTATAAATAGCTCTGTGTCATATTTATTTCAGGACTGAAAATAAAATTTCGACAGCATCAAAACCAATTAACTGAAATGTTCAGTCTTTTTTCAGTTTGGATTGCAAATATATAAAAAAATATGTACCTACATGAACAACATAGTTACAAACATCAAATTCTTATTCAATTCATCGTTTTTTTAGAGGACCATGATTAAACGATGTAACAATGAACAGAAAATCTGAATCTTACCGAAGTGTCTCTGTAGAAGCTCATCTTAATATTCTTCGTTTGAAAACAATTGGATAGATCAACGGCTTACGCTATACTACTATACTAACAAAAAATTATTAGAGCCTCAGAAGAAGGAGTACCTCTTCTGAGATTAGAGCGACAACCAGGCAGCCAGCTTCCAAAGACAGTCAGGTGTGCCAACATACAGAAATAAAAATTGAGAGAGGGTTGGGGGGAGGGGTACTAGTGTTGTTCTTTGACTTGACTCGCATGAAAGCTGCTAGCGTTCACGTCAATGGTTAGACGCTCCGACTTGTTGGATGGCCAAAGGAAATGGCAGCATTGGTCCTATCTATATATTCTGTGCTAAATAAAAAAAAAACAAACACATCAAGTTTTCAGTGTTGCCAAGTACGGCGATTTATTGTCATCTGGGTTATCTCAAATGGGGAACAATACTAGGTTGTGGTTGTAGAATAAAATTAATATGCTCTCAGCGCTTCCACTATATTAAGTAACGTATTTTTCTTAGGCTTCTCATGTACGCATGTACGTACATATTTCAGACAGACTATAATTTCTAATCCAAGTTTACCCAAGCCATTAGTAGTGTACGAAGGGTGCTTTCCTGCCTTGTAGTATAATCCTCTTGTTCACATGGGCGCTTAACTACCTAAACAGGTCGGTTCGATTTCCAATGGGAGCCACCGTACATTTGTACAAATGGCCCCTGTGGCCGGTGTTTACGTGTTTGTACTTTCGCGCGGGCGAACGTCCCGTGGCCAGGCCGTTAGAAAATGAAAATTACAAATTTTGTATTTATAGTTTTTTTTAATATGTAAATTATGAATTTGATTTTTTCGATCTCCATAATAGATACTCAAATCTCTTAATACATCTTTCGATAATGAAGGCATATTTTTGGCAGTTCAGCGCAAGGACCATGGTTCAGCGTCATGTTTGGCAGATTTATAGCCCAGTGTGAGGCAGATTCTCCTTTTTTGAGATGGTCACACTGGTGTCACTGTCACTCGCTCCGCTCCAATGAGGATTTAGTAGGTCTGTGCTCCGCTCGCGCTCATCTGGCAACCCTGGATGGCGGCGGAATTTTATTTCTAGCCAAGTTTTTTCTGGTCTCGATTTGGATGCTTTCCGGGTTTCACACTAGAAATTTGGTCTAATTATGTTATAACGTGACTCGCGAAGTTTGCTTAGCAGAATGGACGAGAAGGAAGAATTACACCTAACCTCGCAGGAGTTGCAAGTTTTGTCGGAACTTGACAGGTAATGAACGGAAGCTTCACATTATTTCAGGCACTGCATTTGCTAAAAGCCTTCTTACACCAATTTTGGAGCAGAGCACTGAATAAATTGATCCGGCTTCTCTTCCTTTGATTCACATTTTTATCGTATTCCTTGATGTCGCAATTACTCCAACATTGTTTTGTTGTTTATCTTCCTCCCTATGACATGATTATCTTTCTGCTATTATTTATCTCGGCACATCCCACCACACATTTAACTAGTAGCCCTCCATTTATAGCTTTATAAGTGAACTTGAACTTTGTTTGCTGCTTTACAGTCGCCAATTCGGCTTTCTGAAGTTGCGAGGGTCAGAACATGGCCGTACCAGAGCACTGGTGCTCAAAGCAGTCAAGTACCTTGAAGGGATGCTGGTACAAGTCAAGGTAACAGTAAAGCACGCCTTAAAATTTAGCTGACAATATGATACAACCTTAGAATAACAAGTACCAACCGTCCAAGCTATCTTTGGTCCCAAACTTTAAAGTGACCAATCTTATTGCCCTAAGATAGTTTATTTTCCCGTCTAGAAAATCGCTTATTCCAGTATTTTTTATTCTATCATTATAATCAGAGGTAGTGGTTGTGGTGGACTGAAACAAGAAGTAGTGAGTGGACTTGAGAAAGGAATGTTATGATGATGTAGAGACAATGAAGGAAGAACATTTGACAAAAAATAATATATCGTTGTTGCGCCTAGAACAACCAACAAACGTAAAATTATAACTTGTGGAAAAAGAAAAACGTCGTCGGGCTATACAACAAAACTAACTTTGCTAAAAAAAATGTTTGTCAGATTTTCCAGGTGCACTGACAATATCAAATGTGGGTGGTGGTCAGTAATGGTCATCATCGCAGTCATTTTTTGACCAGATAGTGCCAAAGAGCCAAATAAAAAGACTCCTTAAAATACTACTAATAGATTACATTTATAGAATTTTTATAAATCTAAATTCAATGGGCTAGTTGCCCTAAAAAATGTAATTAGTCTGTCTTTTAGATTATTCAAAAATAAGGGACACATATTTTTTTATTTGTAAATTAGACCAAAAATGACAAAGATATAGCCCATTAAAGTTACGTGTGACGTCACGCCATGCTGCATTTTTTAGCCCGGAGTGACGTCACACGTAACTTTAATGGGTTATATTATTGTTATTTTTTGTTTAATCGAAAAAAGAAAAAATATGTGTCCAATATTTTTTTATAATCTAAAATACGGACTAAATAGAATTTAATTATTTTGACCCTGGAAACTATCCTATTGGCGGCCTTATTATAAGCAATTTCCTCCAGGCATCCATAATTAGGGTTAAATAAATAATAATGTTGATGTGATAACATAGTCTAAAAGTGTTAAGCTGCTAACTCCAAAAGTATAATTTTTCAGGAGACTAATAAAACCATCCTATTTTTACATCAGGCAATGAAATGAAAAACTGAAAAACAAGTTTTCGATAAAATTCGATGAAAATGAAATGTATTTTCAGTTTTTCATTCATTGCCTGATGTAAAAATAGGGTGGTTTTATTAGCAGCTTAACACTTTTAAACAACAATAAGGTTTGTCAGGATTATGGCAAGTTGCTATCCTTGGTCTCTGCCTATCCCTCCAAGACATACCCTGAGGGGTAGAGGGAAGAGGCAGAGAACCATTATGTAGTTCATGATTTAATTAATAGCTTGCAAAACATTCTGTTTCAGGAGGAAGAAAGGGCTTGTTCACCGGGTACTCGCAGAGATATATCCATAGATCCCAAGACTTACTGCAAATTAGGACACTTTCATTTGCTACTGGAGGACTACGCTAAAGGTGATTAAATTTATATAATTTTTTTAGAAACAACTCAAGAATTGTAAATAATTTGACGCTTTTATTGTTCATAATAACGCTAGTGGCGGTTCCGTGCTTCGCAAGGCACATTAAGCAGTTGGTGCCGGCTGCCGTCGATAGATGGCAGTCGTTAAGCCAAGTCAGAGGCTTTAGGGCGGCTTGGAAACTTCTGACAGTAAGACCAGCCACTAGTCTTACAAGCCTCCACTAATCCGGACTTGGCCCCCGTGGTGGAGTATGGCCTATACCTTCCTCAGGGAAGAGACCCGTGCCCTTCGGTGGGGACATAATGGGTTGATGATGATGATGATTTTTCATAATGAGTAATTGCTGTATCCATTTGTAATTAACCGCTTAATAAGGTTTATCGAGTGCATAGAATTGTAAGGTTTTAAGTTTCTAGTACATAATATCAAAAAATCTGTCATTACTTTAATAACAAAATGTTCAATACCAGGAATGTGTTTTCTAATGAATATTGTAATCTTCATTTATTGGTAGTGGTTATTTGTTCTACGTATAAATAATCGCTTCTCAGGTTTTGCGTTATTTTAAAATAACATGTTCTATATAGATTAGTAGATACTAATTACATTAAATGAGTGAACTGAAATGTGTCTCATGTTACAGCAATGTCGGCGTACCAAAAGTTCTATGCTCTTGAACCAGACAACTGGAAGGATCCCCTATTTCTTTATGGACTGGGTCTTTGCTACTATCACTATAATGCCTTTGAATGGTGAGTCTTATATAATAGGGTAGTTTCCAGGGTCAAAATAATTAAATTCTATTTAGTTCGTATTTTAGATTATAAAAAAATATTGGACACGATTTTTTTCTTTTTTCGATTAAACAAAAAAATAACTAAGATATAGCCCATTAAAGTTACGTGTGACGTCACTCCGTGCTAAAAAATGCAGCACGGCGTGACGTCACTCGTCACTTTAATGGGCTCTATCTTTGTCATTGTTGGTCTAATTTACTAATAAAAAAATACGTGTCCCTTATTTTTGAATAATCTAAAAAACGGACTTATTACATTTTTTAGGGCAACTAGCCCATTTGATTTTCCTCCTTATCATTTGGTACCAATCAAACAAAATCTAAGTCTAAATAAAATATGAAAATACTTGTTTGAGTTGAGACTAGTATATAAGGTTGTTTCTAAAATTTTATGCGCAATTGGCACTATCCTGAAAAAGTTTGGTATCTTTTTTTTTTTAGAAAATAAGTAATTTTTATGGCCTCGCCTGAACTATTCGATTTGAGCTGCTTTAATTGATTTTTAAAGCGAAAAAAAAATAGAGTACGAAACCGAAAGTATGTCATGTACGGAAAAACGTCATCAACTGATGTCAGCTTCTATCATACATGATCTCTTTAAATAAACAAAACTGGAAGGACTCATAGTTTGTATTAACTGAAAAGATAAATATTTGTTTTTTTACTGCCTACCCAGTGGCGTAACTATACCATCAAATAGGCAAATTTTTTGGATGGGGCCCTATCAGTAAAAATCGTCACATTGCACTTAGTTTTAATAAACCACTTAAAAAAGTTGTTATCCAACACTAATAACAATTTTATATTTTAGAGCATGGGATTATACATTTAACATTCTTTCACATTCACATTAAAAATAGTCTAGTCAACGTGAAGGTACCTTTTTGGACGAAATTTTTGTTTAGTCTCCAAAAATTACGATCAAGGTGTCATTTGATTCGGAATATTATGTAGAAAGATTAAGGAATGGGTCGATAAAATTGCAAAAGTTATAAACAAGTTATTAAAAAAAAAGGGTTTGGTTTTTTTCAATATCTCAAAAACTATCAAAGTTATTCGAAATTTGAAAAAAGATTTCAAAAGAGCAGGAAATTTCCCAAACAAAAGTCCTACCTCCCGGAACCGTATCTATAATATTTATAAATTTTACAGAGTCCTGAATATAGCGCTAAAATCTTCCGCGCGTGACTGGACTATCTGAAGTTGATACATGAGATTGGGGGCCGCGTGTGCGAAAACGGGAGCCGCGTAGGTCATCACGGGACGAATGCAAACTTTAAAGAGCGTGCGCTTGTTTCTGGCTGTCATTTTACTTTGTCTGCCTACCATGGAAGATAGGCGGCCAAGGTAAAAACGAGCGGTCCGGGTTACCTTCCGGATGTGTGTCCTAAAGGTAAGTCTGTTGTCTAAGGTAACTCCTAAGTACTTGGCTGATGTTCGCCAGGGGACTGGGGTACCTAACATGCGGATGGGGGGGTCGCTTAGACCCCTCCTGCGTTTGTGGTCGAAACGCACTGCTGTGCTCTTTTCTGGGTTGACCTCAATGCGCCACAGCCTGAACCAGGCTCCTAGCTCATCGACCGCGGATTGTAGCCTTTTATGGATGTATGTCATGTTGCGACTTCTGAAATAGAGTGCGGTGTCGTCGGCGAAAAGTGACAGTTGGACCCCATTGCCTGGGATGAGGATGTCATTTGTGTACGAGATGTACAGAAGGGGGGAGAGCACGGAGCCCTGCGGGACTCCGGCTCTGAGAGGACGTGGGGACGAGAGTACCCCCTCGTGTCTGAAGCGGAAGGACCGGTCCTTCAGGAAGCTATCTATTACGCGGACAAGTCTGTCGGGGAGACCCAGCTCATATAATTTATAAACTAATCCGGCGTGCCAGACCTTATCGAAGGCCTTAGCAACGTCGAAAAATACAGCTACCGATTTATCGCGCCTAGGGTAGAAACCTTTCAAAATGTACTCTACTATGCGGTGGACCTGTTGAGGGCAAGAGTGCCCCGCACGAAAGCCAAATTGGTGGGGAATGATAATGGGGGGACCCTCTGACGGGAATAGGTGGTTTCGCATGCGGGCGAGGATTACTCTCTCGAAAAGCTTGCCCATGGCTTTTAGGAGACTAATGGGGCGATGGTTAGACGCTACATTTAAGGGCTTACCCGGCTTGGGTATTCCTATGACTGTCGCCTCTTTCCATGCGGATGGAAAGTGGCACAGTTCAAAACAGGCATTGAAAATAATAGTTAGCAAAATTAATAATTGACTGGGGAAATTTTTGAGCGCTAGGTTGGCAATACCGTCCGCTCCTGGGGCCTTTTTAGGTCTAAGTTTTTTAATGAGAAACTGAATTTCGTCTGTGTCCACCGCAATGGGGACGTCGGTTGAGGGGAGGGAGGTCTTTTTACGGACCTCCTCCTCAACCTTGTCCACGTGAGCTGGGTCGCACGGTTGAGCGCTGGGTGTGCATTGAGATTCAATGCTGTCAGCGAAACATTCGGCCTTCTCATCGTCCTCGAAGGCGATGGTGCCATCTCTACGCGTCAAGGGAGGGGTGTGGGTGATCGCGTCTACGCGTAGAGCCCTAGCTATTTTATAATAAGCCAAGTGGGTGGGGGTTATGGTCTCCATGAGGTCAGCCCAGTTAGAGTTGGCCTGCTCGGATAGTCGAGCTCTGACTTGCTTCTGCAATTCATTGGCGCGTTTCCTGTACTCAGGAGTTGGGTAGAGCTTGGCCCTACGGAGGGCGGCTCTTTTGGCTCTAATCAGATTCCTGACAGCGAGTGGCAGTTTCCGGTCGCGGACCGGTACTACGCGCTCGCTGTCACGAATGGCTGTTTGGACCAAAAACGTGAGGGAGTCTACGGCGCTATCTATTTTGTCCGTACTATCGAAATAGTCGGGTGTGAATGCACAAGGGGAGTCTGGGGCTGCTAGAGCAGAGACAAGGGAGGTTTTAAAACCGTCCCAGTTGGTAACGGTTTTAGTAGAGGGTGAGGAGTGTGGTGAGGGCCCTAGCTGAAGGGAGACCGGCCGGTGGTCAGAACCTAGGTCGTCGAGAGACTCTATTGCCCTAAGGTTTAATTTGACGCCCCGTACTAGAGCGAAGTCTAGTATGTCGGGGGGGGTGGTGGTCTGATCGGGGTAGTGAGTTGGTGAGAGAGGACATAGGACATCCATCTCTAGTGCCTCGGTTATGCCAAGCAGTGCTATACACTGGTGGTCGTCTGTCGGCAGGTCCACAGCTCATGTTTGGAGTTAAAATCACCAAACATGACGGTGTGGGCGCCTAGGGCGAGAATGGCTTCGAAGTCACTTCTTAACGGAATTGAACCGCTAGGAATATAGATAGAGGCTATTACTAGAGATGGATGTCCGGTCATCGCTAATCTACAAATAGTGGCCTCCATGTTAGTGAGGGCTGGTGTGGGGATGTGAGAACAGTGAAGTGATCTCTTGAAATAAATGGCAGTGCCGCCGCCTCGTCGGCCGTCGGCTCTGTCATTCCTGACAAGAGAGTACTTGGGAATTCTGAGACCCCGCATGTTGGGTTTTAGGAAGGTTTCCTGTACTAAAAGAAGATCTACTTCGTTACCTTTAACGAATTCCCTAAGCTCATGAATATTAGTGCGGAGACCGCGTGTGTTGTACGAAACAAGCGAGACGCCCCTAGGTTTGAGTCGTCCCGTGGTGGCGGGAGGGGGAACGAGAGCGGTCAAAGTGACCGGGGGATTTGGCATAGCTTAGTTAAGTTAAAATTAAATTTAACTTAACTAAGCTAAGCTACTTAGCATATGGCTATGATCAGCCAGAGCCAGCATACGTTCCGTCGGGGTAGATGCGACTCGTAGCTTGTGCGCTAGAATCGCAATCTCCTCGAGATCTATATTAGCTATCGCGGCGCCGATCAACCTGAGGTCGGCCGCGGCCTGGTCCTGGGAGTGGGATTTGGGCGGGGCGGGACGCGAGGTGTGGGGACGCGACTGGGTAGGCGCTACAGGCGCGGCTGTAGGCGGAGGGCTAGGTCTGGGGGCCCATGCGGAGGCCGGCGGGGGGGTGGGTTTGGCACTAGGGCGGCCTAGAGCGGGGAAGACTGCGCGGGTGACTGCGCGCCGCGGCGGCCGCTATTTATATCCGGCCGCAAGGGCTCTAGAACATTCCCGTACCTACGTGCCTACTCGAGGCAACGTCGCTCGAACAGTAACCCATTCAAAGACTTTTGAACCTTACGCTAGTGGACATACGAGTCATTATTGCTTGCAGCGTTTATTGTTTACTAAAACGCAGCATGCGGCGACTATTCGATGGGCTTCTAGAAGGCTCTATTCTAGATGGTTCGGGATAGGACCGCGACACTGCTCCCCTCTTAGAGATGCTCGTCCCGAGCATCTTCATTACTGCCGTGATAAGAAGCTAAGCGGTCGATGTGAACCACTTTTTGTGCACCTCTTGGCTGCCGTTGAATTCGGTACGTCACGTCATTTAACCGAGTTACCACTTTGTACGGTCCCTCCCATCTTGTCTGCAATTTCGGAGATTTTCCTTTTCGTCGAGTTACATTGTGAAGCCAGACTAGTGCTCCTTCTTCGAAGCCGCTTGTATTTGCTCGGCGGTCATACCTAGTCTTCATCTTTTCACTCGACTCCAATCCGTTTTCCCGTACTATGGCATGAATCTCTCGCATTTTCTCACGTAACTCGGAAATGTAGTCGTGTAGAGAACGTGAGTCGTCAGGAGGGCCTCCAGTCAGCAGATCTACTGGTATTCTCAGTTCTCGGCCAAAATTTACACGCGCCGGGGTTACCTTCGTGCTTTCATGTTCTGCCGTTCTGTAGGCCAGAAGAAATGGCGGTATGTATTTGTCCCAGTCTCTCTGGTGCCTGTCAACGACTTTTGCTAAATGTCTCTCAAGTGTTTGGTTAAATCTTTCTACCATGCCATCTGATTGAGGATGATATGGGGTGGTCCTAGTCTTATGCATTCCCAATATTTTGCAGAGTTCTTGAAATACTTGAGACTCAAAGTTCCTGCCTTGGTCGGAGTGTATTTCCAAGGGCACACCAAACCGGCAAACTACTTCCTCAAACAACTTGGAGGCAACAGTCGTGGCTTCTTGATTGGGTATGGCGAATACCTCTGGCCATTTAGTAAAGTAATCCATAACTACCATGAAATACTTATTTCCCGATTCCGTTACTGGGAACGGTCCAGCCACGTCAACTGCAATGCGTTCCCATGGCGCACCAACGTTATAAAGTTGCAGATTTCCACGGCTTCTAGTTGATGGGCCCTTCACCGCGGCGCAAGTAGCACACTTGCGGCACCAATCTTGCACATCTTCTCGACAATGGAGCCAGTAAAACCTTTCTCGAATCTTTGTTAGAGTCCTCTTTACGCCCAAATGTCCACCTGACACGCCGTCATGTACTTCACGAAGGACATCTTGTACCTTATCTCTTGGGACAACTATCTGTAGATGGAACTCTCTGCCGCTAGGTTTCTCCCATTTACGGTAAAGTATTCCGTTCTGAAGAGTAAAACTGTCCCATTGAGCCCAGTATGCCTTGGTAACAACACTAGTAGGAGCGACTTCGCACCATCTTGGCTTATCCTCGCCTCGTTTCTTCCATGCGACAATGAGCCGTACATCTTCGTCATCTTCCTGTGCTTCTTTCATCGCCTCATCTTTCCAAGATCTCGATGGACTCATTCTTGTCAATCTCAATGGCAGTTCCTTTGTCTCTTGTTTGGCACAGTGCTTGCAGTCTTCCGGACACGGCCTTCTTGACAGTGCGTCAGCATTTCCATGCGCCTTTCCGCTGCGGTGTTCAATCATAAAGTCGTACTCCTGCAGTTGTTCGATCCATCGAGCAACTTGCCCCTCTGGATTTTTAAATTGTAACAGCCACTTCAGGGCGGCGTGGTCAGTGCGAAGCGTAAACCGCATGCCGAGGAGATATTTGCTGAAGTGCTGTAATGTCTTTACCACAGCCAAGAGCTCCCTTCTTGTCACACAATAGTTCTTTTCAGGTTTCGATAGCGATTTACTAAAATAGGCCATCACAACCTCTCTGTCGCCCTGTTTCTGCGATAACACTCCTCCGATCGCTGTGTTACTGGCGTCAGTGTCAACAATGAATTGGCCGTTAGCCTGTGGAAATCCCAAGATTGGGGTCTCGCAAAGACATTTTCTTAATTTTTGAAATGAACTCTCACATGTGTCATCCCAATGAAATGACTGTTTCTCTTCAGTCAGTCTGTGTAAAGGCTTGGCGATTTCAGAGAACCCCTTAACAAACCGTCTATAATATGAGCATAGCCCTAAAAATGCTCGCACTTTGGTCTTGTCTTTGGGAGTAGGCCATTTTTGCACTGCTTCGATTTTGGCTGGATCGGTCTGTATGCCTTCGCTGGTTATCACATGACCGAGATAGCTAACCTTGTTCTTAAATAAACTGCATTTCTTCGGATTTAACTTTAAGTTTGCTCCCATTATCTTCTTAAAAACTTGCTCTAGATTTTGTAAGTGGTCCTCAAAATCTGTTCCCATGATTATGACGTCATCCAAGTAGACAAGGCAGGCTTCCCCAACTAATCCTGCCAGTACGCACTCCATAAGTCGTTCGAATGTAGCTGGCGCGTTGCACAATCCAAAAGGCATCACGTTAAATTGCCATAGACCTTTACCAGTTGAAAAAGCAGTCTTCTCTTTATCCCTCGGATCAATTTCCACTTGCCAGTACCCGGATTTCAGATCTAACGTCGAGAACCATTTCATGCCACTCAAAGTGTCTAGGGTATCGTCTATTCGTGGCAGTGGATAACTATCCTTTTTCGTCACATCATTAAGCCGTCGATAGTCTACACAGAACCTTGTGCTACCATCTTTCTTCTTTACCAACACTACGGGAGAACACCATGGGCTAGCAGAAGGTTCTATAATCTTGTTTCTCTTCATGTCTTCCAACATGTCTTGTACTTCCTTTTCTTTGGCAATCGGTATGCGCCTCGCTCGCTGACGAATAGGTCGCTCCTGTCCGGTGTCGATTTTGTGTTGAACTAACGATGTTCTTCCAGGATTTCCTTCGTCAGAGAAGATATCCCTAAAGCGCAGTAGCAACCTCTTAGCTTTCATGCTTTGCGAATAGCTCAGATTACTCTTAGAATCCTCAAGGAGCTTAGTGACTATAATTTCACTCCTGGTATTCGATGTGTTTGAGCTTGGAGATGATTGGCAGCTTCTCATCCAAACGGCTTCCTCACACCGTCCAATAACGTCACCTTTGCTAAGGGTAATCTCACGATCGCCTATATTCACAACCCTCACTACAGCGGTCTTGCCTCCATAGACGAGAGTTCTTGCTGTCAGCAATTTCTGACTGGCTGCACTGTCTCGTGTATCTTCAATCAGCACACACCTATTCCGCTGATTCTTCTGACTCGAAGGCAGCTTCACCTTTACTTCAGTTTGTGCTCGTCCAGGTATTACGATTTTCTTCAGGCACGTGACATTTCCATCGGGACCGCCAAGTATGAAGTTCTCCTCATCACCACATTTAAAGACACCGTTAGTGACATCGATGTGACAGTTGTGTTTCTTCATAAAGTCTAGGCCCAGAATGCAATCATCCATAATTTCGGCTACGATTACGTCGTGAATATATGACGCCTCCCCAACACATATCGTAACCGATCCTTCACCCAGGACGGGTATCTGCTGGCCAGAAGCGGAGAGAAGTCTGCATAAACTGGTGCCTTTGCGTCTCCCTACAGCTTTCACCAGGTCTGGTCTCACTATTGTTCTAGAGGCTCCTGTATCTAGGGTGATTTTGCACTCTATTTTGTTCACTGCACCGCGTATTAGTAGACTGTTCCCATTCCATGCTTGTGAGATTCTGGTTACTGGGGCTAATTCCGCTCCAGCCAGTACCCGCCCCGCAGTCCTGTTTCCCTGATTCACGGTGGAGGGCGCAGCGTCGTGCTTCTTTACGAATTCTTCAAAACGCTGCTCCATATTTTTGAGACGCGCATCCAGTCTGCCATCTGTTTTGGTTGCTTGTCTCTCCTTCTTAGGACACGTGAACTGCAGATGCCCTCTTTCCCCACACTTGTAACACATGGGCCCGGAGTTCTTCTTGGGCGGTGTCTTGATCTCTTTAACCTCCTCCGTAACTTCTCGAAGTTTATAACCTCGCCGGATATCTTGACGCACAGCTTCTACTTCCAGGGCGTGTGCCAGAGCTTCTTTTAATGAAGAATGGTGGCGAAGCTTTACTGCAGCCCTAATTTCAAGATCCTTGATTCCGTCGACGAAGGCTTGCAAAATATTCGTGTCCACCATCTTACTATCAGTAGAAGGGTACGCCTTTCGAACCAGCTTCTCAATTTCCAACGCCCATTGTTGAAGTCCTTCACCCAGGCGCTGAGTTCGGTCGCGTAGCTGAGCACGAAAAACGTGTTCCAGGTGTCGTTCCCCGTATCTGGCCTCAAGTGCCTCCAGCAGATCTTTGAACTCGCTGCCTGAGGTGGGCAATGCCTCCAGGACAGATAAGGCCGAACCTCTGAGCGCGACGGTGAGGGCTGTCAAGCTCTGTTCGTCCGTCCAGCCGTTTGAAGCAGCGACAGTCTGGAACTGCTGTCGGTAGGCGACCCAAGACGTAGTACCGTCGTACGGAGGCACTTTCACTTTAGGCCCCTGGTTTATGCCGACAATTCCACTCGACGTGACTCCAGCAGATTTTATACGCCGAAATTCCTGCTCTAGTCCAGTGAGGCCGGTTTTCACATTTTTTAGGTCCTCCTCTAATTCGGTTACCCGTTCGTTCACTACTTCTACATCTTCATGTAGCTTAGCGACCGTATCACTGAACTTTGTAACGGCAGAAAGGATCGTCTGTTGGTCTGCCTTCTGTTCTTCTCGTAGGCCTCTCTGTTCTTCTTGCAGGCACTGCATCTGCTTGCTCTGTTCTTCTCGCAGGCCTCTCTGTTCTTTTTGCAGGCACTGCATCTGCTTGCTCTGTTCTTCTCGCAGGCCGCTTTGTTCTTCTCGTATGCCCCTTTGTTCTTCTCGTATGCCTTTCAACATTGCCATCAGGCATGACATATCCAAAACCTCCATTGGACGTGACGGAGGTTTAATGTCTTCGGTGGGCGTGACCAGGTGGGCGTGGCTAGGAGGCGGAGCCTGTTGGTCGGTTGGTGGAACCTGGTGGTCAAGGCCGGTGGGCGGAGCCTGGTGCACGGGGGCGGTAGGCGTGGCCTGGTGGACGTGGCCAGTGGGCGGTGCCGCTGGGCAGGTACGCTGTGTCTCCTCGATGGGCGTGGCCTGGTGGGCGGGGCCAGGGGGCGTGGCTTGGTCGGTGGGCGTGGCCTGGTGGGCGGGGCCAGTGGGCGTGTCCCTATGGCCGATGGGCGTGGCCTGAGGGGCAGTGGGCGTGGCCTCCGCAGCACCTCTGGACCTGGTCCTCACTCCAGAAGTACCCTCTCTCGGAGTCAGTGGCATCTCCAAATCCCACTTCTGACACCAAATGTTACGGGCTAGGGTTCTGGATTTGGATGTAAAACGCCAATGACAACTTCTTAGGATTTATTCACGCAGGGTCTGGTCTGCAGGTCTTCACGACACGAAGTCCACACGTAGAATCCAATCGCAGGTCCAATCGAAGTCCAATAGTATCGCTGAGGTCGTAGGTTATCGCTCGTATCGCAGGTATGCTCGCTCGAAGTTCACTCTTCGCTATTCCAAACGGAACTGACTGCGCGCCGCGGCGGCCGCTATTTATATCCGGCCGCAAGGGCTCTAGAACATTCCCGTACCTACGTGCCTACTCGAGGCAACGTCGCTCGAACAGTAACCCATTCAAAGACTTTTGAACCTTACGCTAGTGGACATACGAGTCATTATTGCTTGCAGCGTTTATTGTTTACTAAAACGCAGCATGCGGCGACTATTCGATAGGCTTCTAGAAGGCTCTATTCTAGATGGTTCGGGATAGGACCGCGACAATATGTTAAAATGAGTTTTATTGTTACCGTGTCCGAGTTAAGAGTGACGCGCGGAAGCCAGACTACCCGCTTTTAACGCTATTTTCAGGGCTCTGTAAAAATTATAAATATTATAGATACGGTTCCGGGAGGTAAGACTTTTTTTGGGGAATTTCCTTCTCTTTTCAGATCTTTTTTCAAATTTTGAATATCTTTGATAGTTTTTGAGATATAAAAAAAACCAAACCCCCTTTTTTTTTTAATAAATTGTTTATAAGTTTTGCCATTTTTATCGGGCCTTTTTCTTAAACTATCTGCATAATATTCCGAATCGAATGACATTTTGATCGTAATTTTCGGAGACTATACAAAAATTTCGTCCAAAAAGGTACATATTGACTAAAAATATTTCCGAGCTCGCGGCCTCTTGGGCCGGGGCCCCCTTGGGTCGGGGGCCCGTGGCATTTTGCCAGCCCTGCCAACCTATAGTTACGCCACTGTGCCTACCAATTCTATACCTCAGCATCTTTCATTAAAAAAAATTAAACATACTTTCATTTATGTATGACATGAACATTAAGAGGAATAGAATTTGTCTCTGAAACTTTCGTAAGCACTAGACATTATTGACGACCTCTGTGGCGCAGCATCTGCCTACCATGCGAGAGTTCCCGGGTTCGAATCCCGGCTGGGTACCAAAAAAAAAACCCCAGGTCTTGGATACCTACATACATGTTTGTGACGTCGCTGTTTCTGGTTCCCACGACACAGGGTATCCTTATTTATTTTAATTATTGTGCGGGCGGCATATAGCCGGGTAACTTGGAAAACCATGAATGGCATGTTTTTAGTACATCACCGAAAAAACTATCTTTAAATATTGACCCACCCACGCGTGTGGCACCTTGTTAAAAGAGCGCCCCGACTTCAGCTCCCTGGATCTGAAAGAAAAATTAAATTAGTATTTATTATTTTCGTAATAATAAATAAAACAGTTAGATTAATATTTTTACGCGTTTTTTCGATATAGTTTTTTAAATTTCCGACGGACCGCAGAACAACCACCACCGTATACATTCCGTATTGCTAAGGATTTCAACTCACTCGGCAGATGGCGTTAGAACCCTAATATCAGCGCCATCTCTTTAATGCTTTGTGTACATACTTAATAGGTGTTCTGCAGTCACAAAATTAACATTATATTCACTATCTTTTTAGAAAGTTCCTTCTTCCGCCCGCCTGTCGACATAGATTCACAACCTTTTATTTACCTGCGACGGGAATTAATACAATGCTCTAACTAAGTATGTTGCTTTTGAAAGGGAGTGAGCGGAGCTTACGTTTTAGGGGTGAACTGAAATATTTTTATTACACATACTCACGCATGCGGCCTGGAGAGGTAGGCCAGACCAGAGTTAGCTTGTGACTTGCCACGAGCTAGCACTAAATTTATAGACTGTTTCGAGTTTTCTACCGCTAAAGGTTTTTGATTTAGTGTCGTTTAATGTTTGGAAAAAAGTCAAGTATTTCAGATATCACTACGCAGGACCTTGTTTAAACATTTGAAATAACGCAAACATAACCCCGAACTTTCTACTAAAAAAGAGTGTCCAGCCACGCGCAGTGTAGGGTTCCGTAGATTTTATTAATCTGTTTTATTGTACAACTTGTTCAAAATATTTGTCAATGGAGTTTGTACAAAGTTAAAGTGATAATTTAATAGAATAATAATTGTTGAAAGGAATTTGTACAAACCATGACGATCCACTCTTACAAAAATTTGCCTTTGAAGCTTAATATTTCGCTAACAGATCCCTCAATTAAATTATGGTTTTCTTACATATTCTTACTTACAATATTTTCTAACGATAGGATGGACTATGTGGAGTAGACTATAAAAAAAGAGTATGTACCCGAAATATTTTTTAAGATTTATTTTACTAAGCGTTTCTGATCTAAGCCGCGGAAAACGTATAAATGGACGGTTACAGAAACTATAAGGTTTGTTGTTGACTGCATCTATTGACTGCAACCCTAAACATTGATTTATTTAATAATTGAAGTGAGCTTATTTTTTATTGATAGGCTCAATATTTACCAATTAGTATTTTCATAATATCGATAAAATGTCTCTTAAGTCCGCATACTTTGTGGGCCCACTATAGTGCATGTGGCCCGATACGCACTTGATATCCCAAAAATTGTCACACCGTGACACAAATCTACATAATAACGTTTTTGGACTCTTGGTTAGATTGATAGAATTTTGTAAAAAAATCATGTAATAAGGCGAATTCAAACAAAACGGCTGTCTAAAAAATGTAATCAAATTCTCCGCTTATTATTTAGGGGAAAATAATTTATTTGTAATCTGTGATGATTACAAAATGAGAAATAAATTATTTCATCATGAAGACCTTACCACAGATTGTTCACTTTGACTTTAAAAACTTAATTAAGGCCAACCCTAGGCAAGGCTGTATCGGTCTATTAGCGTTTTAGACAATTTGAGATAGTGGCAAAATATTCATAAACCTCCTGTTGTTTAAAATATATTCAACCTTTTTAAACAAAAACAAGTTGTTAAAGTCATTATGTAGATACTCATAATCTTATTGTGCTTTTCGAAACACCTGCGACCTGGCATAATTATTAAAGGCTTTCGTGTTTCCCAACGAAACTCCAAAAAAGCTCAGGCAGGATGCCGAAAAACAAATACCTACCCGAGCGCCTAAGGACGTGAACCTTTCTCAATACCGGACGGAGCGCACAACTTATTTCGGATAGAGGGAGAGTACGATATATTCGGCTGCGAGTGCGACACGGCCCGTGTTCTGTCGTGAACAGTCGTGATTCACCGGACGGAACGTAGGACGCGGGCGCGGGGGGCGCGGCACGTAGGGCTGCGGGCGGCGCGGGGTGCGGGACGCGGGGCGCGGTGCACGCTGCAGCGCGAGGTCGTCGCTCGCTCGCGCTCCGCGCCACAGTCGGGAGCGGGATGCGGTGACGTAAACTGCATCGGCGAGGGCCGCGAGCGTAGTGTAGGACGGGACGTCTTTTTAGTGAGCTGAACCTATCCTGTGTGCCTGAGTGCTTGTGTGTACCCGACGTGGACGTCTCCGCTCTTCACTACGTGTGCGACTTCGCACCAGCTGACGGTGACCCCTGATTCCCGAAATGGTGAGTGCGGTCGAAGATCCCGGTCGTGGTTTGTTTACGTCGGGCCCCGGTGCCACTTCTCTCTCGCACAACCTGCCGCCTGTATCCCCCTATCGCCGTTACATACATCTCTTTCTATTGTGTTTTGTTTTCTAAAATGCAGACACCTACGTCGTCGACCGCGGAGCCCGATCCTGTGGAGAGGTCGCGTTTTTGTTGGAGTGCATCTTTTTTTGCAGTGTATTTTCGCAGGTAGCTGCCAGCCGGGACGGGTCGGGTCCGCGCACATCTTCAATCATTGCTGGTGAATATTTAGCAAATGGCCGGAACCGGGGCTTAGAGACTGCCGAGGGTGGCCGGGGTGGATTGCAAAGGGCGGGCGGTGCGTGCGCGTCTAGTAAACAATGAGCCGCCGCCGCATAATATGTAGGTCGGTAGTGTACAGTACGCTGCACGCGATATCCGCCTCTCCCTTCGACTAGTCGATCGCAACTACACCATAAAATGTATTTAGTTACTGTGCTGCTCAGTTGTTGCCCCGTTAAGGGCTCTATTGTGTCGAGAAAGGTACACGAACTTCTGACCACTAACGGTACTAAAGTGCTCTCGTCCAGGTCTGGGAAATGTTTTGAAACGTATTTTTCACACCAAATAGCTGTTCTAAACTAAACTAACCCACTTGTAAAATGCTCCTCTGGATCACCGAATAAAATAGGATGCACTAAAACACGCCAATGTTTCATAGGTACTACAAAACAAACTCCAACAGATCTCTTTTGCCCTGTCTTGCTCGTCATTCCATTTCGTACGTACTACTTGATGATTACGTCCCATGGATGGCAAGTAATAAGTCCTCTTTCTCCTTTTGGTGCGATCTAATTCCGTCCTCATAAACGTTAATCAAATAACCCTTCGGAAGAGAAAACGACACTGCTACGTAGGTACCACTATTTCCAAATCGTTTCGGATTACTCATGCTCGCAATGCTGTAGTAGCAGACAAAGAGATCGGAGTATGAATGAATGCTATCATATCAATGAGTCACATGCTTTTAACATGTGGACATTTCGCGCATTTTCCGGATACGTCACTGTACCGGTAGTACTCTGCACGACTGTTATAATGACTGGACTCGGCGTGAGCATGAGCAATGATCATATTTCCACTTATGTGACGCTCAGTGCCTCCGGGAAAACCGTTTCTATTGGTAATCATACCGTAACGCATAGCGCCGTATCTAAGCAATTTCCATTTGCCTCTCGGTTGGTTCCCATAATAGTTAAGTGGTTTGACGACATCGTCGCCTAAACTGAGCATTACTCGGAAAGGATACCGTTCTAAGCTACTAAACTACCAATCAAGTTGTTTCCATGGAATCAGCGAGTTTTACATTATCGTCACGTGTGTTTGCCGGAACCCAGCGATAAAGTCGACTATCTTGATTCGCCGATTCGGTTGCGTATAATGGATTACCGCATCGCGGATTGCCAATGGTATCGGCCGACCGGTTTGTGGCTAGCGCACTATCTCGGCGGAGCAGCCATAAATCGCTGCCTGTAACGGTATTTGCCTCAGCCAGGAGTCAGGAACCTTCCTAGCCTAGCTCCAAACTAGTTTTGTAGCCTAACCGTATCACTTGCTCCTATCTCGCTTTGGCCAACGAAATTGCTTCACCACATAATAATAAATTGCCGGCACGAATCGTTTCTTCGGTTCATCCAGCCTCTGGACTACCACGATATAAAATCTATCGTAATGATTTTCGCATCTTATAGTAATGATGTGGACGTTACCTTCTCATGTAGGTATCATCCTTTCTCCTATCATCCAATTTGCGACTCCGGATCGAAATACCACCACGTAAAACATTCAGTGGACGCCGATTAATATTCTCCTTCTATGTGCCTATTTAACTTTGAAGGCAGTTTCCTTTGTGGTAATTTGCATGTTGGCCAGCTGCCGTTGGGTCGATTACTGGTCGCCAATCGAACTACCAATACGTGAGAGTGTCATGTGTTATGAAGAATGCTATGTAATTGGCGGGCGACTTGGTATGGCAGCTTGTAGCTCGTGCCACGTGGCAGGTGCACGCCGGCTGCTCCCACACCTGTCACGTCTTCAGCTGCTGCCTCCTTGGACTAGCTTCCTAGGACCCTTTGTTTGAACCCCTCACGAAACCCCATCGCATCGTGTGAAATTCATGTGCGTCTTGGGGTAACTGCCCTTAAACCAGCTGCTCTTTGAATTCGAATGAACTGTGCACGGACATGATTGATTTAATAAAATTGTTAATTCACTTTCCAAAATCTGTAGTTTATGTTTTATTGGATAAACTTATTTGGATTTTTTTGGAAGAGTCCGACCAGGTTTTGCTCTGATTCACAGAGCTTAATCATGGTGAATAGAGACAGACCATAAATCTGTTCAAGTTTTCCGCCTCTACCGCGTCGCCCTGCTTAGTGTCGAGAGTTTCTTTGACGACGAGCGCAATTGTTATTTATTTGATGATTGCGAGTTTATATAATGCCTTATCATTAGCGTAGCGGTTGACGACGTCATTAGATAGAGAGGTTCCTTTGTTTACTACTACCGGGCTCGTAGTAAACGTGACGTGTCGAGAGTAGAAAGCGATAAATTTTCCCGCTCTAGTCCCATCCGCTCGCACTCGCTTACTCAGTAATTACCTTAAGCCTGATTCGATAAATTAATTTTGCCATTACCTGAGTATCTACCGACGTTGCATCCGTTTCGCTAAGCTACATAAGAAACTACTGCTCAGCCAGTTGAACAATTTCACTTGTTTCTGTGTAGGAAATTTCCAGTGTGGTGCGTTTTTAGAATGCCTACCGGGTGCAACAAGTCCTGGAAATATCATTGCGTGACACATACGGCATTTTATGCCTCCAGGCTTGTTTTGTGTGCTGTGTACATAATTCCCTCGTGACATGCACCCTTAGCGCATGGCAGCAGAATGTTAGCCCGAGGTTCTAATGGCGATTTTATTGCTTCCTGCAATTTACGGCAGTTGTCCATTGCAGCGCGTGCCACATAATGCGCGTACGCACTATTCAAACTTGCAGATGCAACGCCACTGACCTTGCCTTCTACCAAACGACCTCTTTTCAATGTAGAAAATGTGCAATAAATAATGAAAGCTTGTATTGAATTAAACATCATACGGTTATTTCTGGATTTGGACACAAGATTTCAGAATGCCAAACGTATTCGTATCAATAAAACATTACTTACAGGCAGCATTACTTAGGAAAACATCATAAACAGTGTTTTTGTACGATTGTCTCCAGTCGCTACTGAAAGGAGGCGAGAAGTTTTGGATGCTAATACTGGTGTTTATTTATGCTTTACTTTTGTTTTCCACAACATCCAATGAAAAGTAACGAAATAATCAAAGTTATTATGTGGAACGATGTCATTTGTAGCTTGTAGACCGGTTTTACAATCCCCATTTAATGGTCGAGTTGGTAGGATAGGAAGAAACAATACAATGCGAAGTCGGACTTCACAATGGCGTATGTTATGTAAGCGCAATGTGTAGTTGTGTACGTAGGTGTATTGCCGGACTGGCCGCGTTCACTTGGCAACGTCTTACCGAAGCAACCAGAATACAGAAATCATAATAGCTCCTACGAGGTATTATCTACTAGTAATGTTGCATGAAATAGTAATCTAACCGCGCGAGTAGCGGTACCAGCTCTCATCCGATATCAAAATGTAAATTGTCTTTGGGCGCCCGAATAGGAGCACTAGAGGACGCGGCGACCGAGCGACCCTCGTGTATTGCATTGACCCCGCATTTAGACTCGACTCACCGCCCTTCGCCTTACACTGCAAAATTTAACCGTATCGTCCTTTTGACTTTCCACCAAAGTCGCGTGACTGGCGTTTGTACGTGTGCGCTTCGCACTTTGATGCGAACTCGGGCATGGTGTAAACACGGCATGGTGGAACAGTGCGGGCGTCGCAGGGCCCTCCCTCCCCACCGGCCGTGCCTACCCCGCCTGCATGGGCCCTGTCACGTACGCAGCGCCAGTCCCTTCACTGCTTCACGCATCGGGCCGGGCGAGAGCGGGGCCGCGCGCGCACCTCCGCCTTTATCGAGTCGTCTCTCCAAAGGGCGTATGCATTATTATCCCGCGTCCCGCGTTCTTCCCCCAACCCCTAGCGTCGCCCTGACGATTTGAGGCTCGTCTCGTGCACCCTCGACTTTGCTCGGCGTGACCCGGTCGATGGGTCGTTTCGGACGACTTTTCTGTAAGGCTGTATAAAGACGATTCTCATCGGGTAATAGAGAATGGCGATGTAAGTGGGTCAGGCGTCGGGATGAGAGGCAAGACGAGGCACTGCGAGAGTCAACCGCGCGGTCGTCGACACTAACGGGCCGCTATTTATACCTGCCACGTCGCACAGCACCGGAACCCGCTGGCTGCACTCGCTGCATCCGCAACCCGCCTCTGCCCTGTCAATGAACTCCTTAATTATTTTCTCGTATTCGATATTATTCCAGACGTTACATATTTGTATTACGCAGGACTTCTTACCGAACACTCGATTACTTCTTGCAATTTTACGGCACGTAACTTTGGAGCGCAATGTTCTAATACCTATTTTATCCTTAGGTAAAAATTCCAGAAGTCCGTGAATCGGCATTGGTTATTATGAAATAGTCGTGAGGCGAGCGGGCGCCCTTTGGCTTTGCTCCGACCCAAGTTACGTAACGAGGACTGCCACCCACATAGGGCATGAACTGTGTCAAGCTCGCTGCCCCACTTCTTTAGCCGACTCGGCAAACTGCAAGATGACTTTTTATTTACCAACAGAAACTTTGAGCCGACGCTTCTTTTCAAGAAACACTTGTGCTGTTCTTTTTTGCTCATCCTATGCCTTTGTTGGATGTTCGTAGAAACGTCTCATGGATTGCTCAGCGAACTATTGAGCGGTGAATCCGCGATCACGCTGGAATTTCCGCGAAAAGGTGTCGACGTCACGCAGACGTCACCTCGCCAGTCAGCAGGCGGAGTAGCGCGCGACGTCACGCCGATACACAGCTAGAAACCAAGGCCGTACTTGTTAGCGATGCCTCTTGTAATGTTCTTAATGTATCGTATCAGCAAATGGGTACTAGGATATCAAGAATAAAAAAACATTTTGTTGTTGAACTCAAAAACTTAACAACATTATCTTCGCTAAAAGACAAAAATGTTGCAGAATGCAGTTGAAACTAAAGTTGTATATTTTTTAGAGCAACATTTAATGATAGTTGTAATCAAAATCACATAACATAGTATGATCGTTAATTGTATGTTGTTGATTCTATCAGGAATATTTCCTAGGAAATGGCTACCCAACGAATTCCGGCGACATTTTCCCCATAATTATTCCAGTGTCCTTCAATACTACTACTGCTTCAATTTCAATATAATTTGTAACTGATGTTGTTTAAATAATTTCACCATGGGAATGTTCTCGAGTCACATACATATTTCCACGTCTTGTACATCTATTTGACTACTTAAATATTCTAATCATTTAATGCCACGTTTCAAGTGCTGCGCCCATTTATGTTATCGTTTAGCATACCTAACTATTGTGTGTCCACACGTAATTCCCAGTATCTAACATTACGCGAACAGATGTGATAAGAATATCTGTTCAGATATTGTGAGTAAAATTAGTTCCATATTTGTGAAATCAAACATTTCAATTATTGAATTGCCTTCGACGGAAAATGCATGTAGATCAAATCCTGTACTATGTAAAGCTAATGTGTGTAGAATGCACCACCTTTTGAATTTATTGCAGGTGAGTCGCCTCCTAACCAAACCTTGAGTACGAATTGTCAAAAATCTTGATTGAAATTTTCATTTTCTTAGTCATGATTTGGTTTAGTAGTCTTGTATAATTCGATTAAATGCGATCCGCAAGAATACATTGCACTCAAATGGGAAGTTACGACGCGACGCTAGAACGAAAGCTACAATGGCATCGTAGGTACTTGCGTGACTGTTTGCTCTCCGAAGCTCAAAGTTTCACAGCCTCGAAGGCCATTAGAAAGCGCATTTGGCCGCGAAAAGGGAGCATTCGAAAGGGCTTCGCCAACTCGCAAGTCAGAAACAACGGTCCGTAAATCTTACATCATAAGTACCTGATAAGTCATTTTCCCTTTACGAATTGCGCTAAAAAATTCGAACTATATGCGTGTGACTTGCTCGCTTGCATGCGCTAGTGCCCTTGTGTTTTGTGACGTTGACATCAGGGCTTAGAAAATGATGTTCACAGAGGGGTTCAACCCTTTGAAATTTGAAATACAAGAGATGGGGCAGAGTTTTTATTTCTGCTGCATGTAAATAAGTATTGGACTTGTTGCGGCACTTGTGTGCTGAATTGAATGGGGTAAGTTATCAAGGGCACTGCGAACTGTAATGTAATAATATCGCAGAGTGCCGCTTCCTTTATTACGCTAATGGGGGAAAATCCACGCGGTTGACGCGTCCAAATAGAGTATTTTTAAACCATATACATTATAATGCTTTTAGTTCAGAAGCCAATTTTGTAGGTTCAACTTCGAAAGTTGTTCGTTAATAAAGTTTGTGGACGCCATTGTGCTGCTCGGGTTATAATGGCCTGTAAAACAACGTTGTCCTACAATAGTCATCTGTTATGCAATTCGCATAAATTGCGTTTTTGCTGTCACTTAGAGGTTGTTCAAGTTTCCATAATCTGCGCGAGCTCATCAGTTTTTATTATGCCGAGTGCAGCTGTCGCTGAGGCATGCACCGATCCCTTCCGCATGCATCAAGGTCTCGACGTACTCGTTGTACCAGCTTCGCCTTGTACGAGCCATATCTTGTTACCGACCTAGGCCTAAGCAGGTTTCAAGTACCGTAATGTAGCCTGTATAAAGATTCTGTTGCCATCAGTGTTTCACATCAATTTCTGACTTCCTTTGCTCGGAAGGGAGTGCATTTTGGTAAGGCTATTTGGGTATCCAATAATGGTTATTTTAGATCTTTATTTTCAAACGAAATGAGACTGTCTAAATTTGATTCATGTCAGGGACGGATAATGGATTGTTGGTTATGTAGTGGTTTGGTTTGATGTACTTTGAAACAAAATAGCTAATAAATGTCATTTGCGGAACCAGAGCTGGTCACTGCATTAGTCACTGCGAACATATCTGTCACATACTTGGAATAGTTTTGGTAAAAAACACACCTTTTCGCATACCTAAACGTAGCCTCTACAATTCTTCACACAAACTTACTTCTTCATTTCATTACTCACGCGGAAAGCACTCAGCTGCCGAAAATAGGTTGGTTTATATCTCGCATAATATTAGTATGAGATCACAAGCGTGTGGGACAGCGGTATCGGCTCGGCCTGACCAAACTGGGTCAAGTGGTAATGACGCTAGTTGCGATAAACGAGCCCTCGCCTATGCTATATTATCAATTTAATGACTCCACGTTTACGTCTAACCAGTTGGTTAGCCATAAAACCAACTTTACGATAGAAGTATCTACGCTCGGTCGTCGTGGGCATGCAACGCTAACAATTGCCACGACTGCATACAGAATTCGTTGCGATGCATTCTCTGTTGTTGCTATGCATCCAAGGCCACCGTGATGCAATAAGGCAAAGCGTGAATTGTGTGCCTTGCATCGCTCCATTGCGTAATTTGTGTGCATCTAAGTAAATATATTGGAATTGCATGGCTTCTGTTATTTACACGATTAGGCTAACGTCCCACACATAATGATTTCTAACATAGCCTCCCTTTTTGCAAAACCAATAAAAAATGGGCCCAATTCGGTCTCTGAGGCGATTGATTTGTCAGCCTCACCTCTGAAAAAACTTGGATACTGTTTTTTAACTGTCTTGTCCTTGTGTTCTAACTTAGTTTCCGAAACGTGATCTTTGGCTGTCACATCGGATCATCGGTGAATAATAAGACAAGACAAAGGCAACCACTCCTTTATGTGTCGTCCTCTATGCAATGTCACCTGCTCTCCTCTTGCTGAAGAGGAGAGCAGTCCTCTTGCTATTGAAATGACCGTGTGAACCACATAGATACACAGCTCATCTCACGATGAGCTCTAATCCTCTAAGGTCTAAGTGCTAGTATCAAAATGTATGTAGGCAACACGTTGATGTGGACTGAATCGTACAGTGAATAAGTACTGTAATACAGTTTCAAAGTTAACTGCAGCCGTAGGCACGTGCGTCCGTTGCTAGCTAGCAACATCAAACGTTTAGTTATGTAAAATGACGATGCGATCACAGCCCGCGTATGAATGCCCCGCTATAAATAGCAAGCGGACCGTCCTTGAGCTGACGCTGTGCAGATCTAGGTCAGGTCACGTTGAGACTCATCGCCCCCCTCCTACTTTCCCCCTCTCCGCACCCGCACAAATATCTCAGTGAAACCTGGCGTTCGTTCCAGGCAACAGAAACCTTTGTTTACTTTTGCGCCTGTCTCAGTATCTGATCTGATTCCAGCCGATCATTATAACGCTCTGTAACTGGTATTATGAACGAAGTGCTTGTTTGTTTTTTGGTAATGGGTGGTCGAATAAGCGACTGTCTGAGATATTGTTATGCTTTCATTAAACTCGTGTAGGTCTCCTCGACATAGTCTGGTCGAATACTCGGATAAACGTGCTAAGGAATTCAGTACGCCTTTGGGGCCAAAAGTTTCCATTTTGTAAATTGAAATAGGTTCGCGTGTAGCTCTCCTTACCTGATGAAATAATGTGATAATAATACCTCTGGGGTTTCGGGCAGGTAGCGAACCCGATTATAATCCATCCTCGTCGTATTCTTTGTTGATCCTTTTTCCAGAGTATTTAATGTGTATTCAGATAGTATCCTTCGTGAATTCGACTCGAAAATTGGCCAGACATCAGCTAACGTACGGTCGGGAAGAGACTAGTTAATTTGAACGGAAACGCTATGCACCGTGAATTCGTTTTCATTTGCATCGCCAGGAGACAGGTTTGAACAGCTAAAACTTGTACTGTACCATAATAAAACCGTCCGGATTGAAGTCAGGGACAGAGGAGTTACGTTGCTTACGTTGCGCAGCGTTTGTTATCATATCAAAATGTTGTCAGGGCTTCTTATCAGTTTACTGGTTAGTTCCCTTCCATACCGAGGCTACAGTTAAACCAACCTCCGCCTACAAACGAACGATAATACCATCGATACCTAAGTAATGTGAAACCACAAAACTGCTTCACTGCCAGATTGTCGCTCACTTATTGAACAAATATTCCGAATCCTAAAATTACATATCGGGGAGGCTTCGAACTTTTGAATATTGCGTGACATCTAGCAATCAAGGCTCATTATTAGCGAGTGGAACAATGAACGAGGAGTGTTTCATTTGTGTTGGGGCGTTCACAAGTACCTGTACCGCGGGCAAATAGCGGAGCGGTTATCTCGGTGAAAGCTCCGCGGCTGGCCCGCGACTATGTCGGGTAATCGTCAATTTAATTTTAGTTCTCGCCAGCCGCGACCGGATGCCTCCACCTGTCTCGCTCTTTTGTCTCGGTACGCAAATGTCACCGGAGGTCGTCTAAATAAAGGGTAATAGGCGGTATAGGCGTTTGGTGCGTGCGGGCCGATTCTGACCGTCTAGACCAGACGTTGCGTTGCATTTGTCCTATCGATTGCGCGAGCAAACGCTCGGAGCCTCAGACGGTCATCGACCTCGGGCGCATCGGTGACGTTACGCTCCGGTGATGCACCCCTCCGCCCCCGCCTCCCACTCCCAACCCAATAACTCTACGGATATTACGGACATTCCAATTACATCTTTTGTTGTTTCTTCGTCGGGCACCTTTATGGCTCTCAAACATCTTTGGCTGGACGTGTCCTTGTCCTCTCCGGACTCTTTCACCTCACATTAGATGCCTTCCTAAGGACAAGAAGCGTGCTTTTTTTACTTATTTTCAACAATACCCATAACTAAAGAATGAAATCTGAAGCGTAATGCAATGCCCGTCGCGTCTGCGGAGACTGCACAAAAGACTGTCGACCGGTTTAGATTTTCGAGAATAGGCACCGTCATTGTCCTCCCAGTACCTGGACTAAGGGGCATTAAAGATTTGTTAAGATTTCTACACAAACGATTGCGAGAAAAAAACGTAATAGTGGAGAGACAGAGCACTTTTATTATCGGGCCCGCACTTTTATGATGGGTGCGTTCAATGCGTTGTCCTTCGTATAGTCCGTCGTCGTGTTCTTTTACAGCGATGAAACGAAAACAATATTAACTGCTGACCTTGTGGCGGTCAATTGCAGTCCGTGCAACTTTGACTTTGTTACGCTCCGCACGCGTAGCAATAACAAACGAACAATAGCCAGAAACAGTGTGTTCTGAAGATTTTCTTTGCGATGTTTACTCAGGGTTCTGCTTAGGGGCTGTAGCGCGATTCGTTCCGGTTTGTCGGCATGCCTTTTGGTTTGATGCAGGGCGACGAAAGCGTTGCAGAAGGCGCTGTACGTCGCGCCGGGGTTCTCGCGGGCGCCCGACGCGCACATGCGTCTCGCGCTGATGTTCAAGGCGCGGAGGCACTGGTCCGCCGCCGCGCTACACTTCAGGCGGGCGCGCCTGGCGCCCCACCTGGACGCCACCTTCACGAGGCTGGAGCTGAGCTTCCACGCGGCGCACCTTCTTGAAGCCAAGGGCCTGAGGAAGGGGGCGAGGGACGCCTACGAGAGACTGCTGAAGGAACCGCTCCTCTCTTCCACGCTGAAGGCCGACGTCTGCAGGCAACTTGGTGAGTCGACTTTGTTTTACTTTAACTGGCCATAGCATAGATTGCAACAGAATAAAGTCATGAGAAGACTTTATTCTGTTGCAATCTATGCTATCTATGGTCGGTGTGTCAGGTTTCATCGGAATCCGTTCAGCGTTTATGCGTGACAAACATGCAAACACCCTTGAACCCAAACATCAGTGGGAAGGAGGAGGCTCAATTCCTATGAGATAAGCCTAACGACAGATTTGTTTACTTAATTATGTAGTATTTTAACGTTTACGAAACTGAAACTGAATCCCCTACTTGGGATTCGGTTTCAATATATGAGAGCTGATTTTTTGTGGTTTTAACGATTCCATCCACTTCTTCTCGTCAATTATATCTGCAAGTCTTTTAGGTCTTGTCCCTTAGCATTATTCAAGTAGTATTATTTCTTGTTCTATTTACTTATGTGTTCCCACAAAAGGTGGCTAATTATTCATTCATAGAACATGGCTAGTATGAATATTCACATGGATTTAGACTTTATCTCAAGGTGATAACAGTAAATTTAAAGTGTTAAAAACTTTGGCTGAAAAAAAGTATACAGTCTGGCCATTTTATTGCTTCAATTTTTGCTCTCGTTGACGCATTGGAATGCGCTCCACTCTAAATGATGCTATTTATTACCGTGACCGAATCTCAACGAGTGGTGTTGCCTGCAAAAGGTGCCACATAAATAATCGACGAAGCAATAACTTATTGTTTTCCGTGGTCGATTGCAGTGAGGAAGCAATTTATCTATCAGGCACGTATAAGTGTCGGTATTTCTGCAACAACTGTTACGGCTTCCTTGCTAACCGTCGACACGAAACTATTGACATAACATCACTAACACGTCAATTTTTAAGGTAGCCTTTCGATCTTGACAGTTGGGACCCGATAACCAAGCTATGAAGGCCACCTTGACACTAGAGACTTAGATATATTTTGAAATACAGGTATTCAAGTATAACTTACGAGATTTTAAATAAATGGTTTGCACTATTATTTTACTGGTAGTAACTATAATAAAGCCGGTAATAAAGTAAATTGCTGCTTAGTGGTCATCCATAACGTACGTCACGCTACGTACGGTCACATTTTGAGACCCCCCCCACTACCAAGTGCGACGTCACATATTTTGCAATTTTACATCAGCAATTCCGAAATTAGTTTTATTTTCTTTGAAATTGATTTCTAATATTATCAGCAATCATTTAAAAAAATATAACTTAGGATACCTCCGACCCCTTGTCACACATTGTGATACATTGTCGGCTCCTCCCCACTCCTAATCGTGTGACGTACTTTATAGATGGACCCTTATTACGTTAAATTTCTTCTGGTAACTACATCTGACACCAATAAATCCCGGCTGGGGACAAAAAAAAGAAACCAAGTTCTTGCATGATTACATGTTTGTGACGTCGCTGTTTCTGGGTCCTACGACACAGGGTATCCTAGTGTGGGGCCAGAAGCAATGTATGTGCCTATATGTAAATTTTATGTTATGATATAAATAGTTTGGGAACGGACGACCGGAGAACGTTTGAAACCAATAGTTTGGGAACGGAACCGGATGCTACATTCATTCATTTATTCAATAGGAAATTTTTGCGATGTAGCCTTATCTTTCTTAAGGCCATTAATTTTAAAGTGATTTCCATTAATGTTTAAAGTGCCTGGGAGTAATAACTCTATTCTACAATTATACTGATACGTTACGGGCGACTTTGCTACAGAAATGTAAAGAATGATCAGCTTCAGATTGTACTAACTTCCGCTTAGTTAATGTATCGGTTTTCGCGTCCCATTGTTTATTAGCCTCGGTTACAGAATAACATTGAGCGACAGGTATTTACCAGCTATTCTCGCTGTCACGGGAATCCGTGTGAGACCGCGGATTTTCTCATGTCCCTCCCATATTTTCCGAGTATTTATATTTTACCAGTCTCTAGAACTGGACCCACGTTTTGCCGAGTTTATTAGGTCCCAAACGTGACAAGTGGCAAGCCTGTCGCCGTTATCCGGGCACAATTTATCAGCGAATGGTGTTGCTGTACAAACAAATGTACGTAACTAAAAGTCATTGGTACATGCGTGGTTCGAACCCAGACCCTCATGATCGAGAAGCAAGGGTCAACCCCACTACGCCACCACCGCTATAGTTCTAGAGACTGGTGCCTCTGCCTACCCCTTCGGGGATAACGGGCGTGAGTTTATTATTATTATTATATTATTTTTATATTTTACCTGTTTTTAATTGTCGCGGAGAAGAACGTTTTCTTGGCCAGTCCATGGGGTTTTCTCTGAGATCAATTCCTTCCTTGCACAACGCGCTAACGTTTATGTAAATTATAGGTGGATCGGCCGACGTAAATTGTAAGTGATTCAGCCGAAGATAGAGATAAATTTATTTTAAAATATCCATCATCAGTCATCAGCTATGCAGGACATAGGCCTCCCTCAGGGTTTTCCAAGCTTCCTGGTCTTCTGCCGCCGCCTGCATCAAAAAATGCATCCGGACTTGGCCCCCGTGGTGGAGTATGGCCTATATTTTTCTCAGGGAAGAGACCCGTGCCCCTCGGTGGGGACATAATAACGTAACATAACATAACATAACATTTACATACAGGCACATACATTGCCATAATGGGTTGATGATGATATATGTAGTAAAATAATGTAAAGTTCAAAACTACCTACCGAGTCTTTGTTCACTG
The DNA here is from genome assembly GCA_947310845.1 of Yponomeuta plumbellus. Lineage (NCBI taxonomy): Eukaryota > Metazoa > Arthropoda > Insecta > Lepidoptera > Yponomeutidae > Yponomeuta > Yponomeuta plumbellus. The sequence continues at coordinate 18,563,009 of OX371193.1, read as the reverse complement.
AAGTTAAGATCCTAGGTTTTAGTAAAGAAAAGACATAAATTTGTCTGTTTCATTCCGCGATCCACCAGTTTAGACGCGATTGGGTGAAAAACATTTTAAAAAATTTACACTTTTTCAGATATTAGTTGGCATGATTCAAACACGGTTTCTGAATTGAGAATGTCAGTGATTTAAAATCCAATTCACTCCTTTTCTTTTGAAAACTCTGTAGTGGCTAAGTTTATGATTTTTTTAAATAAAAATAAAAACATGGCGGTTAAAATCCCATAACACTTGGGAAGTACGCTCCTAGTGTCGCGTTTTATAAAATAATGCACGTGCCTTGCAGTTGTAGTATGAAGAATGTTAATGATATTCGTATTAATGAGGCTGAACACGCTTTTTTTTGTTGATGTTAAAATATCGTTCTTCGCGCGTATGTGCTCGTATTAGCTCAAATACTTATTTTTAACAATTAAAGGAGTTTAAAATGAAAGTGCAGTGTCACTGGGCATATGACGTCACGAAAAAAAGACACTGGCTGTCATAAAATGCCATCAAAATTTATGATTAAAAAACACCACACTACTGATTTCAAACAAGGTCCAGATGAATCCGTTGAATTTCAACCCAAGTGGTTTTTTCCTCAAGTTTTTTCTCTGTTACTAATCACTAAGCGATTAGGCAGTAAGCGATACGCTGGAGCTATACAATTAGCCGAATTGATAACATTGAATTTTTTTACCCACAATTGTAGTGAATACGTTACTTCTGTGGTTTTCGAACTTTAATCGTGACCGTTGAACCATAATCGTAAACATTTACGATATAGGTACTCTAGCGCGTTTATCTCGCCATTAATATAGGTATAGGTAACTCTATTCAGCCACAACCCTCTGTTTCTCGAACACCAAGGGCCAGTATCTAAATAATTTCCATGAGTAACTACTTAACGTTTCGTAATTTATTTATGCCCGGTTCCAATATCCACAAAACGCTTCGTTTTTGCTTACAATTCCTACGAACCGTCAATAAATTGTAGGGAAAACGGATCGTACACGGTAGGCGTATATTATAGGAACCGGGCATTAGTGAAATTCTCAATTCAGACTCTGACCCAAATTGGCCAGTTGGCGAAGGTGCCAAAAAGCGGTTGACAACAGTAGATAGTATCGAGAAACCTATTATAGTATTGAAAAGTTGTTCGAATTTTTTTGTGTGTCCACTTTTGATGACTTGACGATTGCGACAAACCTCTTTTGCTTCATCGACATTCATTAGTCAGTGCATGCACGCCGGTTCCGGGAAACTTCTCTATCCTCGTAAGGCCCGACCTTGAAAAGAACAATTGATTTTGTGATCACTTGAAGACATTGGGCCTCACGAGGATATAACATTAAGAAACTTCTCTAGAATGTACACCTCCCAACGTTTCTACAACGTGAAGACAAGCTTGCGAGAAACGTGGTTAAAAAAACCATTATCTATAAAAAAGGCAAAAAAAAACACACTTGTTGTATGGGAGCCCCCTTAAATATTAATTTTATTCGGTTTTTTAGTATTTGATGTTATAGCGGCATCAGAAATTTATACATGATCTGTGAAAATTTCAACTGTCTAACTATCACGGTTCATGAGATACAGCCTGGTGACAGACGGACGGACGGACAGCGGAGTCTCAGTAATAGGGTCCGTTTTACCCTTTGGGCATGGAACCCTAAAAGTGTGTAATCAATGTGCCAAAAGGGCTACTATAACATAAAACAATATTTCAGATGACCAAGACGTCTGGAATTAAAGCCAGTTCAATGCATTCGTACTCAGTTTTAGAATAACACGTAAAACTAAGACTAAGGCCCACTTGCACCACCGACTAAAATCCATTTAGCGTTAAATTAAATAGGATTTTGAGATATAGTGTATGGCGGAACTGCCAAAATTCTGTTTAACTTAAAGTTAAATAGATTTTTGTCGGTGGTGCAAGTCGGCCTAAGTTAAGAGTTTTTTTTGTCCATTTTTCTCCAACCAAAATAGATCTACAGTTTGAAACGCCTAGGTTTAGTAACGTTCAATAACTTCTCACACTGTCTATGTTATTTTTAAGAAAAATAACCTCGAATTTGCATTAGGTTGGCTCCTGCACCGGTGCGCGTCGCTCGGCGAGCCCCAATCGCGGGCCCGCGCGGCCGTCTGGTGCCTCCAGCGCGCCGTCACTGCGGAGCCCGAGAGCGGCGCAGGGCTCTACCTCCTCGGCCGCTGCTACGCGGCGCAGGGGAAGGCCCAGGACGCGTTCATAGCCTACAGGAACTCCGTGGAGAAGTCCGAGGGGAACGCCGACACCTGGTGCTCGATTGGGTGAGTTTTCGGAGGCCGGAGAAAGATAAAGCAGTAACTTACAGTCTGTTAGCTTTCAGAATATCTCTCGGGCTCTAGAGTAGGCTTCGGTTTTCGCCGAAAGCACACCAGTGTAATACTACTTCCTGCTCTGTATTAGTTTATTTCCGTCATATTAGTTCCGATATTTTTATTACACGAATATATCCGATTTATCCGATAGTAGCAGAGGTATATTCTAAGCTAACAGACTGTACACTAATGATTTCCGACGAACTCGTTCCAGTGATTTAGACGAGCGCCGTCTCACTCCCTGTTTTAACGAAGATAGCATGGGAGCGGCAGATTAGTCTTTCGGACAGGAACAGAAAAAACTAAAATGAACATTTTAAAACTAGACAATAACATCTTTTGAATTCACGATGTACCAGAGTCCGCGCAATTGCGTTAAAATCTCCAATAGTAGAAGTTAGTAGTTACTAGTGTCGATCAGTGAACCGCCATGTTTTCACAGTAGCATTTTCACAGTTCACCTCAACCAGGATTACATTCATCACTGCCCCTACTGCCCCAGTGACCTCCGCTCCGCTGGGCGCAAGTCCTCACTGCCCGCGGAAGATGATATTCCACACGAACCGTCAATCAACGCCTCCGTCCCCGCAGCGTCCTCTACCAGCAGCAGAACCAGCCGATGGACGCGCTCCAGGCTTACATCTGCGCTGTGCAACTCGACAAGGGCCACTCTGCGGCGTGGACGAACTTAGGCAGCCTGTACGAGAGCTGTCAGATGCCCCGGGATGCCTTCGCCTGCTACACGAACGGTGGGCCCGCCAGCCATGCGGCGCTCAGGCAGAGGCTGGGGTTCCTGAAGGCGCATCTCGCCCAGGCGCCGCTGCCGTCCGTCACTGGCAAGTGAGTACATAAACATAAATACTATCCATGTCGTTGGACCCTAGGCCTCGGCGGGCCACTTAGATTACTTTCGGATTACTAATACTTTCGCGGGCCGGAGCTGGCCCGCGGGCCGTACTTTGCCCATCACTGACATAAACATTTACATACAGGCACATACGTTGCTTCTGGCCCCTCATTTGGATCCCTGTGTCGTGGGAACCAGAAACAGCGTCGCCACAAATATGTAAACATCTAAGACCCGGGGCTTTTTTTTCCCCCCAGCCGGAGATCGAATCCGGGAATCCGGGTAAGCAGATGCGCTAACCGCTACGCTACAGAGGAGTGGTAGATACACTGGTGCATTTTTTAAAGACTACACTAAGACTAGACAAACGTTTATTGCACCACACGACAGAAATACGAAATATAAACTAGGAAACATCAAAGATAAGGTACAAACGTACATAAAGAAATACATTTATACAGATTTGTCGCGGTGTGTAACCATATTATGTTTTGTCATATTAATTTATAAAAAAGTTGTTTTGTCATATTAATTAGCATACGACCTATTCTTAGACCTACCAAATAAGAGGAAAGAGGTCGCGGGTTCGATTACCACGAGGGGCCTCCGTGAATTTGTACAAATGGCCTCAGTCTGGGTGTTTTTCGTTGCCTAGTTACCATAGTACAGGGTATCCTAGTTTGGGACCAGGTCAAGTGATTGTGTTGTGTGGAATTTATTATTACTGTACACAAAATTATTTGTTTATACACAAAAAATATAACCTTAGGTGAAGCCATTACGTTGGAGTTCCTCGACAAACACTGACACGAGATTTTTATTTATTAGATTTATAGCACGTTTAATTTGGAAAATTGACTGTATAGTTGTTTGTGGCTTGCTCACACTGTAGACGGTAATATTGAGTGAGCGAGACGAAAATAGCAGCCCTGTCGCGTTCTTTAATTGAGTATGTGTTAAATGTGTGATATTATGTGTACATAGATTTAGCACTGAGGAAATCATTGAACGAAATACAGGTCTAAGAAAGTTTTGAAATTAAATAATTTAGTTTAGATAACTTACCTCCTTCGTACTAGCACAATAGACATTAATGAAACTAAATTATTACTACTGCAGTTTCATTAATAATATTTCAAAATCTAACAACGCCATCTGCATTGTTCATGAGTTATTGTAAAACGACACAGCATACCTAACTATTATATTGCATCTCCGAGCAATTTTACTCACCAATAGAACTAATTATTTCTACTACTACTACTTTATATTCTTCGTGCAAAATTTATAAAACCGCTCGCAGAACAAGAACAACCTCAATCTTGTTCAAAAACCGATTCACGCACAGAGTGCGTATACTGAGTTTTGTCATTCACTCTCGATAGTGAGAGCGTTTGCGATATGCATAGGAGTGACAAAGAGACAACTAGATGGCGCGCTCTGTCACTCCTATGCAAATCGCAAACGCTCTCGCTATCGAAAGTGAATGACAAAACTCAGAGTGCGTATACTGAGTTTTTTCATTCACTCTCGATAGTGAGAGCGTTTGTGATTTGCATAGGAGTGACAAAGAGACAACTAGATGGCGCGCTTTGTCACTCCTATGCAAATCGCAAACGCTCTCGCTATCGAAAGTGAATGACAAAACTCAGTATACGCACTCAGAGCGATACATTTTCGACTCTCGCGCAGACGCCGCCAGCTGCCATCTATTGAGGAGGCGTGGAACCTCCCGATCTCCGCCGAGATGTCCTCGCGGCACCCTAAGGCCGCGCCCCCGCCTTACCCCGGCCCCCGCCCCGCAGAGGAGGTCCCCCCGCTGACGCCCCAGCAACTGCAGACGCTGCAGTATTTGCAGCGCAACTCGAATAATCTCTCAGCACAGCAGCAAGTATGAATTGGCTCTTTCAGACCACTAAGCAGGATGACTGAGGTCAGGATTATGACTGGTCAATAATGTTAACAATAGATTAACATGCTGTTAGCTTTCAAGAGACTGGGAGTAAGTGACTGGTATCGCTTTTAGTGACTTGTTTAATTTTTACAGATTTTCTGACATTTTCTAATTTGTCAATTTCAGTAATTACTTAATATATTATATTGGACTATTTCTTTTTTGAGAAATCAAGATCTCTTCTGACTCGCAATAATACTTGAGTATTTAAATCTCATCAAGATTGTATACATAAATAATTGGTGAACTATCGCTAGACATACTAACCTATATAATGGTATGACTGGCGCCAGCACTGCTTTTGAAGATTCTATTAACGAAAGTTAGTGTTCCGACTTTTTCTCTTAAATTCGACCTTTTGGCAAAAACGCCCGTATCACTTATGTATTATGTCAGATATGTTAGTAACTTGCTGTTAGCCTTTTGTTTCTCGGTTAAATAACACTCGGTTACGCCTAACTTTAGCTACACACCCCAAAGTACCTTCAAAGAAACTTAGGTGAAAATAAAAGTAAAGTTGTTCGCTTTCGGGTTTTTTTGTACACCGAATTACATCACCAAAAGTTTGTAGGTTGTAGGTTTGTGTCCACACAAACAAAAATGTTTACCTACAAACTTTTGTTTTACTAGAACTGGTTTGCTGGAAGAAATCTTTTACAGAGATAAGCTCGCCCTTGTATATGCTATTTCTTATGTATTGTTCTGTTAATTGTTTCGTGTGCGATACAGTATTAATTAATTAATTAACGAACTTTATAGGAACTTTCAATTATATTGTTGTATGTATTTTTAAACAATGGCGTGGCCACAACGTACCAGTATACGCTCAAAGCTATTGTTATAATAATTACATTACAGTAAAGCTCTAGCTATTATGTAAATTAGTAAATCCAAAGAATAAATCTTAGGTTATTTTCGTAATTTTTATTACGTAGGACTGCCCACGTTATTGGCTTTTATGTTGTTACTTTTTATTACTAATGCATGTTGTGCTTACCTAAGACTGCGCATGACCTTTTAAAAATTAGGTTTTTGTGCTACTCTTGTTGGTGATCCTCAATAAAATAAATAAATCAATTTCATGGGGTTGTTTAATATGCCTATGAAAAATCAATTATTCCCATTTAGTAGGTGAGATTCCACAATTAGCTTCAGCAAACGCTCACATATTTGAGCATCAAGGACTCTTGGCTTCCTGACTGCTACTTTAGCGTGTGGCATAGCTGCTAAAAATCGAAAATGTACGTGATTCTGAAAACTAAGGATTCGAAACCGTGACCTTCGGACTGATTTTGGTCACGGGTTGGTACGGGTTCCGTTGAGCATTTCCACTATCCAACGCTTCAAAAAAATCGGTCCAGTGAGTTACCAACTTATCTCCCAAGCAGCCGAATGTTTTGCACTCTTCTAAAGTGGTTTTACCTTGTTTCAGACGTTGATGCAGACACTCCTGTCACAGTATCGGTTGGCGCAGGCGGCGCGGGCTCGTCCGGTTTGTAACACTTATAACTCGGCCACGACAACGTTTGACCGAACTAGTGACATCGGCACTGGCGTCCATGTCACCGACATATACACCAGAGTTGAACCACTTGCCTCAGCAGACGATTATCTGGCCGCGTTGTAGCGCTTAAATCTTCCCACTCTCCTAATACGGCGGCAGGTTAAGTCCTTATTTATGCTTTTTGGTGACCTCTGTAAATTGACAGTTGTTTATGCGCCCACAGGTGACCAAAAGCGAAGGTAGCAACTCTAGCGCCGGCGGCGACAGCGCCGAGTCGCTGGCTGAAGATTTGTTGAAGAGGTTTTCCGACACCCAGACTGATATCAAGAAAGAACCTATGGCCAGTGAGTATTTTATTATTGTTGGGAAATAACTCGTGTCAGTGTGTCGTTTTTTTGTAAATCTTTTTTCCTGAAACATGTCTTCTGTAAGCTTCTGTTCGTATTGTAGCGAGCTGAGATTTTTCACACGATTTTTCTTGAAGACATATTTTCTTTAAAAGGTATCGTTGGCAAACGTGGCCATCGTAGTGATATTGGCCAGTCAGCGTGTAGTGTGGAGTCAGCCCATATTGCGCCAAACATATAGGGTACAAACGTTGTTCGAGGAGGTTTCAGTCAGGGGACATTAATTTGTAAGAAAAGTGGTTTAAGGAGACTTGCTTTTAAACATGTAGGCCTGAATATTTTGATCGTAAAATTTTCATAAAATTTTATCAAGGTCTCGAAACGCGAGATGCGATGATGAGATCATCATCATCATCATGCGCCATTTGACGCCCACTGCAAGACTTAGGCCTCCCTCGTGGTTTTCCAAGTTTCCCTGTCTTGTTCTGCCCGCATCCAGCGACTCACCGTCTCCGCCATTCATTCTTTCTATGTTCATTGGTTGGTTTACTGGCAAGTGACGTCATAATACCTGTGCGACGCCATATTGCCCAAGATAGCGTTTTGGTGGCTTATTTCAAAAGTAAATTTTCGTTTGCCTTTTTTAGAAGAAATACACAAAAGAATTTAAAATGACCACTTTTTGAGGACTCCATGAACACCAACAAAAATATGAGATAGTTTTCAGAAATCAGTCAAATAGCCTATTGCTATTATTATCCAATAAGGTTTTATTTACCAACTCATCTCACAATGTTTCATGTTTACATTACGTTCAGACTTCTTTTTACTGACCTTCATACTATTGAAGTTAATGACTCCTTTACAACTTCCTGTCCAGTTGACAAGTTTGTGAAGTTTACAACAAATAGTGAAGGTTATTTGTCCTGCAAAAGTACGATTTTAAATGGCTATGAATACAAGGTCTAAGCAACTATACGTTGTGGCAAAATCATGTAAGGTTTTGTCTTTCTCCACCGTACGAAATTTCAGGTTTGAGATAAGTTACATCAATCGACTACTTATTGATCACAGACTGGTCAATGCAGTTTTCGATATTACGTCGATCTCTATAACGACTCTGGACCTATACTAGGGAACCCCAATTTGCGCTCACATTTCTGCTCATCTTTCCGTTCGCTATCAGCAGTTCGCTTTAGATAGCTGGGTGTGTGTGTGCACCAATACAATGTCCATTGAGAGTTAATATTTTTGCTTTCCTAGTAACTATTGTAAATAAATCAGTTTTCTTTTTGTGCCCGGTATCGCTACTTTTCGGTATTTTTATATTATACACCGAGGGGAACGGGTCTCTTCCCTGATGAAGGTATAGGTAGGCCATACTCCACCACGGGGGCCTAGTCCGGATTGGTGGAGGCTTGTAAGACTAGTGGCTGGTCTTCCTGTCAGAAGTCTTCCTGTCGCCCTGAGGCCTCTGACTTGGCTTAACGACTGCCATCTATCGACGGCAGCCGGCACCAGCTGCCATTTGACATGTAATATAGCCTATATACGTCCCACTACAAGGCCCAGGCCTTGTTTCAGAGAGAAAGTATGGGCTTAGTTACCACGCCTGCCCACATCGGATCGGATTGGCAGTTTCAAGCGCTGAGGTATGCGAACACCTCAGACACTCAAGTTTTCTCACCGTGTTTTCCTTCAGAATTACCCAGTGGTATTACTACTACAACTTTACAAAAGTTTTTTTGCGTAACTTAGAAAACAAACAAACATTTATATACAGGCACGTACATTGCTTCTGTCCCAACACTAGGATATCCTGTGTCGTGGGAACCAGAAACAGCGACATCACAAACATGTAAACATCCAAGACCTGAGGTTTTGGTCGCCACAGAGGTCCTCAACCGGAACCAAAACAGACTCATCGTTACATGCCAGGTTTCGAACCCAACATCTCCAAAATGTGGCACCGGCCTACCGCTACCGTCTTTTAACGACGATTTGAGCATTGCCTAAGTTTTGACATTTTTTCGAATGACTAAAACTTATTTGAGTTCTAATCTCGAGTGTATCGTCTCCTCAGTCGAAAGCGCCGGTACGGGCGCGCCGACCCCTAGCGAGGCGGTGTTATGCGGACGACAGCCGGTGGTCAAACTGGAGCCCCTCAAGACTGACCCCCTTAAGCCCGTCAGTTTCCACATCGGCATGAGCTCCGCGCAGATACTGGAGGCTTGCAAGTGAGTGTCGGGTCCAGCTGGGACGTAGTGTCTTATTGTAGCCTCCACACTGCTCGCGAAGTTGACCGAGGTTAGGCGAATACGGTAGGTGTGGAAAAAAAAAAATCAAGTATTTTATTCATACTCCAAATAGAATATTTACTTTATGAACGTCAATGTTGTCAGTTTCACAATTAATAGATTACATGGAGAAGAAACTAACAAAGAAACTCCACATTTATTCTTTTCAAAACAGTTTTAGCCTAAATTACAAATTAAAAAAAAAAGTTTTGGTTGTATTGAACACTAGACACATTTATCCTTTGATTAAATTTAATATTAAACTACTATTTAATGCCCGACAACCTTTTCTTCTAATAAGACTTTATAATAAGCTTTTTTGCAAAGAGTGTGCTTAACACAATTCTTAAACCGCGATGGAGGTAACTCTAGTAAGAGTGCCTCTGGAGAGGCACTTCGTCTTACCTCGTCCAACATCGAGTGTGTATTACGTACTCTGGTCAACTTTCCCGAGGAACTTCGCGAGTAGTCTGGAGGAGGTATTATACATTAACAGATAGGGTCGCTGGAAGGGCTAAATAAAGCACATACGTCAAAAACACAAATTTATAACGGTTTTTTTACATAAATCTGTTAAGAAATTACTGTATAGCATTTTTATTATCTTTATTACCTTAACGGAAAGCTGTTATGAAACAATGAAAAGATGCTTGTTTTATTACAACAAATTAAGCAAACCACTATTTTGATGTATTTATCTCGTAAAGTACAATAATTTTACGACAATTTGACTTATGTGCTTTCGCCAAACCTAAAGTTCAAATATACAGTCGACAGCATATCAATCTTGAAAAGATCAAAGACATTACTATTCTTAAGTGCAAAATTTTCTATTCAGCAAAATAAAAACTACGCTATTTTTACCTTACTTTAGTCTATTTTTTTAATAGTTTACTAATTTATAAAAGTGTAACCAACAACCCTTTAAATTTCACTTATGAAGTTGTATATATTATATGTAACATAACTTATTAGATGCACATTGCACGTCATGTTAATGTACTGAAATATCTACGTTTGATCAGCTGTCGACCGTATTTGGATTAAAAAAGTAGTTGCTGGTAGCATGTGTAGAATATTAACGTGAATTTTATTTATACATTTTATATTGTAAACAAAATAAGATAAGAATATTCTTTATTGTACCATGAGAACACATACAAAACATAAAAAAGATACAGTACAATTGGCGGCCTACAAATTAATAATTACGTCGTTGTCACATTTGAGATGATAATAGTAGCACACTAGTAATTAACAATGACATTACTGTGAACCTATCTAATATGTATATAACATTTGAGTCTTTAGTGGTGCTGGGAATACGGAGAGAGCGCTGCGGCAGTACTGTACACCAAGATGTCATGTCGGTCGTTATAGACGTCTCGACATCTGGCCCCCTACTCACAGCCTTTCTCTGCGCAGGGATAACCCCGGGCCGCCCAGCGCGTGGTCCGTACTCGGCGACGGCTGCGGGCCCCCCGAGCCCCCCGCCGTGCCCCAGCCCCGCCTCACCGAAGCGCAGCTCGCCCCCGGGGCCCCCTACTACTGCGTCAAGTCCAAACACGACGCCTTCTCTCCCGTACTGCAAGACTTCTGCCTCAAGCATCCCATCGCCATGGTCCACGGCCTCACCGCCGTCCTCAAGCTGGACCTCGGCCTGTTCTCGACCAAGACTCTCGTGGAGGCGTGGCCCGAGCACGCGGTGGAAGTGAGAACGCAACTGATGCAGTCTTCCGACGAGAACTGGGACCCGAGCGGGCGGCGGCGCGTGTGGGCGTGCGCCTCGCACCGCTCGCACACCACCGTGCGCAAGTACGCGCAGTACCAGGCCGGCTCGTTCCAGGAGTCGCTGCGCGAGGAGCGCGGCGCCGCGCCGCCCGCCGCCGCCGCCGCCGCCGCCGGAGGGCTGTCCGACTCGGACGGCCGCGAGTCCGGCGGCGGGCCCATGCGCCGTCGCAAGGGCCAGCGCATGCTCCGCTTCGGCACTAACGTGGACCTGTCCGACGAGCGCAAGTGGCGCGCCCAGCTCACCGAGCTCCAGAAGCTGCCTGCCTTCACGCGCGTCGCCTCCGCCGCCAACATGCTCTCCCACGTCGGCCACGTGATCCTCGGCATGAACACCGTGCAGCTGTACATGAAGGTGCCCGGCAGCCGCACGCCCGGCCACCAGGAGAACAACAACTTCTGCTCCATCAACATCAACATCGGCCCCGGCGACTGCGAGTGGTTCGGCGTGCCCAACGCGTACTGGGGCGGCGTGCGCGAGCTCTGCGACCGACACGGCCTCTCGTACCTGCACGGCTCGTGGTGGCCCGACCCGGCCGAGCTGCGCGCGCACGGCGTACCCGTGTACCGCTTCACCCAGCGACCCGGCGACCTGGTGTGGGTGAACGCGGGCTGCGTGCACTGGGTGCAGGCGACCGGCTGGTGCAACAACATCGCCTGGAACGTGGGCCCTCTCACGGCGCGCCAGTACTCGCTGGCGCTCGAGCGCTACGAGTGGAACAAGGTGCAGAATTTCAAGTCGATCGTGCCGATGGTGCACCTGACGTGGAACCTGGCTCGCAACATCCGCGTGTCGGATCCGCGGCTTCACCGCGCTATGCGCGCGTGCCTGGTGCAAACGCTGCGCGCGGCGGCCGGCACGCTGGCGGCGGTGCGCGCGCGCGGGGTGCCCGTGCGCTTCCACGGGCGCGCGCGCGGCGAGGCGTCGCACTACTGCGGCGTGTGCGAGCGCGAGGTGTGGCACGCGCTGCTGGTGCGCGAGCACGAGCGCCGGCACGTGGTGCACTGCCTGCCGTGCGCGCGCCGCGCCGCGCCCGACCTGCAAGGCTTCCTCTGCCTCGAGGAGCACCACATGGACGAGCTGGCGCAGGTGTACGACGCGTTCGTGGTGCACCGGCCGCCCGCGCCCCCGCCCCCGCCGCTGCCCGCGCCCGTCCCGACCCCGGACTGAGCGCGCGCGCGCGAGTCCCTCGCCGGCTCGAGTCCCTCGACCGAGGCCCGCCCCCCGGGCCTCGCGACGTCGACGTACCTGTATTTATTTGTGTGAGAGTGGCGATAGGTTCTACTGTTAGCTAGCGTTGTCGCTGTAGTCGCTCGGTTGCTGTTGTTGGTCGTGTGAAAATGTTCGGATGTTAAATTAATCCTCTCGCTAGGTAGTCGCTTGTCATTTTTGACGCCAACTTTTGTAATGATGAAGAGTATCCACGGATCTATTTTTATTACTCCGCGCTAGAATACAGTACTGTGTGAATCGGATGAAATATTTTTGGTGTAATCATTTGTAAAAAGTAATTTTGGAATGATAAAATGTTTATACAACACAGCCTTCAAGTTTGTACATTGTAAGATTAAAGTCAATTGTCAATGGCATATATAGGATTCGACTTATATACTTATATAAATAGTGTAATAGGGCGGCGGCCCGGAGCGTGTTGTCTAGCTGGAGTAACGTAGTTAGGGGTGGTCGTGTGTAAGTTATAGCACAGTAAATGGAGGGGGCCGCGCGCTCAGGGTTCATAAAGTGCTCAGGTGTTCACTGCGATTTAAATGTGTTATTTTTGTATAGAGGCATATTTATTTATTTTATCGATTTACTGTGACGATTTTGTTTGATTTTCGGGTAGATACAGTCTCTTAGGAAATAGTAGTGTTAAGTAGTATTCGCACGGAATGGGGCCCTGCGTTGTAGGAGGGCCCGGTGTATAGTGCTGCAATGTTCCAAAGAATGTATTCGTAAGCGTAGGCAAGTTGTAGTGGAAATTTATAAATGAGACGGGCCTTTCTTTGCCTATGTTTCGCATTTTTTAACTTGTTTAGGCGCACTTTCAAAATATTTTGGGTCTGATATTTATGTTATAAACGAAAGTTAAGTCGGTAGATAAAAATCTTTTTTCTGGAACATGTTCGCTCATTAATTTCGAATTGGAATTGTATTGTTAAGTGAATCAGTTTGTGCTGAATATGTTCACATTATGGATCGGCGTTGTAAGCTCAGTGTTGGCAGTAAAGATTGATAGCAGAGACCCGTGCTTATAAAGTGTTAACAAAATCTAGCAATTCTCTGTGTATACGCAAAGTTTACATAGCCGCGCAAAAACGCATTAATTAATTTCCCCACTCCATGTCAGTTCATTCTCTAATATCCAATTGCCTTGGCGATTCAAATGTTGTATGATTTATTTAAATTATCTCTGAAGAGTACTAAGGCCTGCCTCGTGACAATTCCATTTATCACAGGCTTCGAGACTCACATTCAAATGATGCATTTTCGAATATGTATGGACATGTACTGGTCCGAATTAATATCAAGCTGTAAACCAATAAGAGAAGTGATAATTAAGGATTATGGATCTTCTCTGGGCAAAGTATGAAAATAAGCTTTTGCGCGTAGAGTGTAAACATGACGTTTGAGATATTTATAAGCACGGGATGGGTATTCTCTGTCGCCAGACTGTTTGTTGTTTCTCGAAGTTTTATTGATGTGTTAGTGAGAGTTTCGGTGTTGAATGTATCTTCCTCTGGCGACGGGAGTGCCTAGCGTAGCATGTTGCGAAATGAGGTCGACTATTTGTAAAATAATACGGATAAGTTTAGTGATAATAATATAACATCACTGCCATTTATGACCTTACTGTTTATATACTGTAGCACTAAATACATAATTTTGTAATTAAATCATTCAAATACGCAAACTTCTTCTTTTATTCTGGAATGCACTTAATACGTACCGTAGTTACGTATACTTGTATTACCTACACGGATTATGACACCGTGTAACACAAGTTTAAAACTATTATTTATAATACTCTTTCGAGGATCCAAGTGCACCTTGAAGTATCTTAGAATCTCTCCGTCGACATGGATCCATTTGATGGACTCGAGTGGAGGAAAAAGTGTACCAGGATCCTTCAAGGGAGCCATATGATGGATCCAAGTGGACGGAGGGGATTATTCCTCGTGCTCTATTACAAACGTGGTTAATAATGACGAATGTATGTACAATGCGTTGTCGGTTACAGGTACTTATTGGGACCACACGAACGGTGGTATGGTGGGTCTTTTATGCCCGGTCCCAACTACCTACCCACCAGTTAAATAGTGATAGGCCACTCGATAGAAAAGAAAAACGGAACATTTCAATACCGCGTGGATAGGTTATTTATCTAAGATAGATCTGTAGATAGATAGGTTATTGGGACCGGACAATAAAGTTAGACGATACCACCAACGTTTCTTGCCCCGTTTTCTCGTGGTCCTACTGATTTATCCTACTAGTAGGACCACGAGGGAGACGTATTTCTGTCTGTCCTACTATGTGCCTTAGCAGCTGTTGTCAATTACCACATGTACCTATAGTCAATGGTTCAGATTTGCAATGGTTTTTACACTAAAACTAAACATAAGAGGGATAAAAAAACAAGAGGTTCGTACCTACCTAATTTGGAATTATTTAAAAACAGTCCGTGTCGACCTTAGTAGGACAGACAGAAATAGGTCTCCCTCGTGGTCCTACTAGTAGGATTAAATATCAGTAGGACCACGATACCACTGACTACTAGTGATGTGGGAAATAGGGTAGTACTGTTGGAATCTTGACGTTTGCTCACAGCATGGAAGTTGACAACTAGATTAAGGAATCTTATTATTGGGCCTAATCTAGGATTTAGAATAAAATCAAAGCTCTAATAAAAAAAACAGACAATTTTTTTATTACAAAATAGATTTATTACAGTCTTAATATGTAAACTCAATTTAAATCAATATAATCTAGATCTCTGATACAAATAAACGACCGTAGACTCGTTTGTGCAATACAACTATCACTACATAATACATTGTGAAAATATTTAATGGTATTCATTTACTGCTTACATACTACGAGGAAGCACAGTCTGCAAAATAATCACCAGTCGAACATCTTTTTTTTTTTTTCAAAATACAAGCCAACACATATAGTCTGGCAAAGCTAGCTTTGTAGTGGGCTAAATATGGTAGATTTAAAAAAATGTGTATGCTATACAGGGTTACAGGGAAAGTCGTACACAATATTAAAGGAGTTCATTATTTAGGTTATTTCTGATGGATTTTATTCTATTATATAGGGTCCGAAAATTAACCGTTATGGAGGTGACTGTTAAAGATTTAAAAAAAAAATCTCTCAGATTTCTCTCTTTTTTCTCAGAATAGAGCTCATAAAGTGTTTTTTTAATGTATTTAGTTAAAAGGCATGTCAATTGATAAAAAAATATTGTCTCAGGTGTTCAGGTACCTACCTATTTCAGTATTTCTTTTTTAGAATATTCTATCTATCTTTTATTTTTGTGTTAGTCTGCTCGTGTGATTCTTCCGCGGTAGATGTATTAATACGTGCTCTGCAAATGATTTGCGTTTTAGAAACTTCTACGTCTCTTTAGGTATTAAAAAACGTATATCACTTGCTAGTACATCGAAAAAACGTTAGCAAAGTGTCACTTAAGATGGCAAACAGTAAATTTTTTGTTGAGGTAAATAACAAAACATTTACACACAGGCACATACATTGCTTCTGGCCCCACACTAGGATACCCTGTGTCTTGGGAACCAGAAACAGCGACGTCACAAACATGTAAACATCTAAGACCAATACGTGCTCTTTGATTCCCCGTAAAACGCGACTTAGTTTGGATTTTGGTATTTATTTATCTTCATTGTGTGACTTGGCTTGGATATTGAACTGATTCATCTTCGTTTTTAACATGGTTGCTTCTATTTCTAATACAAATTCTCATTCTTTTTTTTAAATTACTCTTCACTACAGAAGTTCGCAGGTTTCTCCTTATTTTCACAGCCGTTTCCGCAAATATTCTCCGTCTCAAAATTTCGACATTTTCAATTGGCGTCATTTTCTTTTAAATTATGCTTTTAATATGATCTCATACATAAAAATCCATTGGCGTTAGATCAGGGCTCCTAGCCGGCCATGCAATGGGACCGTTTTTTCTAATCCATTTGTTTGGGAAGTTCTCGTCCAACCATGCTTCCGTGGTGCGCTGGGCAGCCGTCATGGAGAAAGAACATTGTCTCGTCTCAATGCAATAGAAATGTCGTCCATCAACAAGGGTAACTCCTCCCTCAAAAAGTTTTCATATGTGTCTCGCCATTCAAGTCACAGAATGAAAATGAATCAGTCCAAAATCCAAGCCAAGTCTGAGTATGAAGATGAATCAGTTCAAAATCCAAGCCAAGTCACAGAATGAAGATGAATTAATACAAAAATCCAAACTAAATCGCGTTTTACGGGAAATTATCAAAGAGCATGTATTTACCTCAACTAAAAATTTACCGTTTGCCATCTTAAGTGACACTTGGCTAACGTTTTTTCGATGTAATAGCAAGTGATATACGTTTTTTAATACTTAAAGAGACGTAGAAGTTTCTAAAACGCAAATCATTTGCAGAGCACGTATTAACACATCTACCACGGAAGAATCACACGAGCAGACTAACACAAAAATAATAGATAGAAGATAGAATATTCTAAAAAAGAAATACTGAAATAGGTAGGTACCTGAACACCTGAGACAGCATGTATCCAGAGCACAAAAAAGCCTAACTGACTTTTTACATAGTTTAAAGGTGCCAGGAAGTAAAACGATTTTTTTGTATCGAAGTTCAGTTATGTCGGTACTACCACTAGAGCCTACTCAAATAACATTATTTTAAAATTTCATGCACATACCTATTAAATGTTATACCTTTTTGAATAGTTAAAGAGTCGTAGAAGTTTTTAAAATTATTCAATACGTTCAATACGTAATTTTTTTTTAAGAGCTTCAATGTGAAAAATATTTAGAGAAAAAATATTTAATTCTAACCGTTGCCGAGCCGTTTTTTAAAGCTGTTAGTAGTAGGTGCAGCTTTTGCTGATATTTTTTTATCAATTGACATGCCTTTTAACTAAATACATTAAAAAAACACTTTATGAGCTCTATTCTGAGAAAAAATCAACCAAAAAGCAAAAAAAAATTGATATTTTTTTAAAATCTTTAACAGTCAATATCTCCATAACGGTTAATTTTCGGACCCTATATAATAGAATAAAATCCATCAGAAATGACCTAAATAATGACCTCCTTTAATATTGTGTACGACTTTCCCTGTAACCCTGTATAACTACAATTCACAAATTCACAACTGTTTACGCAAGTTTAACAATGAAAGTGACAGAAACGAGTGTAGCTAAAGTAGTCTTTTTGTGTGTTTGCAACTTCCAACGATTCCATAAAAACGTTAGCTTTGCCAGAATCTATATTAGTAGTTTTGTTTTTAAGCGACTTCAAAAATTGAGAAGGTTCTCAATTCGACTGTATTTAAAAAAAAAAAAAAAATGATTTGCATCCACATGCGGGTCAACACAGTGATGGTATCACTCAAGCAGTCCCGGGGGTTATTATCCGAAAAATTAATAATTTTAAGTACTTGTAATGAGAGAACATTCCTCTTTGCCAATCTTTATAATATGTGGATAGGCCTACCAGTCCTTATATTACGTAACTTTCCACTCTATCGGGTTAAGCATTTAGACAACTCGAAAGAGTCAAAATAAGAATGTATAATTATGACAGTTCGTAGGAGTTTAAACCTACTGGGGAAAAAGTCCCAGAATGTAACAGTGTGACATACCGGGAACAAAGGGGCTAAATTAGGCAATTCCATAGAGTGGAAACTTGCGTTATTGCACCCTTGGGCTGGGCCACTTGAAATAAAGCACTTATGAATATGTGATTTTTTATTTAAATTAAATTTAATCAATTTCATTTGTCCGTCACGAATCATTCTGTACTGCTAGCGATAGCGTGTGGATGCAGTATATTGGAACTTCATAATCACTAGATAATTTAACAAATTCGGAAAGATATAGAGATTTTGTTCACTCTCAAATGAAAAAAATAGGGAACTCGCATATCGCTCGAATAATGCAATGGATTGCAATAATATTGAAGGTAAGAGATTAGTTTTTTTTATACAGAATTCTGGGACATTATCGTATCACATACATAAAGATTATAATTAAGTAGGTGTACATGTGTGATGGCTTTTCTGTACAATTAAGAACGCTTAATATTTATGGTAGTATTGCTCAGAAACTTAACAGTAAGCACCCACAATTATGATTTATTGCTTTTGTAGTCTTGATGCTAAACACATTTAAACTTCTAAAAGACCTTCTCTGGAGTGTTATCTATCTATCAATCTAAGTTTTTTGAGAAGTATAGTTTTTATAAAACTAAAACTTAAAACGAAAATTTGGCCTTAAAATTGCACACCAACATCAATATTTAGCCAACTAGGTAATAACTTTTGGTCCAACATAAGGAAAGAAAATAATAATTCTGATTATGAGTAGTAGGTATCTACATTGGATTACATATTAAAATGCAAAAATACAGTTAATAAGCCTATAAAAGATCTACAGAGTTATTGCAATAGACACCAATTTACCAATTCCATACAGCACATTTAATTTACTATCCTATAATGGAAGTACCGCAGAGCTGCCAGTGATATCCAGACACTGTCAGCAAACGGAAAAAACCGAAAGAACTATTAAACTTTTTAATAGGCTAATGAGAAGTTTCAATTCAGTCAACCGCGGCAATTCGCTCGCGAAGTTGATACCTTGCCCGCGGCATCGGCTTGTAAAATGGATACAATACTTGGCGCGAATTTAGCTAGTGAATAGCGACACTAGAGTAAATCAAGCGTCAAATGAGACGGCTGTTTCGGTTCTCAGCGCCATGTCTCTTGGAATAACGCTGCTTGTGGCACAACCGCGTCAGGTCTGCCCACAGCATTAGATTGTATCGATAAAATAGTCGGCATCAATTTCGTCAGAGAACAGCGTTCTGTCAGAGTAAATCAGCCCTTACGCGTTACATGAAACGGCTCAGTTTCGATGCCTCCCGGAGTGCGGCTGTTTATGTCACGAGCGCTGACCGTCAGCCCGCGGTACTGGCTTTCTCAGCAACAGCGCGGAGTCTGCGGAGACGATCGGCAGCTCGTTGCTGCAGTGGTACTTGATTAGATGCGGCACGCTGTCGAAGATGCGGTCTTTGGTGCGGACCTGCGGAAGGGGGTGGTATTTTATGGGGTTTCCTAACACATACAAAACAGATGGGTCGTGTCCGGGAAATATTCCGGGCAAGAAGGCTTGTATTTGGGTAAGAAATGTCTTACTATTCGTTGAGTTTGCCCTTTATATACTTGTAAGTGCAATTATTTCTGGTTAAAACGAGATTACGTATGATTAGGTATTGCGAAAGTGCTTATAAAATATGGTTTTGTTTTTCAATACCCACCTAATCGCAATATGGGATATATCGCGTTTTTATATATATTGCGTTATGGGGTAGATGCGTAGTGGCATAAAAATATGCGAGAAATTGCACTTTTGTGATGTGATCACTGAGAAAAAAAATCCGCAGTTATGAAAGTTCCGGTTTCTTTTAAAGGCCCATCTTAAATTACCGCCGTGTATAGTTTTCTACAGATTTAAGTGAACTTTCCAAATACAGTCCCACCCGGTTGGAGCCTTCTCGCATCTCTTTCTTGAAGTTTCTTCTGTCGAGTTGAATAATTTGCCTAGAAATACTCTCGAATAGCATCGAGGGCCGCCTCACCGACGACCCATTTTGGCACGAAATTGGGAAGTAACTGCAGCTATGGACGTGCTTTAAGATATAAGGTAATGTTAAGGGGCTCCACGAAGTTCACCAACGGAAAAACGCGTATCCTTTTTACAGAAAATATTTACAAAAGTGTCAGACTGTTTAGGACCCACGATCGAGAAGCTAGGTTGATGGACCTGAGTGCGTATACTGAGTTTTGTCATTCACTTTCGATAGCGAGAGCGTTTGCGATTCGCATAGGAGTGACAAAGTGCGCCATCTAGTTGTCTCTTTGTCACTCCTATGCGAATCGCAAACGCTCTCACTATCGAGAGTGAATGAAAAAACTCAGTATACGCACTCTGGGCTAGAATGAATTTATGCCATAAAACCGGCTGTTTTTGGCGTTAACGCTATCTAGTCCTAGATTTAACATGATTGAGAGAATAGTCAGACACTAAAAACGATCAGTAAAAGAAGATACGATTTCTTTTTCCTTGTTACCGCTAGTGAGCCTCATGTGACCCATCAAGTAGTTTCGTTGCATACCACGCCGTTAGGGTCCACTAGAAGCAAATGCTTGTGCTGCCGTCTCCTGGCGCCCGTCAATACGAACTGGCCCGGCCCTGTCGCCGATTGACGCACCAAGAACTCGCCGTCCTCCACCACCAGCTGAAAAAGAGATGTCTGTGTCAGAATCTGCTAATCGAATTTTGTGATTTTTTTTAACGAATCAGTATCAACCGTTGTTTTTTTTTCGGACAGAGTGGATCTTGCTTTTTCCGTGATTACGCAAATACACGCTTAACGTCTGTTTACTTTCTTGGCGTGGTCTCTGTGTTCATAGATAAGACAGAATATTCCATACATTGCCATGGTTCCAGGACTAATCAGTTGCGTTATGAACTTGAATCAGAATTATTTATTCATGAACACAGAACATGGTACAAATATGGTCTTAAAAATATTATAGTTTATTTCATGTTTTACTCATTATGGGCGTATGAATATTCATGCATGCAAGCAATAAGTTTAATGAAAAGAACAATTCGGTATTTGACACTATCAACAATAAATTATTTGATATGCTCGATTAAAACAAACATTAAAAAATGTTTCCGAAAATGTATCTCTTTTAAACATTTTCTAGTTCTTACAATTTTTAAATAGATGAAACATAAAAAGAGTGCTCTGAAATGTGACGTCATAAGCAAGTATTTTCATACAAAATTCCGTTTTAAAAGTAACTCATTTGACATTTTGTCAAATACTCAATTAAACATTATTGTTATGATGAGCCCAACGGCCCGCCAAAAATTTTACAGGTTTTATTAACCTAACAAAGGCAAAGGTAATATTGGTAGCAGCGGAAATATACCTTCTCAGCATGCTCTCTGGATATGGGGCCGTGGTACCAGGGTTCGCGGGCGAGCAACGCAGCCTGCGCCGGCGCCGACAGCGCGGGCGCACTGGCCGCCGCGCCGCTGTCGGCCGTTGCCGGTGACGGCGCTGACGTCACCGAGGGCGTCGACATCGGCGCCGCCGTGAACGGCTCTGGAAAAAGAGGATGATACCCGTTTTCACCACACCAACTCTCAACTTGATAGAACTTAGGCCGTTCCATTTCTAGCAATTTTTGTCCTAACTAGGAAATAAGTAAATTATTTTAAGTTCTGCTCGAAGTCTTAACTGGCGCCAAGAATACGAAAAGGAAATCGTCTTCAATGCAGTTAAAAAAAAAATCACAAAATAAAATATAGAGATTCCTAAATTAAATATTCTTTATTGTACATCAGAAAAAAATAACACAAATATAAAATATCAACAAATAAGATAAGATAAGAATACAATACAAGAACAATACTTTTTAGTAAACACATAAAGATAGATAGATAACACTTTATTGTACATAAAAAAGGAAATAACACGGGTATAGCATAATATAGTATATAGAGACCTTATTGCAATTTCGTCAGATAACCGACGACGAAAAGTTGAAGGAAAAGCGAGATAAAGCGAGTAGTGTAGTTAATTTTTTTACGGAGCCTCCATTTTGAATAATCATTACAATGACACAATACAATCACTTTTTTTGAACCAAAATATGATATGGTAAACACTGACATTCCGAATTCTGATTTGTTACATCATCATCATCATCAACCCATTATGTCCCCACCGAGGGGCACGGGTCTCTTCCCTGAGGAAGGTATAGGCCATACTCCACCACGGGAGCCAAGTCCGGATTGGTGGAGGCTTGTAAGACTAGTGGCTGGTCTTACTGTCAGAAGTTTTCAAGCCGCCCCTAAAGGCCTCTGACTTGGCTTAACGACTGCCATCTATCGACGGCAGCCGGCACCAACTGCTTAACGTACCTTGCGAAGCACGGAATCGCTCGGAAAAAATGCCACTAGCGTTAGTCATAGACGGTGACCCATCCATGGACTGAACGCGCCGTATGTTGCTTAACCTTAGTGATCGTTCAAGATCACTCAGGCAGCCCCGGCTACGAGCGATTTGTTACATAATGTAAGCTAATTGAAACATTATCTATCTTCTTCTATCTTCTATCTATCTATCTATATAAAATTCAAAGTCCTGACTGACTGACTCACTCATCAACGCCCAGCCCAAGCCGTTTAACCTAGGAAGCTGAAATTTTGCACAGAGGATCTGTATATAATGTAGGCAAGGAATAAGAACGGATTTTTTTAAATTCAACCTCTAAGGGGGCGAAAAGGGTTGCCAAAATTTGTATGGGAGGTATAAAAAATTTTGTCTGATTTTCTTGAAACTTGAAATAAATACTCTTCAACGCAATTGATTGAACACGTGTTTCACCGTTTTTCAAAATTTAACCCTTAAGGGAGTGAACGGGGTTGCAAATTTTTGAACTAAAGTCCACGCGGACGGAGTCGCGGGCGAAAGCTAGTAGATTAATAATTTCATCATCAACCCATTATGTCCCCACCGAGTGGCACGGGTCTCTTCCCTGAGGAAGGTATAGGCCATACTCCACCACGGGGGCCAAGTCCGGATTGGTGGAGGCTTGTAAGACTAGTGGCTGGTCTTACTGTCAGAAGTTTTCAAGCCGCCCCTAAAGGCCTCTGACTTGGCTTAACGACTGCCATGCCATCTATCGACGGCAGCCGGCACCAACTGCTTAACGTACCTTGCGAAGCACGGAATCGCTCGGAAAAAATGCCACTAGCGTTAGTCATAGACGGTGACCCATCCATAGACTGAACGCGCCGTATGTTGCTTAACCTTAGTGATCGTTCAAGATCACTCAGGCAGCCCAGGCTACGAGCGATTCGTAATTCGAGCGATTAATAATTATTAATGTAATAAGCAGTTCAATATTAACATAACATAACATTTAATACAATAAAGAGTTCTAATCTAATCTAACCATTTACGTGTGTAAATGATTAGATTAGATTAGAACTCTTTAGGCACATACATTGCTTCTGGCCCCATACTAGGATAGCCTGTGTCGTGGGAACCAGAAACAGCCATGTCACAAACATGTGAACATCCAAGACGAAAGCCAGCTTTCCAATTAATTCATTACATAACATAACATTTACATACAGGCACATACATTGCTTCCCGACGACTAATGAATGTCGATGAAGCGAAAGTGATTTGTCAGGATCGTGGCAGGTGGCAGTCCCTGAGCTCTGCCTACCCCTCTGGGACACAGGCGTGAGCTTATATATGATTGTGTATGTCTAATATTTCGTGGCGACTTACGCATATCGAAGATGTCGTTCTGGTGGCTGGGCAAAAGGGCGGTGGGCGGCGTGCGTGGCGGCGGCGTCTGGTTCACGTAGTGCCTCACGCTTTCTTCGCATCTGCGAACGCACACGATACACTAGATTTATAGTGTGCCTGTTTTTACTTGCACAGGCGACGTGTGTGCCTTTGGTATTGGGTTCGTAAGTAAACGTATTTTCTTTCTATTTCTAGTCTAGTGCAGATACCGCAAGCATTGCAACGACGCTAATTTCTTTATAGTAAATAAAAATTCTTTATTCTTCTTCTTCTTTATTTATTGTGCGTAAGGTATAGAGCTAGTAGCGGTGGTGGCGTGGTCAGTCGAAGTTTGTTGGACAATTCGCCATAATAATAAAACTTCATTTTGTCGAAATTTCAACTAACTATTTATCTATTTTTATTTACTTATTAACTGATTTTACATCTCTCATATTCGGTAAGTAGGTCCTTATTACCCCCAAATGGGGCTTGTAGGTGACCAATTAGCGCTCTAGGGTAATAATGTAGCTAGAAAAGCCCTAGGGCGGTAAGTAATTAAAAAAAAAAAACTCTTCACTCTTTCAAAAAGTTCGCGTCATACCGTCAAACCATCATACTGACAATAGACATCATGCATTCAGCCCAATGACAAAAGAGGTCGCTTCGCTATTCTGCCTTGTCTTCGTATGAGTATTAAAAAAAAAACTCTTCACTCTTTCAAAAAGTTCGATTTTAAATATCGAAATTTTAAATATCGAACACCGGAGCTCAATTTCGTTCTTGAAAAAAATAATTAAAAAAAAAGATGAAAAAAGACGGGAATAGACAACTTTTACTTTAAATATTGTTTGTTTTTGGGATTTTTTTAGACTTACGTGCTAATTAGGAAAAAAACATGAGTTCTGCAAGTGAAGTGATGAAGATATAAGCTGCACTCCGGATTCAATGAAAATGGAAGCTGAAGCAGCAATTAACAATATTTTGCCTGAAAGTTCTAAAGAGAGATATTTGAAAACTTACGACGAGTTCATGAAGTGGCGAAAAGAAAAACGAGTAAATGTTTTATTCTTGTAATGCCGGTTTTTTTCTACTTACCTCATAACGAGATGTAAAGCAGAGTAGTTAGCTCGGGTGTAAGCATCAATTGCACCCTCGAACTATAGACGCCCTCGTTGCGCTCGTGCGCCTAAATATCTCGGGCTGCAATTGATGCCTTACAGCCCTTAGCTACTAATCTACTATTTTTGTGTCTTTGTATAAAAAAACAGGCAAAGAAACCTTTTAAGTTTGCACAAATTAGGAGTATTTGTAGTTTTGTTTATTTAAAATCTTATTTTTATTTACTTATTAACTGATTTTTTTGTGTCCTTGTATAAAAAATCAGGCAAAGAAATCTTTTAAATTAGGAGTATTTTTAGGTTTGTTTATTTAAATCATCTTGTACCGAGTTATGGTATCAATATAAACTGACAGCTGGCAGGATCTCAATTGATGACGTATTTCCGTGCGTGACGTACTTCCGGTTTACGTAAAAATTGACTAAAGCAGCATTTACTTTTTTTAGGACAATGCTAATTAAGCCTCAATTGGCTGTACTCACGAGCTGAGAGGGGCGAGGGGCGCCAGGGGCGGCGGCGGGGGATGCCGCGACGCGGGCGCATGCTCCGGCGGCATCTTGCCGGGCATGTCGTTGTAGTAGTCCCGTTCGTCAGCCGGCGCCCCGTTGTCGGCCGCGGACCCGCTCCGGGCGCCGTTCACGTTTAAGCTGAAAGAGTATCGTAACGATCAGAAAAAAATGGTTTTGGCTGGTCTAAGGGTTCCGTACTTCAAAAGGAAAAAATGGATTAGTTCGTCTGTCTGTCAAGACCCCTTTATCTAAATTTATAAAAACATACTCATGTATACTATAAGGTCCTAACAAATCAAGCGCAAATATTTTAATACCTTGAGAAAAAAAAAAGATCATTAAAGGATTTGCTTAATTTTTTTCTACAACAAAAATTAAAACTTCCAAACCAATTCATTTTGTATCATCCTGTTTTCATGCACGCACGCACGCACACACACAAACACACACACACACACACACACACACACACACACACGCACGATTGAAGTATCTGACGGTAAACAATGCAAATTTTTGACATGTGACTTTTATGACATGTGTACGTAGTGCGGCGGTGTGCGCATGTGTGCGTGTACATTTTTAAAGGGTGTTTATTTAGTGTGGATGATCGATTTTTTATTCGACCTATTATTTCTAATAATAATTGTATTGAACATTTTAAATTGTTATTTATCTTTTACTCTATTGGCCCTTAAAATATTAATTGCGCTTGATTTTATAGTCCTTAAACCTTAAATAGTCCCTTGCAGCTGTGAAAAATCTTTCCAATTTTATAATGGTACGTAACCCAGTCCGACTAGCACTTGGCCGGCTTTTTAACTTTATAAATGCTTAGATTGCAAATGGAACTTCTGGACGCTGGCACTCACGTGCGCAATGCATTACCTCTCGTCTGCAAACGGTACCGTGGCCTCTTAGCCGGCGGCTGCCATGCCCTTATAAGTGCATAATCAATTACTACTAAGTAGCCGATCCAAATTATGGAGGCTTATAAGTAAACTGCACAGCGAGTTTTATTAGACGCGTGTTGCAGCGGTTGGGCTGGTATATTAAGGTTGGGTTCATAGAGCGTACGGATTTGTATGGGACTTCGCGAGCCAAACGTTGCGAATAAAGTTTTTATTCTTTGGATTTTTTTTTTAATTTTATTTATTGCATGATAGGTAACATTGCAAGTTATAATATCGTGATGGATCTTATAGTCTATTTTAGTTACTTATCCTTTAACATGTGACGATAGCATGTTAAAGTATAGACGAGTGCAAAATACAAATCCTACGAATAGATTTTGTCGCCAACGTCACTTACACATTCAGTGATAGTCATTTGAGTATATTTTTATTATCGAAAACTCAGTACAGCTCACATGAAAACATATCTAGTGATATCATAATAATATGCTTGTGTTGCATGGAAGTTATTCATTTAATAATTTAATTATTGTTTAGTGATAATTTTAGACTCATGTTGGCGTTTTTTTTTTGTTGCTATTAAGTTTAAAAAATCATAAATATCATGACCGACGGCGCTAGATAGAATTGAAAAGTATTATAATATTTTTTTAGATTTTAATGTACTTTATAATATTTATTTCAACAAATACATATTTAATATTAATTGTAACATCATTACGTAGAGACTGAAAACAAAATTGAAATTGAAATTCTTATCTTATAGCGAATGTATATTTAATGAGCCCAGTCGAAACAATGCAGCATTATGTATTGCAATCTATGGATGTGATAGTCACAGTTGAAATCTACCACAAAGCATAATAAACTAGCCTTGAGAAAATATGTGACTTTTTTGCAGTCGCATCAGATGAAACACTCGCTTCAATTAGAATCTAACAATTTGTAATGACACTAATTATTACAAGCCAGCTGCGCTTAGCGTGAGATTTGGATAAAAAACGGCCCATTGCGAGTCGGTCGCGGCATGGAGGGTTCCGTACAACCACATGGTATAATTTGTCTTGCGTACTACAAATAAATATACGCTCGTAGCTCCGGCTGCCTGAGTGATCTTAAACGATTACTAACGTTAAGCAACATACGGCGCGTTCAGTGCATGGATCACCGTCTATGACTAACGCTAGTGGCATTTTCCCGAGCGGTTAAGCACGTTAAGCAGTTGGTGCCGGCTGCCGTCGATAGATGGCAGGTCGTTAAGCCAAGTAGAGGCCTTAGAGCGGCTTGAAAAGTTTTGACAATAAGACCAGCCACTAGTCTTACAAGCCTCCACCAATCCGGTCTTGGCTCCCGTGGTGGAGTATGGCCTATACCTTCCTCAGGGAAGAGACCCCGTGCCCCCCGGTAGGGACATAATGGGTTGATGATGATGACATTACAAATATGATAGCTACAATTGCTGGGCCCTGATCCTGTTAGTCCATTACAGTTCAATTACAGTTACATGGTGAGGTCACGTGACATGTTTTTTAATTCCATTGACGCGTGCGCGCGTTGAGTTGAAGCGGCGGTGAAATGAAATCGAAAAGAAGGTAAGTTCTTTGCCTCGCCAACCTTTCCGTCACAAGGTTGTCTGGAAGAAATTGCTCTTAGCAATAAGAGCGCCTATTGTATATCTTTTGTAATTGTAACTTTTATTTTGTATCTTGTTTCTTGTGTGCAATAAAGAATATTCCTAACTTATCTTAACATAACATAACATTTACATACAGACACATACATTGCTTATCTTATCTAAGCCCATTAACTAATGAACTAATTGTATTAAACTTGTTAAATGTATAACTATGCTAGCCATTAAAAATACTTTATTTCGTACTGACACCCTCCTCCGCATAGAGAACCCTAAAAAGTATCCTTGTCACTCTTCATAGAATAATTGTAAACAGCAGTTGAAATGTTTTTGGAATTCAACACAAATATAATGCAAACAATAAAGTTTAAAAACTACAAGACTATGGTTAAAGTTCCGTTTTTAAAAAGACTGATATTCGGAACTTTTAATAACAGATACAGGATGGCCAATCAGGTGAAGTAGTTTTTTTTTTTAGATAGCCCGTACCGATACCTATCCAGAATTGGAAAATCTTGGAAAATCTCTAAATTATCGAAAACTAAAAAACGAAAAAACTTGTATTGGGCAAATTAATATTCTTTACTTCATTTATTTCTTCTTTCATTTTGGCCCAACTATGCTAACCTGCTACATAACACATGCAAAAATATGAGCAAGGTCCTTTTACAGTAATACTCGAATTAAGGTACACATCAATACAAACAACTTTTTCTATGGGACCAACTCTAAAATCTTAAAAAAAAATGCCTATTCCTAACACAATAGGGAATGGATGAAAATATCAGAAGTGTTTGATATTTTTTTTGGTGATAGGAATAACCTTCCTTAGAGCGGGAAAAAAGTTTCAATTTTTTTGGCCCCATAGTTATTTTTTAAATATACTTAATATTTTTCCATTCGTAGTTCTGGGCTTAGTACGGCATATCAGACATATTCCTTAGTCTGCTACGTATAAAAAAAAATCCACCTTGAAAAGCTGTCAAAGTCATTGTCACCACACCACAGTTTTTTTTTTATACGTAGCGGACCAAGGGATATGTCTGATATGCCGTACTGAGCCCAGAACTACGAATGGAAAAATATTAGGATTATTTAAAAATTAACTACGAAGCCAAAAAAATTGAAACTTTTTTCTCGCGCTAAGGAAGGTTCTTCCTATCACCAAAAAAAATATCAAGCACTTCTGATATTTTCATCCATTCCCTATTGTTCAGTAGGTATTTTAGTATGGCACAGCTGATTTGTTTTCGCAAACTAACTGACTGGGCTGCTAAAATAATTATTTTGGCTCTGCTAGTCAGCTAGTCGTCAAAAATAAGGACCTAAGATCCACACCAACTGAGCAGATTTTTTTAGGGTGAGTCATAGCAAATTATCTCACAAGTGGTTCAAGTTTCCATATTAATTTCCACATCACAACACTGAATCACCACAGCACTGATGATAATACATACAGTCAATTAGCTTTTTGATAACTGAAAATATTATTTTGAAGCATTGTGTTAGGCACACCCATTCAAGGAAAATATTACTGAATATGACACAACTGATAAGAGCTAGGCGTACAGTAAAATATTAGTTCATCAAAACTTACGATGAGGGCTTAGTCAGGAATTCCTTGAAGCGCAGCTCAAAGGCCTGTCCAACTGTCGCAATAACATCCTGGGCCAATCTTCCACCGCATTCCAACACATAGCATGCTCTCCATTCATTTGGTGGGGCCGACTTGGCCACATAAGCCACAAAGTCTAAGGAATCTGCATCGCCGCCAGAGGCAAAAGAGACTCGTGGCATATCATGACGGGCAACTATCTCTCCTCCTTCAATCTCAGAGAGGGATATGGCTCTGGAAGAGACGGTCAAGGCCACATTGGAACCTGAGTGAGCCATTCTCGGCCTAGCAGCTAGGGCACAGGCGGCTGCTTGGCATATGCGGCGCTTTTTGTCTGCAGAGCGCAAACCAGCTGCTGCACATACTCTTGCTATACATTCTCTGTAAGTAATTTGTTAAGGATTAATAAACATTGTCTCTGTGTATGAAACTGACCAGTATCATTATTTTTGAGTGTATCTCATACTTGGCAACTTGTGATCTGGTCTCAAAGTCCAGCTTCTTCATGGAAGTCAGCACTTCCATGCACCCTATGTACTGTGAAACACAGAAACAAAGACTTTAACACTGTTGGAATCCAGGAAAAATACTTTGAAATTCAAAGCTGTGAATATGTTTGCGAGTAAAATTGAAGCAGAATGTTATCTTACTCTGACGGAATATGTGACGCCCTCGCTGGCTAATACAGAATCTGGGTGTAGCCAACCCCGTGGCGGCTTGGCGACAAAACCACCGTCCCCCATCGCGAAACAGCCACTGAATCACTTCTAAACCGAGTGCATATAGTATTTTTCACACTCCGCCACCTCTCAGCTATGTTCTAGCACACTTTCATTATGATTCAAATCATCAATTCATGATCACGAACACCCGATGGAATGGGATGGGAGTTTCAACTTTGCCTGGCGAGATAATGAGCGAATGTTAAAGTACTGCGACTTGAACTTGGAGTACTTTATGTGGCACAGAAATGGAAGGTTTTATTTCAAAAGAACATTACAACTTGAAAACACAAAGAATACGAGATTGTGCTGTAATAATAAATACACAAAATGCAATGAATGAGTAGTACGGACTGATATAGGTAATTGAATGAATGCAGTAGGTAACCACAGATTATGATGAGAACTGAACAACTTGCTTGACTTGACAGTTGTTATTTAGTGTTGCCTGTGATTTGACCTAAGCGGTGTTGTCAGTAGCTGGTACCCAGTATAGCTCGTCCAATATCGCCTTGAAAATGTCGCTGTAATAGTAGGTACTGGCATATGGCATACTGACTGGGCAGTTCTTAATGTGCGTCTACCTACGCCAAGGTTACATGGTTACATCCATGACCTAATGATCTACGCTAGGCGAGCCGAACACCGAGCGAAGCTGTTCTCGGCTTCGTCATCCGCGGTGTCAAGTTTGGACTTGTGGACGTACCTACAAAGATCGTCCTCGAACCTCAGAATAAGGATCGAATTGTATGAGTTGTTCACAGTGTGCTCGCGGCAAATTTGGACGATATTTAGCGGTAGGTAGGTAGTGAGCAAAAAAGGAAAAAGGCCAAGACGACGGGGATCTGTGCTCGGCTTGCCCACTTTAAAATCTGGAGCCCAAAATCATGGCAACGATAATTTTACTAGCTTTTAGCGATTGTTTTAGGGCCCCAACGTATCATTGTACCAATTTTGAGCCATCACCTAACCCAAAATTCATCTAAAATGAATTATCATCCCCCAGTCCCTACCGGGCGTATGTCATCAACTAAGTAATGTTTGTAAACTACACAGCCTGCGTCGGTTTTTTTTCTATTTCAGTGGGCGTTTTTCCTTTCTTTTTTTTTTCTTAGTTCCTTGAGATATACTAGATGGCGCCATTCGTTTCTTCATACGAATTTGTGATTCGTTGCAATCAATGTCAAAGTCAGTCCACAGATCACTAAACAAGAGAAGGAACCAGGGTTGCTATTCGGACGAGGTTTCTCGTAATAAAAATAAAAATTCAAACCCACAATCCATAGCAAAGACTCCAAAGTATCCAAAAGCGCACTTATCATCAAACGACAACAGCATTTTTTCTTCTAGGTAACCAACCATGACAAATTCCACAGAACCATAGTATTATTTTTTGCTTTGACGTTTATTATTACGGTACGGCAGCGCCACCTAGGGATCCTTTTAAAACTAAATTTGACATAAGGAAAAACGCTCATTGCTTTAACAGACAAACTATAGATAAGTACCTGGAGGTTTTTTGAGCGTCTAACTTGATGTAATTATTGTGCAGTCTCTACAACAGCTGCTGCAGTACCTACAATAACGAAAATAAAAAAAAACTGGACAAGTGCGAGGCGGATTCACCAATGGAGGGATCCGAGTTTTTAGAACTTTTCCCCAACTTGAAAGACCATTTTTTTATGATTTAATTATCATCATCATCATCATCAGGCTATATTAGTCCACTGCTGGACATAGCCCTCCCTCCCCTAATGAGCGCCATAGCGCCCTGTCTTCAGCTTGCCGCATCCAGCATCTGCGTGCAGTTTTTCGCAGATCGTCATCCCACCTTTTTTTTTTTTGTTAACAAGGTGAATTGCTTTACGCACCATAACCGCAACCCTTGGGGGAGGGCGACGGCCGTGTGTCGGACTCTCCTCTCCTAATAGTAGGAGAGGCATACCTCCTAAAACACCCCGGGGGCCGTCCTGTCGCTCGTGCAATGGGGCGCCGCCGGATCTCGCAAGTGGTAGACCACAACGCGAATGCGACAGCGGCGCCCCGGCGACGACGACCCGACTCGCAAGGAGTCGGGCCCACCCTCACTGGAGAAGGGGCATGGGCCCCCCACCCCCTTCTCCCGTCACGATGTCGGACGACAGGTCCCCCAACCTGCCGTCGGTGACCCTCCCTCAACCTCCTCTATGCCCTCTGCTGAACAGAGGGACATAGAGGAGGGCCCCCACCGTGTGTTTTTTATAGAGGTTGTCTCCTCGCGGCCCGAAGGCCCCCGGCCTCACTCAGTGTGGGGTTACGGGTGCGGGGCCCATAGTGGACCCCGCGGGACATCCAGCAGCGCAAGCCACTGGACGTCCCCCTCCCTCTGATTTTGGTCCGCGCCGGCCGAAGCCGGTACCCCCCATATCTGGAGGGCGGTCCCCTATCCGCCACCCGGGGGACGCGTCCGATGGAAGACCAGAAACTCCACACGGATCGTCATCCCACCTGGTTAAAGGGCGTCCGAAACATAGTGTACGTTTGCCGAGTCGTGGTCTCCACTCAAGATTTAATTATAAATGTATATTTTCCGACAATATTACTTCCCACAACACAGGGTATCCTAGTGTGGTACTAAATATATCCAAAGAGATAAATTAGCTATATTGTTTGGAACTATGTTAAACAAAATTAAATGTGGTCCAGACATCCTGACGTCAGAATGTCTGGCCACTTTCTTTACACGTTTTTTTGTTGTATAACGAGGTACTAAATATTTCAATGAAGGTATTATATAGTACCAAAAAGGTACTATACTGTAATGTTTGTCAAACATCAAATACCGTATTTGGTCGAAGGGTTCTGACCTGTTCTGACGCTTAAAAAAAAACACACGATATAAGCATCCAACTGCAATAAAAATTCGAAATGCGCACCAAATTCTGTTCACCACAAAAAGTCTAATCCCTACAAACATGAATAAATTCTAACCAAATTGGATAAGTTTTGTATAGACAAATTATTAAATACCCTTGCGTAAGAAAATGTTTTTACTAAGGGGTGGACTTTCCGATTAAGCCCACCCAATATTGAAGCTCACACTTTATCATCTCATGTACCTAATGAGCAGTTTTCAGAAGAAAAAAAATCGAATGGCTGTCAAAGGAATGCAATGCAGTCATTCGTTTTTTTTTAGTTCTGAAAACGGCTCATTATTTCAATCGATTTTGATAGGTTTTTTTTACCTTCACCAAGAGACTGACATTGCTTGGGCGTATTTCGGGTCGGGTCTTTTTAGGGTACCGAAGGGTAGGGTACCCAAAGGCTAAAACGGACCCGATTACTGAGACTCCGCTGTCCGTCCATCTGTCACCAGGCTGTATCTTATGAACCGTGATAGTTGAAATTTTCACAGATGATGTATTTCTGTTGCTGCTATAACAACAAATATACTAAACAATACTATAAAACAGAATAAAATAAATAATTAATGGGGCTCCCATACAAGAGATATGACTTTTTTGCCGATTTTCTAGATAATGGTACGGAACCCTTCGTTCGGAATCGCTCGTAGCCCCGGCTGCCTGAGTGATCTTAAACGATCACGAAGGTTATGCAACATCGGGCGCGTTCAGTGCATGGACGGATGACCGTCTATGACTAACGCTAGTGATATTTTTCCGAGCGATTTCGTGCTTCGCAAGGCACGTTAAGCAGTTGGTGCGGCTGCCGTCGATGGATGGCAGTCGTTAAGCCAAGTCAGAGACCTTAGGGCGGCTTGAAAACTTTTGACAGTATGACCCGCCACTAGTCTTACAAGCCTCCACCAATCCGGACTAGGTCCCCGTGGTGGATTAGGCCTATACCTTCCTCAGGGAAGTGACCCGTGCCCCTCAGTGGGGACATAATGGGTTGATGATGATGATGAACCCTTCGTACGCGAGTCCGACTCGCAATTTGCCGGTTTTTTTTACTATTGAGGGCGGGTCACGAGATGTGACTTACCGTCATGAATATCGATGTGTTGCCGAGTATACAGCGTACACAAACAATAAAAATTGTGAGCCTTCGAATTTACCCAATTATCTATTTCTTTACTCAGCCCTAGTCAAAAGCTTAGCAAGCAAAACCCTGCACAAAAAAAAACGAAACGCGGTAAACAATCTGCATTTTGTCAAATATTAGGTACACGAATACACGAATAGCGAAGTTGGGTCGTTTGGGAGCTTAGTCGTAGGGGTGGCTGAACATTTATTTTTATTGTTCAAATGAACCCGGACATTAACGTAATAGCAGTCACGAGGTTTGAGGGACGGCCCTTGGGTGCTTTCACACCGAACAGTTGTTGGCCAACTTGTTTACAGAGTGAGCGATCTTATTAGTACTGTGCATAAGGTTGAGTATGGCTCTCTTCGAATTGTGTCGTTAAATCAAATGGTCAGTAAGTCACGATTAAGTAGTGCAATGAAACTTAACAAATTTATCGGTGATAGTTTCAATAAAAAGGTGCAAAAACTATCAGCCCAAATTTTCTGCAATAAAATACACGGCTTTGTTATTCTTCCATTTAAATTGTCTCTCAATGGACTACAAGACCAAAACAGACACAAAATAAATAATGTACCGAGACCCAAACAAACAATCATATCCGTACTTATTAATTCAATGGCCGCATCAGACCCGTATAAACACGGCCTACGGTGTAGCTCTCCCCGTAGCCTGTCGTAGCGCTACGGCGCTACGCGGGGCGGGCGGGCGCGCTTGCGTGCGGCAGTCGGCGCCCGAAGCGCGTCGCCAGCACGCGCGCGGCATGCGAGCGTCATCACAACCCCTGACGCCTGTTGTCACCAAAAACCACCGCGCGCCCCTGTGAGTAAACACCTTAATTATTAATTCATACAGAGTCGCACACTGTCAGTGACGAACAAGGCAGGTTTTTAGTAAATATTGCGACCAGCACGTGGCGGGTGATGTATCTCATAAGTCATTGCATCTCTCCCGGTAACAAATGAGCGGTCCGCAGTTCGATACCCTACTGCCCCTGTACGCCGCGGCCTTCTGAAGGGTTTGCTCTCTATTTAAGACGCTGCTTGGATCGGTTTTAACGATTTATGGGAGGCTTTTCTGGGACAAGTGATTCCCAGTCGTAATGCGAGTTTGAGTCTTAATTGCTGTCGGTTATTCGGTAGCCACGTGGGTGTATGGGTAGCAAGGAGTCTGTTATGTATAGTTCATCGTTTTAATGCATGTTTGAGTAGCGACAGAAAATCTGACCATTTAAAAACAATATTGCAAATATTTCGTTATGTAAATGAAACTTATTCTACTTTGGTGGCTTCTTGATGCAACTGTAGCGTTTCGGAATCCAGTCTTATTGTCTAGCAATAGGCAAACTACGAATAGAAGCAAAGAACTGGCGAAAAAAACGTCAGAAATATCCCAGACGGGCACTTCAAGCCTGCGTCTTACAATTGCCGTTCATTTGACGCGGTGCAGCCTGCCGCTTGCATTTTGCACTCTTGCTTCCTTCATAAATTCTTTTCAGAGCGTCGTGTTTGAAACTGCAACTCATTCACATAGAGCTGAATGCACGCACACATGCATGCTATGCGGTGCAGCCTGCTCGTCTAGGAAGCCTATTAATTTTGTGCTGAGATAGAGTTGCGAGCTGCCGCGGGCGAGTTTTCGTTTTATAACTGAGTTCGAGCCTGAGTTGTGCTTTAGTTTAACTTTGTCATGCTTTTAGCGTTGACAGTTACTTGCTGGTTGTGAATAAGGTGACGTTAGAACTTTTATTGATTACGTTTAAGGTAATTTTTATCTTTGAACTAAAATTTTCGTATACACACATTGTACATTTTTGGTCTGGATCAACTTAATCTAATTAAACTAATCGATATTGGTTATGAACAGTATAACTTGACATTTATAGTTGGTCCAGAAAAAGTAGAAATTAAAGAGTACGGTTTTACGCAGACTTTTTGTGTTTGTTAGTATCTTGCGCTTGCAAGCACTATATATGAATATAAAAACTTGAGCTATTCCATGAAAGAAGGTATTGTGCTTCAATAAATTTATTCTCTCTATTTAATTAATGTGTTCTCTATCTATTTATCTATCTATCTAAATAATTTAACTTTTAATAAAACAAGGACTTCAGACCCGTGTCTCCCCTGGTAGACTCCCTGGGGGTTCACTTCCGGTTTCTTGTATTTTTGTACAAGCTGTACTAGAGCAACCATTTAAAGTAAAGTCCGTCAAAGTTTAAAGTAACGTAAGTCGCTTAGATAGTGTCGGTACACACGAAGGCAATCTTGGTTTTAGTAAAAAAACATTTATTTCAATAATACAACTTAAAACACTTTAAATAGAAAAAAAACATGGTACACAATACACAATTGCCAGCCGCCCTGCGAAGAGCGATGATCTTCGCAGGGCGGCTGGCAAGAGCTGGATGAGAGTTGCCGAGGACCGTGCTCAGTGGCGTGCAATGGGAGAGACCAATGTCCAGCAGTGGGCAACCATAGGCCGATGATGATGATGATGATGATGAAGTGTATTTGGAAACGATTTCGAGAAGGTGACCATGTACGATGACCGGTATTGAATCAATGTGACCATTGATCATGACTTTGGTTTTATCTTATCTTATTTGGTTTTAGAAAAACTATATTTTATCAAATCTTTTTTTATTTTACGTTCTGATAGAGATTGACCATCACTCTGCACTCTGCATCCCGAGAAATACTCATAAACATGTTTTAACTTGCACTAATAATGTCATCGAATACGAAAGAATTCTTTTTATTGCTTAAAAATCGTCTATGAAATAAATATTGTTTATATCGCTATAACTTTTTTCACACAATTATTTGAAGTGAGCTCCCATACTAACCATACAATAGTGTAGTATATTAAAAAACCTTTCTAATGACTGTCACGTCGTTATTGGTTCTTGGACCAGCCTCCATACATGTTTGCCGGTTCTCCTTTGAACAAATGGCCTCAGTTGTATCTATTTGTAATTTTGCATTTTAATCTAGCACTAGGATCTTACCTAAACGTTTCAAGCAATAACGTTATCTAAGGCTGTAGGTTCTAAAAATAGCTATACCGTTATTGAAATTTAAGACGGATTTTATTGCACACGAGAAACAACGTAACACATTAACGTTATGAACATTATAAAAGAAGATAAGACTTTAGTTTCTGGCTTCTTACGAATTAGGAAGTCTGTCTGAAATAAATTGAACCTGAAATTTTAACCTGAAAAGCTCCGAAACATAGAATATATCCGAAAATAGAGTCGATTCAATACGAGATTGATGCGCGAACTCGGTCATCCACTGGCAAACCCATTCATCTACCCTCGTCATCGCTATCCGGTGTGTACACTGTATTGCAAAAACTCTCCCGTTCGCTTGCTAATGTGTCACCACACCAGTATCACTGGCCAAACATTTTAAATTTGTTGCAAACTCGCCCGTAACGTGGCTGTTTTAGAGTGCATGCGTTACGTTGACGTGCTGTTGATTTTGAGCCCTGCCTCCCGCCACTGAAGCTCTGAAAGCACCTCACAATTTGCCGTAGGCTGCCCCATCCCTCTGGAGTTATTACGCGAACACTGTCGTGGTCCATATTCCTGCTATTTGTTACTTGAGGCTGAAATATGGACTAGTAAGCACCACCGCTCATTCACGTTTGAATCTCTCGTAGCCCCGGCTGCCTGAGTAATCTTTTTAAACGATCACGAAGGTTAAGCCAGATAAGGCGCCTTCAGTGCATGGATGGGTGACCGTCTACCTATGACTAACGCAAGTGGTATTTTTCCGAGCGGTTCCGTGCTTTGCGTGGCATGTTATGCAGTTGATGCCGGCTTTTGTCAATAGATGGCCGTCGTTAAGCCAAGTTAGAGGCCTTAGAGCGGCTTGAAAACTAGTGACAGAAAAACCACCCACTAGTTTTACAAGCCTCCGCCAATCCGGACTTGGCCCCCGTGGTGGAGTATGGCCTATACCTTCCTCAGGGAAGAGATCCGTGCCCCTCGATGGGGATATAATTGGTCGATGATGAAGCACCACCAATAAAATCTTCTTTTATGATCGGTTTTTGAGAAACTTGTCAAATATTAATAGTAGTAAACTAATAGGAGTATTTCCGAACTGACAAAACGGTTGATTTTTGCATAAATGTTATTCAGTCCTATTTTTTAGCCTGTCTAGTCTGAAAAACAGCTATTACTATTATTGAAAGTGTGTTGGCCACAAAAATGACAAATAATGA
This sequence comes from Yponomeuta plumbellus, assembly GCA_947310845.1. Classification (NCBI taxonomy): domain Eukaryota; kingdom Metazoa; phylum Arthropoda; class Insecta; order Lepidoptera; family Yponomeutidae; genus Yponomeuta; species Yponomeuta plumbellus. The sequence continues at coordinate 18,524,488 of OX371193.1, read as the reverse complement.
TAGTAAGTAGTTAATTTTTGACCTGATGGTAGATAACATTTTCGCTAAGTCCATAGATTTCATAGTTCTAGATGCTTTGATGTAGTTTCTAAAAACAGCTATTACTATTTTCGTCACTTTTATTGTATTTTCTTTGTTTGGAATTAGTAGTTAACAGTAGTATCACTTAGTACTTCTAGTAGTTATGTAAATCAGGCTTAATCAAACATTGCAAATTTACTACCCAGATAACTACTAAATCCACGGATAATACACAAGAATTACTTGCTGTGTGAAAGCGGAACAGATGAAATTAATTATTAAAATGATAAAAAGCAAGCATAATTTATGAATTAATTTGATTTGATTTTTTCATTTTAGTTACCCCATTAACTCTAGTTTTATGTGGCAGTCACTGGTCTCTGCCTACCTGGGATACAGGCGTGAGCTTATGCATGTATGTCGCAAACTGTCAAGGTACCGGTTTAAATTGACATCAACTTGACAAAGGCCATTTCATTGAAATATTGGATCTCGTACAGAAGAATAGCAGAGTGCGCTATTTGCCATTTTTTAACATAGGACAAAATGGATATTGCGGCGTATAATCTAGCGTTTTTCCTGCGTTTTCCTCGTGCGACCCCCGCTGCGATGCGTCGGGACAACCTGCATAAATGAATGCTTGATTTATTAATTAAGCTGCTTCTTCTTTCGTGCGTTGCTTTTGCCTTTAGCTGCCTACCTTTTTTCTCTTCTTTATTAAAATTTGCATGAGTGATTGTGTCGCTGATTTGCTTTGTTGTTCACGTTCAGTTTTTGATGATTAATGAAGACCTTTTGGGAAACAAATTGCCGTCGGTGTACTGGGTTTTCTTGGCATTTTTAACATAAAGGCGAAGCGCCTTGTTTGTTTGATTAATAAATAAGGTATTTCCACTCAAGTAATTTCAATCTCGGCTACGGTCGTTCGCAACGTCGTAATGGATCAATGCACATTTGTTCGTGTCGCCGCGCCGTTATTGGTTTTCCTCGAGCGACAAAGAACCCGATTCGGCGAAGGAACCATAATTTATTGGAACCACTAGCGTTTCCCGAACCGAGCAGTTTGATTGTTCCATTCGATATCCAGCAGGGCGCTACAATATTCTCAGATTGCGCTTTCCGTTTGCCGCTGGAGAACTACCACTTGAGACAACGCTCGATTCAATAGAGGGCAATTTGCTCGTCTTTCAAATATAAAACGTCTCGAGGAGTTTTTGTTCAAATGTAGGATTTTATCAGGGTGGAAAGAGGGTTTATTCGTGCTGCGGAACAAAGGTTGTCTAAAGGTACTAAAATTACACCTTAGAATGTTCGTAGGCTCGTTTAAATAAATAATGAATTTCGCTCGACTAGTCCAGTGCCAGATAATTATAAACCACCCGTAGCCAATCAATAAGCGTTCTAAAAGCACTCGCGAGTCAATGAAGGGTAGGGTAATGGATTGCTAATATTAGCCAAATCTCGTATAACTTTACACCCTTCGAACTCACGCGCCCGGGGGTTGGATAAGCCGGCTTCATCCGTCTTTTCTGCAGCTATCCGTTTTCCCACAGACAGACTAAAGCCCCAGAGTTTCCGCAAGTTTTTTTAGCCGACTGCGAAAAAGTGAAACGATTTTCGCGTTACGCTTTTTACGTTACGTTACATTTTTTAGCGTTGACAGCAAAGATTTAGTTTGATGTTGACAAATTAAGTGTCAAATGAACGGTATCTGCTTAAAATGAGTGATGTATAATGATGACATGGCACAAAAAAAAAACAAAATCACGGAGGTCGAGAGCTAACTGCTAGAGTAAAATTAATAAACCCACCGGCAAGTGTAGTAAGCCTTATATATTATATACCCGATGTAAAGAAAATTCCTTACACATCGTTGCGCCTTCGCAGTCGGGTAATTAGTTTTGTAAAACTTTTTTTATCTTCGGGCATCCAAAAACAACTTTGTGCTCCTGGAAAAGTTGGACGATCCCGGATGAGTTCGCAACTAAGGCTAGTCCCTTATTTGTCGTACTGAGGAAGCTAGGAGCTTCCCTTTGAGAGAAAATAAACACCTAATTCTTCTTTATACTTTTTTCGCCGAAACTTTTTGGAACCTATATTAGCTAGGTACCAAAAAGAAGCTTTTCAGAATAAACACGGTCTTTCTAACGTGATAATATTTTATTGCTTACTAGCTGGCAAACGTTGTATTACAGTACCTATAACTCACAAACAGGAAATATTTCATAAAAATCGGTTGAAGCTGTTTTGCAGGAGTTCGATTACAAATACTATGATACTCGATTTTTATTTGTTAGATTAATGCTGTTGTCAACAAAATTAGACTCGCTGAGAGACTTTACTCTCACACACTTTAAGTAAATGTAAAAGGCACCCAACATTTTTCGTGTTTTAAAACTTTTCAGATTTCATCTAGTCAAGGAATTTGGCACAGTTCATACATAACATGCACTTATTGTATAACTAACAAAGACATGAAAAAGCAAAAATAGAAAATTCGTCTTCATCTTCAGACATGTTTAATGCCGACTGCAAAATATAAGCCTCCTTCCCGATCTCATGCGACCGGACCCAGATGAGCACCCGTCTACGTACAACTACAAAATATTTTTTATCAACGATATTTTCATCATCATCGTCATCATTATCAGCAGCCCAACGTTGCCCACAGCTGGGTATAGGCCTTTTCCCCCAAATGCCATTTCACACGGTCTCTCGCCATTCGCATTGTTTACATCCAGAAAAATACTTTTTGGTACGAAGTATTCCTACATGTAACGTACGGTGTATGCAAAGAGGGATTAGCTAAACAAGACAGACGAGCAAAGGTTCAAACTCTAACAAGTATTGCGATTGTTTTCATAATGTTTTGACGAAGGGTTGGTTTAAACAATCCTAAACTTTTGGGTAAGGAATTTTGGCTGCAACACATTTCCTTGTTTGTGAGCTCTTTCTCATCTTAAGGAGCTCCACTGAGTAAAACTACCGCTACCGAGGAAAAAAAACATATCATCTTCTTTTCTTTTTTCTTATTTTCTTTCTTTTAATCTTATATCGTTCTTTTCTTCTAATATATTAAATTCTCATGTCTCAATGTTAGTGCGCATACTCCTCCGAAACGGCTTCACCGATTTTAATGAAACTTTACATGGATATTCGGTAGGTCTGAAAATAGTTTGTTATTTATGTTTCATACCCCTATCTGGCAAAACCACGTTTGCGGGGTCAGCTAGTCTAATATATAAAATTCTCGTGTCTTAATGTTAGTGCGCATACTCCTCCGAAACGGCTTCACCGATTTTCATGAAACTGTACATGTATATTCGGTAGAATAGCTTGTTAACTATTTTTCATAGCCCTAAGTGAAAAAAAATATTGGTGAAACAACGTTTGCCGGGCCAGCTAGTATGTATTTAAAATTCTAGTGTCACAGTGTTAGTGCGCAAACTGCTCCGCAACGGCTTGAACGATTTTGATGAAATGTTATGTGTAGGTATATTCGGTAGTTCTGAGAATAGTTTGTTATTTATTTTTCATAGCTCTATCTAAGTGAAAAAAAAGCGAAACCACGTTTGCCGGGTCAGCTAGTTCTATATAAAATTCTCGTTTTACACTATTAGTGCGCACACTCAGCCAGCTAGTTTTTTATAAATTTATTTAATTTAAATTTAATTTATTTAATTTATTTATTTATTTCAAGTAACAAAGACTAATTCTGTTAGGTTAGTACCCAGATAAAATACATTAACCTATGTTAGTAAATGCTAAAGTTCTAGTTTAAAATTAATGTATATTTAATTATTTTATTGAATTAAAAATTTATTCAATACACCAAGCAAAGAAATTAATATAAATAAATAAACAATCATTCAATTAAGCAATTATCAATCAAAATTTCAAAATTTCAAATCAAAAAGAGGCATCAGATTAAATTATTTACAGTTAGATTAGAATATTTGACTAGATTAATTTAGATTAAAATTATTTAATAATATGTGCCTCTGCCTACCCCCTCGGGGATAACGGACGTGAGTTTATTATTATTATTATTATTATTTTATTTATTTATTCATTTATGAATAACAATCATTTAATTATTTATATAGATCGAATTTGCATTATGTGATTTACAATCTCATCATGTTAATAGTGTTTTAAGGACATCTGAGGACCCACGGCCGCGAAACAAGACAGAAAAGCTCTGGATAGCATTGACGACAAAAACGGTCTTTTAACTGGTACCAGTTTCTTGATTGTAGATTCTTTATCGTAGCTCCTAAAATCGCTGTCGACGTGATTGTATCAACACTTTTGGCAAATTCGGCCCATAAGTATGATTTTTTTCCTCCGTGGCGCCAGTGCTACGCCCTGACCCCCTTAAGCACTCGTAGACAAAGGAGACACGACTATATAAACTCGTTATGTGTTGACAATCTAAGTACTATATCGCCTCTACATTTGGCCCCAAGGCAGCGACTAACATCATAGAATACATAAAGTACAGGTACGAACACTAACATTATAGGTACTATGACATTCAACAAACAATTTAAATTACTAGCGGACCCGACAAACATTGTTTCGCCATATTTTTTTTTTCAGTTTGGTCTATGAACAATAGACAACAACTTATTCTCAATCCTACCGAATATACATATATACTCATCATCATTCAGCCACAAGAAGTCCACTGCTGGACTAGGCCTCCTCCATCGATTTCCAAACAGACCGGTCGGAAGCGGCTTGCATCCAGCGTCTTCCCGCCACTTGGATGAGATCGTCTGTCCATCTTGTGGCTGGTCGTCCTACAATTTGATCAATTTGATAAAATTTCATCAAAATCGGTCAAGCCGATTTGGAGGAGTATGCGCATTAACACACTAGATTTACGTTGAAGTAAATTTCTGATTTGTTGCAAAATTACCCTTCATGTGAGTGAGTAAACTTCTGGGCACAGAATTTCGGTTTCAACCACAGAAATTAAGCTAAAGTTAAACTTTTGTAGATGCTGTTTTGTTTTACTCACCGTATTTCTGATGTGTGAACAAACAAGTACGTTTTGTTGAAAAATCACCCGTAACCCGAAGTAACGTAACTGCGTTGAGTGGGGGCGCAAGATTGATGTGAAGTGGATTGACGACTCTACACCTCATAGGTTCTTACCCAGTTATGTTACGGACGAGGAAAATACAAGTGAAATATAACGGCCAACTTGAACCGCGAGTCAGTTATCGTACAACTACAGAGCCAGAGTCATGATTGTACTATTATTGTATTCTGTGGTAGAATATCGTTTGTCCTATGCCATTCGTTAGCATTATTCTAGTCATACCATTGCTTGGTGATTATGTGTAAATTAAGGGAATTGACGCCCTGGATCTAAATTCTGTTAATGCATTATAGTACAATGACAGTTCCATGACTACGTCGATTTAATTTCATTGCTACTTCAAATCAAAGCGCGCACGCGCTCTAGTAATTCTACGCGTCAATGAAATTAAAAACACATGTCACGTGACCCGAACATGTAACTATAATTGAATTATAATGCACTAACAGAATCGAAGTCCCGGACCTAGATTCTGTTAATGCATTGTAGTACAATGACAAATGCATGAACATTGCGATTTAGTTTCATTGCCGCTTCAAGACTACGCGCGCATGCATATCAAACATCTTACGCCTCACTGGTATGAAAAACTCCTCACGTGACCCAACTGTGTATCTGCCATCGAACTATAATGCACTAACAGAATCGAGGCCCTGGGCGGCGTTTTATAAAACTGTAATGTTAAGGTCAACGTATTAGGTATTACAACATTGCGTAGGCCGTAACTACTTTTAATCTGTAGTTTATCCGACTTCGCAATGCATCTACAACTAATTTATCATACACCATGAATTGTACCTAGTTCTATGAAACATGATCCTCCTGTCGTCTGCGCACTTAAGCATATTATGATGGTTGGTTTCAACATAAGCGTTACTTTACCCATTACCCCTTCTCGTAGGTATGAAAGCTGTTCCTCTTGTCGTATCTATTTGTAAAGCTCCCCCACGTCTGCGGGGTTAAATTTAAAGCCTAAACCAGATTGATAGACACTGGACTGAGGCAAGGTAAGGGGTGGCACGTGTCCGCACATTAGCGAAGCGCTAGGTGGGCGTGGGGGCTTTAGTAGATGAATGTAGACGGGCCGCTTCGATAGAAGGCCCAACTAACATGTAGTGATGGAAGGATGAGAAGAAAAACGTATTTAAACTAAGATTAATAATTTATTAACCCACATGCATGTAACATAGTTCATTTGGCAATAAACAATTTTTACTTTTTTTAAAATTTTTTTTATTATACCAACAAGAAACATCACAGAAACATGCAGAATCAAAATAGATAGATGATGATTTATTTAAACACCAAAACACACATTTTTACATTTGGGTGAAATTACAATTAAAAAAGACGAAAAAACAAAATTTACAAAAAAAAATCTATGAGCTCGTCTGTCCATCTTGTGGCTGTCGTACTAAGCTGCGCTTGCCGATATAAGGTCTCCATTCGAGCACATTTCGGCCCCTAAATCTAGCATACATAAAATTTAACTTTGCTTTTAATATAACATAACATTAGTAACATAATATATGCAACGCAACAGACAAAAACGAATAAAATAAAACAATAGATGTAGTCTGTGTGTCTAGGTTGTCACAAAAGGCATTACATATGTTCACGCCTGTATCTTAGATGGTTAGGTAGAGACCAGAGTTTGCCACTTGCCACGATTAGTCCCTATATGTACCTACAAACAACGGTTTCGCGTTCTTTTTATCATGACCTTCGCTAGTACATACCGTATTTGGTCGAAGATTATTTATGATTGCTGTCGTCAGGAGTGCCTCTTTCAAGTCTTCCAAGTTTTGTTAGTTTATGATGGAAGTCGAACGCCACAGCAGGGGTGGCGCGTCGTGCGAAAATAACATTATTTTTGTCGGGGAAATTCCAGCTACAAATACAATATTATGAAATGTTTGTGTTGTAATGCACTTGGAAATAACTTATAAGGTGATGTCTTATAAGAATAGAATAGAATAAAATAGAATATTCTTTATTGTATGGTACACATGAGATTTACTCTTTTGATTTATTACATTTACACATTACCTACATTGTAGAAAGGGGATTATTTCTATTTTTGTGATGTCCTCGTCTGGTAAATAAACATTTACATACAGACACATACATTGCTTCTGGCCCCACACTAGGATACCCTGTGTCGTGGGAACCAGCAGCTGCGACGTCACAAACATGTAAACATCCAAGACCTGGGTTTTTTGTCCCTAGCCGGGATTCGAACCCGGGACCTCTCGCATGAAAGGCAGATGCGCTAACCACTGCGCCATAGAGGTCGTCTTAATTAACTAATTAGTGTGCATTTTTGTATACGTTCATGTGCTGTATTATGTAGACTGTATAAACATTAATTAATAAGGGAAAGATCTAGCGAAGAAGCAATTTGAAAAAAGAACAGGCAAAGGAGAACATCGTAGTTAATTACTGCATGCATACTCGCTGGTGTAAACTTCTTTTTATCTTGCCCTTCGCAAAAAAGTAATCTGAGGTCTAAAGTTTTTGATAAAGAAATATTATTACAAAATTACGTTTAATGATAATGATATAATTAGATAATGATATAAAATAAAAAAATATATTCTTTTATTAAAAGTACTTAAAGTCAGTTTTTTATTCGATGCCAAAAAGTACTGACACTTAAACAAAGAAAAAAAGAAAGAATTTATTTCATCATTATGTCCGCACCGACGGGCAAGGTTCTCTTCCCTGAGGAAGGTGTAGGCCATACTCCACCACGGGGGCCAAGTCCGGATTGGTGGAGGCTATCTCAAGACTAGTGGCTGTTCCAGCACGAAGCACGGAACCGCTGGAAAAAATGCCACTAGCGTTAGTCATAGACGGTCACCAATCCATGCACTGAACTGCTCCATGTTGCTTAACCTTCGTGATCGTTTAAGATCGGGGCTACGAGCGATTGCGACATTGTGCCTCCGTGGTAAGAAAAAGGGTCACCAAATCAGCATACATTGCTGGTGGGTGCTGTTAGTAGCAAACTCGTAAAATGACAAAGTAAAAGTAAAAAGATCTCAAATTTCCAACCATGTTTCAGCTTGGAAATTTGAGCATTATTTCGTCAACCTTCTTCGAGATAAATCGAAACTGCTGTACTGCCCAATTACACGCGAGCAGCGACCGGAAAAAGTTCTATGAAAATTCATAACTGTCGTGTTTTGCGGCCAAATAAATTACATACTAAACTCATATTGTCGTGTTATTTAAAAATGGAACGATCTTGTACTCCGAACAATGATAACCAAGGAGGTAACTTGCGATAGAAAGCTGGATATACCTATTAAAAAAAAAGAACACTTTAACGTGGCAAAAATTGTTGTTGGTCGTTCGTGGTACGACTGATTTTGAAAGTATATTGAATTTAACAGAATGAGTTCAAGTGATGAAAATGACTGCGATGAACTTATTTTAACGCCACCTGAAATTCAAGAGGCGGCGAGAGCCGTAATAGAAAACTTGTTACCGCCAAAATCGAAAGGAAAAAGTTCTGCCTTAGTAGGTAGGTACTACATACTTATCAGAAACCAGAAATTATTTTCAACGTAAAGAATTTACATTCTGCTTGTTTTAATTTCCGCGCATTATTTGAGAAAAATCACATACAAGCCTTGGCCACAACTAGGCATTGATGGACTCACGTATGTGTGCCTCGGCTTCGCCTCGGCCCACATTTCCACGTTCGTCGATCAATGTCTCTTTTGCTGGCCGCTGCAGTAATGTACTATTTCACTCCATCTGCTCGAAATAATGCATTTTGCAAATCTATTTACCTTTAGGTACCTTTATGTAAATAGACTCAAAATCCAATTTGCAAATTTATATAGTTACTAATGCACTCATTTACTAAGAAGTCGGACTTCTCTTTCACTCTTGAGGATTCGTCCTATACCTATCTATATTTCTCTCCAACCCAAGCAATAAGTTTTAAAACCGAGTTCGGAACTACTTACTGAACTTCAAAACTCTTTGCTGCAAAACTTTTAAGTACCTAATTGTCAAATATTTGAAATTGGAACGCAAGTTTTTTTTCTATGCAAAAAATCAATAACAGTGGCGCGCTTTTTTTGTCTATTTTTGCTTATTTTTTCGAAAAAATGTCATCAAGCGGATTTATATACTTTGTAAACTGGATAGCTTACTCAAATTTACAATGAACACAAACATACACTCTAAGCCATCGATATAAAGTTTATATTTCTCCGTCAAACGTGAAAGTAGAAAAACGAGCCGAGTGAGACAGCTTAAAAATAGTAGTGCGTCCTTGTCTACCGAGTTGCCAGAACTAAATAAAATCTAATTTGTTAGTTTATTTATTGGGCAGACGGCAGTATTATTTCTTAGATATAGTGACATAAAGCTGTTTTGTATAGTTAGAATATTGAAACTAATAATTTATAATAAGAATTTTATTATCACAGTTATAAAACGAAATAAAAGTAGTTTTAAGAAAAATTTAGTAGCTTTTCGTCATCCTAAGTGACCACATTGTTCTCGGTTGCCATTGGCAACCGCTTGAAATAATTTGCTGTTTGTACGTTTTGAGTGTGATTTTGAATTTGCCGTTGTATTATGGTGTATTTTTGCTGTGTTAACGGATGTAAAACCAAATGGTATTCGGGGTGCGGCTTATCTTTTCACAGGTGAGTCAATTTCATAATTTTTGAAATAATGCTAGAGTAGGGTATGCATTATGCATGGGCGTACTCAGGATTTACTGGTGGGGCAAACAAAAGTTAAGAAACTTTGTGGGTCTTCGTCTTTATTCGTGGGTTTCTTAAATATAATTTGGTTTTAAATTGTTTGTTATGTCTAAAATGTCGTTGTTATATGCATAATATACTTACAGGATTCCTAAAGATGCATCAATAGCTGAGAGGTGGAAAGAAAATATACCTGATAAAGTCACCAAGACATCGGTCGTTTGCAGTCTACATTTAAAAAATGAAGATTTTGTCAATCAGTCAAGAAAAATATTAAAATCTATAGCAATCAATATTCCTAAAGATGAGGAAAAATTAGAACTGACTATTACAGAATACAAAAAATTGAAATTATTGTATTTTGAGAACACATTTTTTTACAGACTGTTCCAGCCGAGAAACATATTCACATGCTCAGTAGCATATCATTGATAGTGTTTGATGTTGTAAAATACACCGAGAAATTGTTCGTAACCTTATCGTCGCTGATGGAGGAACATTTGAAGAAGAAATATATGATTAACATAACACAAAACTTTTATCCCCGATTGAAAGATATTTCTCATCCAGTACAGTCTCACTTCACTGAAACATAAAATAGAAATTATTAAATGTATTGTAAATAAATATCTGAATATGAGTAAAAACGTATGGGCAATCGAATTGCAATGCGCTAAAGATTGCACAAAACAATTTTATTTAGTAACGTTTAGTATAGTTAAATGAAAAGGTAATGAAAGGCTTTGTCCAAAGCGTTCGATTGCGTAAATCACCAAGTTTTGACAGTTATTCTAGACAGGTATGGTGTCAGAGGAAATTGTTTAACATGGCTAACGTCGTATCTGACTCAACGCAGACAAAGTGTTCTGCTTCCTAATGTTGACATTAAGACAAAAATACTGTCACACACGGAATCTTTAAGCACCGAGACAACGCGCGGTGTACCCCAAGGCAGCGTATTGGGTCCCTTGTTGTTCATACTTTACATCAACCATTTACCTGAACTCATTAAAAACAAAATAACAATGTTTGCAGACGATGTCTCAGTGTTTTTTAAATTTGAAAGAAAAGATACCACGCCATTATCTGTTGAAATATCGCAAACCATAAATACTGTTGTTAAGTGGTTACAGGATGTAGGCTTAAAAACAAATGCTAGTAAAACTAAACTTGTACACTTTCGTAACTATAATACTCCTCAATTAGAATTAGATATTACTGTAGATAACACTCAAATTGCTTTTGTGGACCACGCTGGGTTCTTAGGTATTTTTGCAGATGAATTCATGAATTGGAAGAAACATATTGAAACACTAGAGGGAAAACTAAGTAGTTTTTGCTATGCATTGAGATGCTTGTCAAAAGTAACAACAAGTCATGCATCGATACAGGCATATTACGCTTTTTTTCATTCAAGAGTTCTGTACGGCTTGGCGCTCTGGGGTGCTAGTGTCGATGTAAATAAAATATTTATTTTGCAAAAGAGATGCATTCGTATTTTGTGTGGAATTAAATCAAATCGAGTCTCTTGTCGCGAGTTATTTTCTAAATTAAAGATCCACACGGTCACTGCCTTATATATTATGGAATTGTGCAAATTGGTCAGACGATATCCTGATAAATTCCCTCTTAGTGCCGAACGAAAAAGTGTTAGGTTAAGAGAATTTTATAAGCTTAACCTTGCATTAAAGCCTTGTAGGACTACGTCCTACAGTAAAAGCACTAGCTATATGGCTGTTACTGTTTACAACAAACTCCCAATTAAAATCAAGGCTCTCGCAGGTGATCAGTTCCTGAAGGCTTTAAAGCAATTTCTAATAAAAATATCCCCATATAATTTAAATGAATTTTATGAAAATTGTGATAATAATAATTTTTGTGAGTGAGATAAAATTTATATAGAAATGGAAATATTTTTGTCAAATGCTATTGACTCTTAATGATTCTGAATTGACATAAGTATTTTATTTTTAATAAAAATATTATTATGATATTGCCATGCCGTGCCCGGTAAAATTACACTTGTACTTGTATGAATAATACCTACTTAAGACCTATTTACTGTAATTTATCGCAATAAATTGAATTGAATTGAATTGGTATATATCTACATCGAATTGGTTTGGCCGATAGAATATGAAAAAGTCAGTAATAAAACACAGTAATTATTACCTTCTCGTTTTATTTCCTACATGCCTACCTAAGGTACCTAAGTAAGGTGAGTTTTTAAATGTTTTTTACTACACACACTCTAAATAAATTTACAATGTAGGTACTTACAGTGAGACATAAATAGTTAGGAATTAAAGTTTTGGTGAGACTACACTAGAGGTGAGTCTGTAGTCCGGCTATTGGCACCATTTTTGTACATACACAACACGAGGCGTAGTGATGAGGCGCTCTCATTATTTTCTCTTTTATGTCGTGCTGTACGTCTGTTAAAGTTGTTGTATTAATAAATCAATCGGTCATACAAAATCGACAAAATTATATAGATTAAAGGTAAAATATTTCCTTATTATAGATAACTTTTACTTAAACGCGATCATTTTGGGTACCTCACTACTATGGACCACTGCTGGTGAAGATTTATAAATATCATGGACACTCTATTCGAAAGAGACGCACTACTACTTTGGAGCCTCTCACTCTGCTCGTTTTTTATTTCATTCTGCACAGTCCAGTTGTAATAAAGGTTCATGATAATGATAGTGTCTTCTACACTAGAATATATAAAACGACAGTTACTTTTGAGTGGTATCATGTAAGTGTTATCTTTTATTTCATTCCTCTCAGATGGTAGTGAAAAGCAGTGTTCAACACGGGCGCGAATCTCATTTTTGGTCTCGGTAGTGTTGAATCCCTCGCTCCTTCAGCGATTCTTGAATCGATGCGATGCAAGAATCATCTCAGTTCGCTCTGGATTCAATTTCACAACCTCGACCCAAAACATTTTGTTTGCGCCCTTGGTGAACAATCTACGATTATTTATACCAAGAGATATCACTTTCATATGTTGCATTACGCATGTTGGGTCGTAAAACTATCGAAATGACAAGAAAACACGAGAAACGACACGCATAGGTAACCAAGAAAAAAACGGAATGTTACGTCTTCTGAATTTGCCAAAGCTCACACCCAAGGTTATCTACATCCAACTGTTGACAACAGTAAAATATTAATATTATGTAATCCCATTTTATTGGCTTCCAAAAAAAAAATGGTATGAGCCACATTAGTGTGTCTTTAAATAATTTTCTTTTGCAAGTAACTAAATAATGATATCATGTCGACGATGGAAAGGAAAAATTATCCAAGCGACATTTTTGGCCATATTGAGTTATATACATTGTTGGAATCGCCTGATTTTTTTCGTCGTTTGGTCTTACTCACGTCCTTCTACGACGACTTTTGATGTCGCTTAGACATTCAGGAGTTAGCGAGATTTAATTTTTTTTTTCTTACTAACCGACAAAATTTTCGACCATTTTTGAAAATTTGGTGGTTGTCGTAATTGTGAAATGCTAAATTTGCGTTTGGTCAAGTTTGACATTTCTGTTCGTACGGTAGTTACTTCACTTAGTTAATTTTTCCAGTATCTGGCAATATAGTGTTAGGCGCATAGGATATTTTTTCCTCAGAAAAGATTTGTTCTTTTATCACTTAAGTAATTTTGCCTCATTTGTTTTGTTTCCTACGTGACGTTTAGTTAAAATTGCCAGTTTTCTTTTTTTAATGTTCAACTAGTTCAGAAAATATTACCTGCCTAAAAATACAACTGATTGTCGGTTAGTCAATTTTTACCTGCCGTTTTCAAGTGTTATTTTATAATTTAGGCAACTTTCACTTGAATGTATACGATTATCCAATGTTGGTTATATCCTATGGTAGTGTCACACACAGGCGCAAAGTGTATTTTTACCTGAAATAATTCACATAAAAAATGTCGGTTACACCTACGGATAACGCGTGAGCAGTCGCTTGAGCAAGCAGTGAAGTTAGTTTCAAAGTAACTAAGATACTTGAGTGCACGGCTGGTCGTCGCTTGGGAGACACGCGCGCGCTGCAATTCCGTTGTCAACTGAGGTACCGCTTTTGGTTATGTTATGAAAAACACGAAGACTGTAAGTTGAACTAGCAAATAAATTCGTTTTTTAATATTGTTTCCGCGTTACTACATGGTGTACCTTATTTCCGCGTTCCTATATGGTGTACCTTTATTTCAGAACAATGGACCGAAGAAAACGTTGCCAGTCTTTTGGAAAAGGCTCGTATAAAATCGGGAATAGCGACCAAAGACGACTTTCAGTCGTAATGTAATCATAATTTTATTTGCATCTCTCATTGTTGTTTCGTATTAAATTATTATTTATGTTATTATATTAGATTTCTGTTTTGCTATCATAGATAATCGCTCCGTTTACTCATTCAAGGTCACATCTCGTCACAGGCGCTAGCTATACCTACTACAGCCAAAGTAAAGTCTAAAGAATCTGACCCAAAGAAGCAGAAAGCAGCTGGACGTAAAAGTCAGACTGTGACTGAGGAAAAGAAACAGAAAATGAATAAAAAGAAATATTGCAGACAACTAAAATTTGAAGAGTCTGTAAGTACCTACTGACGTGTTTTTATTATATTTTTAAAGACATATCTTACAAATTATATTATTACGTACTAACTGCTTCCGTGTGGTCTAGTGGTCTGAGCTTAAAGACGCTACTTCATTTATTTCAGAATGAAACGCTGCGTAAGTGCTCTTCAACTGCGCCAGTAATATCACGACGTATTACTGAAGATGAAGAGAACTTCAAGAACCCTGAAGAAGTTTTCCCAGCTCTTACAGATACCATGCAGCATAATAATATCCACAGTGCGGACTTAGTTTCGAATGACCATGCTGCATCAGGAGTCTCTCACAGTATGGACATAATTATCTTCGATTAATAATACCGCTCAAGATGATTGGCAGGTTTATCTCGAACCTTCGCAGATTGAAAGAACAGACCATCGCAGTATTGACTTACCTTTACTTGATGATGCTTCTCTAGAATACGCTCGCAGAATGCACTTACCTTTGATTGACGATGGTGCTCCATACCTCGCTCGCAATATGGACCTTCGAATGATGATGATATATCAGGAGTTTTTTATTTTTATTTTATGTAGTATGGACTTACCTTTGAATGATGGTCTAGCTCCAGGAAAGAAAGAAATAAAGAAAGAAAGAAAGAAAGAAAGAAAGAAAGAAAGAAAGAAAGAAAGAAAGAAAGAAAGAAAGAAAGAAAATGTATTTATTTGACGACACAATACTCAAAACAAAAGAATAAACACATACACAAAACCATTACAAAATGAATACCTACAATTATAAAAAGAAAAAAAAAATTAACGCAGAAAGCATTTAAAGCAGGTAAAAAATAAATACCTAAACTGTACAACACGAAAACAGAGTCTCTCACAGTATGGACTTACCTTCGAATGATGATCCTGATCCAGAAGTCTCTTGCAGTATGGACTTCTCTTTGATTGATGATCCAGCTGCAGGAACTGTTCGCGGTATGGACTTACCTTCGATTGACGATCCAGCTTCAGGAGTCACTCGCAGTATAGACATACCTTCGAATGATTATCCTGATCCAGAAGTCTCTTGCAGTATGGACTTCCCTTCGATTGATGATCAAGCTCCAGGAGTCTCACGCAGTATGGACTTACCCTCGAATGATGGTCTAGCTCCAGGAGTCGCTCGCAGTATGAACTTACCTTTGAATGATGATCCTGATCCAGATGTCCTTCGCAGTACGGACTTACCTTCAAATGATGATCCTGATACGGAAGTCCCTTGCAGTATGGACTTATCTTCGAATGAAGATTCAGCTCCAGGAGTCCCTCGCAGTATGGACTTACCTCCGAATGATGATCCTGCTGCAGGAGTCTCTCGCAATAAAGAGTTACCTCCAAGGGATAAGGCCGCTCTAGGTGTAAGTGATCGTAAACGAAAAGCCAAAACAAGTATCCGATATTAATTACATGTCTGATGAAGATTTTTCCACTTTATTCTGTCCTGGTGAAGAGAATGACGCAGTTGATTCTGATGAATGGGTAGGAGCTGGCACGTCAGGCAGTGATGAAGAAAAAGGCCAGTCAAATAAGAAAAAAAACGGGAAAGTATAAGAAAAAGATGCGAAAAGAGTCAAGTAAGAATAACAACAGTAAATTGCTGGAAAATAATACTGAAGAAAATTTGGATACAGAAAACGAGAACGTAAGACAAAAAGGTTTGAAAAGAGTGAAGAAAAATACGAGAAAGGAAGGGGCTCTTTCGAAACAAACAGGAAAAGAATACGCAAGAAAAGATGTTCAATTAGTGTCAGAAAAATCAATTCATTTAGTTTCTTATCTGGTTACCTGATGCCAGGAGAACCATACTATAATTGATAGAGTTGCTAGAAGACTCCTGTTTTTTTAGAATTTGAATTGATGTTAATTTTTTAGAAGTTTTCTATTATTACGTACAGTTTTATGAATGCCTATGAGGTACATTTTATTTTAATTGTTACTGAGTATCGTGTTGTGAACTTGTGACTGAAATGTTACTAGTTTTCTATACATACTTATTCACATTTTGTATTGATTATAATAATTAATAGGACTAAATACTTTTTGTGATCTCAATGTTCTTAAAACACATAGTAATATTATTGTGATATACTAGTACATTTATATACCTAACTTATGCTAATACTGTGTACCTAAGTGTTGCTTTGTTAAAATTAGTAAAACTCAAGACAGGTTAAGTGCATATTATTTACATTCTTTAATAAAATATCAATCCAATTTTCTGTAAAAATGTAATTTATGTCACAATTACGGAAAAAAATATATATTTAATTATACTTAGTTTGTTTTGCTTCAACTTCCACATGTTTTTTATTTTGTTAAGGCAACTTTTACTCTGATATAAATTCTAAAAAAAGATATGTATTACATTTTTACCGTACCTTCCTTAATCAAAGCTTGTCGGTTAGTCAATTTTTCCCATCTATACTTTTAGGGAAAATTTTACTAAGTGACACTAACTTTAAAACTACGCATTATTTTTGATAGTTACGTATACTATAATGTAGATAAAAAAAAAACAAATAAATATCTAAGAATTAGACTTTTTGGACTATTACAAGAATTTACACGATTTTTTTTCTGAAAATTAAATCTTTAAACAGCTCTACTGTAAAGTTAGTCTGATGTCGCTTGGATAATTTTTCCTTTCCAGTGTCGATGTCATGTCTTCAATTAGACACATTTGAGATAGCAGAGAGATTTTTATAGGAAAACAAAAAAGTACCGAATGCCACGATATATTTTATAGTGGCAGCACACTGCCTCATTTTTTCATCGAATTAAAACAGACTATATTTTTTAAAACTCATTAAAAATGTTGAATGTGCCAGGAAGACGAAATGCCAGACGTAGGTAACAGCACCTTTAAAACTGCACTATCCATCGTAATTATCATTCGCCGTAAGTCCCCTTTTAATGTGGAGTGCCGCACTTAATAAAATGGATACATTCACTAACAAATAAAATATATAGACTCAGATGTTCAGACTCGTATTGAAATTTAAAAATGTTCCCGGCCAAAAAGGTTTGTAATTTCCGACATGTCAAAAAATGAGAGCTGTCAGAATTCTACGGAACAAAAAATCAGAGTTTATGCGATTTACATCAAGACAAATAACTAACTATCAACGATATGAAAACCGGTCAAGTGCATTTCAGCTCCGCGCAGTGTAGGGTTCAGTAGAAAGAGGGGGTTGCATCAGCTTTACAGAACTAACAACTTCATCAAAGTAACTTACAATGGATTTTAAATGAAGTTTTCCTTTGATATATTGGTGGCCATTACTCTTTAATTTGTAAAGCCTCCTTACCGTGATAGTTTTCCTTTAAGTTCTACCTAAAACTTTTTCACCTTTCTACTACCAACCGTTTTGCCCGTAGAGGGTTGGGTGGAAGTGGGAGGAGGGACTGTAAGAGTTCCTTGTTGACTACGAAACCCTACAAATTACTGATTATTGGTAAAGATTGATGCACTATAGATCACTTATTACATTATTTATTTACATTATTTTACAAATTTTGCACCAGTGGCGGAGTACTTCGTCACTTTGTTTTCGTCACCCTGTACTAAATTAACCCGAAAATATTTATCTAAATATTTTTTATTAAATGCTCTTTCAATTCACAAAACAGACATGACATTTATGACAGCACATTTCGCGTGCCCCTTGATTACAACAATAAATGCCTTCTCAGCCTTTTATAAGACACATTTCTTTCATGGTGGAAACGAAGAGGGTGCTGAATGCCCCTTCATTTTACGACTGCGGTTACGGTTTGAAATACGATACTGTCGGGGGTTCGAATGTGAGAATAGTCAACCTGAAAGATTTAGAAGTACAGCTCAGCACAACTTCCGCAGTACCCAGACGGTGTATATTGCGAGCCATGCCCCCGTAAACCAGTGGCGGCGTAGCATAGGTGTCAACCCGGGGCGGTTTTCTATTGTGCACCCCCAAAATAAAACAAATACTAATCGTGCTTACACTCCATTTAACTATACTTGACATTTTTTTCAGACTTTAAACGACACTAAATCAAAAACCTTTAGCGGTAGTGTCGTTTAAAGTTTGGAAAAAAAGTCAAGTATAGATAAATGGATTATACGTAACTTTATTTTACTGAAATATCCAATAACTTTATCAAACTTTCCTGTCCTTTTCGATGGACAATAGGGAAAGTTTGGTGAGTCGCGCTTGGCTCATTGTAGATCTTAAGTCATCATCATTCAGCCACAAGAAGTCAACTGCTGGACATAGGCCTCCTCCATGGATTTCCAAAAAGAATGGTTAGAAGCGGCTTGCATCCAGCGCTCCTGCCACTCGGATGAGATCGTCTGTCCATCTTGTGGCTGGTCGTCCTACGCTGCGCTTGCCGATGTGTGGTCTCCATTCCAGAACTTTTCGGCCCTATCGGCCGTAAGTTCTGCGTGTTATGTGCCCCGCCCACTGCCACTTCAACTTGCTCATCCGGTGGGCTATGTCGACGACTTTCGTTTGTCTACGGCCCTCATCATTTCTGATTCGGTCTCATAGAGAAATTCCGAGCATAGCCTTTTCCATAGCTCGTTGCGTATGAGGCCCATAGTGAAAGACCACGTTTCAGTGCCATAAGTAATCACTAGTAACACACTCTGGTTTTTTAATTTTTAATTTTCAGTTATTGAGGTAGTTATATTGGAGCAAAATACTTTTCTGAGCTCTTATAGTACATTACTGCAGCGGCCAGCAAAAGAGGCACTGATGGACGAACGTGGAAATGTGGGCCGGGGCAAAGCCGAGGCACACATACGTGAGTCCATCAATGACCTATTTGTGGCCAAGGCCTGTATATGGTTTTTCTTAAATAATGTGCGGAAATTAAAACTATGAACTCATTCTGTTAAATTCAAGAAACTTTCAAAATCAGACGAACCACGAACGAACAACAATTATTTTTTATAAGTTACAAAAAGTTAGTTGTACCTCCTTGGTCATTGTGCGGAGTAAAATATCGTTCCATTTTTAAATAACACGACAGATATGAGTTTAGTTTGTAATTTATTTGGCCGCAAAACACAACAGTTATGAATTTTTATAGAACTTTCGGGCCGCTGCTCGCGTGTAATTGGCTATACAGCAATTTCGATTTATCTCGAAGAAGGTTGTCGAAATAATGCTCAAATTTCCAAGCATGTTTGAGAAAAGCAACTTTTATCAATTTTAATTTAGAGAAACTTCTTTCCCAAGAAGCCACTGAAACACAAATACTTAGTGAAAAAAAAAATCTTAGGCAAAGCGCTAGACTTGGAACAGACTCGGAATAGTCCCATTTTATAATAAACAGAAGCTCCACAAGGTAATCCACTGGACCGCTTCTTGGCAAGAAATGCTGGCGGCCTCAGACGTAAAATCTCCAAAATGATTTCTTCCGCAGTAAATTCGTCATAAAGTTTCGTAAGATTTGGAACTATATCCCGAAGCTCTTCATCTGTTAGCAGACGTTAGCAGAGTTTTAGGCTGATATTGAGAATGTTATCCATTGCCCTGTAGCGATGGTGTAGTTCTCCGTAAAATCTATCTAGACATTCTAACATAGCTCTCTGCAGCTCTTGGAGTGAGTTGTCATGTCACCACGTTGTCACCCCTTGGTGCTTGGCACCCGGGGCGGACCGCCCCCATCGTAAACTAACTAACGGCCAATTTCTGAATTGAGAATTTCGCTAAGTAACTACTTAACTGTAGTGCTGTCTCGTCAAATTTCTCAGAAAAGAGCCTGACAGAATGTGACTTAAGTATTTACTTAGCGAAATTCTCAATTCAGGAATCGGCCCTAAGTATAGTGCTGAGAACGAGAATGTAAGGATGACATACAAAGTTTTAAAATATGTAAGCCATTTTTGCTAAAAGTGACGTACAGAAATCTTATTATTAACTTAATTGCGGATTCACTTCCTTATTAAGTAATTGAGTTCATCAAGTACAGTGCTTACGAAAGTTCTAGTTCAAAAATAATAACAGTAATAGCTATTTTTAAAACAGCCCAAAATCTTGGTCAGGACGGTACAGCAATGAGTATTGTTGCCAGAACGGAAACCGTTTCTGGCGCACTTTTGTACAGGACTTATTTAGATTTAGCCGTGTAGCTGTGCTTTTGGCCAACTTGATTTGTGTTTCATTGCTACGTTAAGCAATGTATCTATCTATACGCGCGTACGGACGTACGCAACGTACGTCAGGCTCACGTTCTCAGTTTACGGAAGCGGCCGCTCCTCAAGGCTTTATGGAAAATGAAATGGCGCCGACGATGGTTGTCCATAAAACGCGATTTCATATCACTCACTACTTTTGTTGAAATGAAGGCTTCTTTAGGCGACTTTTTCTGAACAAAGAGTGAAATTGAATCGTCTCGTTTCGGTGAGTGAAGACGCTGATTCGGATATATTCGGCTTCAGTCGGTCGGCGATACTGAATCTCAGAGCATTAAAAGTAAAAAATTATTGCGTATTCTTATTTAATACTAGCTGACCCCGCGAACTTTGTTCCGCTTTAGACGCCATAAATGAGCAGATTTTTGATTTTACTAAATTGTTTATCAATAAAATAAGATTGACAGAAGAATCCGTTTTAAACGTCTTTTTTTTTCATCCTCTTTGACTATATTTGCAGCACGCATTCAGTCAATTCTATGTCAAATGTCTTAAGGTTACATTAAAAAAGTTTAATAATTTTATATGGTGGTTAAGCAATTTTAAATTTTCTAATTTTCCGCGCAATTTCCTTAATTTTTTCTTTCATAAGAACCTTCTCCTGATAATAACGAACAGAACAAAAAAAGAATTAGCGAAATCGGTCCAGCCGTTCAGGCGTGATGCCGTGACCAAGGGAAATAGGGATTAATTTTTATATACAGTGTGTCCCTGGATAAAGTGCAATCCCGAAAGGGGATGAAACTAGACCATGAATCATTGACTAGAAAAATATAAAAAAAAATTATTGTAGGATTTATTGGTATTTTAAGATTTTCATGTTTCATTAAGGACTCTATGTACAAAAGTATTGATTTCTTCCAAAATAATGGGTCTATTTCTTTGAAATAAAAAAAAACAGTATGCCTAATACCTGGCGATGACCATAAAATAATAAATAGTCCGCAAAAAAGTAACTATCTTGGGTAAAAAAATGTATTTTTATGAAAAAAAATGATTTTTTTTGGATGTTTATTTTAAAAAACTTCAAATTACTAAAAAAATGTGCCCTATGACTATGTAATTTTATAGCTTACTTTTATTCTTTACCATTATAGCTTCCAAATAAAAAAAAAACAATGTTCTAACTAAAAAATTGGCTAGGTAGGAGTTATTTACATTTTAGTAGGTAATAAAAGTCAGACTTTAATCACAATAACTTTATTAATAAAATTATCCGTAATTTACAATTTTGCATTTTTATTTAATGCATTAAATGTTCAAAATGGCCTCCTCGATTTCGCAAGCACATTACTGCACGAATATTAATTTGGTTAGTGGCTCTGCGAATCATTCCTGGATCATTTTTAATGTCATTTGCGCACTGAATTATTCGGTCGTGCAACTGTGCCTCGGTATTTATTGGCGTGCTGTATACTCTTTGCTTCATGACACCCCATAAAAAATAATCTAGGGGTGTCAGATCAGGTGAACGCGCTGGCCAGCCTACTGGCCCTCCTCGGCCAATCCACCGGTTCAGGTAATTTTCGTTCAAAAATCGCCGCACCTCCCGCCCATAATGTGCAGGACATCCATCCATTTGGAGATACATACGCCCACGCCGTCTCGTAGCCAGGGGAACATCTTCCATCAACATGGGTAAATTTTGTAGTAATTCTAAAAAACGTTCAGCATTTAGGGTTCTGGGTAAAATGACTGGACCAATTAAAATGTCGTCGATTAAGACTGCCCATACGTTTATTGAAAATTTTACTTGAAAAGTAGATGCCCGCTTCAATCGTGGATTTTCGTGAGACCACTGGTGCAAATTTCTGCAGTTTGTAATGCCGTCTCGGGTAAATGTCGCTTCGTCCATCCAAAAAATGCGTTTGGGAAAATTTGGGTCAGCTCTAATTTTTCTTAGAATCCACGTCGACATTACGCATCTTGGACGATTATCTACATTTTCGTGTAAATGTTGTACTCGTTGGTAATGGAAAGGATGCAATCCCTCCTTTTTCAAAATTCGCCAGACAGACGTCTTCGATATGCCATGACGCGACGCTAATCGTCTTATGCTTGTTGTAGGGTCAGCAAACAGATCGTTTAAAATGGCCTCTTCTATCGCATTATAACGACAGCTGGTTGCTCACGGCGATCTCGTGCCAAACCAAGTCCAATGTTGGAGAGCCTCCTATGAATCTCTTGAAAATTTCGAGCTGAGGGTATGAGTCTGCCCGGGAAAGCATTTATGTATGCAGTCCGAGCGACTGTTGTGCGACCATGTGACATGCCATAATAATAATGCATGTCGGCTATTTCTCGAGGTGAGAACTCTGTCAATCGCGGCATTTCGTCAACACTTAACAGCAGAACAGGAACAGTCCAAACGTAACGAACAGTAGAAAACGTAACAGTCAACAATGTAACAAAAACTTAATAATAAATCAACGGGAACACAATGCGAGAACGAGAACAGTAGTAGCAGCGGCGAGAATATCGGAGCGACTGTGTAAGTCCTGTTTCGAACCCCCTGCCACCCCTCCCCTCGCCTTCCCTCTACCTGAGTGTAGAACAAAAGGACTGCGACTGCCGAAGGGCACAGAGTAGGACGGAAACAATGGAAAAAACGGTCTCTACCTGCACGGTAACACGATTAGGCTCCACTTTAAAAGTTCGTAGATAGCGTGTTTTTTTAGTTAGAACATTGTTTTTTTTTTATTTGGAAGCTAAAATGGTAAAGAATAAAAGTAAGCTATAAAATTACATAGTTATAGGGCACATTTTTTTAGTAAATTGAAGTTTTTTAAAATAAACGTCAAAAAAAATTTTTTTTTTCATAAAAATACATTTTTTTACCCAAGATAGTTACTTTTTTGCGGACTATTTATTATTTCATGGTCATCGCCAGGTATTAGGCATACTGTTTTTTTTTATTTCAAAGAAATAGACCCATTATTTTGGAAGAAATCAATACTTTTGTACATAGAGTCCTTAATGAAACATGAAAATCTTAAAATACCAATAAATACTACAATAATTTTTTATATATTTTTTTTATATTTTTCTAGTCAATGATTCATGGTCTAGTTTCATCCCCTTTCGGGATTGCACTTTATCCAGGGACACACTGTATATAGATTACCTATTATTGTTAGTTTTGGAGTCGGTGTCAATATCGTTATTATTTTAACGCAAGAATACGCAAATTATTTTTACTTTTTAGTGCACATTATATGTTTTGGAATAGTTTTTTTGTTTGAAATCGGGTTTTTTTGTTTGTAAGTAGCACTGGAGTCCACACGGATTTTTTTTTTAGGGTTGGGCGTCCCACATCTCTTCCGGCTAAGCGGCTGATTGTAGTGACTTGGAAAAATCAGGGCAGTAGCTCATATAATGAACTTAAAAGGAAAACTATCAAAGCTAAGCAGGCATTACAAGTTAACGAGTAATAGGTGACCAACTTATAAAAGGAAAACTTCGTACTAATTGAAAATTACTTTCACGAAGTTGTTAGTTCTCTAAAGGAGTTAAAAACCCCCTCCTTCTACGGATCCTACATTGCGCGTGGCACCATACGCATTTGGCCTATTTTCTTTTATGAGAAATCTGAATTCCCAGGCTGTTACTATAGTATTCACCTCGTAAAATCCGCAGTTCGGAAATCAGCGGCAGGACACGCAATCTGCAAAGAAAAGCGCTCAAAGGAGCTGTTCCAATTCCACCTATTCGGTACGGGTGAGGAAATGCGGTATGAATAAAGCATCAGGCACGTTCGCGAAATGATTTTTCTCACATTGTGTCTCGCGAACCGTATTGTTTTCCATTGTGTCATCTGTTGGTTGTGTGCTCTGCTATAGATCTTATGCTGGAAAGTATATACGCTTTTTACCGACAGCATTTGTACAGCGTCTGAATCTCGACAACCCCAACTATAGTACAAAAAAATATTTTTGTCTTCTAAAAAAATACATATTTCGGTCTTTTTGGAAATCCATGGAGGAGGCCTATGTCCACCAGTGGATTTCTTGTGGCTGAATGATGATGATGATGTATGGGTATGGTAATAAATGCTATACTTATATACCGTTTTCGTCTGTTGTCGGTTGGTAAATTGTATTAGTAACTGTCTATCAGCGGTGTCTCTATATTTTCGTTTCATGTCAATGAGGCAGCTGACATGTATTGTGTGTCTTGGCGGCTGTCGACTTGAATTTGTTAGAACAATGCTAAAGGTCGGGAATGCTATTTATCTATCGATGTAGCCCATAAAAGACGCCCACTGTTAGGCATAGGAATGGGGAAATGCTTACATTTCTTTTGTTCTCTCTCTCAATGAGATTAGGTACAGACATGATTTCAGATGACAATAGATAAGATAAGAACTCTCGAAATCAGTTCTCCAGCCGCGGAAACCCATGTCAGATGATTTCGTTTTTTATTGAAACTTCAAGTATAGAAGCACAAAAGCCTTCAGTTCTATAATAAATTCAACGCAACAATAAAATAGACTAGAGTAGGCGCAGTTACGTACCTCAATATTGGATTATCTTAAATTCTTAGATGTTGGAACCCTGTGGCGCAGCGGTTAGCGCATCTGCCTGTCATGCGAGAGGTCCTAGGTTCGAATCGCGGTTGGGGACAAAAAAAAAGAAACGCAGGACTTGGATGTTTACATGTTTGTGACATAGCTGTTTCTGGTTCCCGCGACACAGGGTATCCTAGCGTGGGGCCAGAAGCAATGTATGTGCCTATATGTAAATGTTATTATTATGTTATTAATAGTGATTTAAAAAAAAATTAATATATGAAATATATTGTTTGGAGTTTCCTTCTCACTTATCCATGCGTAAAAGGCGCAACGGTTTTGAAAAACTTTGGCGCAAAAACCGTATCCTAGCAAATATCGAAGTCACGGGTACAAACGTTAGAATTCAAAATGAGTTTTAGTTCGAAAACATGACCATATCCCCGTTCCGCCACAGGTGCCGAAACCGGCATGTTGGGCGCGCGGCTAAAGTCCTGGATGGAGGCCCAGCTGGGCCGAGCGAAGAAGCGGAAGCAGAAGCCTTCGCGGCAGCTCCCGCCGACCACGGCCGGGCCCCCGCCGCCGCCGCACCTCTCCTCACCAGAGAGCGCCTACAGTACCGGCTACTCCACAGACGGGACATCGCCGGGGGCCCCGCCGGCGCTTACTGCACCCTTGGTGGCCCCGCCGCCCCCTCCCGCACCGCCAACCACGCATCTGTATCATGAGCCGGCGAAGGTAATACGCTTCACTGTTTAAACTTTGTCACCACCTTAGCCTCGGCACCGGCTATTCCGCAGACGAGGCCTCACCGGGGGTCGGCACTCATTGCACCCCTAGTAGCCCCGCCGTCGCCCACCACGCATCTGTATCATGAGCCGGTGAAGGAGAGGCGCTATACTCTTTCCACAATATCTTTAGCCGCAGTACCGGCTACTCCACAGACAAGACCTCGTCGGATCCCGCCGAGCGCTCCCGAACACATCTACATTATGAGCCAGCAAAGGTGAGAAGCTTTTCTAGCGTGCAACTTGAAAGCAGTTGGGAATTCAAGAGAGGTGAATGGACTAGATCTTAGAAAAAAATATTTTGTTTTTTTTTCTCAACGTAGCATCAACTCTCATATACCTAATTGTAAAAGACAATAAATTGAGATAATTTTTGTGCATCCATATTTGTGGAGTCAAAATTCCTACTTAAATAAGACATTGGCAATAAAACATTTTTAAGAGCAACTGGAAGCGACATACTATTTCTGTTAAATCGGTACGATCTTTAACGCTAAGCTATTTATAAAAGTTACCAAATGCAACACTTACTCTTCCGGAAAATTCTTGAAGAAAATACTCGCTTTTCCTCCACCGAATTGTGTCTTAACATGTTCCACACGTTTCGGGAAAAGTATAATAAAGCAGAGGTTCGGAACACCCGACAGTCATCCATCACTCATACGGGTCTCGGGGGTAGCAACTAAAATATGCATGCAAAGCGGTCTAGTTGTGTTACGTGAATGGGAGGCGATTTTTTACAGCTTCAAAGAAGTGCGTGTCTGGCATAAGTTTAAACTAGAACGTTACAAACATTGAAACCAAAATACTAGCGGGACATACATACATACGTAAGCTCACGCCTATATCCCAGAGGGGTAGGCAGAGACCAAGGAGTTCCACCTGACACGATCCTGACGAATCACTTTTGCTTCATCCACATTCATTACCAATACGAAATACGAATTTAGTTATACTCGCGGTGTACCAAATTATTTCCGAAAACACAGAACGAAATTCAAGCACCCTTTTGAACTCTATTACAGTAGTGACAAGTAGGAACTCTACTACATATCGTAGCTATACTGTGAAGGAAAACATTGTGAGGATATCCGAGTGTCTGATACTTTCACCTACCTTAGCGCTTCAAGCCGCTAATCCGCTGTGGGCATGCGTGGCTACTAAGCTCATAATCCAGAGAGATTATGAGAGAAATAAAACCTTAAAGTATTTGTGTGGAAGGATATGGGACCTATTGTAGGGGAGACCGGGGATAGTTGACTAATTTTTTACTAAATCATACATATTTTTTGTGTTTTCATCCATACAGACAAAAAAATCGCATAGAAGAACTATTAAACTAATAAAAACAACAAAACATTGTTCATTATTAAATATCATCATCATATTTAAATGCATTTTATAGAACATCAACTCTTAGTCAATCTACCCCGGAACCACTTCATTCATTGTATTCAAAACACACTTTTGTTCTGTTGTCGTCTGTAATTGTCTCTACAATCGCTCTTTGCTTAACAATTTCGCAGAATGTTATACGTTCAATTAGCAGAAAGGTTCCAACGCACAACATGGTCATTTTTGAGTTAAATATACGAAAATGATCACTATGCTCTATACTTTAAGAATCAAAGACTTGCACAGCGAGCCGATGAGTATGTGCAAAGTTATGGCACATGGTAGTCATCCCACATATAAGGAGAGCGTAAATCATCTTAAACCCAAAAACTCAAATGTCTCAAAGCTCACTTTGTGTGGGTTGGAACCTTTTTGCTAAACTACGTCCTATTGATGTAACTACGAAGGTATTTGATGAAAATCCATGCCTAACTATTGCTACAGCTACTATAAGTTGGGATACGACGGCTTACGTGGTGCGGTGTTTTATTTAATTAATCAACCCGACCGCATAGATTGATTAGATCAGGGAACTCATTTATCTAACAATAGTCCCCTACGCGGAGCCTCTATGTGCTACGAAACATAACATTGAGTCTTCTAACCTTTCGTTAATATCTAAGTGGAGTCAGTGGAAACAAAAACATACATTTATTTGAGGTCAGTGAATAACTCGTTTCCTGTAAGGTGTAGCTGGGGCCCGTTTTATACTCGTAGATAGATAAAACATTTATTGGGCTTATAGACACACACATAAAGGTTACATACATATACAAATATTATAATAGTTTAATTACGCACAATACATGGAACTTACAAACTTATAACTTAAATATATCTTATAAATGTGTACATCATAGTAAAGATCCACTTCAAATAAGCAGATACTTAACTGATTTTCATAGCTACAGCCATTGGATGTGAGAACGGCCGTGATCAAGATGTTATTATATTATTAATTCACTAAGATTCACTAAGTTTAAGACCATATAAATACATTACTAGCTGATCTGGCAAACGTTGTTTCGCCTTATAAATTATTTCTAGGGATTATAGTTTAAAAAATTGAGGTGATTCTAGGGATTATAATTTAAAAAACCACCCTTATATTTTAGGGATATGACAAATAGGTATCAACCTATTCTCAGACCTACCGAATGCACATATAAAATTTCATCAAAATAGGTTGAGCCGTTTCGGAGGAGTGTGCACATTAACACGGTGACACGAGAATTTTATATATTAGAACATAATATTGTTATGTACTAATAAGGCCTAATAAAAGTAAGACTCATGATTTACTATGATAATTAGACGTATATTGTAAACTCACTTATTAATAAAGACTCAGCTACGCAATGTACATCGTATAGTCACTAGCCTCTGGCTTTGTCTGATATAATTAATTTCCAGTAATATTTTGTTTCCACTTATCACCGCTAGATGGCTCTGCGACATGTCTACATCGCGTTATGTTTGTTTCCATGTGAAGTTATAAATTCGAGTCGTGAAAGTAGTTCGGCCTTCCTTGTCTTGGGGAGCATAGTGCGCAGTGATCGTAAAGTGAGAGCACTGATGCTGACACCAACATGTTTTACATGACTGCCCGCGCCCGGCTGCCGTGAGGGAGACCGAGCGCAATTTTTGAATGGCTCTTTTACTTCATAAAGAGCTAGTTACGTTTCGAAATTAAAATTTAAATTAATTTATCTTAGACATTTACGCAGGCTTCAAATAAACTCAATCAGTCTTATATTTATGATATGTATATGAAATACTATGTTTGGAATAGTTCTTTGAGTAAAATGCTACTGAAGCGCTGTGATAAACCGGACAGAGAAATAACTCGCAGAATAAACGTTGTTGTAAAATACAAACTCTCATAAGGTTATTTTAGGAATGGCCCAATGATTACGTTAGTAATTTAATAAAAGAATCTCGGTCCCAGTGCTTCTTTTCGGACTCCTCCAAAACGGCCTCACCAATTTTTGTGTTTTTTTTTGTTGTATACGCTCAGAGCATGTCGTGGCTAACTCATATTACAAGACAACGTTTGCCGGGTCACCTAGTAATCCTGTAATATACCGATTTGATTTCTGTATTTAACATTATTTGATGTGCTGATCCAATCATAATGTAATTATTATTAATAAAATAAATAAAAGTTGATATTTTGGTGTGCCGTTTAATAGTGCCTACTCCTTATACGTATAATGCCAGTAAAAAATAAGCTAAAAAAATATCTTAAATGATTTACAAAGTTCCCACGCCCACACATCATTATGGGCTTTCAGGCCTCAAACGTCATATTAAATGGAACTTTTTAAATTTTAAGATAAACAGACTCTTGCTGTCCTTCCAACTCGAGTTTTGAATACTTACCCAAAGGTCGACTCGTGACCTAAGCCGCTTCCCGTAACTCGAGCGTAACTTTTCCCATTTCTAGGAAACAAACTTCTCAAAGTGGGACCGAACAACAATCCAATTCAATTAACCCCCAATCTCCACCCTCTAACTCTTAAGGCACGTTCCGGACGTAGGTATACCTATAGTTTAACACTGGTCACGCTTAAAAACTCGAAGTAGGGTACGCGCTTGGAGTGCTGTTATATGACAAGGACGTTTATTCAGTTTCTTCCGGAAATTTAAAGATAAAATTATACTTGACCACGGTTTCTGGTACACTAACAATTGGGTACCAAGTTGACAAAACGTCACATAAGTTTTGAACGGAATTTTGTATGAAAATACCGAATTATGACGTCATATTTCAGAGCACTCTTTTTATGTTTCATCTATTTAAAAATAACTAACGATACATTTTAAACTCAAAGAGATACATTTTCCGAAAGATTATGTAATTTTTGATTTAATCGAGCATATCAAATAATTTATTGTTCGTCGTGTCGCCTACCGAATTAACCATTAACATCTGAGAGTTCACCAAAGAGCATACGAAAGAACAACTGACAGATGTTGACAAATATTTTATTGAAATTTTAACTATAAACCGGAGAAGTCCCTTAAATCCAGTCAAAAATCCGCAAAAACACGTGTCAAAGATTCAACAATTCGACGATTCAAAAATGAGATTTTTATAACAGATTTCAGCGATAATTCCAAATGTTTGTATGGGGGAATAAAAATTGTAATCTTCGAGTCAGCCTGTAAACTAACTTCACGCTGAAAGGAAAAAATCACTTGCGTTCGAATAGCGCTTCGGCCCGATTTTTTTCCAGTGTGAAGTTTTTTTTTAATTTGCTTTTTGATCGTGTTTAAAAATCTTTTTAATTCATTCTTAAATATAGCTACCCTTCAGCATTCAGCTCAATTTGCATCGAAAGTGTCATTCAAAGAAAGTTTACTTCTAAAACGGTTGTTCATTTCTTAGGGAGCTTCAAACTGAAAACATACATACACACACTCAGGCCTGCACCTCAGAGGGGTAGGTAGAGACTGCCACCTGCCACGATCCTGACAAATAACTTTCGCTTCATCAACATTCATTAGTCGTTGCACGCACCCACGCCGGTTTCTGGTACTTTTTAACTGAAAAAAACGCCTAAAACCAGCCCTTTCAGTGCCAAGATTGCAAAGGAAATTCTTACCAAAACAACCCTCGCAGCGCCGCTCGAGCATCGGCGTGCGGCGCGTGGCCGAGACGCCGCTAGTCTGCGGTACCCCGTCGCCCCGGCCTCGCTGCAGGATCCGCACCAACCCCTGGCTTGGGGCCACGTCCCCGAGCGCGAGGCGCCGCGCCCACCCCGTCCTGCACCAAGCGTCTCTGCCCTGCCAACCCGCGCCACAGCAGGCAGCTTACCCTCTCGAGCCACACAAGTTTGGGCCCAGGTGAGTGAATTGGGATCCTAGCAGCATGCTAGCACTCGTGAATACGAGTGTTTGGCTACAATTTACAGTAGATTCCAGGTTTTAAAGATTCACCAGAAATACCGGCAATTAATTGTTAAAACATCCAAAACGAGCAGTTGCGAATAGCCAAGTAAGGCGTCGGTCTAACATTATTCTAACCACTGGTTTCTGGATGGTAAAACTCCTTTCTGCTTGGATCTCTCCGATTCGCGAAGGCTCGCAAACAGGTCTGCATTTTCCTGTACCGTATTTAGTATTTGTCGAGCAGGATTTTTTTCTTCGGTGTAGGGACGTATCGCTTCTCAGGAAAATATTTTCGCCTCTGCAAGCGCCTGTTATTTACGCCGCAGTCTTCTCGATATGTGAAATTATGAAATAATATCCCAACGAGCTCTATAAGAAATGCTAATCCAAGCATCAGTCACAACCGATTGGCTCATCGAGCCAATCGGTTCACTTTGGAATCAAGTAATAGATATATTCTAGCGATTTATTCATTGAACATTAAATGGATATGAGACATCACTGAACATAGTATAAGTATATTTAGTACACTCTTCAGTACATATTTAAAGCAAACTTAGACGTCTCATTGCTGTTTAGAATGTAGGGTAAGTTGATTAGTATTGCCCTCTTTTTTTATCATAATCTGATTTACTAATCAGGTTTTGTTGAAATACACAGTACACCTTACGCCTAGGTCACGGTGTTGTATCGAGTTCCGCTCAAAGCCTTTGTTACCTAGTTAACTACGCTTGTGGAAGTTTTTCTTTCTCTAACTAAAATTTCCTTTTTTTCTCTGTGCTAACATTTAAGAATTATTATTGTAGAAGAGTGCAGAAAAAGCAATATAATATACCATGAATATCTTAAGTGTTACTTTATTACCGTGAGTTTAAAAGTAAGCTCAATATTTTCCTGCCGCTATGCGATCGAGCTACTTAGATACTTAGGCCGACTTTCACCACTTCTTAAGTGATAAATTAAGTACCTAGCCATTTTAATTTAAATTTTTAAGAAGACGCTACTTCAAGCTACAATGTTGTTTTATGAAAGTGGTGTCAGTCACTTCATCTCCAACATTACCAGATCCCCACTTCGCTCGCCGCATCGCTCCCCGTACTACCGCGGCGGCGCATCCAGTGACGAGGAATGCCGTCATGTGCGCGCGCGCAGCCGCGAGACCGCCATCTTGTCGGACGCCGACATCGACAGCGATGGCGACACGGGCCTCGACGGCGGGGACGAGGACGAGCCGGACGACGACACCGCATCGCCGAGCCGGCGCAGGGCTCGGCGGCGCCGGCCCCCGCGCCGACCACCGAGATCTGCAGGTATTAGGGACCTGCCTCACCTTGACGCCATGGCCACGTCGTCAGCGACCGTATCCAAGCAGTTAGTATTGAAATGTATGGTGCCTACGTCACTTGGCGACTGTTGGCGACGTCGCCATTCAATACAAACTGCCTGGATACGTGGCTGGTGACGTCGCCATGGTGACCCAGTGAGGCAGGGCACTTAGAGCGTTGGATAAACTACAGGCCAAGCCGATATCCGTAGAGTAGCCTATCTCAGGAGTACAAAATATTCACTAACAAAACGATGGAAGTTGAGATTGAACAGCAGACGAGCAGACCAACTTGGTTGATAAGGATAATTATGATTTGATCCGAACTGGGTGTATTTCGATTATTGTGATGTCCTTGACTGGTCACCATAGCAGAAGGCATCCTACATTAGGACATTAGTGATTATGTAGCGTGGAAGTGATTATTATTTTAAAGATAGATAGGTAGAGGCCACTCCATTTTAATATACATTCAAATCTAAGCCATTACGATAAACCAATTTCATACTCGTATGTATACTAAGTATCTAGACTGTGATTTTATTTATTTAATATTGGGAAGACTAGCATCACATAATACCGATTAACATATAATTTAAACATACCAATTCTAAGTCTCCACTATTAGAAACAACTTAAGCACTTTAAGCAAGCGCACAAATGACAGCTTTAAGTCCAAATACTACATTATAAATTAAATTTACTCCTAACACCTGAAAAAATCTGCACTAAGCGATGTAACGTGTTGTAAATTCCGCCAGCATAATATAAAACTAAAATTAAATTTAATCACTAAAAGAAGTCAAAATTCAGCTTTCAGAGGGTAGTCCAGTTTGCGCACCCGCCCAAATAGCACCTGCACAAATAGCACCTGGCCTATTCCAGATCGGGCACCTATTGATATTTTTGGCAGGTGCTGTTAGTGAATTCAAATGCGTTTATTCTGCCAAAAATATCAATTGGTACCCGAGCTATTTAGGCGGGTGCGCAAACTGGACTACCTCATGCACCGTACATTGGCACATAAAAACAATATACTGTTATTCGTTTCTTCAGTACATTATCGTAGATTTGAATGAACAAAACAAACCTTGTTCTTTGACCAAACTACGTAGCTTTTAACTATTTGTTTGACGTTTGGGTTGGGCTCGGCAAAATGTCGATCTATTTGTTTATTCAGTGACCTCAGACTTCGTCTCATCCTATCTTGACGCGAGTCGCAACGTATCCAATTTCCAGGCGCGACGCCGCCGCGCGCCCGCCGCCGGCACGCGCCCCCGCCGCGCGACCGCGACCCCCTCCTCGAGGCCGACCGCGAGGCCGAGCGCAAGTACCGGGAGCTCATCCGCGAGGCCGAGAAGCTCCTCGTCTCGGTCTCGCGCGCCCCCCTCGAGCCCCCGCACAACCCCCGTGTGCGGGAGCTGAGAGAGGTCGAAGCCCCCCGCAGGAGCCCCGAGCGCACGCATATTACGAACTTCATGCGGGCGAACTCGCCCGAGCCGCCGCGAAGGCTGTCGCCGGTAGCTAAGAGGTAATTATGCTGCGGCCAAACTTGAAGGCGAGATTCGTGTTCGCGTTGTCGCGACAAAATTTCGTGTTCGCTCTACGGCGAAGAGCTTGGCCACATCAAATAAACCTTCGCTACGTCGCGACAATCTAGAACGTTGCTAAATTAATTTTGCCCTTTGATGTGCGGTATTTTACCGACAGCAGCGCGAAGGGTGTTTGTATTCGCGATAGGACGAATTTTTTGGCCAGACATGTCGCGACCACGCAAATCTTCGCGTTATCGCGATAGTGTGGCCGTACCATTAGTACTAGTTATTTCTATATTAGTATAGTAAAGTACGGACCGGACGTAGAAGTGTGGGCCGACCCCCAGCTAGATGGCGTGACGACATCGACAAGGCAGTAGGAAAGACCTGGAGAAGAACAGCACGAAACCGGAACGACTGGCACTTGCATCAAGAGGCCCTTGTCCAGCAGTGGATATCGACGGGCTGAAGAAGAAGATGGTAAAGTAAACAGACTTGGCCTCCAAAGGGTGGCGTCGAAGGCCATAGTACAGGTTTTACCTAGTTTGGCTTTCGACGTGTCATGACGTATTTAGAATACACCTTAAATAAATAAGCTGAATATTTTAAGTAAGTACCTATGTTATAAAGTTATCTCTATATTCAGAATCACTCGTAGCCTGGGCTGCCTGAGTGATCTTAAACGATCACTGAGGTTAAGCAACATACGGCGCGTTCAGTCCGCAGTTCCGGACTTGGCCCCCGTGGTGGAGTATGGCCTATACCTTCCTCAGGGAAGAGACGTATGTTGCTTCACCTTAGTGATCGTTTTTTTTAAGATCACTCAGGCAGCCTAGGCTACGAGCGATTCGGCGATGTGCCTGTATTTTTTTATTTTTATTAAAAACTGACCAACGATTGACCCCGATCTCACCTGATGGTAAGTGAAGATGGAGCCGACGATGTTCCTCGTTGGTTCAGTAAGAGCCTATTCACTCTAGCCTTAAAGGCACCCAAATTGTACCTTTCCGGAAAAACAGAGGAAGGGAGCGAATTCCATTCCTTAGCGGTGCGCATTAGAAACGACGAGGCGAAACGCTTCGTGCGCACAAAAGGTGTATGTTAATGTTTATACCTTGCTTTCTTCCAGGTCACCGCTGGCCGTGCCCCCGCCGCCGCCAGTGATTGCGAGGGTGACGCACCACCAGGTCGTGCAGCCGCCCTCGCCAACCGACAGGCCGCACTCGGAGCCGCCCAAGCGAAAGGCTTATGCCAGGCACGAGGTTTGTGAGGCTTATGCGAGGCACTCATCATCATCAACCCATTATGTCCCCACCGAGGGGCACGGGTCTCTTCCATGAGGAAGGTATAGGCCATACTCCACCACGGGGGCCAAGTCCGGATTGGTGGAGGCTTGTAAGACTAGTGGCTGGTCTTACTGTCAGAAGTTTTCAAGACGCCCCTAAAGGCCTCTGACTTGGCTTAACGACTGCCATCTATCGACGGCAGCCGGCACCAACTGCTTAACGTACCTTGCGAAGCACGGAATCGCTCGGAAAAAATGCCACTGGCGTTAGTCATAGACGGTGACCCATCCATAGACTGAACGCGCCGTATGTTGCTTAACCTTAGTGATCGTTCAAGATCACTCAGGCAGCCCAGGCTACGAGCGAGGCACTCATACCTAATTTGTATTAGCTTGAAATTGATTTGAGAAAAGATGGTCAGAGTGGAGTTTTTTTTCGCTGCCTTTTTCTCCACTACAGACGGCCCTAAGGCAGCGGCTAACATTATACATAACTGTATGTACATTGGCATTCAACAAGCAGAATGTAAATTCTTTACGTTGAAATAAAAAATTTTGAATTTTGAATTTGAATTTGAATTTGTGTTATTCTCTATGTTTTCAACGTGCGTGCAGGCAACGGCTAGTGAATGTCGATGAAGCGAAAGTGATTTGTCAGGTTCGTGGCAGGTGGCAGTCCTTGTTCTCTGCCAACCCCTCTGGGATACAGGCGTGAGCTTATTTTTGGCCCAATTAAGGCTGTTCCTATATGGAGCATTCTGTCTTGCTCGCAGTTCAACATTTTTAGTGATTATAATGTAATATAAAAAATGAGTAAACTTTTGATCAGTGCTCTGAGAGTTTAATGTAATGAAATTACGGACATTTTAAATACGTTGATGTTTCACTTTATTTAGTTTCTAATAAAGAAAAAAGAAAATTCCAAATGTTTAGTTGTGGAATAACATTTACTCAATCAGAAACTTAGAAAAATGTCTTGAGCTGTTGCCGGTTTAATCACAACTAATAAAAACAGAATGAAATAAATATTTATCGTGGGCTCCCATTCAACAAACGTAATTTTTTTTACCGTTTTTTGTTCTATATTGCCGTCATTACGGCGACAGAAATGTTGAAATGTTCACAGAATATGTAATTGTATATTTAATTAAAAATTAATAATTCAATTTAAATAAAACAAATATTTAGTGGAGGCTCTCATACAACAAAGTTAATTTTTTGCCGTTATTTACTCTACATAATATATTAATAATGGCAACAGGCGGCAACAACGTTTCGCGCATGAAATGTTCCACGAATTGAACAACTACGGCGTAGTATGTTTGAAATGTTCCACTAATTGAACAACTACGGCGTAGCATGTTTGAAATGTTCCACTAATTGAACAACTACGGCGTAGCATGTTTGAAATGTTCCACAAATTGAACAACTACGGCGTAGCATGTTTGATCTACATCGCTGCGTAGCACGTTCTAAAATTGAAAAAAAGAGAAAAAGTCAATGATGTATAACAACTAGCTGATTACAGTAATCAGATATTTATATCAACATGAATTTACACACTGTTTGATATCAATGTTAATGTATTCTGCTTCGAGTCGGTAGTGGAGAGGAAGGCAGCGAAACATTCATTTGCACTCATATTATATTTTGTAACCTTAATGGTAGAGAAGAGAATGATTTTATTATAATAATTATATTCCGAAAAGGGGGAAACAATTGTGCTGATGTTGCGAAAAACTTATAAGATGTTTGCAAAGTCTCCACCAAGGAAAATAATTTCTTAATGAATCCTTATCTAAAAAAATCAATCCCTATTTGAAATTTAATCATCACACATCATTATTATATATTTCTTGTTGCTGCAATCTAAATAAGGTTTTGCCCGACCTGTTTGTAACTTATTCTTGCATTCAAAGTGTCAACCAAATGGTCACGGGCTAGGAGTTCAAGCGCAAATTACGAATCTTTTTCCCCATTAGTTCAAGCAAGAGGTACCGGTAACTCGGGATCTCGGGCAGGTGCCTACCATGCGAGAGGTCCCGAGTTCGAATCCCGGCTGGAGACAAAAAAAACCCAAGGTCTTGGATGTTTAAATTTTTGTTATGTCACTGTTTCTGGTTCCCACGACACAGGGTATCCTAGTGTGGGCCAGAAGCATGTATGTGCCTGTATGTAAATGTTTATGTTTTTGTTTGTTTGTAACGAGGTGCATTTGCCTCGTTGCCTTTTTATTATTTTCGGCCACCTACTATTCCAAATTTAATTAGTATTTGACTTTTGCTGCAGTGTTCGGACGTATCTGGCTCAGATTATCCTCAGATTCCATCCAAGCTGCACCTAAACGTCATTCACTTTCTGTTTTTCACGACCCGGAGTATCTTATTCTCAATGTTATTATATAAATCATCATAAAATATTTAAAAAAGGCACATATTTGTTATGTGCCTTTCCTTTACATTATAAATAAAACTTAATTTTGGCGTGCCCCTGGATACCCTCTTTTACTACGGATCGCACCCCTACCTAACCTACCGTGCGACATGTTCTTTACTTCCAGGTCCTGCAAACGCTTGAGGGACTTCGAAAGAGCCTCCAACAACAGTCAGCTTTGTTGGCTGTGCAGCGCACTCGACTGGACTCTCTCTAGTTGAACCGGTAGTTTCAGAAAGAACATTAGTCCAAATTTTGTGTGATTGACTTATTGTTGTCTATGGTATCCTTGAGGGTAGATCTACAGATCCCTATAGAAAGTACATTAGTCTAATGAATATCAGTTGAACCACGTGTACGTACTACGTCTCAGTAGACGCAGAAACAACATTAGTCCCACTGAGGGGTCAGTTTTTTATGTCTCCTGAAAAGAAAGCAGATTGTGACTAATGTTCTTTCTGAAACTACCGATTCAGTTGTCATAGGCTCCCTCTACTCACAGGACTCAATTCACTGCAAAGTACTAAAACATCTGAGTGGGACCTTTTCGACCGTCATGCAGAACTAAGTTCCCACTTATCCGTACTCTACTATCGGAATTTAACAAATGTAAGCATGCTATTGTTGCTCGTATACACAATGAAACTTATTAGCCATGGTTGTCTATACAGTAGCGATCAATATTGCTTGTATTTGTCAGATTGGTAAACTCTGGGGTTTCACAATAGACCGATGGTCTATTGTATGGTATATAAAAAGCTGTGACTGTTGTTATAGTCGGAATCTGCCCGGGACCGATAATCACTGAATTTCATGTCTCCGCTATGAGATTATAGGAATACTTAACGCTTAAGGTCCCATCCAGTTCAAGATTCACTGCATTTTGTTTTTATACAAATCAATGTTTGTGATCACGAGATGACTTTTTAATTCAGTTGAGTGTTGGATTGGAACAGACTGTGGAGCAGTATTTTATATTCTTATAAGTACTTCGACCCGTCCCCGCCAAACCTGTAGCTGTTGTAGATATATTTACCTTTTGTACCTTCCTTCACTTAGTCAAAGTCTTATAGGCTGGGTTTATGGGTCTTTTTTCTCTATCTCCCGAAGTAAAACTTTTACAGAAATCAACTTAATTTCTCATCGTTTTTAGGTTGCAATTTGAGCTTTAGAATGTCATAAGTTGCAGAATCTCTTTCTCGCTGTGGCATGCAGAATGAGACGGTGTACAGTCGACAGTACATCATCCTATACACCCATGCACTCTACTCCGTTGCATTACGGGCGGCTTTGCAACAAAAATGTGGAGGTTGACGTGCTGTCGACTGTAGGTAATAAAATCAAATAAAATTCAATGATCACGTGGAGAAAAGTTAACATGATCAGGTGTGTCCTCATCAGTACTCCATCAGCGATGACTTTCCGAGAATCACACTAATGTTGTTTTCATCCAGTAAATCATCATGCTCACTAAAATGGCGCTAGCTGCATTAAATTACTTAACAAAAACATGATTATCAATACACCTAATAAAAAAAAAAAAAAAAAAAAAAAAAACTCACGCCCATTATCCCCGAGGGGTTAGGCAGAGGCACCAATTACTATAACTGGGCCCACGTTTTGCCGAGTTTATTAGTTTTTCTCTCAATACACCTATTGAGAGAAAAGACCCAGAAATCTTTAGTAGGTATCTAAGTAGTTACTCCTTTCTTTTCTCTAGTCCCTCCATTTATTCTAGTCTAGAGCCATCTAGTCATTAACCTGTAACTAGCCAATTAGTTAGTGTAGCGTCTTGTTACTGTTTCGTATTTACATAATTGGCGAGGCCATTTCATTATCTTCCAATAATAATTTAGATACATTTATTGGTATCAAGTAGTTAGAATTAGACGGTGGTAAGGCCAGCAGGACTGGGAAAGAAAATATATTAGTTCAGGATTATTCCTTGGCGATAGGAGAGTCATTGTTATTAAAGCTGATGAGTCCTTTAACAATAATAATGACTTGTATATGTAGACTTATCAATGATCTTTAGCGAATTCTTCAGTGATCCTAAGATGAGAGCACTCGCTTCCAATGTTTTGTGTCTTCCAATTTTTGTAAGCGGATTTTTCCGACTTGTGAATTGAAGACTGACGCTTCTAAAAGGTATACAATAAAATTAAATTCCAGTAATAATATAAAGATGAAAATTATACTTCTAAAATCATTAATTAAGAAATCTCCGCAATTTTAGGAAGTACCCAACTGTTTGGAATGGTTTATGATCATCCAGCCTTATACGCCCTACTCTAGAGTACAGGCTTCCAAATGCTCTGATACATGTAAACCTCAGGCATCATAACGAATGAAATGGGCTTATTTAAAGCTAAAAATGATTTCATATTTGAAGGAAGTAGTCTGTAACAGCCTGTTTCAAAAATAA
The DNA here is from genome assembly GCA_947310845.1 of Yponomeuta plumbellus. Lineage (NCBI taxonomy): Eukaryota > Metazoa > Arthropoda > Insecta > Lepidoptera > Yponomeutidae > Yponomeuta > Yponomeuta plumbellus. The sequence goes on along the minus strand of OX371193.1, from coordinate 18,484,237 downwards.
CTTCATTCTCCAGCAAATCTGCCGCGCCTGCCACCGTAACATACAGGTTAGATGTTGAGTAGCGTTCTTGTAGCCAATTAGAGTAGCAAAATAGTACGATCGCTGAGTGGATACACATGTTGGGCTCTACCGTTTTGTAATACCAAAAATGTTTAAAACATACTTCTACTAACGTACCTTTAGATAAACCTAGCAGCTAATCTAAAGTGAGTGTCTTATGATACTCGAAATTGTTTAAGGGTCATAATCTTTATTTGTAATACGACCTTCCAGTTTGGTACCATATAAATGGTGTTATATAACTAGGTACTTAGGTAAAATATTTTTTTTCTCTAAAAGTAGCACAGAAACTGCGTCTAATAAACATTAAAAGTTAAACCAGAACCAAAAATTGAAAGAGCCAGTTTAAATAACCGCATGTTATTATTTCATCCAAGTCTACAGTACGGATGGATATGGCACCTGCCTTTGTATTACGTAGGTAACTTTCCACTCTATCGCTTTAATTAGCATTTCGACGAATTCAAAGTGTTGACGAATTCGGAGTAGGCTAAATCAGACCACTCCATACAGTGGAGGACTGACGTGGCCCCACCCCAGGTGTGTGGACATTCGGCGATCGGATAGCTGTCCCCCATTCCTTTGATTGAATAGCTATTGGGTAAGGCGTGCCGTTACCGGTACCTTTAATGTAACTTGTAAGACTGCTATTATACACATGTTTACTCGTTGGTACCTACTGCCGCTGGGTGTTGTTTGAAATGAAGGATGGTGGTTCTTCATATCCGGCTAGATCAGTGATATATGAGTCGCTTAATTATGCTCTTTGTCCGACTTACGCCGCCAATGAAATGTCACCTAAATAGCAATGAGGCGTTTTCAGAAGACTAAAAAAAATATTACGGCTGTCAAAGGAATGCAATTTTGGACCTCAGCCCAATAGCCATGTGTGACACATCATACCAAAAAAAAACTAACATTTTCAATAAAATATAACTACATTTGGCTGTTGGCGTCATAGTAACTTTTGTTCAGCTCGCTGAGACCTATTTTATGAAAACGGCTCATTTAAATTGAATTTTGTGTAGTGCATGTCGGCATTAGTACTCGCATAGTTCTCTTATACTGGGTGTTTCAGGAAGAAGAACAACTCAAACAGTCTTCGACCGACCGACACTGCGAAGTAACATAAAATATTAATTTTGAGTAGCAGTTCTATACTAGCATATTTTGATAATGTGCTCTAGCGAATGTATGACAGAATTGAATGTTCGCAGAGTTGCTTTCATAATAAAATTTGATGCACCTTGTATTATCTACAAGCAAGGAACATCACAATGCCCGATTTTTCCCCTATTTCAAACAACGCCTACGCAAGTTTGTGTTCCATCTAGGGACACCCCCTATTTTTGTTAGTGCAATTTTGGAGGGAGCGCCTCGCGCCCTCTCTCCAGCTACTTGTAAATATTATCCCGTTTATGGTATGTACCTAATTATTGTTCTTTTATTATTGTAAGTATAAATAAGATTTATACGTTTAGTTGAGTTTTTAATAAAAATATTACGGGAAAATTCGACCGAATTTAATTTTCGTTAACCTCTTGACTTCCTATGACCGACTATAATATTATGCACAAATATTTTCTATGATTAGGCATGTTGTTGTTAAAGGCACACTTGACAAACAGTTTTGTCATAGAAATTGCCTTAAATACACTAAAACAAAATCAGCCAGTTACAAAATTGTAAAAAGTTTAGGACCTACATAGCTACTATGATAAAAATTTGTACTTGCCTTAAGTTATTGGTTTTTTCAGTGATGTTTTAGCGGCCAGAGCTCCATAAAAGGTTCTAATTTTGGTCGCTAAAATATCGCTAAAAGATAGTTACTAAAAGTATAATTTAAATTTCAATAACAACTATGATGATTGCAAGCTTTGCAGAATTTTTTAGAAATATTGTTAAGGCAATTTTCATGCAAAATCGTCCTGAAAAGTATTTTAGATTTGTAGTTCACACTCGAAAATAAAAAATCAATAAAAGTGCCAGAAACGAAGCTAGCGACATCTACATTTCATGGTGGCTAATTATGATACCGACCTTTTGACGAGAAGACTGTGACTACGAAATCAATACAGAACTACGATTTAGTACTCTCAAACAGCAAATAGATGGCGGTAATTAAATATTTTTTGGATATAAGCAAATAAGTAAAAATATGTGTCACACGTCAGGGTAGCAACACAAATAAAAAATAAACTTCAGATGAAAATAAGTAAAAAAAGAAAGCTTTGGAGGAGCTGGGATTTGAACCCAGGACTTTCAGCATGCGAAGCAGACACTCTACCACTGAGTTACACCCCCATATCATAACTTTACGAAATTAGTCAACATTTTCTTGTAGCAATGACGTAGCATACCAGATGAACTTTTTTGTTGATGAACATAGTCAACCGACAGATCGGTTTTTGATGACTTCTATTTAATTAGGTACCTGCGTTTGTTGATAAATGGAATTGTGCGAAAATATTTATGTAACTACAGTCTATTTTTTGAAGCAAACGACTAAGTGTCAACATGTTAAAAATTTGGTTTTTCAATATGCCACATTTATAACACTGCATAATATTTAGCAAAGTTATACAAAACGATATGCCTAATAAATACCATTAAGCAATTAACACAATAACACTGTTATTACCTGATTTATCCCCCACTTGCAGTTTATTTAACTAATATTTTATTTTATCATGAAAATACCATTTGCTTAAGAGATCCATGCCCCAAAAAATACCTAAAATTTCAGTGGTCCTCAAATAAAAGCGATCCTACTGCTGCCAAATATGTTCGCAACTAGGAAAGATGACGAACTTTTGTTTAAAGGCCGATTATGATCGACTATTTTATGCTAATGGGCTATAGGTCTGTTATCTAAAGCTGGCACGTTCACAGTACTCACACTTATGCAATTTCACTATACAGGATGTTTAAAAATATATGATTTTGATTCAAAATGCGACTCTAGTTTAAGTGTAGACTAGAGTTAGGTTTTAGTGAGATAGGTGCGTTGTAGATAAATAAATACAAATATATGGGTTACTTGTTATAACATATTTTTAGCAAATTCGAGCGAAAAGTATTAAAAACAAGGTGGAATCAATGGTCACAAAATAGTTTTAAATTTCAATAAATTTTCACATGAACAAAAATAATTTCACCTAAGAAAATCTTTACCAAAACAGAAAATAATTATCCCAGAAATCCTCAACATTTTTAATTGTTTTCGTCATCCGACAGACCTTACAACAAGAAATAATTCATGTTTGTTTTAAAACATTATTACGCGTATGTATGGACTAAAACATAAGTAAAATTATGTTGAATAGAAACAAAAGTTCTTGTTTAAATCTAGGACGAGTATCAAACTGTTTGGGCTGTACTACTTGCAGCTGAAATACCTAAGTTTGACAGTCAGAGTGTGGCCATATGAAGAATTCAAAATAAATCGCGTCCCAGGACTCGCTTGTCAGATTCTAGTAACTTTTATTCAGCTCGCTGAGACCTATTCGATGATGTATCACACATGGCTATTGGACTGAGGTCCAAAATTGCATTCCTTTGACAGCCATTCGTTTTTTTTTGGTACTTCTGAAAGCGGCTCGTTTAGAACTACTTTTCTTAGCTGTCAGAAAAATCCCTCATTGAAACGCACATACGGTTGAATACCAAAAAGATCACGCTGTATATATAAACAGTAGTAAAAGTAAAACTATAACTGTCCCCTTCACACTCATAAGCTAGACCGCGCGCAAGAGAGACGGGCAGACTTTTCATGATGCGCATGCAGTACACGTCACGCCGCGCGCTATTCACAGACACTACACAAGCGCAACGTGTAAATGTGTTGAACGTGCCAGCTTTACTTAACTGACCTATACGCGAAGTGTGAGAAGAAGTATGGAGAGCTGACTACGAACCTCTTTTTTAATTAAAGACAAAAAAAAGTGAGATTGACGTTGTTGTTGATGGGAGTGCGACTAAAGAAAATAAAATAGGTAACTTATCTTTAGTCCGTTCATCATTGTAAATAAGGTATTGGTAAAGTTTATTGGTCCATCGTCCAGTTGTTTTATACTTTTGTGTTTGTTATTACGAAACGGAAAATATGGGCGAGCGAGCCGGACCCAACGCTGATTCTGCCAAACCGATATATACGATGCCACAGAATACATAATAGTACAACGATGCAAGCAAAGCTGCGTGCATGAGCTATTTTGAGTGAGATGTAAGTTTGAGAGATGCTGTGTCTTTGTTTACCTTTAGTCGTTCGCTTCAGTAAATAGAATATAGAGAGCTTACCTACACCTCACAAACCTAGATTGACTGAACCGTTGGTCTAGCGGTAGCACGACTGCTTACCATACCTAAGGTCATGAGTTTGATCCCACTGGGTGTCGCCGTACAATCATACAAATGGCCTTGGTCTGCGTGTAATTCCATGTTAGTGATGCCTGCTCACCATAGCACAGAATATCCTAGTTAGGAACCAGATGGTTGTGTTGTGTGAAGTTTCTTTTTAAAGTCAATGGTTGACGATAAAGAGATAGGTAAAATGTTTTTAAAGATCAAAACTTGTTAAGAAACTGATGAGAAACTGTCAACAGAAGTTGACAGTAGATTGACAGTAACAGCTGTCAGTTGAACAAAGTACACGAAAAACAAGTTTGACAACTTACTACTCACGGTATGTGAACAGAAAATAAGGGCAAAATCTGCAGACATAGATACCTACCTAAATCGAATCATAAATACATAAACTCACGCCTGTCTCCCTGAAGAGTAGGCAGAGACCACTTTCGTTTCATCACGCACGCTGGTTTCGGGAATTTTTTATCTTGCCCTTTGTTAATACAACCCTTATTTGGTCGAAGTATATCCGCATGGGATGTCCCTTAACGGGGCCTTCCACCCACATACGCTCATTTTCTTCGATTTAATACAAACGTCTTACATTCACTCAGCCAAGCCATCCGCATATCACTTACGCAATTTTCTTCAAGGCTCCGCGCTAACTGCGACTCAAATAGTTTAAGTACGAAGAGAAGGTTCTAGAACTAGTAGTCACTTATTGACTAAAGGCTTACTCACATTACTCCCGGCTGATGATAAAAAATATAAATAAAAAAAATATAGGTCTAGAGGTAATAAGAACGCGCGAAAGGCGTCCAGACGGACGAATTTAAAGTGGGAGTGGATGCCATAACGGACATCGAAGTCGGGGCCAGCCTAGAAGACTTGGAGAGACGATCTCGATCACATCGGGTCTGCGGTGGCCCGAAATCTCTGGACTGAACTGGGGGAGGCCTTTGATCAGCAGTGGCACACAATAATAGGCTACGTAAAAAAATGAGGTCCGAAAATCCCAAATCAGAGAAAAGAGGAGAAGGATAATAGTAAAAAAAAATATTGTGAGAAAAAAAATGAACTGCTGAAAAAAAATGGACAGAAAAGAAAAAGAAAGAAACGAAAAAAAAACAGCAAATCAACAAAAGAAAAAAAAAAACAAAATTATAATACTATTACATTATTTTCATAAGGTACCTAATACGTAAGCTACTAAAAATAAAATGTAAGGCTAGAGACCTTCCCGTCACAAAATATGGAAAGCGAATGAAATAAACTAAAAAGAGCACGGACTCACGTCTGTGGAGAGTTTGGCGAACATCATCAACCCATTATGTCCCCACCGAGGGGCACGGGTCTCTTCCCTGAGGAAGGTACAGGCCATACTCCACCACGGGGGCCAAGTCCGGATTGGTGGAGGCTTGTAAGACTAGTGGCTGGTCTTACTGTCAGAAGTTTTCAAGCCGCCCTAAGGCCTCTGACTTGGCTTAACGACTGCCATCTATCGACGGCAGCCGGCACCAACTGCTTAACGTGCCTTGCGAAGCACGGCGAACACTGTATTGAAATAAAGAGGAGAAGGATCCTTTCAAAAGGATTTACTTTAACGTAGGTTTCAGCCTTAAAAATTGCAAAAACATACACATAATACTCGTACAATACCAGTGCGAGCCCGCCCAGTGCCGGCCCGTCTTTTAAGGGGTTCCGTAGCCAAATGGTAAAAAACTTAACCCTTATGGATTCGTCATTCCTGTCTGTCTGTCCGTCCGTATGTCACAGCCACTTTTTTTCCTAAACTATAAGAACTATACAGTTGTAACTTGATAAGTAGATATATTCTGTGAACTGCATTAAGATTTTCACACAAAAATAGAAAAAAATACAATAAATTTTGGGGGTTCCCCATATTTAGAACTGTATGGGATATCTACGGATAAGTCTTCAAAAATGATATTGAAGTTTCTAATATAATTTTTTTCTAAACTGAATAGTTTGCGCGAGAGACACTTCCAATGTGGTAAAATGTGTGACCCCCCAATTATCATTCTCTTACCTACTTTAGTATTAAAATACTAGCGCCGGCCCCTTGTAATGTGGATAGACCTTCAGATTATGTGCAGTTTATTGGGAGGAAGTGGCCTCGTCCTCTTCCCACGATGTTGCACCAAGCGTTTGGTACAGTCAGCGCCTATGGTACCCCAATTCGTTCGATTCTAGCCTCTATATGCAGCACGGTAGAGCTACAATGGAGTACTAGCCTCTCACTAACTCTACCTCGAGATAGGTAGGTACTCGGAGATGTTAACTTAGGGTTGCGAGAAAATGGATGAATGGACGCTTATAGTTAAAACATAAACATTTACATACAGGCACATACATTGCTTCTGGCCCCACACTAGGATACACTGTACGTACACAAACCTCTTATTATGTCAAAATTTCAAGGATTATTTTGAAAAACTTTCAATCTTTTTCAATAAAAAAAACCATATGTCAATGCGCAATTAATGTACCTATAAGGTGTCGGGCGTCAATTTTACTGTGTTATGCTGACCCCACTCAACGTTCTTGGCGAATTCTGAAGTGGAATGGTTGCGTTGTTCACAACTCTCTCTCCTCAACTCAAGAGGAACGATAACACCGTAGCTATAGGGATTTTGTAAACAAACGACTCTCGATTACGCTATGGTGCATGTCGTGCCAATCGTCCCGCATTTCATGTAACTAAAATTCAAGGTGTAATAATATCAACCTCGAGCCCAGACATGTATCCTTCACACTCGGGTTAAGCCCGCAGACGTGGCTTAAAATTTCAATTATTCATAGTGTACCTACTACGACAATTCGACGTAAATTACATAGCCGATTAATCCTCAAATTATCAAGTAGGAAGTCTACTACTTAATGTACATTGAATTGTCATGCTATGAGTTGCAATTTTTGTGTTTCGCAGTTAGGGCTGCCACCTATCCGGGCCTAATCCAAGTTTGAATGATGCATGCCGGGCTCCGGGTTAATATTATTATTGTTCTTCAGGTCCCGGTTATATTTTAATTTACATACAAGCTAAAGCAGATAAGTAAATTGTAACAGGTACACATAATAAAATGTAACTTTTTACATAATATGTATATCTATGTTGCCACAGCATTAAAATCGTGGATAACGTAAATATAATAAAACACATATTTGATTTGACACATACTCGTATTTGCATAGTTTTTACATGGCTTTCGTGTTAATTTTATTTTATTAAATATAAAATATGTTTTATATAATAACGGAGACAGGCTTGCCACTTTGTCACGTTGGGACCTAATAAACTCGGCAAAACATGGGCCCAGTTCTAGTGATTAGTGCCTCTGCCTACCCCCTCGGGGAGATAACGGGCGTGAGTTTATTTATTTATTTTATTTAAAATATGTTTTATTTAAATGTAATATTTTTTATTAATTTTATACTTAAGTCCTAAATTTTTTTGTCGGAAGAGTCCGATCAGGTTTCGCTCTGATTTGCAGAGCTTAATCATGGTGAGTAGAGACGGAGCGATATTAATGTCGCTTACGATAGTATTTTTTAATACAAGGAATGAGCGGTAAGGCATAAATTAATATAAAATCTCCGCTCTGACTTTTTTTAAGGTGTCAGCCACGTGGCAGCCCTCGTGCTCGGAGCTATCTAGAGAGCGATCGTACGATGTTACAGTTACATCACGCGGCCAGACGCGCCATCGGTCCACCGGCCACGCCCGCTTGTCTGGCCCGCGGGGGTCTACTTGGGGTTCACAAAAACGTCTCTCGGCACACTTTTGGTGAACGGTGAACGAAACGAATACTTTGTATGAAATTTCAATCATCCGTGAAAAGCTGTAAGACAGTGAACCTTACGGTGCAAGCCTTTTGATAGACTCTAGGATTTACCGATTGTTTTGGTCTTCTTCATCTTCCATTTTAACTCCGTTTTAACACTCCGTAGTGTTGACATTTATCTATCTATATAAATAAAATTCAAAGTCCTGACTGACTGATTCATTCACTCATTAACGCCCAGCACAAGTCTTTGGACCTAGGAAGCTGAAATTTTGCACAGAGGGTCTATATATAATGTAGGCAAGGAATAAGACCGGATTTTATGAAATTCCACCCCCAAGGGGGCGAAAAGGGTCGCCAAAATTTGTATGGGAGGTATAAAGAATGTTGTCTAATTTTCTTGAAACTTAAAATAAATACTTTTCAACACAATTGATTGAACACGTGCCCCAAAGCAGCGGCTAACATTATACATAACTGTATGTACATTGACATTCAACAAGCAGAATGTAAATTCTTTACATTCTGCTTGTTGAATTTTCTTGATTTTTTTTTTCACCGTTTTTCTAAATTTAACCTTTAGCGGGAGTGAACGGGGTTGCAACATTTTGAGCTAAAGTCCACGCGGACGGAGTCGCGGGCGAAAGCTAGTAAATCTATAAAGTTAATAATTTACGCCAAATTAAAATCTGAGTGTCAAACAAAGAATGCACCCGTAAGGTTTATGGTTTATACAAATACCTAACTAGCTGACCTGGCAAACGTTGTTTTGCCATATTACATTTAGTCTACGATCCTTTCTCAGATCTGACTGATCTGAAAATAAACACAAAAAATCATAAAAATCAGTGAAACCCTTTTAAAGATACATATTTATGTATACCTATCAGATATGTTTATGTATTAAAACATGCACTCGCAGACCTTAGCGACAGATAAACAGTTTTTCTTCAAGCGATAAAAAGAGAGTAGAGGCCCAGACAATTCATACTTCAATTGCTTTCATTGTAGTGTTAGGTAGGTCAATAGAATCAGTGTGTGAGGTGATGATACCAACAGTGTAATAATTATATTGTGTTTACGGAGAGGAAAGATTTTCATCAACGCTGTTACCAACCAGTAATATTATGTAACTCCTGATAAGATAAGAACAGAATTCGTTTAGTTTTGAGCAATAAAACGCAATGCAATTCGCACGAGTACCTTTAGCTGATTTTATGACTGCCACGGGAGGAGTGAGTAGGAAATAAAAAACAGTCAAATGCAAGTCTGTCAATTTTGTCGCAGTCACATTGTAACTAAGTAAAATTCAGGAATGTAAAGATTTATTCAAGTGAAGTTTTCCCATGTAATGTCGCATGGAAAAGCTGTCGACTGTACCTAGATTTAGTTTAGACTCGGTGTATTGTATATAATATACTTACTACTAACTAATAACGTACTAATAACTGCAATACAAAAAAATGCGCAACGTAGATGGGGGTGATTCGGGTACCCCTAGAGGTGCTATGCTGTAGATCTACTTCGAAATAAATACATCAAATTATATGTAGAATATTATATGCACCAAGGTTACTATTATATTATGTCAATATAATAGAAATGCTTATATTAATCCATAAAATTCTAGAAAATTACAAAAGTAACAAAATCACGTCGCATGCTGCTTGCCGTTTCACCTCCACATTCTTGTCAAGGTTAATTTTGCAATTGGCGTTCTAATGTACATTTTTTCATGGTAGTAGCACGCTGTAGGTACACTAGATAGGATGTGCCTGGGACTTCACTCACGTGGGTTTCCGTAAAAGTATTATTTATGTCATTAAATAGAGATACATACACACAAAAATTACTTTATAACACTAATAGTATACATTTTTTTGAAACAAGAAAACAAAAACTACATGTTTCTGGCCCCACACTGGGATACCCTAATGTCGTGGGAACCAGAAACAGCGACATCACAAACATGCAAACATCCAAGGATTTTTTTGTCCCCAGCCGGGGACGGGATGTTATTATTAGAAAAAAATGGCAGTTTAGTCGCTTTGAGAGGGTTGTACTAGCTTAGCTTGTAGGCCTTGGAGACGTCAATATCTATGGAAAAATATAGGCTTTGAAGAATGGATTAGAATCGGCATTTTAGTTATTTTATACACTGCTTAAATTGTAAAGGACCGGTTCAAATACGGTTCAAAAACAGTTCAAATTGTGGTTTACATCATGGTATAAACTTACCAAGCTTGGATTGAATCATTGTAGTTTCCTTGGCGGTGCCCCGTGCCCCATTTTATGGAAATCTGTTCTCCCGTTTGTGCATGGCATCCAAACAACCAGACATTTTCATTAATATAATAAGTATAATGAAAAATGTATCTCTACTCATTTATATAACTAATAGGAAAACATCGAGGCACCTAAGTATCTACAAAAAATATGAAATATAACATTATATTATCGTTATCGTAAACATGAGTGGCTTTATAAACGAAAGGGAACTTCCAATTAAAAATTATAAATATATAAAATTTTCTTCTGAAATGAAACAGTAGTGTTAAACACATCCAAGAGTAGGTTTTTTTTTTTAAGTTTGTTTTTTGTTATGTTTTGAAAAGAATAAATGTGGAGTTTCTTTGTTAGTTTCTCCTCCATGTAATCTATTAATTGTGAAACTAACAACTTTGACGTTCATAAAGTAAATAATCTACTTATTTGTACTATGAATAAAATATTTGACTTTGACTTTGAAACCGCCCAAATTTATTGACCCATGACTTTGCTAACTGACCTAGCTTAGTTAGGTTCGTCGCCTTCGCCGAAGCTGAGAAAATGAGATCATTCACAGAATGATTGTTATCCTCACACTGCTAATTCACTAGATCCGTTAAGAAATTAGTACTAGGTAATGTATTGACTCATATAATAATCAAACCAGTGTTTCTGATACTTTTTTCGACACTGGTATTCCCAATCATGCACCATTGGTATGGATGGATGGACACCTTTGTGTTCCATTTCCCCACTTATCTTAAGCTTCATAAGGTCGACTATCGACAAAAATGACAGAGGGATACTGACGGTCCACACCACTACTTGATTTCACAATGAAAAGCTGAATTGAGCCCTATTGCCCTTTGCCATAAGTACGGTCTCCAAATAGTTGAGTGGTGTAAATTAAAAGTTAGAATTACCATGCCAATAAAATTAAGGTGCTAAACCATGGTTCATATCACCGCTTGATTTAGAGTTTACATCACCAGAATAATGGCACAATTTGAAATGCTGGCCACGTTTGAGTCGAACTTGACTTTTCGGATGTCATTCAGACAGACACTCAATCGCACATCTTTTCGTGGTCGGCCTTTTGGATAAATCGTCCCAGTTTTACAAAAGCGCTTCAGCTTTTCTAAGCGTAAACTTAGGTCAGTGCATTACGAGCTACGGTTCATTTTATGACAGAACGGGGTAAGTATTATATTATTATAAGGTCCTAACAAATCAAGCGCAAATATTTTAGGGGGTAGTCATATACAGTGTAATATACCTTTGAGCAAAAAAAAATAAGATCATTAAATGATTTGCTTAATTTTTTTCTACAACCAAAAATAAAACTTCCAAACAAATTCATTTTATATCATCCTGTTTTCATGCAAACACACAATCACGCGGGATTGAAGTATCTGACAGTAAACAATGCAAATTTTAATGACGTCATGTGAGATTTATGACATGTGTAGGTACATTATTAAGGGTGTTTATTTAGTATGAATTATCGATTTTTTTTCGACCTATCTAGACTCGCGACAGTGAGTCCAGCCAAGTTCGAGAAAAAAGGAACTGGCGACGCAGCAGCCGTGTGTAATATTACAGGAATCACTTCGAGCTACTTTTGACCCCTTCACAACTCTACAACTATTTAACCTACGTATATGAAATTTGGCACATTTCTTAAAGTCCATTAGCTTGCCTAGAATCCAAAGTTTCATCAATGTTGCTTAAACAGTTATATTAACGTTTAAAAACCGGCATTTTTATGAATTGGGTGCTGCCAAGTTCTCTGAAGAAAATCATAAAATTTTAGTTACAAGATCACTAGAGATGTAAATTGTTATTCAAGCTTAAGATTTGACTTGGCTAGTTTTCACGTAAAGGCTAAATAATATTTATTTAATGAACTGTACTTCGTTTAGTCATACGAGGTTAGTGTACTTTCTGTTTGTATTGTAATTATGCTGTTAGGTTGATATCATACCTATGTGACTTTTCTGAAATTTGGTTTGTTGGTAAAAACTAGCAGTCAAATCTTGACTTGTGATCCTGTAACTAAAATTTCATGATTTTCTTCAGGGAACTTGGCAGCACCCATATAGATCTCAATTCTTTTGTCGGCGAAGTCGATAACGACGTCTGTTCTTAATACCTATTGAACTTGGCTCTCATATCATTCACATTTATGTTTTTGATGGGATTTATCTTTTACTCTATCGGCCCTTAAAATATTTGCGCTTGATTTGTTAGGACCTTTTATACATATATCGTGATTGGGCATGACACATCGAACCTCCAAAATACAATGGTGAATTAAACCATCATTAAAGCGTTGTTTTTGTGTCAGTTGCAATTTTTTTAATGTGGCCATTAATGTGTACGGAACGTAATGCTAATAATTAACCTACATTTCTATCGTGATTATGTTGAGCAATCTCCTTCATGTATGCGAGCTAAGACACGCTGTGCCACCAAGTTTGTTGTTAAATAACATGCGAATAAACTAAACTCCGAGGATTATTCTGGGGCCGGCGGACAAAAGCACATGCATAATTTAAGTTAAATTGCCATTAAATTATTGACCTATGTCAATAATAGTAGCCAATAGTCTTACAAGCCGCCACCGATGCGGACTTGGCCCCCGTAGTTGAGTATGGCCTATACCTTCCTCAGGGAAGAGACCCGTGCCCCTCGGTGGGGACATAATGGGTTGATGATGATGAAGCTGGAATTGCTCAGTTGAAGTGGCAGTGGGCGGGGCACATAGCACGCAGAACTGATGGCCGACGGGGCCGAAAAGTTTTCCAATGGAGACCACATATTGGCAAGCGCAGCGCAGGACGACCAGCCACTAGATGGATAGAAGATCTCATCCAACTGGCAGGAAGACGCTGGATGCAAGCCGCTTCCAACCAGTCGTTTTGGAAATCCACGTATTAGGAGGGCTATGTCCAGCAGTGGACTTCTTGTGGCTGAATGATGATGATGATGATGATGATGAGGGGCCTATGTCCTGCAGCGGGCGTCAAACGACTGATGATGATGATGAGTAAGCGTGCTCCATTGTGAAAAATGCCCCAGGAACTACAGCGTCTCAGTAGTCACTTTGAGGATTTTTTCATCCGAAACCCATGTGAAAAAAGTGGCGGGCTAGTTTGCTCGACAGATCGAGCGGCTTTGCGACGTAGAAGGATGATCTCAGAAATATAGATAGGTAGATACTTAGGTAAGCAGTTATTTACTTAGATATTGATCTTTCTTCGCGAAGACAACATCACGTGCAAGACTTCCGAGTAAACGGTGATGTCACAAAGTTCACGCGTTCGCTACAAAGGCTCATAACATAACTTTAAAGTTTATTTACCTTCTCATTTACAATGTACATGTCGCAGGATTTTTGTAGTGTTGGTAAACTCATAGATATCTTGGGAAATTTACGTGTGTCTGTCAAACTGACTTTGAATTAATTTCAGCAAACTAGTTAAGTGACAGTACACGTAAGTAATTTTAAGCTTGCAAGTAGAAATTGACCTTGTCTCATGTCATGTTCTCATATCATCATCATCATAAACCCATCATGTCCCCACCAAGGGGCACGGGTCTCTTCCCTGAGGAAGGTATAGGCCATACTCCACCACGGGGGCCAAGTCCGGATTGGTGGAGGCTTGTAAGACTAGTGGCTGGTCTTACTGTCAGAAGTTTTCAAGCCGCCCTAAGGCCTCTGACTTGGCTTAACGACTGCCATCTATCGACGGCACCCGGCACCAACTGCTTAACGTGCCTTGCGAAGCACGGAACCGCTCGGAAAAAACCACTAGCGTTAGTCATAGACGGTCACCCATCCATGGACTGAACGCGCCGTATGTTGCTTAACCTTAGTGATCGTTAAAGAACACTCAGGCAGCCCAGGCTACGAGCGATTCTCATATGTCTCATATGTTCTCATATGTCTTCATCAAATTAATTCTGCTAAGTATTTCACAAATTATTTATTCTGTTATTGCCTTGACCATTTTTAACATTTTGAATTTACTTTGACTTTACCTCCAAAACCTCCATAATTTTATTAAATTAAACAGATCGTAAGGTTTGCAGCCCTGTGAATCCTGTGATTAATCAAACCCATTCAATGCGTTTAATTTAAGTTATAATAATAATATGTATAAAATATTTTATTGTCATATTTTTTTCCTATACTTTGAGTAATTAGGTGGATCCCTAAGTAGTAATAGCCCAGGGCTTTCTAAACTCACGCTTCGGTCTTGATGCATCCACTGCGGTTTCAGACACTCATCGCCTAGAAGGGATATAAGAAGTCCTTGCCCGACCACCAGAGCACACACTCTCCCATCTTGGGATCAAGACAAGCGATTGTGCTGTGTGGACAATATTATTATTTTTATTACCTTCTTGTTTTTGGTCGTAGCCTCATGACTGAAGGACGTGATTTTGGGGAAGCCTTTGCCACGCACGTTCTCCATTCGGTCCGATGAAGAAGTTTAGTATCAAGAATGTTTATTGTTGATCTTAGACATGGGTTATACAATCAGCAGTAGCAGTGGCTATAAAAAAGTAGTATCACCAAATCTTACCTTAACATTACAGGTGTACTCACATTCATCCATCCTTCACACAATATTAATAATATCACATTATAAAACGTTCCTAGACCATTTTTGAATTTACTGAAACCCAAAGAGCTGCGACATAATATACGTACGTGACGTAGAGAGTGGACGTCGACGATCGATAGCATGTGCTAAAAAGTTAGTTCAATAACTTTTAAAATAAGAAGCAAATACTTGGAGTCGTATTTTTAAATCGGCGCTGAATTTTGATAGGTCTTCTATGACGTAGGCCAAATGACACTGTCTTGCAGGATTTCCTCTATATTAAAATACTTTAATACTTTGACGGCCTTACTTATAAATAAGTTATACACTCTGAATAACTAGGTATTTGACGTATATCAATTTATACTGGTTTAATCGCATTTAGCGTACAAATAACCAGTTAGTCAGACCTCGCATAACGGCTGTATACACGCACCTCATAACCTTTATTAGTAAGGCCGTTAGGGTTTATTAGGTTATTATACGATAAAACAATTTGCTATGGAGAATCGTTTGTTAATAGCTTAACAGAATGATTTAATCTGATTTTTTCTCTAGCTAATTCGTTTTTCATATTTCTACTTTTGTTTTGGTATCAAACGCGTAAGTACATGCGGCGACCACTCCGGAGTGGCAAATAGGTAGGAATTCAGGCGCCACAAGAGGTAAGAAAGAGAGGCAACATGTAGGTGAATATAACGTAGCTTTTTTAGCGCCGTGCGATCTGAATTGCTAGAGTCCCCTTTTTCTTTAATTGATTTGGCGGAGTGAATCTTCTGTACCTGTACTATTATGTATTCTGTGCGTTTACTCCTACGGTAATGAGTTACATACAACACATTTTCACATGAACGTAAACATTTTCGTTGCTTTTAAAATAAAAACAAAAACAATGGTTTTAAAAACAAATATGTATTGAAACTGTTCGTGCTTGACGAGAAACAGCCATCTTGTTGAGTTTTTCGTGATAAAATGTTTATTTTGCTGTTATTTATTTACATCGTCATCTTAAGCTGGACACTTATTCGGTCCGCTGCCCTTTAGTTTGATTTGTGACGGGAAAAAAATATACATAGAATTTACACAAAAAAATATGTTCGCGAGTTTCACTATCTGATTTGTCAGTTTATTCCTTTATTTGTAAAGGAAAAACCACTGAAAAACGTAAAACTAGTTTCAAATTCCAATAACATAAGTTAAAGTAAATACAATCCACCCTGGAGAGCCACCACTGAAAAACAAACAACTCTAGTTACAAATAATAAAAAAAATTAAAATAAGAGAAATCCTCTGTGGAGAGCCACTATCATTATACTAACGTACGTACTTAGAATATAAACTTACACAATAAACATTTACATACAGCCACATACATTGCGTCTGGCCCCACACTAGGATACCCTGTGTCGTGGGAACCAGAAACTGCGACATCACAAACATGTAAAAATACAAGACCTGAGGTTTTTTTTGTCCCCAGCCGGGGCTCGAACCCGGGACCTCTCGCATGGTAGGCAGGATGCGCTAACCGCTGCGCCACAGAGGTCGTCATACTTACTAGCGATACTATTATAAGGGCGGTGGCACACGACGCGTTGCGACGGCGGTGCGGGGCCGGTGCGGTGTCGGTGCGTCATTTTACATAGAAATATCTGTGGCAATGGCAACTGGCATGTCACACGATGCCCGGCGGCGCCGCACCGGATTGGCAACCACCGAGACGAGGCGGGTATGCGTTGCGACGTCGGAGTGGCACCGCTCAGTAGTTTATGCGTCACAAGGAAGGGCACAAGCTCGCTCGTTTCGTTTTTTTTTCTTAGTTTTTTGTTTATTACGATTGAGGTTTTAACAAATGAGTACCAACATGGAAGATATTCATGTGGACTAACACACGTCTTTTACGATACATTTTTACTAAGCTACTGTCCAACCCTACTGGGGCGCCGGCGGCGCCGCTGCGATATTGTTATATCGCAACGCAACGTTATATCGTTATACAACGTTGCGGCGCCGCCGCACCGCTCGTTTGCCCACTAATGCGCGGTGCGGCGCCGCAACGCATCGTGTGCTCCCGCCCTTACAATAAAGAAGCGTTTTGATCGTCGAGTTCCCATAATGAGTGATACCAGCAATCCTATGATTATGGTATGTAACTGAGTGCGGAGTCATATAGGTTCAACATAGATAAGCGGAAGCTGCCGAGTAAATTGTATTATTATTATGAACTATCCCTTTCACGCTCGTTAGCGTTGTACGCGCGTAAGAGAGACATGAGTAAAATATACGCTCCAGCTTTCGCTGAATATAATGTAATGGGACACTCAGAAAGCTTTGTGATAATAAGAAAGCTTCCGAAATGTAACTAATTAAAAAAATATTTTTTTTACTAAATCTTTTCTAAGTACTCTTAGTTTCGTACGTCTGACCAACGATTTTTCCACGGCCGCAGAAACTTCGGAAAAAATGTGGAGAGATATTTTGAGATTGGAATGTACCTTATGAAATACTAGCTAACATAAACATAAACATTTACATACATTGCTTCTGGCCCCACACTAGGATACCCTGTGTCGTGGGAACCAGAAACAGCGACGTCACAAACATGTAAACATCCAAGACCTGAAGTTTTTTTTTTTACTCCCCAGCTGGGGCTCGAACCCGGGACCTCTCGCATGGTAAGCAGATACGCTAACCGTTACGCCACAGAGGTCGTCAAAACGGTGGTACTGTAATCGTATAAGCTTTTACGATTCTTGTTGCTATGGCAACGCAATAAATAAATATCTGAGTTTGGCTTAAAAAAATGTTACGGTAACAATAACATAATTATTATCCCACGGGAACGCATTACCGGGATATAAAGTACTTTATATCTCACTTCAGAGTGCGTATACTGAGTTTTGTCATTCACTTTCGATAGCGAGAGCGTTTGCGTTTTGCATAGGAGTGACAAAGCGCGCCATCTATTTGTCTCTTTGTCACTCCTATGCAAATCGCAAACGCTCTCACTATCGAGAGTGAATGAAAAAACTCAGTATACGCACTCTGATCTTTGTATATCTGTACGGCAAGGTTCATGTAAATCCGTTGAGCCGTTATTGCGTGATTGAGTAACAAAAATCCAAACATCTTCAGAGAATATCATATTTATCATAAATGAAAAATGGAAGTAGGATAATATTTTATTTTTCAAAATAGATTTTAACTAGCCAGTCTTCCATACTAAAAATTTTTTACCCGCAATACTATTTGAGTGGCCTGGTTTATAGGCAATTTTTACATCCGCCATGTATCCGTCAACGCTGCCATGTTTTGGAATTCGAAAAAGTAACATACGTCTATAAAAAAGTAAGAAATGTTTTGTTTTAATCCTGACGTACCAGCAATACAAGATGTTAATTTATTTTTACCCATACCATTGGCTAACTTTTGTTGCAATTTCCTACACAAGATCGTAAGGAAACCTGCTTGTCAGGAAGTGTGACTGAAAAATATTGCTTGTTTGGAATAGCTAATCTGCTGTCTGAACCGTAGCCGCTAGTTTCTGATTTTCAGGAACTGAAAATGCTTAAGTATTGCTAGTCCTTTTAAATACACTGGCCGAGTCCGAGTCGGCGAGTCAAACAGCGCGAAGGGTTCCGTATACAACATTTGAATTCATCATCGTCATCATCATCATCGGCCTATGCTTGTCCACTGTTGGACATAGGGCTCTCTCATTGCACGCCACTGAGCATGGTCCTCGGCTATTCTCATCCAATTCTTGCCAGCCGCCTTGCGAAAATCATCGCCCCACCGAGTCTGAGGACGTTCTACACTAAATACGTTTACCGATCCGCGGTCTCTACTCAAGAACTCGTCTACCCCATCGGTTATCAGGTCTTCGGATTCGGATTACTAAGCATTAATTTATCAATTAGACGATCTCTGTGGCGCAGCGTTTAGCGCATCTGACTACCATGCGAGAGGTCCCGGGTTCGAATCCCGGCTGGGGAAAAAAAAACCCAGGTCTTGGATGTTTACATGTTTGTGACGTCGCTGTTTCTGGTTCCCACGACACAGGGTATCCTAGTGTGGGGCCAGAAGCAATGTGTGTGCCTGTGTGTATATGTATTTAATGCTTAGTGCGATTGCATTTCAGTAAAATTAACACTGAATGACTGTTTTGATTTAATTTGGAGGTTTTTGTTTCAATCACAAGGCCACCTAGCTATTGTGTGATAAATGCTGTTATTGGGCAGTAATTGTAGTGTTTTTACTGTGATAGTTTTGGCTAAACATAAAATGGGTGATTATCAGAATTCCATAATTTCTTTGGCGCATTTTTTTTTCATATTAGTTAACTCAATAAAAAGTAGTAACATAATATACAGGGTGTTGATTTGTACAGTTGACTCCGACTCAGGGATGGTTATTTACATGATACATGATGAAGCAAAAAAATATATCTAAAAAAAAATTTTTTTTTTAGTGAAAATCACCTAAAAATCACAAATTTATATGGCTTAGCTTCTATAGTTTGCACATGACGGGTCCGGCGGGGGTTTCGCGGGGCGGGGCTGGAGTGTGCGCCCGCGCGCTCGCCTCCGGCCCCGCAAAACCGGGGATTTTAGGTGATTTTCACTTTTTTTTGTTTCAGTATCATGTAAATAACCAACCCTGAGTCGGAGTAAACTGTACAAATCAACACCCTGTATTGTAGATGCCACCAAAACCTACAAATATGTTATACTCGTAATACAATCTTCAGGGCCAATAAACCTACAATATAATGTTACTTTTTATTGAGTTAATATGAAAAAAATGCGTCGAAGAAATTATGCAACTTGAGCCATTTTCTGATAATCACCCAAATGCATAAAAATAAAAAAAATAAAATTCAAATTTTAAAATCTATTTTTACACTATTACGATTTTGATCTCTGGTTCCTGTGTTTAAATATTACTTATTTGTAAGTAAGGTAGGTAAATTGTAGGCTATTAGTATTAAGGAATGTCTGTGTTTTATAAGAATGTCTAACATGTCTTTGTGTGTATTTTTTGCAAATCCATCTAGCATCACAGCCAGAGTGCTTATACTAAGTTTTTTCATTCACTTTCGATAACGAGAGCGATTGCAATTTGTATGGGAGTGACAAAGAGACTACTAGGTGGCGCGCTTTGTCACTCCTATACAAATTGCAAGCAAATGCTCTCGCTATCGACAGTGAATGAAAAAACTCCGAATAAGCACTCAGTTCACTCTTCACAACGAACTGTAAGCCATTTCCGCTTTAGGCGACCGTTTCTCCGCACTGCATTCCATATGTTGTTTATTAGCATTTAAGTAACATTGTAGTTTACTTATACTATATGTACTTCCCTTTCAGTACCATTACAAGGCGATTTACCTTTGAGCCCTTATACAATACAAAGTCCACCGTTCGTCAAGTTTCAAAATACTTTCAGCCAACTTTATTTTGCAGACAATCCCTAAATCATACGCGTTAAAGCAGTGTCAATAAGTTCTAAATTTGCCTGTGCAGTCGGTGATAATATGTTTGTAATCCTATAAGTGTAATAAGTAAGTAAACATTGATTTACATAACAAAAGAGGTCATAGGTTTGAATTAGCGTTGAATAGATGTAATTCGTATCACCTTGTTGGCGTCCAAAAGAAATTTGTTTTCCTTATTAACATGCAAATTATTTACGTACATAATTTAATTGAAAATTAGGTCAGTTAATCGAATAAGTCAATGGTTCAAATTATTTGCTCTAAATATTTTTTGAATAAAATAATAATACTTATACCCTTGTCCTATCCGGGACCTGTTTCATTGAATTTGGTTTACTATTATAATTCATTATACATCGCAGTCGATCAAACCACAGATTAATAAGTAGGAGGCCTCTGCTACGTGATGTACACTGAATTATCATAATTTTTAAACAAACATTTTTGAACCGTTTAAATACAGGCACATACATTGCTTCTGGCCCCACACTAGGATACCTATGTCGTGGGAACCTGAAACGACGAAATCACAAACATGTAAACATCCAAGACCTGGTGTTTTTTTTTGTCCCTAGCCGGGAGTCGAACCCTGGACCTTTCGCATCGTCGTCTTTTCAATTTCATGCATTTGAAAAGACGACGGTTGGTCTCGATCGTATTTTGCAATTGCATGCATTTTATAAAATAGGCCTCTGGAGACGATCAGTTGAGCAGGACGCCAAGTACTTACCTCTACATACAATTATCCAGAAAAATACGGCTTGAACTGAACTGAAGTCAGTTTTGAGAGCTCTTTGTGCTCTTTGATAATGTTTAGTACCTGGTTGACCGAGCTTTGCTCGGCACTTTTTTTGTAATATAAAATTAAAATGATCCTTTTCCAACAAAAAAAGAACTTGGAAAAAAAACATTATGACTCGAACCGGGTCTCTTGTCTTGAAATCGGCCCGAAACGGGTCGCCCGTTTTCCCGTCAGGACCATCTCAACCTTGCAGATAAACGCGAAAATTACCTCTGTATGTTATTATAGCAAATTTCAATTGCCTTAAAACACGGATAAAACAACGTTTTCTAAAAATGTAACCTAGTTAGATCAATTAAACGCCCCCGAAAGCATCTGCCTATAAAATTTCGTAAAAATCGTTGGAGCCGTTTCCGAGATTCTGATTATACGTATATATACATATTTATACAAGAATTGCTCGTTTAAAGATATTAAATGAATATACACTTGTCTGTGTTCAGCTTTATCTTGGTAAACAGAACACGCTATAGTTTCGTTAGAGATCGTGGACTGAAAGAGTATGTAGTAACTAGAATTGAGAAAGGAATGTTGCGTTGATATGGACATGCAGTGAGGATGAAGGAAGAAAGACTGACGAAATAAATATATTGTGTGACCGGTAAGGGACGCCCCAGGCGGACATTCTTCGACCAAATACTTGGGTGCAAGAGCAAAGGGCAAGATAGAAAGTACCCGAAAATGGGGTGCGTGCAACGACCAAAGGCTACCATCCGCCGCATTTGTCGCTGGCGACAAGTCCGCAGATAAATCTGCGTGTGAATGTGTTGGTTCTCGGTTCGGTGCGCGGCTCGCGGCTCGGCGCGGCGCTTGGAGATAAAGTAGTAAGCAGCTCGGCGCTTGTGTAGTGTGTGGACGATGACGGATTTGTCCACGAATGGGTATGTCTCGGGGCTCAGCTCGCGGTGCGTGTAGTGAATGGTGGACTTAAAGCACACCATTCACCAGGGCGCGCCTGTGAATGGTAGCCTTAATGGATGTCGATGAAGCGAAAGTGATCTGTCAGTATAGTGGTAAGTGGCAGTCCCTGGTCAGCAAATCACTTTACGTGATTAAATTATTATTCACTTAATTTTAATAAACTAAAAAATTTGGACGATACAAAGTATGGATTTATCCACTAATCAAATCAAAATTTTCTGCTGTGTTGAACTGTATAGCTGTTTCTCAACTTTGTAAAATAGTTCGTATCTATTTATTAAATTCAGCCAGCAAATACTATATTAAAATTTACTAGTTTTATGAGAGAAGCTGTAGCACCGTTTTATGTATGGCAGAGAAAAATAATATCCAATCCAAAATCGTTTAAAATTCATAAAAATATTTTCTTTCGAAAACATAACGATATAAAGTTACAATGTATGCACCGTAGCCAAATACGTTACGGGCGACATTCCACAAAAATTAGGTAACGGTGAACCTGCTGTTGACCGTACCGCATTGTCATCTGTAGGAACTGGAGGGGGCGTGGCCTTTGAGTAAGGACGACTAGGACGAGCCGAGCCTCAGCACGTAGCCAGCGCTTGCGCCATCGCGTTGACCCTCGCTGCGCGTGACCACATTTCGACGCCAAATAGTACACGTTGCGTCGGACCACTCAAGGCGTCGCAGGAGATACTAGTTCGGCTCTACCCCCGCTTTAGATCGAGTAAACTCGGAGAGTTCTTCCTGTAGCGCGTTCAAATTCGTGCATTCATGGTTGGATGAATCTCATTGTCATACACAAAAGCTTTCATAAAAATCGGTAAAGTCGTTTTGGAGGAGCTCGACAAAACACTGAGACATGAGATTTTTATACATTAGATAATAACAAGATTATATCAGGGAAGAGACCCTTGCCCGTCGGTGGGGACAAGATGGGTTGATGATGATGATGCATTTCCGATATGATGTGGATCAGGAAATGTGGGTATGAACTACCGGAACACCTTCGAAAACTCGAACAAATTATCACCTTTACTAAAGTTATCCCCTGCAAATGTATGGAACGGCAGATTTTTTTTTCGCGATTATCGTTTGATAATATTCCGTCCTAATAAATGTTCGTATTAACATGTAGGTTTTGGGTGTGAAAAGAAAAGATCATATTAGAAACACGATGCTGCGCTCAAAAACTAAAGTTGCATATTATATTGGTGTTCCGACCGCCAGGTTAAAGTTAGACTGGACTGGCCATGTGGCCATGTGTACCGTATGGTGGGCCAAAATTGCGATTGACTGGGTTCCGCAAAATGGACACCGATGTCGCGGCAGACCAAGGCGAAGATGGCGGGACGCCCTAAATGCATTCTTGCCGGGATGGTGCGAGGTGGCTGGAGACAGGGATAGATGGAAAGCAGGAGGGGAGGTCTTTTCCCAGCAGTGGGGCAAAAAGAGGCTTTTTATAAAAAAAGTAGAACCTCTTTATTATGTAATGTAATGTTTTTTTTTATTTGCCGATTCAGTGTCCTTATGGTGGCCTTTAGCTCTCCAGTCCTCTCTGCCATTAGCTATTTTCTTCTACACTGGCACAAAAATCGTAAGGTCGTCACGCTATGAATTTCACCCTGTTTATATATTTAGGCATTATCTTCTATAATTCCCGTAGGTGTAAGATAAGATAAGAATATTCTTTATTGTATCAAGAAAACACAGACACAACACAGATATAAAATATTCTTACACGTAAATTCGATTTATAGAATTTTTATAAGCGAACTACATTTGGCGGCCTTAACAATTTACAAAGATACGGTACAATTGGCCCTATTCCTAAAAGAAATTTCATCCAGGCAACCGAAGATGCAGAGTTGCTCAAGGAAAAAACCTCACAGATAAACCTACACAGGTTTGAGTAACGGTTTCTTATATTATAATATGTATTTGTGAAATTTCTTGAATAAATAATTTAAAAAAAAAAGAAAAAAAAAGTGACACGGGTAGTCGGTGCGAATATGAATATTGGTACATACTTAATACTATTGGTTTAAGTAAAGTGAAGAATGTTTTACTGTACCTACTCTGTACTCATCTGCTTTCTCAATATTGGTATTAATTTTCATCCAAAAATCGCCCCTTCTAGGGAACAAAGTAAAACAATGATTGAAAATTTTTTAGTTGTATCGCCTTGTGTAAACGCTCCTTTATATAAGTTTAGATTTATTAAGTAAATACATTTGATATCACAGCACAGTATAAATAAATGAGAAGAATAAAATCAGTGTACCTACAATAAAAGTAAAAGGGACTTCACTAGTATAACTGGCATAACAGTAAAAATAAAACAACTTTGCGTGCAGTAAAAATAAAAGGGACTTTACAGCAGAAGAAGGCTCTGATTCACGCGTGCATAATATTGGCCGAGAAGCCTTCGAAAGTAGGTAGGTATTCAAAATACCGGATTCCAATGTGCGGTTAACAACGTACTTAACATGAACAAAACGTGGTATCATTCTTCTGAAGGTCGCATAATATCTACTTTATATGTTTCTTTGGAGGCAAAACATTCTTTGTGTGTAAAAGTAGACTGCTCAGCTCAGTCTGAGACAGCTCAGTCTCTTACAAATTGTTCTTCATTAGTACGCACGTTGGAATCAAGTTACGATATCATAGCAATAATTAGAAACAATAGAACCACGTAAACTAACATCAACAATATTAGTGAGATCATGTTAATTACATTAAAGGCGTAGCAACATCATGCTACGGCGAATAGTTCTAGTTAGAACTCAGAATTCCGCACTTATTAGGCTCATGGTTGGATCATTGTTTGTATGTAGCAAGTGCTTAGGTATGTTAATACCTCAGACACTAAGGTTTGTGACTTGGGTGACACTAGGGCAAGATAAAAAGTACCCGAAACTGACGTGCGGGCATGTAACGACTAATGAATGTCGATGAAGCGAAAGTTATTTGTCAGGATCGTGGCAGATGGCAGTCCCTGGTCTTTGCCTACCCCTCTGGGATACAGGCGTGATATTATGTATGTATGTATGCACACTAGGGTTTCCTTACGATGTTTTGTTTTCCAGTTAGCGATGTGGCTTCTACAACTTCAAAATGTAGGTAACTCAGAAAACTAAGTCGGGTATATTAGTAGATAGATAGAATATTCTGCATTGTACAATCGACAGCACATCATGCAATACACCCATGCACACTACGCCGTTGCATTACGGGCGAATTTGCAACTAAAATGTGAACGATGACGTGGTGTCGACTGTACAAAGAATTGCATTATCAGAATTGACAATAACATAGCTCATGCTTAATGGAACATTGGCCCATAGTAGTTAGATCATTTGAGTTAAGTACGGATTTTTTTTACTCAGATCTCATCAATAGTAATCATTACGTTCAAAATACAAGCATTCATGATTAATTAATAAATCAGTTTTAATTTTATGCGTCAACAAGTAGGATAAGTCCATCACAGCAAGTGCGTAACTCAAATGGCCTATCTACTAATGGGTCAATGTTTCACTAAGCAATTAGTTCAGTACAACTGTACAATTGCCGGCAATACCAATTAGTAAGGAATTTGACAGTCGGATGATTGATATGGACGAGGACCGGCGAGGTTACCGTGGCGGTGAATATGCCTGCTGGTCAAAAGCGGGCGTCTTTCATATGCTGTATAGAAATTCTATTCTATATCTAGATAGAATAGATGGTTGGAGTCCTTCTGAATTTGGTGCGCGTAATATAGGCGCCGCCCGGTAGCTCGACGACGCGCGTCGTGCGTTTTAACGCTCTCAAATGTCAAAAATCGCGGTACAAAGAAAAGTTCCAGGACAGTACTGCTAACGATTTAATATGTTTGGTTTTATTTATTATGAAACCAGACCAGACATATTAAAGCTTAAGGACTGTTTAACTTCGGTTACATTGATTAAATGCTCATAAAACACAGTAATAAAATTTACCGGTAAACCGGATCAAAATCTCAACAGGGTACTAGGTACCCTGTTGAGATTTTGGTCCGGCTTTAGGAGTCACTTAGGTTGGTGAAACTGAATTAAGTTAGAGAGTACTTTAAGGGGTCACCTATTAAGAAAAGGGTTATATACCTTTATGAGGAGCTTATGGGTTGGTTGGCGAAAACGGGCATTAGCCACACAAAATGCGACATCATGCTACCAGTGCAGAATGGGTGGTATTTAAATTATGTCAAAAGAAAGAGTCATCGTGACAGTATTTAATAAATTCTGGTTTTTGGACGTATGTTGTTGTTCTTCTGGGTTGCCGTAACGGAACCACAAGTTTTGCCAAACTCTACCGATCGACTAATGATGCTGTTTGGAACGTCGCTTTTACGTCAGAAATGGCTAAATCATGATAATTCATAGTTAGGCAGAAATTATATTGATTTACGTATTTCCGAGGTACCCTGGGCTGGGACAGTTATTAAACTTAGTCGTGTTCTCAACTGTTACTGGAGACTGTAAAACTGATTTATCAGTGAATTTTTTAGCTCACATAGATACCTACGTGAGTTTACATATTGCATGTAGCATCTGATGCATGTAGTGTGCATATATTCCAGTGCTAAAAAATGGTTTTCGGTTTTTTTTTCGGAAAGGGATATGCGAAAGAAAAATTACTTTCGCATAATTATCTTCCAGAAACTATCTACATATATAAATATTAACATGGACATAAATATTTACATACATTTCTGCATACACATATTAAACTATGTTATACATTTTCCGTTATTTAGATGCATGATACGATCAGTCGCTTATCTAATCTAATATACATACTTATAAAATTCTCATGTCACAGTGTTTTGCGCATACCCCACAGAAACGGCTTGAGCGATTTTTATAAAATTAATAAAAAAAAACTCACGCCCGTTATCCCAGAGGGGGTAGGCAGAGGCACCAGCCACTAGAACTGGGCCCACGTTTTGCCGAGTTTATTAGGTCCCAACGTGACAAGTGGCAAGTGGTTTATGAAATTGTATGTGTATATTTAGTAGGTTTGAGAATAGGTTGTTATCTTTTTTCATACGGCAAAACAACGTTTGCCGGGTCAGCTAGGTAGTATTACAATAAAGGTTTCTGCACCAAAATGTGCGAATATCTTTTTCAACTTTCAGTGTTAGTAATAATTTTTCACAGTAGTTTTCGAATGCTGAATACAAATTTGTCGTAATCATAAATGCAAAATACCTCCGGGCTTGGCTACCGGCTTCTGAAAAAAAGAAAAGTCTCGGTTGTTGCCGAACAGTTTAATCGCGTAAATGATTTGTTTTTTTCGTGGCAGTCGAACAAAAAAAATTGCTCCAAAATTAAAATAGAATATATAGTTCGTTAATTGCACTAAGTGGCGTTGATTGTATTATTTATTATGGTATGGTGCCGTGTGATGTATTACACTTAAGGTGCTCCAGTGAGCACCACTAGTGCCAAGGAAATAAAAAGTTTTGACAAAAAGTGTGAGTATAATCTCTAAATCATGTTATCAGTTATTTTTATAACCCACACTAAACCACCTAGGATTACGGATATGGGCCTAGATTCTGTTAATGCATTGTAGTACAATGACAACTGCGTGAACGCCGATTTCACTTTATTGGCGCTTTTATTCTTCCTTCGTTCGTTCGTTCTAGGCGTCAATGGTATAAAAAATCTTATAAATTGACCCGACCGAGTATCTGTCATTGAATTATAATACACTAGCAGATTTGAGGCCCTCGGGCGAAAACGCCCGTTTTGGCGTTCTAGTCCTAGACTTTTTGGGCTTGGATTTACGGCCCTAAAAATTACTTTTAACCTGATTTAATGTAGACACAACTTTTGCTAATTCGATCTGTAAAAAAAGGTATGATTATTTTCCGGAACAGGATGGATCCTCTTAGACTATATTTATGACCAGTTTTCTTTGTTCCTGTACTAGGCTATTGCTTCAGATAAGTATATCCTTTATTCAATTAATAAATTTTATGTTTAAACTCTGTAATTTTATAAGTTTGTGTCAACTTAGCGTTTCCATGTGAAGACCTTCCGGATTATAGGTATTTACGTCAAGTATTTTTTCCATAAAACTCTAGAAACTAAAAGGCAAACATATTAAGGTTTCCACGACCATCTCAATGTTTGAACTTATTGAGATTTGCTTAAATAGAGCTAAGCAAATAATTATTGTCTGTTTCTACACCAGATGTGTCGTAGCTGTGTTCCGGACACGTATGCCAACAGTCAATATTATGAGTTCACAACTAAGTACCCACTTACCTAGTCTAGAATTATTTTCGAGAGCGTTATAGAGGAAGTTGTCATCTCTGTGTTTCTCAAGTTTTGTTTTATTTCCTATTTATATTCAACTTTATTTGAGTTTCTGATGATCATGTCTACTCAGGAAATATCTATCCTGTGTCCAAATATTACCATAAGTATCTTTCAATAAATTTTTGTCTAATTATTAGATGAACAAACATTTTGTATAGAACCAGGCGTTACTTTGCGGAAATCCATAATAGCGTTAAAATGAGAAAATTAAGTACTTTGCTAATTAATTAAGTAATTTTCTTAACAAAAACTTTTCTTTTCTAAACAAAAATTTGTTTGTCATGATCATGGCAATTGGCAAACCCAGGTCACTGACTTGACTACCCGTTTGTGCTACAGGCGTAAATTTACGTGTGTATGTTTTGTCTATACTCAAAGTACTCGGATTTGTCTAGAATCCTAAGAAACACGCACTGCTAGTTTCTGCACTAGTGTAATATAAATTCATATGTTCTACTTTCGAGATAAATAACAACAGAATTGACTTACATAAATATGGTCATAAATCTAAACAGGTCTCATACCATTGCTGTAGATTCAACGTCACTGCCCAAAAAGTAAATAATAAATTAGAATTTATTACAAATAGAAATTTGACTTCCAAATATGACGTAGCAGTTATGGGCCAAGCCAATAGTTAACACGAGACGTCTGCATGAAAAAAAACTGGTTCCACAACTGTCCTAGGACTCGCAAACCTACAACGAACGAAGTGATGAACAAAGTCCAGTGCGCGATTATTCGGCCAAAGGGCACATTACCAAGCTGACCAAGCAACAACAAGTTTACTCCAAAAGCCTCCATTAATTTATGTTGGAATGATACTGGGTAAAAGTATGCTAATTTGACAACGAGGTCGTAGCATTTATTCTTATTGGAAAAGTTTAGTCCGGTTTTGGCGGAGAGCTTAGTTAATTCTGTTAGATAGGTAGGTAGGTACTAACGATATCCTAGCCCATGTTCAGCGCGACAGAACGTTACTTAAGTATTACTTAGTCAAAATTCTCAACTCAGAAATCGGCCCTAAGAATAGATCGTAGGTCAATTAATATGGCAAAACATTAACGTTTGCGGGGTCCGATAAATAATCTATATTAATAATTTCGTGCCGGTCTACGGTAGACTCGAACGAAATACACATCAAATGAGCCGTTACCTATATTGTATTGAAAAAAAAAAACTAACATTTTCAATACAATATAACTCCGAAAGGACAAGCAATTGGTTGTTGGCGTCATAGTAACTTTTGTTCAGCTCACTGAGACCTATTCGATGATGTATCGCACATGGCTATTGGGCTGAGGTCCAAAATTGCATTCCTTTGACAGCCATTCGTTTTTTTTTTAGTTCTTCTGAAAACGGCTCATTGAAGAGCGTAAAAAATTAGTCGATCCGAGTCGACAACTTAGGCGGAAAATTCGGATTAATAAAGTAGGGGTCGTTGGTGTATGTTCTGAAAAAAGTAAGTGAAAAAGTAAAAAAATAACTTTAACGGTCAATTATTTATTTCAATTGGCACATGAAACCAATAAAATTAAAACATTAACGTAGATTTGAATGAACAAAACAAACCTTGTTCTTTGACCAAACTACGTAGGTACCTTTTAACTATTTGTTTGACGTTAGGGTTGGGCTCAGCAAAATGTCGAGCTGTTTGTTTATTCAGTGACCTCAGACTTTGTCTCATCCTATCTTAACGTGAGACGCAACTCTTATGACAACAAGGTGAGAGAAAGCATGTGCAAAACCTTTCAAGGTCCTATTGGTAAACTTCGATAAGGTAGTTTACACAAAATACGTTTCTTGTATTGTATTGCATTTATTATTAAAAAGGAACAAGTTACCTTTCTTATTTTACGAGTATAAGGCCCCACAAAGCCAATTGCTGGGTTTGAACTGTTTGGTTATGCTAGACTTTGGTGACGAAGCGCTGGAGATCATCCCCAAAAGTCACTGAAAACAACATAATGAAGAGGACAAATTGGTCTGTTGTTGATGGTCTGAATTGGAACAGTGAACAGTCTCGGGCTTTATTATGCGTTCCAATCCTGTCGGAATCTTGACATTTCCGGGAGCAATTTGTATGGAACAGTCCGCTTATCTCAGTTGGAATCGCTCAGAATTTGATTTGAGTAGCAATATAGGATCAGATTTTCAAATCTGTGGTTAAAGCTCAATGACGCTCTTGTTGAGAATGTTATAAACATAAACATTTACAATAGGCATATACATTGCTTCTGACCCCACACTAGGGTATCTGTGTCTTGGGAACCAGAAACAGCGACATCACAAACATGTAAACATCCAAGACCTGGGGTTTTTTGATCCCAGCCGGGTTTCGAACCCGGGACCTCTTGCATGGTGGGCAGATGCAGTAACCGTTTCGCCACAGACGTCGTCATATTGTGCTGCCTCAAGAGTTAAAGACAAAAAAAAGACTTCGAAAAGGCACAAGGCATCATCATTAGTGAATTGTGCGAACAAAAGCTACTTAGGTATCCATTACCAAGACAATCCGAATATTACATCGTTTAACAAACAGACTGAATATTCTTTACGTTATAGTACATTACTGCAGCGGCCAGCAAAAGAGGACTGTTCCATACGACCTGTGTGGCGCAACGGGTAGCGCATCTGCCTACCATACGAGAGGTCCTGGGCTTGAACCCCGGCGGGGGACATTTCTTTATCAAATTATATTTAATAAATTTAAATAAACATGGCAATGATTGATATATTTGCATGAGGACGTTTGTTGCAACAACTGCAACAGTTATTATCTTCTGACGGAATCCTAACATACATAACATAACGTTTTGTTTTGTAAAAGGTCTTCAGCAAACTACGCTGTACGCTTTGTAGAGACGGCAGAGCGATTACATCGCCGCAAAGATAAAAAATCATGTGTTAAAGATTATCATACAGTATTATTTTTGCTTAGAGGTATATGCGGATATGCCTAACTAATTGAGATTCATGAATTCAACGCTAAACTTTGTTGACAGTTTCGCCGTAGCAACTAAAGACGGGTACACACGGAACAAACGAATGAGAACGAACGAAAGTGAACGTTAGGAACGTTCAATGTCGTTATGTTCACTTCCTTTACTCCCTTCACTATCACAGTATACCTCAGTCTAGTACTAAGATATTTATTACTTTTTCCGGTATGTATTACTAGATATTTCCTCACTTCGAGAATTTCCGGTCTAACTACGAAGTACCTACTAACATCGTTGGACAATTATCCACAGCAAGCGCTGAGGTATGTAAACACCTTACACCGTGATGTTTTCCTTTGCAGTTTGTGACTGGTGTACTGCTGTAAATTCAGAAATATACGTAGATATCAAAGATATCCGTACCACTGTTAATTTTATAGTATTATGAAGGTCTTTGAAATACCTAATAATAATATACTAATTTGTATCACACATCACACAATACAATGACTTGTACTGTGCCTCGATTCTGTTGATGCATTATAATTCAGTGACAGTTACATAGTCGAGTCACGTGACAGGTTTTTTTAATTTCATTGACGCCTAGAATTACGAATACGCGTGCGCGCTTTGATTTGAAGCGGCAATGTAATGAAATCGGCGCAGGTATGCAACTGACATTGTATCACAATACATTAGCAGAATCTAGTCTCTGGTCACAACTAAGATACCTTGTGCTGCGGTAACCAGAGAAGGACATTACAATCAGGGAAGTATATTCAGACTGACGCCATTTGTACATAATATCTAGTACGTCGACCTCCAGGGGGAAAAAACCATTTGACCGATTTGAGAGGACCGTATTAACTGACAGACCAACGACAACAAATTAACACGAACGGGTATTTAGTGGGTCAGCGTGTGCTTTCGTTTGCATTCGATTGTGATGTCTGTACGCAGCATAACACGATCGGTACCTAATAGTTCCTTTACTGACCCCATGACACTCAGTATCGTCATTCATCATCGTCTCCGCAGCCATTGTCAGTTGTGAATAGACGCATTCGTAGATGAAAGGATTACATTCGCAAGTTCGCAACAGTCTGCAAGACAAACTTGGGAACGATTTCTAAATAGAAATTTCTAGTTTCGCTTTTGTCCCTGGTTTTAGTTTTTTTTTCAATTAACTTTTCGGATGTGGAAATAATTGGCAGTCTATTGCACCTTCGTTTCTTTGTCGATTTTTAAACTCGCACGTCGTGTTGACTCGTACAGTTGGTGGAACAATTAACTTTACAAGCGTGCACTCTACTTGGTTACGTTACGGACCACATTTATTCTAAAAAGTAAAGATTAGTCTCTCAATTACATTCAGATTTGAATTCGATGCAAAAAAAAATACGCGGTGTTACGGCCATAAAATAGTAACCGCTGTAAAGTAGGTTTGCACGGTAGATTTATTTTTTACTCTCAAGACTCATGTGACCAAAATCGTTAAGACGATTAAGACATTAAAATTGAATTACTTATAAGACCAAAGTCTAAAAAAAACCCCTACGCACACACAATTTTTACTTGGAAGTAAAATGGGGTTATTTAGTTTTTACGTACTAGCAATAATCAGACATTGACAGTCTTTGGCTGTCTTAGTATGATATGTCAACGTGACAGTTTTTTTGCATTGAATTAAAAAACAGACTTTAGGTAGTGTTTTTTCTCTTTTTTTCCCAGTTCTAGTGATTGGTGCCTCTGCCTAACCCCTCGGGGATAACTGGCGTTTTTTTCTTCTTTCATAGTAGAAACCATTCTATCTATTCCACATATCGAACTATAGCAATAAACATGATCTCACTGTCTAAGGGTGAATCCCTTATATACCTACAACAGGACATAACTTCTTTCGTATGCAACGGGTGTCGCGCAAAAAGTTATGTAAAACTACGCACGTGAAAGGAATTAAGCCTTCTTTATTCTCAGTTTGACCATCAGCGGTAATGCGCTGTTTATATATTAGCATATTTTTGCACTTGAGATTTGTCCCGAGAAATAACAACTGCGCATTATCGCAAATAAAATAATGCTACAGAAGCATTTCAAAGTCAGACAGCCGATCAATCTTTAGGTACGTGTCTAAATAATATTGCCCTAGTTCCTGGAAAAAATAGCTTGACTGCACACTGACTGCTCCCGTAAAAGACAAAACACACCAATGCGGTCGTGGTCGCGGTTGGCGGTCCATACATACGTCAGCACTACATTTTGTATGGACCGCCACGCCACCGCCATCACTACCCAACACAACCGACCACGACCAACGTGGTAACGTTGGTCTGTTTTATCTTTAATGCGGGCACCAATCATCATCAACCCATTATGTCTCCACCGAGGGGCACGGGTCTCTTCCCTGAGGAAGGCATAGGCCATACTCCACCACGGGGGCCAAGTCCAGATTGGTGGAGGCTTGTAAGACTAGTACTGTCAGAAGTTTTCAAGCCGCCCTAAGGCCTCTGACTTGGCTTAACGACCATCCTGATTATGGTTACAAAATAAAAATTTACATACAGGCATATACATTGCTTCTGGCCCCACACTAGAACAAAGAACATCGTATCGTAACATTCATGTCGATGCACTTCCGGTATTCAAAAGTTCATTGTTTATTTATTTTTGATCACTTGCGAACTATGCGAATAGACTACCTAGTAATTACGAGTAGCTACGCTCACAAAATTTACGAAAATCTCATTACAAAATGGGGCATTTGAAGGTGATATTGTAGTTTTATAGCATCGCGACGTGCTTCTGTACCTACTTAATTATTAACATGCCAAGACAAATATTTAATCTTAAGTAATGCTTACTTATTATTCGCTAAGTACCAAAATAATGAAGTAGGATGGGTCTACAATAGTTTAAACCAATGCATTCAAAATGTCTTGTTTATATTTTATGTAACGTCATGGTCAATGTTGAATTTATCGTCGGAGACAAGGGCATGCGAGTCAAATTCATTTTCCGAAAGAAGGTTAAAAAAACTCGACAAAAGAAATCTCTCAAAAAGTGCATCTAAGTAAGGGCGGCAGCTGTAAGTTTTGACTGACTGACTGACTGACTGACATATCAACGCAGGGCCTAAACTATAAGGGTTAGAAACTTGAAATTTTGCACAGGGGTTCCTTTTGTTACGTAGGGGAGCACTAAGAAAGGATTTTTGAAAATTCATCCCCTGAGGGGGTAAAATGGGGGTTCAAAGTTAGTATGAAACATCGCCGTTTTTGAAGTTATTCGAATGAAATTTGGTACGAAGGGTCTTCATTTAAAATTATGAAACACGTGTAAAATAGTTTTTTATAATTCATGCCTTAAAGGGGAAAAAAGGAGGGGGTGCAAACTTAGTATGAAACTTTGCCGTTTTTGAAGTTATTCAAATGAGATTCAATATAAAGGTCCTTCATTAAAAGTTATGAAAAACATTTAAAATAGTTTTTCGAAAATCATACCTTAAGGGGGTAAAAAGGGGGGTGCAAAGTTAGTATGAAACTTTGCCGTTTTTGAAGTTATTCGAATGAAATTCAGAGGGGGTAAGAGGGGATTGCGAAGTTAGTATGAAAACTCTTTCGCATGCGCTAAAAGTATCCTTATCTTATTTGCATACACTTTACTTAACTAAGTCCCACGCGGACGCAGTCGCGGGCAACAGCTAGTGGATATATAAAATCAAAACGAATGGGTATGGAGTTGCCCAATTTAACCTACTTCGAACTGTCAAATGGATCGCTCGTAGCCCCGGCAGTCTGAGTGATCTTAAGCGATCACCAAGGTTAAGCAACATTTGGCGCGTTTAGTGCATGGATCGGTGACCGTCTATGACTGACGCTAGTGGCATTTTTCCGAGCGGTTCCGTGCTTCGCAAGGCACGTTAAGCAGTTGGTGCCGGCTGCCGTCGATAGATGGCAGTCGTTAAGCCAAGTCAGAGGCCTTACGGCGGCTTGAAAAGTTCTGCCAGTAAGACCAGCCACTAGTCTTACAAGCCTCCACCAATCCGGACTTGGCACCCGTGGTGGACTATGGCCTATACCTTCCTCAGGGACTCTTCCCTCAGACCCGTGCCCCTCGGTGGGGACATAATGGGTTGATGATGAACAGTCAAATACAGTTTGACACGTTGTAATCGTAAACCCAAGTGGCTGTTGGTCGTGAATCGTGATGGTAGGGCTGTTGATTGGTTACCTGTCAGGAGAGCAGCCATGGAAACTGGTTACGGAGCCACCTAACTGTATGATATTATAACTGTATATAATTGGTTTGCATTTTGGCAGTAATGATGGGTGCCCAGCTGCCCAGTGAAGTGGTTTTGGCGAGTAATATTTTAGACTTTTACTTCGCTCCTCAACTTTTATGTACGTGTACAGATCAAATGTTTTTCAGGAAATTAATGTTTAAGGGACATGCGTGGCCTCCCACAAGCCATGTGGTTTGTGGGGTGTGGTCTAATAACCCTAGCTCACCAGGCTTCACTGGGTGATTTAGTGTTCGAGCAATAGAGCCACATTACCGGAAGTAGATGAAATAAAAAAAGTTCTTCATTCGACGTAAAGATTATAGTAAACTTCTATAATATAGCCGTTTACTATAATCAGCATGATAACCTATCTACTAACCTAACCTACTTTACCTTATATCGCGGTCACTTCCTCCTTGTCTAGACGGACGTTTCCCATAACTTGTTTTAATAAACAAACCAAATAATGAATTATTATTTTTATCGATTGCTCAGTACAAAGTACGTATTGTTATCAATGTCCTCTCGGAGTTGAAAGTGTGCGTGATCGCGGCGTGATTGATTGTCGGTTGATTAATTGTGAATGAATTTGTCATTTACGTAATAAGGAATTGATGTTATGGCAAAGAGCAGAATAAAATGTGTGTATTTCATCATCATCATCATCATCAACCCATTATGTCCTTACCGAGGGGCACAGGTCTCTTCCCTGAGGAAGGTATAGGACATACTCCACCACGGGGGCCAACTCCGGATTGGTGGAGGCTTGTAAGACTAGTGGCTGGTCTTACTGTCAGAAGTTTTCAAGCCGCCCTAAGGCCTCTGACTTGGCTTAACGACTGCATTTAGCATTTATCATCTAGCTGAGGTCGATGAAGCGAAAGGAGTGAACGGAAGGGAAGTCAACCTTGACTTCTGCACCCTCCTCCGGGTTACAGGTGTGAGCTTAGGACCAAACATAATACAACACGGTCACAATATCTCTGCACATGGCTGTACCGCGACGATGTTTAACATTTTAACTTTACATCGGCGCAGTTTGATATGTTGGGTTAATTTTGTTTCATCATCAACCCATCATGTCCCCACCGAGGGGCACAGGTCTCTTCACTGAGGAAGGTATAGGACATACTCCACCACGGGGGCCAAAGCCGGATTGGTGGAGGCTTGTAAGACTAGTGGCTGGTCTTAATGTTAGAAGTTTTCAAGCCGCCGTAAGGCCTCTGACTTGGCTTAGCGACTTAATTAACGACTAATTTTACAATAAATAAACAAAATTTTTGAGATTCTATATCGGTAGCAAAGGCGCTAACCGTATTGGCACAAGTATAAGTCTTGACGGGTCGAACGCGGCGTGGTGAAAAGGATGCTGGAGGGAATTGTATTTCGGCGAGGTGCACAGATATTGTGATCGTGTTCGGAAATATAAATACAGAAACTCAGGCCTGTACCCCGTAGGGGTTGTCATATTCTGAGTAGGACGCACATACATGCCTCGGTCACCTCTTATCGGCTTTTCCAACCACGGTTGCGCGTAGAGTCTACATGTATCCAAACCAACGATTTATTCCAACATTATACTTGAGCCATTACAAACATGCGAAATGAGTCATAAAAGTGCGAGCGAGAGTTTCGATATGCCTGATATGCCTCCTATAAGTGTGAGAGAGAGGTCTGATACAAATATTTATGACTCAGTTCGCACGTTTGTAATGGCTCAAGTATAGTATAATTGCCTATACTTTGTGTATTGTTAAACAACAGCACATCATCCTACACACCCGATGCACCGATGCACTCTACTCCGTTGCATTACGGGCGACTTTGCAACTAAATTGTGAAGGTTGACGAGCTGTCGACTCTACATAAGTATACTCCGCGGTGGACAATACTCTCTCTCTATCTATCTCTATGTATCTCTATCTCCCTCTGAGAAAGGCCCTTGAAGTAATACATATATAATATACGCTACATTAAAAGCATCATGCTTCATCATCATCATCATCATCATCAGGCTATATTAGTCCACTGCTGGACATAGCCCTCCCCTAATGAGCGCCATAGCGCCCTGTCTTCAGCTTGCCGCGTCCAGCATCTGCCTGCAGTCCTTCGCAGATCGTCATCCCACCTGGTTAGAGGGCGTCCTACACTACGTTTGCTGAGTCGCGGTATCATGCTTAGTATGTACAAAATCTGTAAATGTTATCAATAAGAAAAAAGAAAGTTGTAAGTAGATATTCTCGACCTACCTCACCAACGTAGTTGTTTTTATTTATCACTAGCCGGTGCCCGCGACACTGTCTGCGCAGCATTACTGGGATTACAAGGTATCCTATCACACTAATATTATAAACGTGAAAGTTTGTGTGTGTGTTTATATGTTTGTCAGTCTTTAGCGCTGAAACGGCTGGACGGATTTTAATAAAATTTGGTATGGAGTTAGCCGATACCCTGGATTAAAACATAGGCTACGTTTTACCGCGGGAAAATATCTTATTCCTACGGGAAAATCGATGAACCGCGGGTAACACCGCGGGGCACAGCTAGTGTCTCAATATAGTTTTTTGTCTATATGTACGCCAACATCATCAGCAATTTGACGGTCACTGCAGGGCATGGCCTTCCTTATAGATTTCCAAGCTTCTCGGACCTAGATTCTGTTAATGCATTGTAGAACAATGACAACTGCATGATCATGGCGATTTAGTTTCATTGCCGCTTCAACTCTACGCGCGCACTCATAGCAAACAATCTAGGCGTCAGTGGTATGAAAAAAAAACACCTCACGTGACCCGACCGTGTACCTGCCATCGTACTGTAATCCACGAACAGAATCGAGACCTCGGTCTAGTGCCGCCCACATCTGAAAGCCAAGTTCCATGTAAGTTTACTTATGTGCAATAATGGTATTAATCCTTTTTTGAACAACAACTTTCGTAAGCACTACACATTTTAATTTTTTTTTAGTCAACCCATTATGTCCCCTGCCCCACCGAGGGGCACGGGTCTCTTCCCTCTAGAAGGTATAGGCCACACTCCACCACGGGGGCCAAGTCCGGATTGGTGGAGGCTCGTAAGACTATAGTAAGACTAGTCTTACTGTCAGAAGTTTTAAACTATGTACATTTTAAAATATGTACTAGTGCTTATTATTACGGATACATTATATTTTTTAAGTAATAAATTAGTTCAGCCGTTATTTTGATTGAGTAACAAACCGCCGGACAGCTTCACAAACATTGACATAATATTATGTAGTGTAGCCACTGCCACTGGTGTATAATTAGACTACAGCGTATAAAGTACTATGAATGAAAAAAGTCGTTGACCTCGTTTTCAATACGTAGGTGCCTTGCGTCTATCCGAATACGCACGAGGGGAAGAGACAAGTTTCGCCTACAACGTAATATTTAGCCGTTTATTTTGATCACATAACGACATAAAATAGGATCTCGTTCCGCATTTACACTCATTCAGACTAAGATTCGGACCATTTACGCAGAAACATTCCAATCCACAATACATAATACGTAACTTGCGAGAAAAAGGCTTTGATATGTAATACATAGATTATAAATCGCTCGTAGCCTCGGCCGCCTGAGTGATCTTAAACGATCACGAAGGTTAAGCAACATAGGGCGCGTTCAGTGCATGGATGGGTGACCGTTCTATGACTAACGCTAGTGCCATTTTCCGAGCGGTTCCGTGCTTCGCAAGGCACGTTAAGCATTTGGTGCCGGCTGACGTCATTAGATGGCAGTCGTTATGCCAAGTCAGAGCCCTTTGGCGGCTTGAGGACTTCCGACAGTGGGACCGTCCACTAGTCTTACAAAGTGTCCACCAATCTGGACTTGGCCCCCATGGTGGAGCATGGCCTATACCTTCCTCAGGGAAGAGACCCGTGCCCCTCGGTGGGGACAAAATGGCTTGATGATGAATTATGAAAACGCTAATTAAAACCTAGGTTAGTACCGATAGTGACTTCGCTTGGTTGTAAGTAGACAACAATATCAAGGCGATAGTAATAAAAATTATCTTGAATAATTTACAAAACAAATAAAGTGTCGTCAATGTCTAGTTCACGAGTACATACTTCCTACTACTTGGAAATGAGATTCACAGTTTGGAACCAAAGCTTGTAAATTACGAATATTTACATTTACATGTTGTTGTACCCATTATTTATTACTCATTAATATTTATTGTTTAAAATACTGAAAAGACGAATTCCTTTGATATTCCTAACGATTTAAAACACCTCGTCGTAGCTCTATTCCTCTGCTGCCGATGCACTTTTGTCACCTGTAACTTTCTGTTAAGTTCTAGTTTTAATTGAAGTTTTGTAGGGCTTAGGATTGCACGTCGATTTTTATTTAGGTCTCTGTCTGGATACAGGTATGGGATTATTATGTAGTAATAAATAGAGTTGGCAATGCTACATTTTAGCACATGAACGGAAATATCAAA
Organism: Yponomeuta plumbellus; assembly: GCA_947310845.1. Classification (NCBI taxonomy): domain Eukaryota; kingdom Metazoa; phylum Arthropoda; class Insecta; order Lepidoptera; family Yponomeutidae; genus Yponomeuta; species Yponomeuta plumbellus. Next base: position 18,443,882 of record OX371193.1, on the reverse strand, counting down.
ACCATTTCAAGAATGATACTTTCAGAACATAACATAACATTTACATACAGGCACGTACATTGCTTCTGGCCCCACACTAGGATACCCTGTGTCGTATTAAGAACAATTTATATTTATCAGATTTGTAAATAAGTTTATATGTTTAAAGATGCTCTGTAGCCTCGTAGAAAAGTCATTTAGGGCACTTTCTATGACGACAGCAAAGACAGAATGAGTATTAATCATTTGCCTTACTTACAAAAAAAAGCAAAGTAAGTTTCTTGTAAGTAGGCAAATACTATAATTCTTGAATTATCCTCTGATGACGTCACAAACAGCAAAACTTAAGAAATATATTAAAAATAGACATAATGAATAAAACACAAAAATACCGAAATTACTCTCTTAGAATGGTCAATATTTTCAAAATAAGTCGCATAGCCAATTGAAGAAAGAAAGAAAGGAAGAAAGAAACAATTGTAGCAACAAGACGCATCACAGAAACAAAATTCCTCTAAATTTGGAAGCGGAGTGTAAATGCGGCCTGCGATTTCAGAAAGACGTTTAGTTTATTTTTAATCGTAGACATGATATTGATGCATTGGTCTGTAAGCAGTTTATATACGCCCCACTGTAGGGCACAGGCCTTCTCTCGATGAGAGAGTACCTATAGGTTCAATGACCATGAATGACGACCGCGGATTAGCACCCACAAGCGCTTGTGTATGTGTAGAGCTCAATCAGGTTTCCTTAAGATTAGCGAGACGTATTGCTACTACTAGTATTAAGCTGGCTTCCCACGGTGCATCATTCTGCCGACGGCCGACGCCGGCCGACGAACACGGACAGCCATGCACCACGCAGGAGGCTCTTCCCACGGTGCGCGATTCTGCGGATATCGATACGACCACGTACCTACCCACGACCGGTACGGCGCACCGCCACAGACGTCTGTGCTTCAGCGGACCGAGACCCTTCCCACGGTGTGTCGTGCGAGCTGGTCCGCATCCGTCCGCGATATCGCGGACCGTGGGAAGCCAACTTTTTATAGTATTGTTTAAATATTAAAACAGTAATTTAACACAGTGTCTCCTAATGAGCAAGCCTAAACAAAATAATGAGCAAAAAAATTTGTGAGTGTGCTAACAATCAAATCATACGAGTATCATGCAGTAAGCACATGACACTCACACGTTTTTAGAAGTAACAACTTACGTACATACGTAATTGCCTAGATTCAGACGACAACTGGATCCGAGTATTATGGTATCTCTATTCAGCGCGTCACCAACCGGGAGCTGAGTATATCAGGGTTCAGCTGTGTTTATTGTTCAGAGGAAGTATGGCAAATTGTATTTCTTAACAAACATAATTATTTGTATTTTTTATGTCGACTTAGCATATCACTACAGGGTTTCTGAAGCAGCTGTTGTACTTAGTTATTCTTTTTTTAATTTTTTGGGGGTATTGAACCCTCTGGCTGGTTGTATCAAAAATTGTCCACCAGTTCTATAGTTGTCCGATCATCTACGATTTCGGTGGCGATTCTTGTCCAAATAAAACACCAAATATAAGTTCACACCTGTACCCAGAGGGGTAGGTAGAGACCTGGGACAGCTACTTGCCACGATCCTGGCAGATTGATTACTTTAACCCTAGAAAGATAATCATATTTACAATGGCGTAGAAGTCTATAAATAATAATTCTTATAAAAATATGTATTTTTTTAGTAATGTTGAGGGCTTGTGCGATCAATATACATATATTTAATGAATTAAAAAGCAATTATATATTTTACGTTTATTTATTACAAAAAAAAATAACAAAACTTAATCATCTTGAAGAAGTAACAAAATAACTGTCTTCCTCTTAAATAGGAAACAATTAACCGTTAACAGCCTTATAGGGTCTTTTTTTACATTTTTTGCTTAATATATGAACAAATAAGTCTATTAACTGTATTAGGACTATCATTTTACAATACTTTATACATTTATTGCAAACGTCTTTTTTGTGGTTGCCACAAACAGGTTTTTTACACTCACTACATTCCATTTTAGACATTATTCTTATTTTGGACGGACAATACCTTTTTTTTTTTACTACAGGCTCTTCTTGTTTTTGGTTATTGTTTGCAGCATTTTCGGGTAGTAATTATTTGATATTTTGGCCCAGGTACTTTTTCAAAGTTGGAGCCTTCAGCCGTTTTTCTATCCAAGCTGAAGTTAGCTCTGTACTCATTTATTTCTGAAGTTTTTTCTGCTCAGTGGTTTTTCGTTGTTAGCGAGTATGTTATAATATATCACGTATGAACTCACAAATTATATATTGAGCAGGCCATAAAATATAGCCATCGGCCATGTATTGGTCATCTGGGAGCTAAACATTGATGAACACATTTGGGCTTTAGTCAGATGTGTTCATCGACGTCTTATCGATGTTGAACTCTGCTTCATCAGGCCTAGTTGTAGACGCAGCTTCGAGAGTTTCGTCCACTAACTCGTCTTCGGTATCACTCTGCGGAGAACCACCTTTCAGAAGGTAATGCTTCTGAAAGGTGGTGCTCTTCTTCGCTGTTGATTTTCACTAAATAATCGTCGTTACCCTTCTCCAAAAACTGCTCAATATCTTCTTCATTTAATCTTCTTTGCTTTTCCATTACACTTTTATTGGTAGACCTTAAAATAGATGAAAAAAATCTCAAAACTCAAAACAATTATAAGTTAAGAATTTTGCAAAAGTTTCACAAAAGATAATCATACGTCTAACAGACGTACGCCACATCAGTATCTAAGTAATGAGAGTACTTACCTATGGGATGCAGCCGTCTCGAGTTAGCCCTAGCCGACTCCTGAGTTGGTTGAGCGAGACAACGCGCTAGCTGTTGCGATTAAAAAGAAATGACGATATATCGCCACCGCGCACGTCTCGCGGACGTAGATTATCTTTCTAGGGTTAAGAGACGCCCTAGGTGGACATACTTCTACCAAATAGGGGATGTGTTAACAAAGGTCAAGATAAAAAGTAATCTACAAATGAATGACCAAATAAATATTTTTTAGAAGAGGGCAATCGTTATATGTATGCTTTGTACCCTGCATTCTAAAGAATCTATTTCATAAAATTATGATGTTTCTAAAACGCCTCCGAGTCAGAACCTCCTAATTTTGACTCGGAGGGAGTTACAATTATACAGTTTGACACATATTTTTTTGCATTTAAAGTGAAAATATAGATTTTACAAACATTAAATTACATAATAAGAATCATAACGAAAGGTGTTGTTTTTTTTGTGTACCTTAAAGAATATTCTAATCTTATTTTTAAGATGTAACACCATAAGTTCTAACATTAGTCCTCGTTTTATGTGAAGCCAGCGAATTTACAATCACACATCGTGTCCAGGAAGACTGAAATTACAAAGTAAAGCGACAACACCTACGAAAGCCGTGCGGTTGGATCGTGACTCTCACTAATGAGTGACTGAAACGTTTTTTGGCGATAAGCAGTTGGGTAATCACACATTTTGCTTAGTCGTCCGAAGACAAGCAATCGATCGAACTGAATAAAACTTGCAACTGTGGATAGTTTTCAAACATTAAATAAAATTACTATTCAGCTGTTCACGAGGAACTATTCTTTCAACAATAGAGGCCTTAAACGGTACAAAACAAAGCTATTGAGTCGCATCTATTATAATGTATTTTGTAAAAAACTAGTTGCCCCTGTAACTCTAAACCTAAGGGAATAGATTAACATCTTAGTTTTTTTTTGTAGTTATTTTAAATTGACATTGGCCTTATCGTTTTGTTGGTTTATTAAGTTTAAATGCAGCTCAATAATTAAACTATTTAAACTCCCTCTGAGGAGTGTTTTAAGAAAGAGTGCTTTTTTAAATACTATTAATATTTATTTGATACTCTTCTATTCTCTCTCTTTCACTCTCTCTCTGAGATAAGGCCTGTAGTGGGACGTATATAGGCTGCTTAGTTGAAATTGAAATTAAATTTATTTCACTTGTCCAGCAACTACATATTTACATTAATAGTACATTACTGCAGCGGCCAGCAAAAGAGGCATTTACGGCACTTGTATATGATAAGCAGAATGTAAATTCTTTACGTTGAAATAAATTTCTGATTTCTGATAAGTAGTAACTTACCTACCTACTACGGCAGACCTTTTTTCTTTCGATTTTGGCGGTAAAAAGGTTTCTATTACGGCTCTTGCCGCCTCTTGAATTTCAGGTGGCGTTAAAATAAGTTCATCTCAGTCATTTTCATCACTTGAACTCATTCTGTTAAATTCAATAAACTTTTAAAATCAGACGAACCACGACGAACAACCAATTTTTTCAATCTACCAGGTATATCCAGCTTTCTATCGCAAGCCAGTTCGAAATTAAAAATAACCTCTGTTAAATTACCTCCTTGGTTGTCATTGTTCGGAGTAGAAGATCGTTCCATTTTTAAATAACACGACAGATATGAGTTTAGTATGTAATTTATTTGGCTGCAAAACACAACAGTTATTAATTTTCATAGATATAACTTTTTCCGGCCGCTGCTCGCGAGTAATTGGCTAGTACAGCAATTTCTATTTATCTCGAAGAAGGTTGTCGAAATAATGCTCAAATTTCCAAGCATGTTTGAGAAATATTATATTTATTTACTCTAAAACTTGCAATAAAATCACATACATACATACTACCGTTCTTTCGCATAAATTTACGACTTTCAGTGACTATTATTTCCGATAAAGTTTGTGTTGTAAACAAAGGTTTACGGTTTATCGAGTGCATGGAGTGCATTTATGTAAAGACATAAATGCACTCCATGCACTCTACTCGGTGACGAGGTAGACGATTTTTCAACATTCATAATGAGCTGTTAAAGTCCGTTCGCTTAGATAGTGTCGGTACACACGCAGGCAATCTTGGTTTTAGTATAAAAACATTTATTTCAATAATACAACTTAGACGACAAAAATACTTTAATTAGAAAAAAAACATGGTACGCAATATAATGAAGCACAAAATAAAACACTACTCTTCATCACTCGAAGTGTCCTCAGAATATTCATCTCCACTGGTGTTTAGAATAGGTAGCTACCTAAGTGATGCGGGATCGTCTCGTTATAAATCCATTCTAAAATACTGATTGATTTACTTATTTAAGTGATCTACAGAATAGTAGAATGAGACGAGCTGCGGGCCAAATTCACTGGCGTGTTTGCGCAGCGTCGGTTTCCTTTAATTTCTTTTTTTAAAAGCGGCCACGTGCCGAGGCGGTAAATATCAAAGTGACACTATGATAGCGAACAGACTCTACCGTACAGTCGACAGCACATAAAACTTTACACTCGTGTACTCAACTCAGCATAACAGCGAACTTTGCAACCAATATCTAAAAGTTGGTTGCTATCGACTGTACACGATTGCGCTAAAAGCCCGTGACATCATGCTAATATTAGATTAAGTCAATTTTCTGGGAAAAATCATCGAGTCTTGAAACAGTTTCAGCGTCAACTAAGCGGAAGAAGGTTCACTTCGATTCATGAAACGATAGGAGCGCATTAGTCACTGCGTCCATGCAGTTCACTAGCACCACAAAGGAAAAATACATATCTTTTTGCAGATTGCTTATACATTTACACACAGGCACTTACACTGCTTCTGGCCCCACACTAGGATACACTGTGTCGTGGGAACCAGAAAAAGCGACATTACAAACATGTTAACATTCAATTTTGTCCCCAGCCGAGATTCGAACCCGCGACCCGGGAAAGTGTTAGTACAATCTCTCAATCATGTTAAATATACCCTCTCATCATGTTAAATATACATCTCTTCTACCTTTAACATAATATACCAAGCGATTATGAGTATAGGATTTCGCTGAAAATCAGCGCTGTACCAGACAGATTGCCAAGCTGTTTCACTTTAGATCTTGTTTAATTGTATATTATTAATTTTAGTTTATAATAAGTTATTACTTTAAGTATGAAACATATCTGTTCTTGGGAATAAATGGTTATTAATTCATTCATTCAATATAAAGAAAAAAATATTGTCGACTCGGTTTTATTTCGCTTTTTTTTGTGAATGCCAAACTGCCTACTACTTACGATATATTTTGTGAAACTGATACATAATAATATTATTAAACGATTGCCCCCAATATAGACCTTATATTCTGCTGTCCATTGAAGAGCTCCGTTCTCAATCTTTGACAGTCTACATAACATCTACACCAAATTAAAATGGGACCGATGAAACGCTATAACAAAAAAAAAATCTGATTTGACGCAGGTACGTGATAACATCTACATACATCTATATTAATATTACAGAGAGGAAAGATTTGTATTTTATATTTTGTTTGTAATGAATAGGCTCAGAAACTACTGGGCCGATTTTAAAAATTATTTCATTATTATTAGAAAGCTAAATTCTCCGTGAGTAATAGGCTATATTGGATTTTCAAAAAGTTCAGGGTTCCGTACGAAATCTCGAATAATGTAACCCAAGGTATAAGCAAATTAATACCCCGGGAATTTCCACGGAACTAATATAGCTATTTCCACAGAAACGTTTTTGCCACCCGTGCGAAGCCGTGGATCGCTAGTTGCAAATACTAAAGTCATTAAAAATACTACTATATATTATGACCGATGTAAGTCCCACACAATGATGTCCCTTCCATAATATACAATGCATCGGATACTCTTCCTAGTACTGGTTTATTTATGGGATAGACTTTGCAGGGCATATCAAATTATATAATACCAAGAATTGTAATTCTATGAAATGTGGCCACGGTTTCCGGGTTTCGGTTTTCCCCCGACGCCAATCGGGAATAGAATGGCTCTAAAATTATTTTCACCAACTTCACAATATTAGATCACTGACTTTTGTAGGTAATTTTGTCATTCAAACAACGGAAAACCTTTAGCGTGGAAATGATATAATGCAAAGCTTGAGATGCCATTTCTTCAGTATCCATCATCCAGGACTGAGGGTCCTGACCTTGAAAATAACAATGGTTTCCTGTTCATATTTTCAAGGTCCGGACTTAAGAGGTTAATGTTCTCTATAAGATAAAGTTAAAATATTTTCAACCTTATATCTTGAGGTGGCAAAATTTGTAAGAAAAAGAAAAAATAATGGTTCGATATTCGTTCGACTATCGACTGAAGAAACAGTTTGCATGTTTTGCGTTATTTCAGAAACACATTGAATAAACAATCGCGGGCTGGGGAGATTAATAGAAGCAATGGAATTCTCTACTGACAATTAGGATTACAAATATTATTAGAGATTTTGTTGTTTTGGCTGTTAATTTTGGTCATAGTACGACTTTGGGTGCACTTTTCTCATCTAGGTATCTAATAATCATAATGCCGTTACATTATAACAAAATATATTGAAACATTATAATAGTATACTTTATAAAGAAGAGTACACAGGAAAACAGTTTTGTAGTTGACAGGAAAAGCATAATTGCGTCATTCGATTTGTGTTTTTTTGAAAAAAAAAACAACATTTTTCTTCATTTTTTTTTTAGAGCGATGTGATGTAACAGTTTTTGTCAATACTACCAAGCTCACATCACAAGTGGAGCTATACTTTAAAGAAAAAAGTATTTAGGTACTCTGGTGGTTGGCGTGCATTGCATGGATTTCTAGGGTAAATTGATCAAAAGCCTAGCTCCAGAGCTCACAAAGAAGTACCACTTGTAAAACCACTTTACGTGTTTCACTGTGTAGTACTTTTCTGTAACTACTTTCGATAACATAGTACCTACCTACTTACATAGGATAATTCTGTTTTTTAACTTCTTTTTTGTATTTGTGGTAGGATAAAGGCGAGAAGATAGCTACGAATGTTTGCCAATATGTACCTTAGGACAGGCACTGTTGGGACAAAAAATGTCTGAGATAGTGTTATTTGCTGATTGCATGTCACTTATCTTTAAAATAAGGAGACATGAAAATATGGGAGTATAGGAGCCCCTCTCAAATATAAATTTTATTCTGTACAGAAATACATCATCTTCGAAAATTACAACTGTCTAGCTATCACGGGTCATAAGACGCCGCCTGTTGACAGATAGAAAGACAGAGTAATATTATTTACGCACCCTTTGTAAATATTGTAAATACGTAGAGTTAGGTCTGAATTAACATACGCATCGGTGTATACTGGATAAAATCGTTTCCTATCATCTCCGACCTGCATCACCTACCTATACTGGCGACCGCAACGTGATCAAAACAATCGCCTGATCAAACTACACTTGTTAAAACCAGGAGGTACATACTCGTAGGTAGTGTTATGTGAGACGAGCAACCACGACGCGAGCTCCGTCTCTGCTCACCATGATTAAGCTCTGCGAATCGGAGCGAAACCTGGAGGCCGATTCTCGTCCATGCGAATTGAAAGCGTAGACGCCAAACATTCGAAGGATTAGACATTTGTCGCATAAAAATCAGTTTCATGTATTCTCATAAAGTCGTATACGCAAATTTGCTAATAATTTTCGTTCGCTTTGAGGTGTCATCTTGTCGCATGGTAATTACCATGCGACTCGCAAAAGGCGTATGAAATTTGAACGCATTCATTGATAGTTGAGGGTGGGTGTATTCCGAAATGCGATAAAATCGATTACAGCGCGAATCCGCTTAAGTGCAGTAGGCACAAAAACCCTACTCCGTGCGAGATACTTTGGGACTACTAAATTTGGTCGGGTTCGCGCTGTTATTGATTTCATCGCATTACGGAACGTAGGGCAAGTCCATTATTAATGGACTCGCCCTACGTTCCCTACTCAGAAGAATCTTCTGAGGTTCCCTACGTTGACGTTTCGTTATAAGTAAAATTTCAGTTGAAAATTTTAAGAGTTAAGTGTATTAAAATTTTAAATAACGTATATTTTGTACCTAAACAGTTTCTTAGTTTATAAAATAACACGCAAAGTAATAATTTGCCGCAAAATGTATCAATTTAAAAGTGAAATTGTAAATGTTTTAAGATTCGACTAACTTTGAATTTACAATCGAGAAAATGGAACGTAGGATTCACAGATTACTGTTATAGTCGTTAGACATTTCTTTTTTCATTCGAATTCAATGTCGCATGGTGTTCAGAATACAGAATTTGGGTGTCGTTCGACTTTTTTATGTAGAATGAGCCGTTTTCAGAAGAACTAAAAAAAAAATATATATATGGCTGTCAAAGGAATGCAATTTTGGACCTCAGCCCAATAGCCATGTGTGATACGTCATAAAATAGGTCTCAGCGAGCTGAACAAAAGTTACTATGACGCCAACAGCCAAATGTTTGTCCTTTCGGAGTTATATAGTATTGAAAAAAAACTAACATTTTCAACAACATATAACTCCGAAACGACAAACATTTGGCTGTTGGCGTAGTAGTAACTTTTGTTCAGCTCGCTGAGACCTATTTTATGATGTATCACAAATGGCTATTGGGCTGAGGTCCAAAATTGCATTCCTTTGACAGCCATATTATTATTATTTTTTTAGGTCTTCTGAAAACGGCTCATTCAAGTCATACGCCTTAGAGTCGTATACGTCTTATTTGCTAATGAAGTGAGAATAGGCTCCCTGGTCGGACTGGTAAATCCGGACTAAAAGTTTACAATAGTGTTATGTACTTCTTCTTAGCGTTTCGATGGCGTAACAATTTTCATCAGTCTTTACTAAACAGTTGCGGCCCAAAACTTTGCGACGCTGCTGTAGTGTACATACATATTAGCACCCCTAGATGAAAACCCCATTAAGTCGAAATAATAATGTGACTATTTATTTAGCTATTTTTTTGACTTCCTGACCTTATACCGGACCGGACAATAGTATAACTCCCAAAACGTCTCCTTCAAGTTGAAGGTATCGTTATGGGAGTTATATTGTCCAGTCCGGTATAACGTCAGGAAGTCGAAAAAGTAGCTAAATAAACTATCACATATTATTTCGACTTAGTGGAGTTTTCATCTAGGGGTGCGAATAATACATAGATCTCGTATATACGGTACGAAACTGTACGCCAAACGTATTTAGATGGAATTCAAATCATGTAATAACCATACGTATTACATATAATATTAAGTCAAGCAGGGTGACGTTCCTACCTACAACAGCTGAGGTTATCTGAAGCTCTGACACAGTCATACCAAAGGAAACCAGTTCTAGCTGGATTCGCATCACTGCTCGCAGCCCGTCGAGATAACCTGTGGCACTGGTTTTTCAGACCGATCGTCTTCCGAGACTGCGAGGCTGGTTCTGGTACCGGCGCTCCATAGAATACTGATTTAGGCTCTAATTATATGCGTCCGCGCGACCGAGCGGCCCGGCCGCTACACCACGAAATTACAAGCAATTGTGTGTAACGATTTATTTAAATAGCGGCGCGGTCGCGCCTTCGAGCGGCGTGGTCGCGCGGCCCGGCCGCTCGGACGAATTTCAACGTGTTCACTTGTATCGGTGCATTTAAAGCGGACGGGACGCATTGTATTATGCATAGGTATATTCAGTAGTTCGGCGACATTGCAAGTTGCAACGACATCGACACGGAGATTAATAAATAACTGTCGTCTGGACTAAGTGCTTAAACTATAAGATTTTAATGTCTTTGGACAGGTGAAACTGCTTGTCATTATCATCAATGAACCAATTTGGGGAACTTGCAAACAAAAGATTTAATCTCATTGGACTGGGTGCATTGTCTCGATAAACAATCTTGATAAATAAATTCTTCACGACCAATAATTGTTATAATATATCCATCAAACTGGTGAAAACTGTGACGATGTCAGTGACGCCTTATTATGTACGAAGTATATAATAATATTCAACATATCTTTAGTTTGTAACATTTTAATGTGTTCCCATCCTGTGTTTAGAATTTAATGAAAAAATTAATTAAATAGCTATCCTATGATTACATTAAATGGATTTTCGCATTTCCTTAGACTAGTCAAATCCGACAATATTTTTGCGATTTCACTTCTTCGTCGTTTATGGTTGAAATACGTGCCACTCGAATCTAATTATTAGTCATGTTCCCCATTAATGAACATCGTTAACCGGAGATTTCCATCGTGACAGATAAAAACCACTCGTGGAAATAATCCGCCCTCATTTATGTTGTCATTATCGAAATGTGATTTTCTATCACGCGGCTGTATTGTGGTAGAGTATTGTTTCCATATCAATTTAAGACCGGCTTAGGTGACCTCTGAGTCTGAATCACTTGTACGCGAACCTGTGTCGCCACCAGATAAGAAACTCTGTGTTCGCCTACAACTTGATCTTCGATCCACTGATCTTTAATTCTATAACTGTGTTATCGACGAAGAAGTCACCAAAGGTCTAAATACTTAGTCACAATTTATTTTATGTATGTAGCTCTGAGGTAAACTGCCTCCCATTCGAATGTAGAATGTACCTATTTAAACGGAAGAACGGTTTTTGTTCAATCAGTCGGTGATCATTTTCCTATAAGTGCTGTGGAATTGCGCGCACTATTAAAAGACACTTACCTACGGCTCCTACTGAAAAATTTTACGCAGGATACTGAACTTACATTACGCCTAAATTAGGTACAATTTGCTTCTCGTCCATTCTATAAGGGGATTATTATTAAATTGGTGGTTATAAATTGGTGTGGGTAAGGAAAACACATTTTAGATTCAAGGATGCGCTAGTGAAATATTAAGCTTTAAAGAGATTGTTTTGCTATAGTGGAACATTACAATTTTTAAACCCCCAATACTCCAGGTTCTGGATGTTTACATGTTTGTGATGTCGCTGTTTCTGGTTCCCACGACACAGGGTAGCCTAGTGTGGGGTCAGAAGCAATGTATGTGCCTGCATGTAAATGCTTATGTTTATACTCTGCGGTACACTGTGCTCTGGACGCATGAAAATTGGAGTATTTTTTTGTTGATATGTTTTGATAAAATAAACGTACACCCATCAACTCTCTGCTCCTAGTGTGCCTATCAACAATAATCATAACAGACTTCAAAGATAGAAAGTGCTAAATTGGGTTTTAGTAAGAAAACATAACATAAACATTTACATACAGGCACATACATTGCCCCACACTAGGATACCCCGTGTCGGGGAACCAGAAACAGCGACATCGGAAACATGTAAACATCCAAGACCTGAGGTTGTTTTGTCCGGGATTCGAACCCGGGACCTTTCGAATGGTCATGGTACCATGCGAGAGGTCCCGGGTTTGCAATCTGGCTAGGGACAAAAAAAAAACGAAATCTAGGTCTTGGATGCTTACATGTTTGGGACATCGCAGTTTCTGGTTCCCACGACACAGGATATCTTAGTGTGGGGCCAGAAGCAATGTATGTGCCTGTATGTAAATGTTATGTTATGTTAATGGTAGGCAGATGCGCTAACCGCTGTGCCACAGAGGTTATTATTTATTTCGGAGGCAACACAGAGACATGCCACTTATATTAAACTTAAGTGCTAACACTATGTGCTAGGCATGCATCCAGAACATATCTCACTAAATACTATTATATAAGTTAAAGGTGAGGGCGGGCATTGAGTAATCTATGAAAGTACACAATTTGGTTCATAGTAATTAAATAGGGCAAAGTACCTACAGGAGAAGCTATGGCAACTAAATGCAGACTCAGTGTAGTATATGAGGGGCCCTGAAGCGGCAGTTGAGCTCCCTGTTTCTCGCACACCAACAATCCTTCCAGCAGCGGTCCGCTGGTGTACGAGAAACCGGGGCAATAGTGTTGTAACATTTCTTGAGGTTGTCATACATAACATAACATAACCGGCCGAGGACTCCGCCTTCTGTCTCGATAGTTCCTGGAACTTGTTGTCTATGACGAAACTATCATCACTCTTGCTTTACGTGAATGATACGCGCATGAGTGTGACCCAGCGCGTTGTAGCGTGGGTGACTAAAGTCCAGTTTTAGGTATGATATACTGTCCACTGTTCTTATTCCTACATTTACAAACATTAATCACTGAAACATAGCGTTCGTCATAATACAATAACGTTTCGAGAAAAAAATAAATCTATTTTTTGCGGTTTTCTGTTTTGTAATGGTGCTTTTTCATATACTTTCCAGATCTTCTATAACAATGTTTTATTGAAGGCCTGATATCTTTGCAACGTAAAGCGCGGATTTTTATTTATTGTAAACTAAGTTGTATACCTGATATGTATGCAAGCACCGTGCGTAAGACAGTAAGTAATAAACCGGCTATCGTCCCTACTGGTTGTTTCATTGTATACTCTCATTTCATTGGCGACGAGGCTGTGGAATACCCTCATTTGAAAAAGTGAAAATGTCGTTTCAATTAAATATCAGCCAATTCAATCATAATGTTGATGACTGGGCTATATTCAATGGTCGATTGAAACAGTTTTTCAAAATAAACAAAGTGGAAGCAGAAAACCAGGGTGCAGTGCTACTCACGTACCTATCGGACGAGTCGTTTCGCTTGGCGCGGAACCTAATCTACCCGCGCGAACTAGAAGCGGCGACGTACAGCGAGCTGGTGAATGTACTCAATTTACATTTTGCACCGAAAAAACCGTCATATGCGGACAAAGCAAAATTCTACTCGGCTACAAGGAGCCCCGGAGAAAAGTTTAGTGACTGGGCGGCTCGACTCAGAGGCCTTGCGATTAATTGCAACTTCGGAACCGCCCTGGATCAAAATATTCTTGACCGTTTTGTCCTCGGTTTGGGACCTGGTCCGGAGCGAGAAAAACTATTCGGGCAAGACCCAGCCTCCTTGACGCTAGCGACGGCAGTAGGATTGGCGGAGCAGGCAGCTTGCGCTCGGCAAGCAGGAGCCGCGGGTGCAGGGCTCAGTGGGACATCCGTAAAGGAAGAGCCGATGTATCACAGCACTTCGAGTGGACGCGCTGGGGTCAGCGGAGGCGCTGCCGGCGGCAAGCATCAACGCGGGAGCGTGGGTCGTGGGAATAGGCATCAGTCTCTTTGTCACGACAACGATGGAGTTCCTCGATGTACAGTGTGTGGGCTGAAGAACCATGAAGCCGAAAAGTGTCGCTATAAAAACTATAAGTGTCAAAATTGTGGGCACAGAGGCCATCTGAAGAAAGTCTGTAAAATAAAAACGCGTTTAAATAACATTAATGAACAAACGGACAGTGACGATAACGACTCGGATTGCGAGGAATGTAAAGTATTCAACGTAAGGTATGTAAACAACAAACCTATTAGTGTCACTGTATTTTTTCAAGGGGCTGTACTAGAAATGGAGCTTGATTCGGGGTCTGGGACCTCAGTGATGTCTGAAAATTTGTACCTACAAAAATTCTCTAACCTGAAACTGTGTAAGAGTAATTTAAAAATGTGTCTTTACAATGGTCATAAGATATCACCTTTAGGTTATATTGAAGCTAAAGTAAGGTACAATGATGCAGTAAAAAAGTTGAACATTTTTGTTGTTAGGGGCGGTGGACCGCCACTATTAGGCCGGGATTTTATGTCGACCTTTGGAGTTGTTTTTACCCCCCTTAATCAGAATAGCACTATGCACTAGAGCTCAGAATTAGAACACCTGTTAAAACAATTTGATGCCTTATGGTCCGATAAATTAGGCAAGTTAAATAAATTTGAGGTGGACTTACATCTAAAACAGGGGCCCTGCCGTTTGCTTTAAAATCAAAAGTAGAGGCCGAGTTAGACAATTTAGTGAACATGGGCGTACTAATTCCGGTTAGGTACTCACAATATGGAACACCCATTGTTCCAGTTTTAAAGAGTAATGGAGATATAAGGATCTGTGGCGATTTTGCTTGGACCGTGAACAAAGATCTCCATATAGATAAATATCCGATTGTGGAGAACAATTTACAAAGCTTGATTATTGATCAATTTACATAGCTGATTATACGCTTGAAATTAGCGTATAATCAGCTGGTTTTATCGGAGTCATCTCAGGAGCTAACTACGATCAGTACAACGAAAGGGCTGTTCAAATATTCACGTCTGGTGTATGGCTTGGCTAGCGCGCCGGCGATTTTCCAACGCACTATGGAATCAATATTATCAGGCATAGAAGGCAGTATATTTATTGATGACGTTGCTGTGACGGGACCAAACAAAAAAATTCATTTAGACCGCCTGAAATTGGTCTTACAACGTTTACAGGAGGCCGGATGAAAACTAAAAATAGAAAAGTGTGAATTTTTTCAAGATAGTATAACATACCTTGGGTATGTTATTGATAAAACGGGCCTTCATAAATGTAAAACAAAGGTTGAAGCAATTGTTAATGCCCCCAGCCCTAAAAATATCACAGAACTAAAAAGATTTCTAGGAATGACTAACTATTATCGGAGTTTCATTCCGAACGCTTCCAATTTGTTAAGCCCGCTGCATGAATTTTTAGGGGCAAGCGCTACTTGGGAATGGAGCGCGCGACAAAGTCGTGCGTTCGAATTAATTAAAAGGGAGTTAGCATCAGAGCGTGTGTTAGCACATTTTGACCCAGAAGCGCAGGTGGTTTTGACAGTTGATGCCGGACCAGAAGCCTTAGGGGGAGTCCTTTCGCAAATTTGTAATTATGGGGTGGAGCGGCCTTTAGCTTTTGCTTCAAGGTCATTATCAAGCAGTGAGCGTAATTACAGCCAAATTCAAAAAGAAGCAACGGCTATAATTTTTGGCGTTAAACGGTTCCATCAGTATTTGTATGGCCGTCAAGCACCATTCATACTAAGAACGGATCATCGGCCACTTTTATCCATTTTTGGCAAAAAAAAAAAGGTATTTCGGTGATGGCAGCTTCACGGTTGCAGAGTTGCAACCGTGAAGCTGCCATTGCACGGTTGCACAATACACTGTACAACCGGGTTCACGCCCGCTCAGCTCATGTTTGGTCGCGGATTACGGAGCAAACTTGATCTGATCAGGCCACCTCAAACTAATAATAATACTTCCGTTAATATTAACGACTCAGTACACAATAGAACTTTTCAAATAGGAGATGCGGTTTTGGCTCGATGGTTTGTAGATAGGAAACCGATGTGGGTAAAAGGCTCAGTTAAACAAGTGCTAGGCAGACGTATGTATTTAATACACTTTACGGAACAAAATGAAACCGATAAGCGCCATGTTGATCAGCTGATTCGGTACTGTGGGGAAAGGCGGCCTGAGTCAGTGGCTGTAGCACAACCTACATCTTATTATTATTCGCCACCTGTCAGCTCAACTTCATCTGCTTACTCGTATAATGGTTTGTGTAACGAAGAAGGCAATGTAAATGAGGCAGCAGTTAGTGCTTGTGAGAGAGGACAGTCCGAGCAAACCGAACTATCAGTTCCCAGCGCAGTTACGGGCACTATTAGCAATGACGATTCCGTGACGTCAGCAGCAACCGCTATCCCTGCACTGGCAACTGATAACACGGCAGCCTCCGCTAGTAACGATGAACTCTCTACTGAGCTTCCTTATAAAAGTAGATTAAGGCCTAGAAATAAGTTAATTAATTATAAGGTCTAATATAAGGTCTATTAGGACATAATGAAAGTTGCCTATTTGATGTTGATGTAAATATTGTGTTTTAGGTTCTCGAAGTAATGCTGGAGGAGATGATATGTATGCGAGCACCGTGCGTAAGACAGTAATAAACCGGCTATCGTCCCTACTGGTTGTTTCATTGTATACTCTCATTTCAATACCAATCCGGACTTGGACCCCGTGTTGGAGTATAGCCTATACCTTCCTCAGGGAAGAGACCCGTGCTCCTCGGTGGGGACATAATGGGTTGATGAGGAGGACTAAGCTGTATAAAATAGGTAATGCGATGTAGTATGATGTGTGTATGCAAATAAACCTCCTTGAATGTAATCCTGGCGGCGCCTATGTCGGTTGTGTGGGTCGCATATGGCTATGTCAGTCGGACATTTTTACCCACAACCGTGACCAACGGTTTCTTATGGTAATATATCTTCTTAGACGATCTGAGCAGGACGCGAAGAGAGATGCCTGTAAAGCCCGTCCACCTGCTGCGATAAATTATAATTACATCGACGGTGTGCTCACATGTCTGCAGTGTGGCAGAGCCTTTATGAAAAAGGTTGGCTATGAGCCATATGCGAGCGCACCAACGACACCAAAACAGGAGCTGAAGTAGTCGCCGTGACCGATATCGGTCGATATTGCCCACGAAGCGAAAGGTGGTGGTATGGATGAGGTCCGACGGAAAAAGCGAAAATTATAGCGAGAAAAGCTCGAAAAATTTTAATACTAAAAATTTGCAAGTGTTTTTATTTAATGAAAGGGAAACTATTGACTTTAACTTTCTTTTTGTTTCAGGTTTATGGAGCTGAAGGCGAGACGCTTACAGAAAAGTGCGACACAAGTGGGTGGGTGAAAATTTCGAGAAAATTTTTCGGATGGTTAGGTTAGGTTAGTTTTTTTTTTCTATATTATCTATCTATCTAATCAGCCCGTAAATAGAGCCCACGGTTGGGCATAGGCCTCTTCTCTTTCACGCCAACCCATCCGGTCGAGTGCTAGTCTCGGCCAATGTTTCCCAGCCGCTTTCACAATGTCGTCGTTTTATTAGTTGTCTGTCTTTTCATACATACCAACTCGTTCGAAATAAAGCGTGTGCTGAAATTTCATCCTTAACATTCTCGACGGACGAGAGTTGAAAACAAGGTAGGTCGGTTGAAACGGTCGTTTTTCTTTAATTATTGACCCTAAATTCTGCTGTAGGTTTTCGTGGGCCGAACTCAATGAGTTCGCTTCTCTGCCTACCCCTCCGGAATAACGGGCGTGAGTTAATTTTTTTAATGTTTTTATTTGCATTGGATTTATGTTCCTTATTGAAATAACCCTAAATCAAATAGAATTTACAGTAAAAATAAGGCACACGCTTAACATGATGATTTCATTACTGTTTATTGAGGAACTTTGAACCCAAATATCTCGGCTCCGATATTACTTACGACAAAAATCTTTTATGGGTTTTCAATCTTAATTAAAGGACATCCAAAAATAATAATTTCGTTACTGGCCGCTAAAAATAAAAATCATGCCAAGGGTCCATACAAAATTACCCAAACCCCTTTTTGTAAAGTCGATAAGGACTGATTTAGGTCAAGTCGAAAATACTCCCATCAACGGACAAAATCTCCCCAAACCGTTACAAGTGGGTATTGTGTAGAGCAGCCATACTCTAAGTGTGTTCCGCGGAACCCTAGGGTTCCGTGATACCCCTGTAGGGGTTCCGCAGGAATTTAGAAAAAAAGACGAAACATCTCTCTGGTCGTACGTTTTAACGCGGCCTATCAAGAGGGGCAGCCGAACTTAATCGCCACCCACAACAGTACAATTGTTAGTAGTAACTGTTACATTGTACTTCTATTAAGCTTAAAAATAAAAAATACATTTGTAAAAACAATTTTATTGTTGGGTTTCATCCAGCATTTCGTTTTCCACAAGGGGTCCGTCGCCAAAAAAGTTTGAGAACCGCTGGTGTAGAGCTACAATGAATCTGCGTTTTATTCTACTTATTGCAGTTGCTTGATCTTAATGACGTTAACTATTTACCTCCTAATAAACTTCAATTAACTGGTTCAACTCCTTGGAAAGATTCAATGAAAGCAGTTAGCTAATCTCCCTTAATTGGATGAATGAACGGAAATATTTAATTGCAATGATAAACGCCATGCGGTGTTATGCAACTTTGTTAGCGACTTAGTGGTCGTAATGCCGATATGTAAGTAGATATAGGTATACGCCCCATGATGGTACTTGTGTAATTACATATAAAGTGTCGTTGAAGTATGAACACAGAAAGACCACGTAAAATTTTGGTAGTTGTACATTGACGAAGGTTAAGCAACATAGGACGCGTTCAGTGCATGGATGGGTGACCGTTCTATGATTAACGCTAGTGGCATTTTTCCGAGCGGTTCCGTGCTTCGCAAGGCACGTTAAGCAATTGGTGCCGGCTGCCGTCGATAAGTCTTCAAGGTCAAGCCTTAGGGTGGCTTGAAAACTGCTGACAGTAAGACCAGCCTAGTAAGTATTATATTATTACTCAACTTCAGAATTTTTATTAGGTAAATAATAAAAACACAAATGCCTGCTTATTTTACATATATTTAAATTTTATAATTCAGTTTTTTTTTTCTTTCTCTTTTGACATTATGTGGTTTATTTGTACTTATTTTTGGAACTAATTTTATTGAGTGTACCCTTGAACATACACACTTGGTCATTTTCGTTACTATTAGTACCTGGGTGACCGTTTTTTGTAACATAAAATATGTAATGACGACCTCTGTGGCGTAGCGGTTAGCGCATCTACTTACCATGCGAGAGGTCCCGGGTTCGATCCCCGGCTGGGGAGAAAAAAAAAAACTTTAGGTCTTGGATGTTTACATGTTTGTGACGATGCTGTTTCTGGTTCCCACGACACAGGGTATCCTAGTGTGGGGCCAGAAGCAATGTATGTGCCTGTATGTAAATGTTTATGTTTATGTTAATATAAAATAAAGTTGGTTTGTGTTCTACCTTTCGAAACGCTTGCAATATGTAGATGTTGAACATTACAACTTCATCACAGGAGAAATTAAGAATATAAGGTCCACAAAAACCTACTTAACCCAATCAATTCCCCAAGGGAGTGTGCTCGGCTGTTTGCTTTTTTTGATATACATCAATGATTTGCCTGAAATAATCAACATCCCATGCACCCTATTTGCAGACGACATCTCTTTAGTTTTACCCTGCCAGAACACTAATAACTTAACGGAACTCCTCGATCACAATCTATCAAAAATAACAAATTGGCTCTCCGATCATAATCTAGAATTAAATTTCAATAAAACAAAGCTTCTGCATTTTCGACCCCATCAAAAACGTCCCTTTCGATAAAACGCCAATAGAAGTAGTAAACTCATATTGTCTTCTAGGAATCACAATAGACAGCCATCTTAACTGGAAAAATCATGTTAAGAAAGTGGCAAGTAAATTATCCAGCTTTATACAGGGTTACAGGGAAAGTCGTAAACAATATTATAGGAGGTCATTATTTTGGTCATTTCTGATGGATTTTATTCTATTATATAGGGTCCGAAAATTAACCGTTATGGAGATATTGACTGTTAAAGATTTTAAAAAAATATAATTTTTTTTGACTTTTTGATAGATTTTTTCTCAGAATAGAGCTCATAAAGTGTTTTTAATGTATTTAGTTAAAAGGCATGTCAATTGATAAAAAAAATATCAGCAAAAGCTGCACCTACTACTAACAGCTTTAAAAAACTGCTCGGCAACGGTTAGAATTAAATATTTTTTCTTTAAATATTTTTCACATTGAAGCTCTTAAAAAAAAATTACGTATGGAACTTATTCTGCAAATAATTTTAAAAACTTCTACGACTCTTTAACTATTCAAAAAGGTATAACATTTAATAGGTATCTGCACGAAATTTTAAAATAATGTTATTTGAGTAGGCTCTAGTGGTAGTACCGACATAACTGAACTTCGATACAAAAAAAATATTTTTACTTCCTGGCACCTTTAAACTATGTAAAAAGGTCAGATAGGCTTTTTTGTGCTCTGGAGACATGCTGTCTCAGGTGTTCAGGTACCTACCTATTTTAGTATTTTTTTTAGAATATTCTACCTATCTATTATTTTTGTGTTGGTCTGCTCGTGTGATTCTTCCGTGGTAGATGTGTTAATACGTGCTCTGCAAATGATTTGCGTTTTAGAAACTTCTACGTCTCTTTAGGTATTAAAAAACGTATATCACTTGCTATTACATCGAAAAAACGTTAGCCAAGTGTCACTTAAGATGGCAAACGGTAAATTTTTAGTGGAGGTAAATACCTACGTGCTCTTTGATAATTTCCCGTAAAACGCGACTTAGTTTGGATTTTGGTATTTATTCATCTTCATTGTGTGACTTGGCTTGGATTTTGAACTGATTCATCTTCGTTTTTAACATGGTTGCCTCTATTTCTAATACAAATTCTCATTCTTTTTTTTAATTACTCTTCACTACAGAAGTTCGCACGTTTCTACTTATTTTCACAGCCGTTTCCGCTAATATTCTCTGTCTCAAAATTTCGACATTTTCAATTGGCGTCATTTTCTTTTAAATTATGCTTTTAATATGATCTCATACATAAAAATCCATTGGCGTAAGATCAGGGCTCCTAGCCGGCCATGGGACCTTCTTTTCTAATCAATTTGTTTGGGAAGTTCTCGTCCAACCATGCTTCCGTGGTGCGCTGGGCAGCTGTCATGTAGAAAGAACATTGTCTCGTCTCAATGCAATAGAAATGTCGTCCATCAACAAGGGTAAATCCTCCCTCAAAAAGTTTTCATATGTGTCTCGCCATTCAAGTCACAGAATGAAAATGAATCAGTCCAAAATCCAAGCCAAGTCTTAGTATGAAGATGAATCATTTCAAAATTAAATGTTAGGTACATTTATTATATTACCTATGGAAAATTAAAACTATACTAAAATTAAAACTATACTAAAATTAAAACTATATTAAAATTAAAAATCTATATAAAAGGGAATTTATTATTTGTGAATAGATAGCTATTCACAAATAATAAATCCCCTCGAGTTCGCCTACTCCCCGCATGGTGCACCGCATGCACGCAGCGTTGCCCCGTTGTACTGCGAGGCTGACCCTTTGGGCAAAGTATTCGCCCGCCCTGGGGTCGCCGGAGGCCAGGACCAATTTTTTTGAAACCTCTTTCATGAAAGCCTTCATGTCAGAGGACCATGGGCCCAGCGTTTCCATAGCAAGTGCCGCAAATTCGTGGTCAACAGTAACGAAGGCGTATTTGCGGCACTTTTCCAGCTGGGCCCGGTCAACTGCAGTCCCAGCCTTTCTTGCCGAGCTACTGACGTGGGATGGCGCCAAGGTGTCCACGATGGTGGCATCCCACGCCAAAGGCCGGCCTAGCCGCCAGGGCATTAGCGTCACCCCATCGGGTCTTTTGCCGTCTGGTGCAGACATTCCGCGGGGTTCCAGCGTGCTGCTGATGTTAGCAGAAGACAAAGCCCGCTGGAATGTGTCGTTAATGACAGCATGGCGGCTCATGCGGCAGGTGGCTGACGCACTTGACAGGCAGTTGAGACCGTGGCGGCCAAGAGCGTCCACAACCTGACCACACATGCAGCCATGAGGCTCACAGACTTTGGCCCCAACCCGAAGGCAAACTGCTGACCTTAGGGTATGGGGGTCCAGCATCGTGCCCAGGTTACGGGATGGCAGTGCTCGTAGCCAGTGCCCTGACTCCTTCTCTGAGACCGCCAGCAATCTAGCCCGCTCGGAGATCTCCGAGCTTCTCTCGAGCATTGCTCGAGAAGCGCTGCATGGGCGGATCTTACTGCAACGATGTCCCATTCGTGTTGGCGGCGCTTTTCAGTAGGTACGTCAGCGTCCACATTACTGGCGCGCCAAGCAAACTCCGCCTGTTTGATACTTTTACTATATATAAGACATCTCATGTACAGTCGAGATCACATCAACCTATACACCCATGCACTCTATTCCGTTACGTTACGGGCGACTTTGCAACTAAAATGTATAGGTTGACGTGTTCTCGACTGTACAACAAGAAAGCTCAATAAATATCTTATCTTATCTTATCCTTTTTCAACAGAAAAAAAAACATCATGACTCGAACCGGGTCTCTTCAAATCGGCCCGAAACGGGTCGCCCGTTTTCCCGTCGGAACTATCCCAACCTTGCAGATAGACGCGAAATTTACCTCTGTATGTTATCATAGCAAATTTCAATTGCCTTAAAACACGGATAAAACAACGTTTTCTAAAAATGTAACCTAGTTAGATCAATTAAACGCCCCCGAAAGCATCTGCCTACAAAATTTCGTGAAAATCGTTGGAGCCGTTTCCGATATTCTGATTATCTATAAATATACAAGAATTGCAAGAATTGAAAAGAGATTAGATTAATATTATTACAGTAGGTAATCTGTTCTTTTGTAAGCAATTTTTGACAATTGAAATGACATTTTATTTAGGTACCACAAGTTTGTACGCCCAAAGGCAAAACATAGAGCGACTTTATTATTTTACAACATGTTTTATAATTTACCTATGTCAGGCCTGTTTCACTACGCGTGTCGGTATCGAACGCGTAAGTACATGCGACGACCACTCCGGAGTGGCAAATAGGTAGGGATTCAGGCGCCAGAAGAGGTAAAAGTTACGCGGTAGAAAGAGAGGCAACATGTAGGTGAATATAACGTAGCTTTTTTAGCGCCGTGCGATCTGAATTGCACCTAATTGTATCGCTGCTAGAGTCCCTTTTTCTTTAATTGATTTTGCGGTGTGAATCTTATGTACCTGTACTATTATGTATTCTGTGCCTATATTTACAAGTAAATTGAATTATCGATTCACTACCCTTCACATTTTTGTTACAGTTACCACGCCAGTGACGTAAGCAAATAGAGTACACGCATGTAGAGATTGATTTGCTGTGGAATGCACCTTCCTCCACGCAAATAGCACATATCGGCATACTTTAATCCACATATCGACTTTTCGGGCCTAGCAGGCTTTCTGCGTGATTCTACATAATAAAAGAGTGGTAATCTACTAGGCAATTTGCAAATCAATGGGCCAATATTGTGACTCATTTTATCTAAGTACTACAACAACGTCGGTACAAGTGGATGACACTTTCGCAATTACGAGTATCTATTGCGCGCCTTCTTCAGCTAACTGTGTCATTGATATAGCACTTCACCCAAGCATGTTTGTGACTCTACTATAGAACATTCATGTAGGAGTGGTAAGTTTGGGGCTTGGGGGCTTAGGCCATATTTGTTTAAGAAGTGGGGGCTTATTATTTTAAAAGAAAGGTTTACAAAACCGGTGGAAAGCTACTGAATTTTGACAGATTTTTTAAATACATGGACGGCAATGAAATAAAAACATCTGAAGTGGCTTGACAGCAGTTTTTGCTGTGTTGCCTTTTCGTTTTTTGCAGTACCGATTGTACATACCGTGGGCTTTGAATTCCATATAATTTAAAAATCTGTCAAAATTCAGTGGTTTTCCACTGTTTTAGTAAACTTTTGATTTTAAAATAAAAGTCACCAGATCTTAACAATAAGATCACATGTAAAAAACACATAAAATTTTAATTGAGTTTTTTTAACAATAAGCTACAAGTGGCAATTTTATTGTATCATCTTTTTTTAAATTAAAAAATTTACTATAGTTTCATAGAAAACTGATAAAATTTGGAATATAAAGTTTTGTAATTCAAATCTCTAATTTCTGTAGTTTAGAAAAACTTAGTGTAGTTGAAAGTTTGAAAGTTATTTCGGAGGTCAGTATATTATAATCAGTGGATGAGTAACTAAGTGCTTTTATTTGTTTAAGTAAAATTGAGTTATCTCGGAGGTGATAGGCGGTCCTCCGCAGGGGGCATGATGTGATAAATATTTATGTAAATCGCAAGTACATTACGTACGACAATTATTCATAAGCGTACGATAATAGCGAGCATTATCACCACGTGTAACCGTGATCTCTGCGAGTTCACGCGCAAACAAAGTATCGTACGAAACAATAATTATACTGACGGTTCACTTGAATATTAATATTTGCGTATTTGCTGAAAATTTAAAATATCTTGCAGGTTTTACAAAGGATTCGTCAGTAAGCCCGGCGATGGATATTGATATTTGAAAAATACGCGAATAAGGCGGTCGTGAGGCGTCGGTTAATATAATCTACACAAAAACGGCTGGTGCAATCATAACAGTTGATGTTGACGAGGCTTATCAACGTATTGTATGATGACTCTGGGTAATTTTGGCACATAAGTTTGGGAGACGATGATTGGCCTGACCTTAAAGCCACTATTTTTGTACAAACATCTGGAAGTAGAAACCACAAGATTACATCGATTAAGTCAACTCAAGCCTCATCTCTTTTTACCTGCCTTTACCAAGGGGTAAAGGCAGGTAAAAAGAGATGAGGCTTGACCAACGGGGTAGACAAAGGTGTCTACCCCGTTGGTTTTGCGGTATCACGTCTAATCACCATGTTGGAGGCCGTGGTTCAATTCCTACTGAAGGCCGCCTACATTTGTACCATTGGCTAGAGTATTAGTTTGTGATCTTCTCCTTACATAGCACAGGGCCGTATCCTAGTACAGGATCAGGACAAGTTGTAGTATTGTTTGCGAGTTATTTATTAATTTCAACGGTTACAGGTAGAGAGGATATCAAGTTTTACAGGCGCACACTACTCGGTTAATTTAAGGTTGTCTTTGCAACTTAAATGTTATGGTTGATCGGTTGCCGACCGTACTTTTACTTGTTTTTAATTTTTTGTAACACCACGAATCTGATGGTACCTACTTGCTGTTTTTGTAACATATTCGTGAGAATCGTTAACCTAACGAATCGTTGCGAAATGTGAAGGTAGAAACAATACATGAAATATACAAATAATATTTTTTTAATAGAAAGACATGCAAGGCAGGGTGCCTTCACTGCAGCAATAAAAAATCTAAATACTTATAGAAATCAGTAATCAGGATTTTATTTCAACGTAAAGATTTAAATTCTGTTTGTTGACTGTCAATATACTTATAATGTTAGCCGCTGCCCTGGGCGCCAAATGTAGTGGAGAAAAAGGCAGCGAAAAAAACTTCACTTTGGCCATCTTTTATCAAATCACCAGGTTTATGGTAGGAATTTCTCCTGGAAATCGGCTTTATTTACGTCCCAAGAGGGTTTTAGTGCAATCGCCCTTTTATAATAGTAGATTGTTCACCAAGGGCGCAAACAAAATTTTGCATCGAGGTTGTGAAATTGAATTCAGCGAGGGATTCAACACTACCGAGACCAAAAATGATTTGCGCCTGTGTAGAACATTCTGCTTTTCACTGCCATCTGAGAGGAATGAAAATGCGTACTTGCGTTCCAATTTCAAATATTTGACAATTAGGTACTTAAAAGTTTTGCAGCAAAGAGTTTGAAAGTTCAGTAAGTAGTTCCAAACTCGGTTTTAAAACTTATTGCTTGAGTTGGAGCGAAATAGATAGGACGATTCCTCAAGAGTGAAACAGAAATCCGACTTCTTAGTAAATAAGTACATTAGTATATAAATTTAAAATTTTGTTTATGAGTCTATTTACTTAAAGGTACCTAAAGGTAAATAGACTGAAAACCCAATTTTGAGTATTTACTTTGATGCATCTTAGCTTGAACAACAATAGCGTGTTTTGGGTCCTAAATTTGGGCATCAAAATGCATCATATCGAGCAGATGGAGTGAAAATAATATTGTTATTTTCGGAGCCTATTGGCAATACCTATGAGATATCCAAACGGTGATAACCGCGTGGATTTCTTTTGTTAGCCGGGATGAAAAATATTATCTTGTTTCCAATAGAAACAAAAGCCAATTCACGACAATAACAAATGAATGTTACAAAGTTAAAATTATCTAAAATTAGTACGTAGATACGGATGATTGCGCTTTATCGTAACAAAACATCAGCTATTATCATTTCTTGCTATTCGACTTTATCTAATCATGTGTTGCAAGCTGCTTTATATTATAAGGCTTAAGGATCGTAACAAGGGCGGATGACTTTGAGCATTTGACCTCTGAGTTATACATAGAATAATAAACTAGCGCAATCTCTTGAATGTTTGTTGTACTTCTTCGGCGAATACTTTAAGGGCTAATCCATAATCCAAAGATTACACAGATAAGAGATGTGGCGGATGTTCTATGGCGATTATTCCCTGCGCTAATTACGAAATCGTACAATTTTGTACTAATCACGCTTAATATTAACATTAAAAAATATATGAGCAGATAGGATTGCAGATATTGATGTGGCCGATATTTGCACGAAAGATTTAAATGAAAAGCTACTATCGTTTACCAGCGAAATTAGATTCTGTGGAAAATAAAGCTTTTGGAAAAAAATTTTTTTTTGCCATCTAGACAGGTTAAATGCAATTTTTTTTCCGTACGAATTAGTCACTGATATATCCTTTATTACCAAATATTTTATTCAGATTTTTAATGCGTACTTTTGCCTAACATTTCAGTTAAAGCTAGCCAATTTTGCAACATTTACCCTTGTTACACCCTTAAGACCAAGACGTAGACCAATGCGAAGATGGCGGGACGACCTAAATGCATTCTTGCCGGGATCGCACCATCCCAGCAAGAATGCATTTATAATCCATTTGTCTATAATCTTTGTCTATTTGAAAACTCGATACCGTTTGCAAATTTAGTATTAGCTAGCACTAAATTTGCAAACTGTTTCGAGCCCTCTACCGCTAAAGGTTTTTGATGTATGGTTACTTATCCACTGAGATAAATGGATGGAGACAGAGTGAGTTGGAAGAAAGGAGGGGAGGCCTTTGCCCAGCAGTGGGACACAAAGGAGGCTATGTAAAACATAAGGCAAAATATTCATCAACATCATAAAAAATAAGGCTAGAATGGTAATTTGCCTTATTTTTTATTATTTATTCTATTCATTCATCATCATCCATTCAACCCATTCAACCCATTATGTCCCCACCGAGGGGCACGGGTCTCTTCCCTGAGGAAGGCATAAGCCATACTCCATCACGGGGGCCTAGTCCGGATTGGGAAGAGACCCTTGCCCCTCGGTGATGACATGATGGGTTGATGATGAAATAATTCCAATATCATTCCGGGTTCGGACCCCGGCTGGAGGCAAAAAGATCCCCAGGTTTTGGATGTTTACATGTTTGTTATGTCGCTGTTTCTGGTTTCCACGACACGGGGGGTCCTAGTGTGGGGCCAGAAGCAATGTCTGTGCCTGTATGTATTATTACTTTGTACAGGGTGTCCCAGAAGTCAAGGTCAAGCCGGAACCGGGTGAAAAGGCAAGTCATACTGGTTATGAGAAAAAAAAATCGATAGCTTTTTCAGTAGAGTGAATATTTTTTTAAATTATTTATTCAAAAAAATTCACAGAATATTTAACACTAAAATTAAAATAATATTGGGCAATTTTTTTTATTTTTTTTTAAAGTCTCCTTTTTTTCCAAGCTGGAGCAGCTGGTTTTGAAATTTTGTTAACAGTTTAGAGAACAATTATTCAGAGTTACAAAACAATAAAAAAATAGAAAAAGTGAAGATTTGTGGTAACAGGATTTTTAAATTTTTTTTGGATGCCTTTAATTTTCTATACATTATTTTTTTATTTTTCTGATAACCAATATCATGATTTGCCTTTTCACCCGTTTCCGGCTTGACGTTGACTTTTGGAACACGCTGTATATTATCCTCCTAAGTGCTGACCTTGAAAATAACAGTGATTTTCTATTGTTATTTTCAAGGTCAGTACTTACTTCTGTATCCCAGAGGGGTAGGTAGGGACCATGGTTTGTCACTTGCCGCGATCCTGATAGACCTCTTTTGCTTAAGTAAAATCGACCACTGTAGACGACCTCTGTGGTGTAGTGGTTAGCGCATCTGCTTACCGTGCGAGAGGTCCCGGGTTCGATCCCCGGCTGGGGGAAAAAAAAAAGAAACCCAGGTCTTGGATGTTTACATGTTTGTGACGTGGCTGTTTCTGGTTCCCACGACACAGGGTATCCTAGTGTGGGACCAGAAGCAAGGTATGTGCCTGTATGAAAATGTTATGTTATGTTAATGGAAGAAGAAGCCATATAACTTTATGATTTTTAGGTTATTATGACAAAAAAGAATAATTGTTTTTTATGTTATGCTTCAATATCATGTAAATACTATAAAAAACTTCACTGACAGTCAAATCTTAGTTTCTTCACATTCCAGACGCATTCCATATATCTCGAGTACATCTACATATCTCCTATTACCTAATAATTACCTTATTATGCGTAGACATGTTTTGAAGTTCAACATGTTCTTGACTCTGTAGAGTTGAACTTACGGAAAGCGGATTGGAAAATTAATATTATTTAATAAAAAAAGATACATAATGGAATGTTTTAAAATTAATCAGTCTAAAACCTAATTCAGAAAATATTGATTGAAGATCAAACAACCTTGTATTTGATTTTCATATCTCATAATAACAGCGAATTTAAATTTTCCGTTTGCTCTTAAAAGTACCTATGACGTATTAAAATAATAATAATTTAATTCAATGTAATTTTCGGACGGAGGGACGGACGGATAGATAACAGGCAGACAGACAGTAGAGTCTTAGTAATAGTATTGTTTGTTTTCGTTTTTGTGATGTGTCTTGTAACTTTCTTTCTTTCTTTCTTTCTTTACCCCTTAGTGTACGGAACCCTAAAAACGACTAGGAGACACGGCTTAGTACATTTCCGTGTAGTATAGTTGCAAGTAGCCTGGCTGCTACTGGGTCCGTGACAACAAAGTTGAGCCAGTACTGACCGATCAGTAGCCGAACAAAGTTGAGCCAGTACTGACCGATCAGTTGCTGAACAAAGTTGAGCCAGTACTGACCGATCAGTTGCCGAACAAAGTTGAGCCAGTACTGACCGATCAGTTGCTGAACAAAGTTGAGCCAGTACTGACCGATCAGTTGCTGAACAAAGTTGAGCCAGTACTGACCGATCAGTTGCCGAACAAAGTTGAGCCAGTACTGACCGATCAGTTGCTGAACAAAGTTGAGCCAGTACTGACCGATCAGTTGCCGAACAAAGTTGAGCCAGTACTGACCGATCAGTTGCTGAACAAAGTTGAGCCAGTACTGACCGATCAGTTGCCGAACAAAGTTGAGCCAGTACTGACCGATCAGTTGCTGAACAAAGTTGAGCCAGTACTGACTGATCCGTTGCTATCAGACAGTTGTTGTCTACTGGGCCTGTGAAAACCAGGCTTTAGGATGCGAAACCATAGCGCATAAGTCTGTGAGCTGCTTATATTCTACAAATACTGGCACTTGAGCGCATGCTAAGTAACTGCTAGTTAGTGCGTTTCAGCCCCAGGTTTTCTCACGATGATTTCCTTCACTAACTCACTAGCCAACACAGCAATGTTCAATGATAAAGTTTATGAACTTTTCTCAGTTTAAAATGAGATTGAATGTGGCGTAGTAACTATTTGCATGTACAATAGGCACGACGCAATCTTGGCTCGCTGTCAGAGCTCTTGGAATTTTCCCCGCGAGCTCCCGTGAGCTAAATTTATTGCAACTTTATTGCACTTCTCATAAGGGCTACATGACTATAACGCTCGACTGCCGCGCCCGTAAACAAAGAACATTTTCCAATCTGCATCCTTTGTGTGTTGCAGGTATTATGTACTTTTATGTCGAGTAGGTATACAAGTACTAAGCTGTTGATCGACCTTTTCGTAATGTAGGGTACAGTCGACAGCACATCATGGTATACACCCACGCTACTCCGTTGCATTACGGGCGACTTTGCAACTAAAATGTGAAGATTGACGTGCCGTCGACTGTACGTTAGGGTGATTCTGAGAAAATGGCTCAAATTGCATAATTTCTTTGGCGCATTTTTTCTATATAAATAAAAAGTAGCATAGGTACTATACTGTAGGTTTATTGGCCCCTGAAGATTGTATTGTATTTGTTGGTTTTGGTGGCTCTACTACAATATGTTACTTTTTACGGAGTTAATATGAAAAATAATGCGCCAAAGAAATTATTCTAACGTTCTAAGAATCATCCATTACGAAAAGGTCTGACTTGTTACTTTATTTATAGGACAATAGCGCAGTAAAACAAAAACAAAGCTAAATTGCTTCGTTAGGACCTGTGTACGTGTAGCATCGTAAATAAATGCTTTCTTTCTTTCTTTTCGAAAATCTTGTGGTTCATATTTGTGCACAAAACATTTCGTTTGAGCGCAGCACTAAAGGCTGCTGTACACGGGTAGAGTAAACGGTAGAGTAGAGCGGTAGAGTACTAACTATCCTACTAACTCTACCAATGTAAACAGCATTGGTATATAAGATTGTTATATAAGGTATATTTAGATAGAATGAGTTGTTTCCACTTTATCTGCCCTACCCCACTCTCTTGTTTTAACATTCTAAAATTTCTAGGCTGGCTGGAAGAAATTTCTTTAGAAATAAGTCCGCCTTTGCACATATATTTTATCACAAACCTGTTATTTAAGTAATTTCATGTATTTTTTCTTTGTGCAGTAAAGTGTAACAACAACAACAACAAGATTAGTAGGATAGTTAGTACTCTACCACTCTACTCTACCGCTCTACTCTACCGTTTACACTACCCGTGTACAGCAACTACCTGCGGTGGGAAACGAACGGTCAACTAAAAAAGACGTGTATTTTATTTTCGTACACGTTTAAGTTTTTTGCTTTAACAAACTTAATTGGAAGGCTAATTTAGGAAGCGGCGCATGCGTCACTGGCTACTTTTAGGAACGTTATTTTATAAGTAGAGCTATAAAAGTTATTTTTACTTCTTATCGTCAGGTTTGGATCGTGTTTGGAATAGAAGTCTTGGGATTTCCGTTTATGCGTTCGTGCTACAGTTGTATTTATAATCTCACGGATTAATTTGACAGTACACATGGGTTATGCTATGCATGGCCATGCACGGCCTTGTCAATTAATTATGCACTAAAAATCTTGTGATACGCCGCGTCTCACGTTTGCGTTTAAATGCCCTCCCTCACCGGGACGCCATGGCCACGTCGCCGGCTACGTATCCAAGCAGTTTGTATTGATGGCGACGTTGCCAGACCGTCGCCAAGTGAGATAGGCACCATACATTTCAATATTAACTGCTTGGATACGGTCGCTGGCGACGTCGCCATGGCGTCCTAGTGAGACAGGGCACTAATGCCAGGCTTGTTTCACTACGCGTGTCGGTATCGAACGAGTAAGTACATGCGGCGACCACTCCGGAGTGGTAAATAGGTAGGAATTCAGGCGCCAGAAGAGGTAAGAGTTACGCGGTAGAAAGAGAGGCAACATGTAGGTGAATATAACGTAGCTTTTCTAGCGCCGTGCGAACTGAATTGCACCTAATTGTATCGCTGTTAGAGTCCCTTTTTCTTTAATTGATTTTGCGGAGTGAATCTTCTGTACCTGTACTATTATGTATTCTGTGCTAATGCGCGCAATTTAGGGGCAGTTGAGGGCAAAAATACAGGCCATCATCAATAACATTTATTTTTGTCTCCTTTTCTCTCCATGGATCAGGTATTTATTGACCCTTCGTCCAGGCGGGCGGCGTTTGTTTGATTTCTAAGTTTAATAAAAACGTTATTATGAAACTTGAATGACGGACCTGGATGTACGAGTATGCACAATAAACCATTCAATTTTTTTTAACGTTTTAATTGTCTGTTTAAAATGCGTAGTGCTTCTGTTTGTTGTCCCTAACTAAGAAAAAAAAAGTCAGTCGGAAAAAATATTTTAACACAATGGTGCACCTCAGTGGCGTAGCGGTTAGCGCATCTGCTTACCATGCGAGACGTCCCGGCTGGAAAGAAAAAAAAACAAAAGTCACCAACTGGACACACATGACTGGACACACCTGTGTCGAGTTGGTTAAACTCAAATTAGTATCATTTATCCTTTCGTCATCTGGACACACAAATATTTTTATGTGCGTCCAGATGGTGAAAGCTAAAATAATAATTTTTATGTTTTCACCAACTGGACACACTCTATTTTTTTGCAGAAAAGGGTACAGTCAGGTTAACAACCGTCTCGCTCATGGAATTATTGACAACTAACAATAGTCGCGATCATAGTGTTCATGCTGATAATTTAATTTTTTTTTCTTGCTATAGGGCCTTCATCATAAGTTTTATTCCCTGAATCTCGATTCCAATAATGTCGCTTTGCGATTTACTTTAATTCCCAGTACTTCGCTCTTTGCTTCACAGTGGTTTCCAGTACGCCCCGTCGCACTTAGCACTTACCAGAGCGGTTAAAAGTACTAGGGTAACAAAAGTTAGTAGGTAGTAGTAGTAAACCACCCTGTTTAATACTGTGTAGTATTAAGAAACACCATGAACTAAGCCGCATGTTTTTTATGAGATTTTATTTTAGCCGCAATCTCTTACGTACTTCTGCTACCCTAGTACTTTTGTACTATTTACTGTAAAATTATTGTAAAATTACCCGTTTCCAGCGGTGGAACGTTTCATGGAGGATGATGATTGTGACAGAAAACATTCTGCGCATGACTGTACTTCGTCATAAATTAGGGTAAAATTCGAATGTGTGTCCAGTTGACGAAAACATTAAAATGATTTAAATACGTTTCACCATCTGGACACGCGTAAAAATCTTGGTGTGTCCAGATGACGAAAGAATAAATGATACTAATTTGAGTTTAACCAACTCGACACAGGTGTGTCCAGTCATGTGTGTCCAGTTGGTGAATAACCCCAATTGTACATACAGCTTGTGACGTCGCTGTTTCTGGTTCCCACGACACAGGGTATCCTAATGTGGGGCCAGAAGCAATGTATGTGCATGTATGTAAATGTTTATGATTGATGTTTATTATGTTTATGCACACGGCTCAATGCTCCCTGCTAAATAGGATTACCGCATGTCCAGGTCCAAATAATAAGATAGTAAGAATGACATTGTATTACTTTTTTTCTGAAATAAACATTTTTTTTTTTTATAAACTGGAGTGTAAGGGTTTCAATGGTGTAGTTCTGGGCTTCTATCAAAGAATCAAATAATTTATTTTGTTTAACATAAGTTTCTCTATGTCATCCTCATTGGGTGAACATTAAGCTTAGTTTCTAGTTAACATTACTTATTGGTCTATGACATTTTTTTTTTTTGCGCCCGGAGATTTCCCCACATTGTTACGGTAGGTGAATAAAAAAAGTATCTATATTACTACGTACCAAAATACATGTTTAAATTGATGCGTGTCTTGCATAGATTATGAAATGTCGAAAAAACGCGAACCGGTTCGATTAGCGTATTGACGCAGGTTTTAAAACGTATCTCCGTCTAGAAATAGGCGCTTTACCATCAAGGGGCCAAATTACAGGCAAAACAATATTTTTGTCTCTTATTGTTATTGATGATTTTTTTAGTTGCGTATTATAACTAAGTACATAGGTGTAAACTTTACTTTACCTATCATAAGTTCAAAGCTCGGATTAAAGTAGGAAATTCATGTATAATTATCTAGTTATCAGATATGTCGAGGGAATGTGAGTGGAAGGGCCGCCCCAGACTCTGATATACTTCGAGAAAATTGGGGACGTATTGGCAAAGGGCAATATAAAACTTACCCAAAACCGACGGGCGTGCATGCAAATACTAATGAATGTCGATGAAGCGAAAGTGAACTGTCAGGATCGTGGCAAGTGGCAGTCCCTGGACTCTGCCTACCCCTTTGGGATACAAGCGATAGCTTATATGTGTAATGTACTTAAAATTATTATTGTAAATTGGCCAAACCACACTATCCATAACCAAAGGTTGATTAGCAGAATATGATACTTAAGCATTAAGTACTTAGCATTAGTCCAAAAACTGGTTTTCTGTGCAATCAAGAATTTAAAATTAGTTATAAGCTCCTCAAATGCATGTACTGATGACAGAATAAAAACCGAAGCGTCCCGCTCGATGAGATTGTAATTGTGCACATATCGTCGCTTAAAAACATACCGCGTTTTTACTTACTTTACCTATAGGAAATTGGCGCTTAAAATCCGCACCCAATGGCATTCAAATGTAAAGCGCAGTATTGTTCGCTAAGCGATGAAATTTAATGTGATTATCGACAAGCTTGCTAAAACGTCGCCTTCCTATCTGAATTCATGAAGTGAAATAGGAAGAAAATCTCGAAATGTCATATTTAGTTTGCCCTCCACAGCAACGTAATTGTAGCAACACAGCTCGCAATTTTCCACATTGTCCATGGAAATCAAACTCTACCTACTTATTATAAAAACTGACACCTGCTTCTTTATGTTTTTTACAGATTCGTATTTGAACTAAAACTTTCGTAAACATTAGTACGTAAATAGGCTATTTGA
Organism: Yponomeuta plumbellus; assembly: GCA_947310845.1. NCBI lineage: Eukaryota > Metazoa > Arthropoda > Insecta > Lepidoptera > Yponomeutidae > Yponomeuta > Yponomeuta plumbellus. The sequence goes on along the minus strand of OX371193.1, from coordinate 18,408,846 downwards.
CTGATTTCTGAAAGCCGTCTCATATTGTATGTTGGTGTTCATGGAGTCCTCAGAAAGTGGTCATTTTAAATTCTTTCGAGTATTTCTTCTAAAAAAGGCAAACGAAAATTTACTTTTCAAATAAGCCGCCAAAACGCTATCTTAGGCAATATGGCGTCGCACAGGAATTATTACGTCACTTCCCGGTAAACCAACCAATGAACGTAAGAAAGAAATGAATGACAGACGCCATTTTTACTGCCATGTGACGTCATCATAGAATCGGCCGATCCAGGCCGTTTTCGATACAATGGCAGCAGATACAAATTATCAAATTTTATCTTGCGTTTTTTTACAAATCATGATTGTTTTTTTAGTTAAAATGCCTTAAAGAGGTTTTAAGACACATAATTTATACGAATGCGTATAAATATTAATGTTTTTTTCACACTGTCAAATACCCTATCGTTCTTCGGATACACTTACTTAATTTTTCGTCGGAAGAGTCCAACTAGGTTTCGCTCTGATTCGCAGAGCAGAACCTGGTCATGGTGACCAGAGACGAGGCTCTCGTCGTCGGTTGCTCGTCTCTGACAAAAAATCAGGTAACTATCTGGAGAACAATTTACGATTCGTAATTGTTATTGAATTTTATAAATAATAATATAATAATAATAATAATAATAGTAATATAATTATAATAATGGCGCCAAAACATGACCCGAATCTATTCTCGTGAGCAAGTGACGTAATTTTTTCCATTTAGAAATGTCGAAAAAACATGAGCCGGTTTGGTTAACGTACTCGTATTGACGCAAGATACATTCTAGGAATAGGCATTCATCCATCGAGCCAGTATATTACAGGCAACAACATTTATTTTTGTTTTCTTTACGTGTACTACGTTTTATCTAAAATTCTGAACAATAGGTACGCTAGGTATGTGACAGCATGTCAACTCTCATATCACCATCATCATCAACCCATTATATCCCAACCAAGGGGCACGGGTCTCTTCCCTGAGGAAGGTGTAGGCCATACTCCACCACGGGGGCCAAGTCCGGATTAGTGGAGGCTTGTAAGGCTAATGGCCGGGCTTACTGTCAGAAGTTTTTCAAGCCGCCCTCTGACTTGGCATAACGACTGCCATATTATTATATGGACGGCAGACGGCACCAACTGCCTAAGGTAACGTATCCTGCGAAGCACGGAACCGCTCGGAAAAATGGCACTAGCGTTAGGCACAGAACGGTCACCCATCCATACACTGAACGCGCCCTATGTTGCTTAACCTTCGTGATGATTTAAGATCACTCAGGCCGGGGCTACGAGCGTGATACTAGATACTAGCAGGGGCCGCCTAATGCATGCAAAACAATGTGCCAGGCACTGCAGATTCCGAGTGGCTTCTTCGCTCATCTAGTTATGTATTTGTACACATTAACTTTTTTGTATACCCTGTACTAATGTACTTACATACGTCTTACTTACTACAGGGCGCACCTTGTCTCTGATGTAGAGAGGGTATGAGCTTAATTTCCATGCGTCCTTACTACGGATTGGCAACTTCAAGCGCCGAGCTATATGAACATTGAACACTAAGCCTAGGCGCAGACTAGCGACACGCGACAGCGACAGCTCGGCGACTAGACGCGACGACAGGCTACGGCCGAAAATTTTCATATCGCCCTGTTTGCGATGGCTCTGGGTTTCTCACGATATTTTCCTTCGCCGTTAGCGAGATTGTCCAGGTTAAATGTGCTTTTTTCGCCCAGGTCCAGTCGACAGCAGGTTAACACTGTACAATTTTCGTAGTTTGTCGTAACGTAACTGATTGAAATACACTTAAGTAAAGGTCGATGTTCTATCAAATGTACCTGTCTAATAAATGTTAATTCTTACCCACACTTGAGCTAAATGCCGAAGATTGGCACATTCTCGTTATTGACTCAATCTTACGTCAATATAATAACGTCTATTGAGAAACATCACATCATGGCAGCCATTAATTAAATTATATAACAAAATATCAACAAAATCTATTTTTTGAAATACGGGGTGTTCTCAAATATACTTGATATCTACAAGTTTATCTCGCCTAAAAGGGTGCTAAGCTCGTGCTAATTATTTGCCGCATAGCGGTGGTAGCACAGAGTTAGAACGCCGGCCTCACATCCGGGAGGTCCTTGTTTCGAATCCTGGCCTGTAAGTACTAATGTCTTTCTTTTCTAAGCTACGTACATTTGTGGAGTTGCAGTAGAAATACCACTCGAAACGGTCTTCCTCCATTTGCCCAGAGTAGCTAGAGTCTGACAAGCGAGTCCTGGGACGCGATTTATTTCGAATTCTTCATATGGCCACACTCTGACTGTCAAACTTAGGTATTTCAGCTGCAAGTAGTACAGCCCAAATAGTTTGATACTCGGCCTAGATTTAAACAAGAAAAAAACTTTTGTTTCTATTCAACATAATTTTACCTATGTTTTAGTATGTACATACGAGTAATAATGTTTTAAAGCAAACATGAATTATTTCTTGTTGTAAGGTCTGTCGGATAACGAAAATGTTAAACGTCAGATCGAAGACTTAGTCAAAGAACTCAAAGATGTTGAGAAAAAAGATATGAATCAGATTTTGATTATGGTTCAGCATTAATAAATGTTTATAAGTTTTTGTGGTGCATCTTTATTATCCCTGTTTTTGGTGGAGTGGAAATGTTGGTTTTGATGTAGTTAATGTTTTCGTTTTGTTTATATTTATTTATGTTCGGACAAAATTCATTGGAGACTCATAAACAAATAATCAAGTTAAGCAAAAGTATCAAGATGGTTTATTCAGACGATATGCAAGGTTATCAACTAAACGATTTTTAAATTTCCCGCCAAAGCCTTGAGCCACAACTCACTTGTCGCACTCTAGAAAATTGTGTACAAATTCTGAAAATCCAAATACAGAATATATTTACAATACAATATTTATAATATACAAAATATTTACAGAAAAATATTTTTTTAGACTGTGGAAGGGATGAAATATTTTTTTAGACCACCACTTTTGTAAGGCCCAAGACTCACAGAAGGTCAGAGTGCGAAAAAGACGTGCCGCTTTCTAAATTTCTAAGTCACTTTTATACAAAATGCACTGAAAGGACGGGTCGGGACGAAGCAAAAGAGACGAGACGAGGGCGCAAACTTCGTACAACGTGGTGTCTTTTCCGCGAAGTCCACTCAATTTGGCCAGGGGCAAACAATTTGAAATAAGCAAGCACCCTGTCTATGCTGCTTTGCAATTGCGACTCTACAATTACAAGTGGGGCATACGGCATACCTCACACAGCTCTTATCGCTTACTAGTTGTTCAAAACATGTAATGGCCGTAATTTATATACCAGTAGCTGGCATGCTAAGATTTAACAAGGTAGCAAGCCAGGTTTTGGCACTCTCTTGTAGTAATTGATTGTAGAGATAACATGCCTAGCATCCCCTCATAAGTGACAAAATGGCTAATTTATTTTATATAGAAATAACGACGTATGGAGCTGGTTTTAAATAGAACTTTTAAAGGGTTCTTCTAATCACATTTGTTACTAAATCGTAGGATTATTTTAGTGTTGGAAAATTCTTCAGTTACAAATACTATTTTTAATTAACGCCATATGACAATGGCAGTACTTTCAAAAGTATTGTAGAGATACGGGTAGCGCTAGAACCACGTCGTGTGTGACAAATAAACCAAGTAATTTAAGTAACACTACAGTAATATACTAATAAATAACATAGCCCTCATATTTAGCACACGGGGCCTGGGGACTGACTCTTACAATATGTAGCTCAAAGTTATGTCAGATCTCGAATTTGATATTTTGATGTAAAATGAAAGTAAAAAGTTCAAACTTCTCTGTAACTGGCATGCCTTTGACGAGTAACTATAGCATATTTTCCTCAACGCTTTAGTAGCAAATAGACAAGGAAGATCTTGGCATTAGTTGGCAGCAACATCTGGCGCCAAGTGGGCCACGCGAACCTGACAAAGTCCAATACCAGACTTACAGGGTGGTAGCATGTATACTATCGTTCGGATCCGATATCAAATCAAGTATGTGTAGCTGTAATACTGGTCTTAATACCAAGTGACTCGTAATGCAACGGAGAGAATGCATGGACGTAAAGGATGATGATACAAGACAGTTCAGCCAAAACACCTTTTGTTCTATATGTGCATCATTCAAAACTCCAGCAACTGAACGACTTCCTAGAACAAAAGTCGGTTCTCACCTCAGTACATGTAATAGGTGTTTTGCGGTTCTTATATGGCGTCCCTTGCGGCATGGCTGCTTCCTTTTTGTACCGAGTAAGAGTGAAATGGTGAAGTTGTATGGGGTCAAAGCTCTCGGTACAAGGGTCATGCCGAGCTGCTTCGTTCATCCGACTGCCAACATTAAAGAAGGTTATTTTTTTAATTAAGCAACCCGTTATGAACCCATAAACGAGAGGTAGACTCGTTTTAAAATAACGTCATAGCACTTTGAAACCAGGTCATCAAATCATTTGGTGGGGAGTCTGCTCACGTTTCGTCGAGGGAAGCCTGTGTCCTGTAGGCGTCAAATGGTTGATGATGATGATGGTGATGATTAGGCCGTTTTTAGAATCACGCTGACACTCGGCGTTGACATACCAATATGTACTACGTCCTAAGGAGCGTTTTAGAAAAACGCCGACTGTGCAGCGCTGAAGCCATATATTTTGTCTATCATGGCTGACGGTTAGCGCGTGGTCAGCGTGACTCTAAAACCAGAATTAGAGTAGAAACATTACATTATGAATGTAGGGAGACTTGCGAACGTTGAATCAGGCTAAAGTAAAGGCTGTGCCAGTTTCCCAGACCACCGCCACCAAAGGCGACGAGGGAGTGCCACTGGGTTGTTTAGTGGGTGTACCGGAAACCGCTTTTCCGGGGAGTCCCAGATACTCTCTCCCGTCCCCGATTTTGGACGATTCACTCGTCCAAAAGAACGTCATTCAAAGAACGATGGAGAGAGTGTGTTGGGTCTTTCTCTCTTCAACGAAATTCGCAAAACGGAAATTCGGAGACGAGCATGAGCAACGATAATATTGCATAGAGTATGCTCGGAAGTGGGTGGGCCACATTTTATGCACAGAAACGATAACAAGTAGAGAAAAGCCTTGCTATGGAGACCCAGAAACTTGTTCCTAAATCCAGAGTGGTTGGCAAGCAAACGATGAGATGGACTGTGACCGTCTATGTTCTGGGAAGGTATGAGATGTAGAGAATAATGGACGGGGGGGTAGCCACGCAATGCAGTAGGTATATACTCAGGGATTGGTAACTATTGAAGAAGAAGAAAAAATTTTTTTTTATTAAGTTTATATCATGTAGAGATATCAAAATAAGCCGGGCCAGAACTTTGGCGTTGCTTGTCAGAACGATTGAATATTTTGTTTTGGAAAGAAAAACGGCGTTTTTTTTAGCTAGGATATTCTGTAAAATAAGCTTATAACTACATCTTATGCCCGGTCCCAATAACCTATCTACATATAACTAACAGTTAGCTGTCAACGCGATATTGCAATGTTCAGTTTTTCTTTTCTATTGAGTGGCCTACCACTAGTTAACATTTTAACTGGTGGTAGCTGGTTGGTAGGTTATTGGGACCGGGCATATGCCTTATGTGCGTACTTGTCTTTTTATGTATATTTCAAGAGATATGTCTTAATGAAATGCGACATTCGACTCGCCACGCGTGGGCGCTCTACATCCGAGGTTAATCATTAGCCAAAGGCTCGCGGTACCGGCCGGTCTGCGTTGCGCAGTGGAGGCAGGCCCATTGCGCATGCGCGAGACAAAGCCTCGGGTGACGTTGGCGCTTCTCGAAGGTTCGCAAGCCGGTCGTGGCGCAGCGTGACGTCACACCGACGTCAGCGCCCCACCGCTCGGAAGCCCCACACATGCTCAATAACATTGCTTCATTCGACATAACATCGGCTTTTCAAGAATATAGTGCGATGTAATGATTATAGTCGTCTCTTGCCGTTGCCTGCAACTGAGGGCTTTTATAATTATCTGCCTTAGCGATTAATGACGGACATCACCGGACATTGGAGAACGCTTTTCGGGATTTTCCACGTCGTGAATTGTATTTTTGATAATAAAACTTTCATTGAATTTGAATGTTTTCAAATAATGTTGTAGCCACATGAAAAGATTGTTTTCCGAGAGACTCGTAGAACATTCATAAGAAAACATCGACTAAGTCATCGGCGTAAATGGCAACCAACCATCTCAATATCTCAATACAATGCATAACCAAAAGTTAGAATTTCTCAATACAAAGTTAAGAATCTCAAACTTGCTTATTTATCATATCATTATTATCATTATCGGAAAGATGCCGCCTTGTGCGGCATTAAGTTTCAGGTTTTTCGTTATTTGAATGGACAACACGCAAAAAAAATTGGAAAGGCAGCGTTTTAGATTTACGACTTATACTTTAGCTAGTATAAGTCGTAAATCGACATAGCTAGTGAAAAGTTATAATAGTCACGTGGTACAAAAACGCTAATGAGGATCAAGTCGAGTTCATTTTCTGGCCTCGCTAGTTGCTAGCGATACTTTATAAATATTGTATTAAGAGCTTATCAATATGAAAGCCCGTTCTATCGATTAATTTCCCATCACAGCTGGTTGACATTCAAATAACCTTTTTTGCCGGACTGTGAAAGAAAAGAGGGTTGGGATTTTCGTTGGCATGTAAGTATGTATGTGCGCAGATATTGAAAAATGTGTCAAATCAAGTGGTAAAGTCTGTTCGCTATCATAGTGTCACTTTGATATTTACCGCCTCGGCACGTGGCGGCCTTTCACAAAAGAAATTAAAGGAAGCCGACGCGGCGCAAATACGCCAGTGAATTTGGCTCGCAGCTCGTCTTATTCTACTATTATGTAGATCACGCAATTAAAGAAGTAAATAAAATCAGTATTTTAGAATGGATTTATAACGAGACGATCCTGCATCACTTAGGTATTCTAAATACCGGCAGAGATGAATATTCTGAGGACACTTCGAGTGATGAAGAGTAGTGTTTTATTTTGTGCTTCATTAGGTATATTGTGTACCATGTTTTTTTTTCTATTTAAAGCATTTTTGCCTTCTAAGTTGTATTATTGAAATAAATGTTTTTTTACTAAAACCAACATTGCCTTCGCGTGTACCGACACTATCTAAGCGAACGGACTTTATGTGGCACCTAGAAAAAATAAAAAAGCGGACATGAGCTGTCACATTTTTAGTGGCACAAGTATGAAATAATACGTCTTTGAAGAAATGAAAACCCGAGAGTCCGTAGAAGATGACTGGAATTTTTAAATTTATCAATGCGTTCTGAATTCACTTCATTTTTAAAGAAATTTAATGAGAGGATCCGCCTGCTAAGGACGAAAATTCGTCAGACTCGTCTTGTTTGAAATTTTTTTTAGTACTCTGTTTTTTCGCTTCACAAATTATTTTTTTCCTTTCAAAGCCTGTTACTTGCGGTGACTTCGTACGCAAGCATGTCGCAGATATCAATCAAAGTCGGCGGGTACCGTAATTGTCTGGCCTTAGGGAAGCCAAATGAGGATAATGACTGTCTCTTTATACGGGAACTGAACAAGCATTCTGCTAAAATTGATAAAAAAGTTTACGGGTGCTACATTTCCTCGAGGAAAAACCTATACAATCCATCACATGCATTGCATGCTTTTTGTAGTTGTTAACAAAAATAAAACGGTTTCTTAACGCAAATATTTTTTTAACATTTATGGAACTCTACAAGCAAAGACAACTGCCTTCAAGGAGTGTACTAGAGAATACATGTTTTTGTAGATGGAACGGTATTTTGTTTTTGTAGTTTTGATTTTACCCAAATGTATAAATGTGTGTTTTTAACACAAAAAATCACAAAAATCTGTGAAGCCGTTGCGGACGAGCTCGAAAACAAACACTAAGCACACGAGATTTTTACATATTAGAAGTACCTTTGAAATGTTTAATTAAGCATGGTTTATGCAAATACTGTATTGTGCTACTGTTTTTAAAATAAACTAAATAACGTAACAAAAAATTAATTGTTACCATCGAAATTTATTCAATGTTAAAATTAGGAAGTTAAAACACTGTACGATTACGCTTTAATACCTACTCGGTTATAGTTACATAAGATACTTTTACGTTATTCCTAGTGCACAATAAGTAAATAATATTTTACTCAGCTCTGTTCCACTATACGTTTAAGAGAAGTTCATAGCACAGCTACCTTTACATCGTGCACTTTACGCTGTTGTGATGTGACAGATTTTGGTATTGGTTAAACAAAACATTGAAGGGTCAACCTTTGTGATGTGGAATGTACAGTCGACAGCACTTCAATCTTCACATTTTAGTAGCAAAGTCGCCCTTAAGCCAACGGAGTAGAGTGCATGGGTGTATACCATGATGTGCTGTCGACTGTACAAGTTCAATAACAACCGTCATGATGATGAAAGTTTTTAGTGTGCGGTTGAAAAAAGTTAACCTGTGTTTGCGTCAGTGGCCCTAAAGCACGTCGTCATTATGACGTAACTCTGCTACTATTTAGAGGGATTTGGACTTTCCCAACATAAACAACGTAGGTCAAGCGTTTATTAAGCAATTAACAAGTTTAAGGCCGTAATTCGTTGGGCCAAAGTCCAATTCCTTGTAACTGTTCTTCGATGTTAGTTTTCCTCCACTCCGAGGCTACTGTGTCTTCGAGGTGCTCGATGAATTATACTAAGGCACTATTTCACAATATGTGCGGGTCTCGATTCTTTTGGTGCATCATAAAACAATGACAGATACTCGGTTGGGTGTGACGTTTTCGTACCATTGACGGCCAGAAAGATTGATGCGTGTGCACGCAGACTTGAAGCGGCAATTAAATGTAGTCGGCGCGTTCACGCAATCGTCATTGTGCAGTCGAAAGCAGGTCAACCTTTACATTTTGGCGGCAAAGTCCTTCTTAAACTGATTAGAGTGCAAATATGTAAATTGTAAAGGTTAATGTGCTGTCGACTGTAGATAGATAACACTTTATCGCACAACCAGAAAAAAATAACAAATTTTACAACGCATAATAATTAATACAATCTGTGCATTTTTATGGAATGTAGGAAGTGTAGAAGATTAGATAATACCATAGAACATAATCTAATACTTGAGTATATCAAATTTCTGTGATCTCACATATGTAGCTTATCCAAGCTAAGAGAGCCTTATCAAGAGTTTATGCATCAGAAATTATAAAATTAATCTATTTAACTAATTAATCTAACCGAGCGGTTCCGTGCTTTGCAAAATTACGTGCTTGGTTAAGCCAAGTCAGAAGCCTTAGGGCGGCTTGAAAACTTCTGACAGTAAGACCAGCCACTAGTCTTTCACAGTCTACTAATCCGGACTTGGCCCCCGTGGTGGAGTATGGCCTATACATACCTTCCTCAGGAAGAGACCCATGCCCCTCGGTGGCGACATAATGGGTTGATGATGATGATGATTGTACTTAACAGTGTAATTATTTCTCTTCTCTACATACTTTTTCTCTACTTAAACAATAGTCAATTTCCTGCGGTACAATTATTTATTTAGCTTACAACCGCTTTATTATTAAGTATCCTTGTCTACTCTGAAAAGTGAATTTAGGTAGATCGAAGTTACCCTACCTACTGAGCAAGTGGTATGGTGGATTACGGTACAGTCGACAGAACTTCTACCTTTAGCAGAGTCGCTTTAGTAACATGAATAAAGTGCACGGATGTTAAGTGGTAGGTAAGTGTTAGCGAGTGTACACTGATGGATGGGATTCGATTTACAGGGTGTTAGGAAATTTCGATATCCTGAAAATATAGTGGGGTCGGGGGGAGGAGTAATTTTATTATTATTAAATTCTTTAGCGGGATTCATACCAAAAAAGATTACTTATAGTATACAGATACTATTTGTCTAAAAAAAGTTTCACGTTTTTGTACTTTTCCACACAGAACAAGTTGTTTGTATTGACGTGTAGGAACTAAAGTTCGCATGTAGGTGTGAATAATGTTACACCCTGTAGTGATATCACGCAACCATCTCACCTAGAGCAGGACGGGCACTCATATCGTCTCAAAGGTGTGCAGTGCGTGAGATCGTGTGATAATTATTATCTGAAAGTCTCTAACAAAGCGGTTTCCGTATGCGGTCGGCCTTCGCCGTCCTCGGCGCGCTGCCCGCTGCGCTTGCGCAACGTCTCAGTTAGATTAGAACACGCCATTTGATCCTCGCTTGGCCAGTCGGCATCTACCTTGCACGCGAAATGTACAGTCGATAGCACAAACCTTTGCAAGTTTAATTATTTTTTAAGAGTACTATCAACAGCAAAATATATTTACGAATTCCTTAACAGTCCACAGCATATTATACACATTATGAGTACAGTCGACTGTAATATATCTTTACAGATTTCTTTCAATTTAAAAGTACTAATAATAAGGACTTATAAACTGAACATGTATATTTTAGTTACAAATTAAATATAAGATATATTTAATTTGTATTGTATCCTACTCGAAACTAAATGTATTTTTTTTATTACTGTAAATGTATTACTTAAACGCGTGCACTCTAGATTGGATTAGATTAGATTAATACTCTTTATTGCACACTATGAAAGTACATAAAAATACACTCGGTTAAACAGGCACGAATTTCCAAAACAAATATAAAGGTAGTTTTTCTATTGACTGTACCAAGAAAAGCTCAAAGATCGATGTTAGATTGACAGTCTGTCAGCAAAGGTTTATGGAGTTTACGGAGGTAGCTGGTAGGCTCTTTTTTCCCATGGTCAGGGACCTAATAAATGTCATTTATAGTGTAATACCAAGGAGAAGTCTTTAATTCTCCTTGGTAATACTTACAAAACGAAAATAAATAATAATAATACAAAACTTCCATTTAACAATAATACATTTTCTGAACTAGCCTATAATTTACCAAAATATATTAAAATAATCAACCTAACCTACTAAGTATATTATTTCAATAATTTGTTACATCCTATAATGGATTAAAAAAATACGTACGCAATAGAGATATCTGTGATACTGATAAGCAACGATTGCGTTTCAAATTGATGTAAAATTATGTTTTGTAAAAAATAAAATAATTTCAAACTGCTTAACCAATTTCGACAAGTAGATCTAACACTCATTGAAATCTACGCAATGAGATGGTTTGTATGGCGTCCATCGGCACCTTCACTCACACTAAAGTCCGTTTTTTAATTCGAAAAAAAATGACGCGGTCTTACCTCTATAAAATATACCTATAGGTTTACTCGGTAGATTTTTTTTTTACCGTGAATAGAAGACTCGTGCGACCAAAATCCTTATCACATCAAAGACATTAAAATTTAATTCCTCATAAGAGCAAAGTTTAAAAAAAACATCTACGTAGCACAAACAATTTTTATGTAAACAAAAGAGAAAGTTGTAGCGGCTCCTTAACGCAAAAAATTAAAAACAACTGCTCAACCCCCTTTAGGCCCAGTTTAGATAATTATTCAGGAGTGAGATCTACCGCCAAAATTTCCAAAAAAGTCGAAAATAAATTTAATGATGGTGACATAAAAGGAGCTGCTCAACTACTTTTTTCCAGTGACGCAGTCGCTCCCGATACCCCGGAGACGCTCGCCGCATTGGAATCAAAACATCCCCCTCCAGCGGCCACTCTTCAACTGCCGGATGCCCCCGACCCGTCGGAGCCCACTCCCGAGGCCACCGCAGAGGACGTGCAGGCGGCGATCATGTCTTTCAGAAACGGCTCCGCCGGCGGCCTGGACGGCCTCACGCCACAACATTTTAAAGATTTAATTTTGGGTGTGACCGGGGACGCCGGCGCAGCCCTTCTGGGAGACATGACGAGCCTTGTGAACCTCATGCTCTCGGGTAAGGTTTGCGCCAATATAATAGATACTCTATACGGCGCAAACCTATGTGCGCTCCTTAAAAAGGACGGTGGCATCAGGCCCATTGCTATCGGCAATACAATCCGCCGTGTGGTCTCGAAGATCTGCTGCAAGTATATTTTAACAGATTTAACAGCACAATTTCAACCAGTACAACTGGGCTTCGGGACCAAGGGAGGGTACGAAGCCGCAGTACACGCGACTCGCACCTTCCTGAAACACGGCGGAGGGGAGGTGCTTCTGAAGGTGGATGTTAAGAACGCCTTCAACTCAGTGGGCCGGGGAGCTTTGCTGACAGAAATAAAACAACATATACCTGCCACATACGCTTATTTGTGGCAGTGTTATAGCAGCCCAACAAATGTAATTTATAACGGCCACCTACTTCACTCCGCAGTCGGCTGTCAGCAAGGCGACCCGCTCGGATCGGCTATCTTCAGTTTGGCAATTCACTCACAAATTAAATCTTTGGCCTCAAAATTCAACGTTTGGTATTTGGACGATGGGACCCTAGGAGGCGATGTGAATTCTGTACTTTCGGATCTCCAAAATTTATTTGATAAATTCAAGTCTATTGGTTTGGAACTAAATTACTCAAAGTGCGAACTGTACACAAGTGTTTCACGCTCCGATAAGAAACAAGATTTGATATCAAAATTTAATTATTTGGCACCTAATATCAAAGTTATTGACAGTGATTCGCTTCGCCTGCTAGGTGCCCCAGTTCTGGACGATTCTTATGCTGGTTTCATTTGTGATCAAATATATCAATTTAAAGAGTCGTCTAGTCGTCTCAAAGAGATTAGTCCACACATGGCTTACTGGATAATAACATTTTGCCTTTTTGTCCCTAAATTTACGTATGCTCTCAGGTGCTCAACCCTCTGGAATCACCTGGATCTTCTACTTTGTCTGGACGAACTTATCAGAACCACCTTAACAGAAATCCTAAATTGCCCGTTGCAAGATAAGAGCTGGACCCAGGCCACACTTCCGATCCGTCATGGTGGCCTGGGTATAAGAACTGCCTCAAGCGTAGCCCTTCCGGCGTTCCTGTCCTCAGTTCATAGCACGGTCGGCCTCATTGGTAAAATTGTTTCCCCGTCTCTTGGAGATGTAGAGGTCACGTGCTTGGCTGAGGCCAGGAGCGCCTGGTCTGACGCAGCCGGTCCGAGCCAGGACGTACCGACAAATACGGCATTGCAGCGGCTTTGGGACGAGCCGCTCTGCATCCAGGTTCGTAAAGACCTCATTGATACTGCAGTGAATGATGCGGAGCGTGCTCGTCTCCTAGCGAGCTGTGAGCCAGAGTCGGGTTACTGGCTGAGGGCCCTCCCATCGGCGAGCATAGGGACGCTTTTAGACAGGACTACCTTTAGCCTGGGAGTTAGTCTGAGACTGGGGGCCAGGACCAACGAGCCACATCGCTGCCGCTGCGGTGGAGGCGTCGACGAGTTAGGTCACCATGGCCTGGCTTGCCGCCGCAGCGCTGGACGTCTGTCCAGACACGCTGCCCTGAATGACGTCATTCGTCGGGCCCTTGTCAGCGCAAGCGTGCCCGCTGTATTAGAGCCGAGTGGGATAGCACGTGACGATGGCAAAAGGCCCGACGGAATGACCATGGAAGAATGGGCGGTCGCTGGTCTGGGATGCAACGTGCGTCGATACCCTAGCACACTCCCATGTCCAAGCGACCGCCTGCCATGCGGGCGCGGCGGCAACTATCGCAGAGTCCAACAAGAGGCGCAAATATGCAGCTCTAGGTCAGGGCTAATATTTGTGCCTTTTGGGGTATCGACTCTGGGGCCATGGGGCCCGGAGGCGCGACTCCTCTTTAAGGAGATCTCGTCGCGCCTAGTTGACGCCTCTGGAGATCCGAGGGCTGGTGCCTACTTTGGCCAAAGGCTAAGCCTCGCCATACAGCGAGGTAATGCCGCCAGCCTTCTCGGTACTCTACCGACCGACAGCGATCTGGCTCCAATATTTTATTTAAATTAGCTTTAGTTTACTTTTTAAAAAATAGTTACTGCCAAATTAATTATTTTTCCTGGTTGTGAAATAAAGCCCAATAATGAAAAATACCAAAAATTATTAGAATGAAACAATAAAAATTAAATGTCTGAAATTATGGATCTACCGATTGCTGTGCTAATATAATAACTATTTAATGTCAACATAATATAATTAATTGATATTTTTTCTTGGAAGTAAAATGGGGTTATTTGGTTTTTGCGTACAGTTAGCAACATTCAGACATTGACAGCCTTTGGATAGTATTGAGATATTGAGAAAAAACAGACTTTAGATGGGTGAAGGGAGAGCTCGGACGCTGCAGTACATGATACATTGTTTTTAAAATTTAATAGTCTTGCCCAGCACCTACACCATTCTGACAGCTTAGTCGGCCTAAACGCGGCTACACACGACCCTAAAATCAGAGGCAATATCGAGGAAGTGGTGGGGAGCACCCTAGGTCTCTCTAGGTCGCTTCGTGTGTAGGCAAATCGTACCTTCGTTTTATTACGAACCCTAACTCAGAAATTGGTTCGGGCGAGCTCACGATTTAGGGCCGATTATCGTCCCGATATCGTCACTGATTTTAGGGCCATGTATGTATAGCCGCTTCCCAGAGGAAGAACAAATCAATACATGCGGAGCCAACCAAGCCACGGGTTTCCTCACGATGTATTCCTTCTCATCATCCTCTCTGTTAGCGTCCGTCACAGAAAAACTTAATTTTACAGTTAAGGCGTGATAATTTTATTTCGAAAATGGCTGGCTTAGAAGTAGTGTTATACGACATGGTTCGCGATATTTCGACTATATTCATGTAGGTAGTTAATGTTACCTACTGCCATCAACCTTAATTTCCAATTTTGTTTCTCTATTTTATCTTTTTTATGCATTTCTAATGGGATATCGTTAGTAAAGTATAAACAAGTCATTAACTCCGGCAATCATCAGACCAATCAATTAAGCGGTTAATCATCTTACAAGTAGGATATTCTAGAAAATAACCATAGTCAATTAGTTGAGTTAGTACCCAAGTACCTTGCCATTCTTTGCGTTGCTTGTGGCAGATAATACGCAATACCTTTGTCACGCGATTCCTTAGGGGTCTACTGTGAGTTGTTCAGTGTACACTTCATAGACAAAGGCTTTTGATTGAACGACCAGCGGAGAATCTACATAATGTAACGCGTAAAAATCCAAATACGCACCTATTGCCGCACCCACCCATTTGACAGACAACAAATCAACAAATTGTGGTTGGTGTTTGCCAAAATGTCCAAAAAAACCTACTCCAAAGGAATTTTCAAAGTTTACCTGTAAAAAACTGAGGGGGTTTTCACCGGTATTGGCGAATATTTATGAATTTCAGGATGGAGTTACCCTTGTTGGTAAACATAGTTTTTTGCATGTCTTCAGTAAGCATTCTAATCTCTCATAGATAAAGCCACCAGCATCTTTGCCATTTATTTATTCACATCGGTGTCTTTGTTTACGAGTAAAGTGTTAAAAGCTCATCCTAGATTAGAATGCTCACCATTATATTTTCATGGAATTTCCATAAAACAGAATTTAATCTCAGAGTTTTTTTGGCTGAAAATTTGATACAACTCATAGTTTCAGCTCAAAGAGACAATATTCACAGTGGAGCAGAGGTTAACAAGTCCGAGAACAGCATTCTTTATACATTTCCTTCATTGAATCATAGATGACGTAAACGTAATAACGATTCGCTGTAGTTGTGATTGATACCTCTATCGCTCGTGGTACTCGTTATCTCTAACTAAACTATTAGGTTTAAATTCCTCTGCCTGCTCGGCATGTTTTTCATTATCGATGTCAACACCAGTCGAGCCCCTAGCTCTGACTGAAGAGGTGCCTGACCTCGCACTGTGGTGCCAATTTCATCACTCAAACTAAACGCGGTTGGCTAAACAGCAAATTCCATTTTAACCGGTGACTTTGTAAACAGACCCTTCTGTAGAAATAAAAATAAAAAAGTAAAAAACTCACGCCCGATATCCCCGAGGGGGTAGGCAGAGGCACCAATCACTAGAACAGGGCCCACGTTTTGCCGAATCTAATAGGTCTCAACGTGACACAGAAGGGTGTAGCTGCTATAATATTAATAATTCTCCATTTGCAACTATTTACTTAATTTAGATTATAATTATTACTTGTCCGTCGAGAGCAGTTTAGTAGAAAAAAGTTTCATCATGCTATCTTCCGTTCAGTGGTACTGAACTAAGATTAGCTCGTATGGTGGACAAGGGTATGTTATTGTTGACAGACTGTGAATACGTCATATTTTCTGGTGCAACTAGCTGTTTGGTTTGAAGAAGACGAGAATAAACATCGCTGAGTGGTCTTAGCAGATAGTTTTTGTTGAATAAGTTTCGCAGTTGACGTTAATGTCTTGTTTTGACGCAATGGGTTGTTTGCACTACGTACTTGAAGATGTGCGTTTGTCATGAATTGAGATGTCACGGCCGGTAAGTGGGTAAGGTTTGAAGATCCGGGTTTAAATTAATTACCTAAGGGTAATTAGTAAGTTGAAGTGGCAGTGGGCGGGGCACATAGCATACAGAACTGATGGGCGATGGGGCCGAAAAATGCTCGAATGGAGACCACATAACGGCAAGCGCAGCGTAAGACGACCAGCCACACGATGGACAGACGATCTCATCCATTTGGCAGAAAGACGCTGGATACATGCCGCTTCCAACCGGTCTTTTTGGAAATCCATGGAGGAGGCCTATGTCCAGCAGTGGACTCCTTGTGGCTTAATGATGATGATGATGATGAGGGTAATTACACCCGCGGGGTAAATTCTTGTTTAAAACAGCTATTTTGCGGTGGTAATCTAACTGATAATACGACTAAATGCAATTACTATTAGTTAGTAGGTCGTGTGCTCGAATACGGAATCGTTCGAAAAGCTCGGAATGCGACTTGGATTTTATAACTGACGACAATTTGATCGCTGGTGGCATTTTTCCGAGCGGTTCCGTTCTTCGTAAGGCACGTTAAGCAGTTGGTTGGATGGATTGGATGGCAGTCGTTAAGCCAAGCCAGAGGCCTTAGGGCGGCTTGAAAGCTTCAGACAGTAAGACCAACCACTAGTCTTACAACCCTTCACCAACCTGGACTAGACCCCCGTGGTGGAGTAAGGCCTGTACCTTCCTCAGGCAAGAGACCCGTACCCCTCGGTGGGGACATAATGGGTTGATGATGATTCGTAGTCACAATGCTACTCGCTAAGGATGAAGCAGAACATCGTGGGGAAACCCGTGGCTTAGTTGGCATTGGGAGAGATACGAGAGACAATATGAAAGGCAGGTACATATTTCATACATTTTACTTACCCCAATATCGGATTGGAGTCTGCCACCGATATCGGATCGGACAGTGTGAAAAGGCTAACAGCAAGCTTAATATGCCACCTTGCCCGTGAAAAGGTAGGCAGAGTGCACACATTTTAGTGCGCTATTGTCGACTGCTTCGGACCGATCCGGACTTGGCCCCCGTGGTGGCGTATGCCTTCCT
The DNA here is from genome assembly GCA_947310845.1 of Yponomeuta plumbellus. Taxonomy (NCBI): domain Eukaryota; kingdom Metazoa; phylum Arthropoda; class Insecta; order Lepidoptera; family Yponomeutidae; genus Yponomeuta; species Yponomeuta plumbellus. Next base: position 18,391,300 of record OX371193.1, on the reverse strand, counting down.
CAGGGAAGAGACCCGTGCCCCTCGGTGGGGATATAATGGGTTGATGATGATAGTCCTCAGAGCTGCTCCTATATTAAGCGCACCAAAACCTGAACGATTCCCAACATCTGCCCAATTATAATTGCTATTTCAAACGCCAGCATTCCGACAACAATTATTATTGATATGCACCACCAAATTGCCAAAACGAGATTTCCTGACTATTAGGAAATACCTTGATTTCAGTAAGACACCCACTGGTGGAAATTCCGATAATTTAGAAAAATCCCATTTTGGAATTAGAGCCTTGTAGAATTACGTACTTGTAGGTACGTGTGTTGTATAATGCCCACGTCTTATAATTTTAACTGTCTCGTTGGTAAGAGTACCTAACACGCTTGATTAGCATATCAGAATCCTGCACCCGTAGGTCCGATTCCTAGTAACGTGGAGGTGGAATCAACTGACAATGCCCTCATTCTGGGAGTATTTTCATGTTTTTAATGCCCTTGCCAGGTTATCATATCCTCGTGAGGCCCGACCTTGAAAAGAACAATTGATTTTGTGATCACTTGAAGACATTGGGCCTCACGAGGATATACACAGATTTGCTGACCTGGTGTGCAATTACGTAACACTCCACAGTATGGAGTTGTCCGATTTAGCCCTTTCGTTCCCGGTATATGTCACACTGTTACATTCTGGGACTTTTTCCCAGTAGGTACGAGTATCTTATACTCCTGCTCCGAACTTTCATATGCGTTCCTATTTTGACTCTTTCGGGTTGTCTAAATGCTTAACCCGATAGAGTGGAAAGTTACGTAATATAAGGGCAGGAAAGGATCCCATGTAGTTTGGGATCAAGGTAAATGTATGTATTAGTTGTCGTAAATATAACCCCACGCCTGTACCCCCTGAGGGATAGTCAGATATTATAAGTGTTTGCTACTTGCGATTTATTATGTAGAATTAATTATATAAACATTTTCATCTCACTGGAGCAAATTCCATCTGTTTTGTTTTGGGTAGGTTCACTAACGGGTGTTTTTTTTAAATTCAGACCCTCCTTCCTTGGTTAAATGGGTAGGTACGCCCTTCTAAGGAAGGGCGTAAGAGGCATAAGAGTGCCTCTTCCTTGCATGAGGACTTGTACTATTATGTATTCTGTGTACGAGGTATAAGAAGTTTATACGATTTTAACAATTGTTTACCTTTTACAACTTTTACGGCTTAAAAACATATAACTATAAATGTAAAAGTATCTGATCGTGGTAATAATTCATTTCTTTTACTATGATATCGGAACTTACAATATTCTTATCAGTAGGTATGGCCCAACTTTACTATCCTCACAAGTCTGTTGAGCGAAACCTAAGTATACTTGCAAAATTATCTATCCGTTTCTATGCAAATATTTTTTCTCCGCCTATCGGATTCCAGTTTGAAACTTTCCGATAATCATGTTCTCTACGAGTATGGTAAACCTGCTTCTTTTTTTTACAACCTAAGCCCAAAATAGCCACAAAACGAACCCGTTATTCTGCGTCTAGAGCTAGACCGATTAGCGTCATCGCCTCTACGAAGTCAGTCTATTTTTATGGAAACCTGATTTTGACTTTACTATTCTCAGTTGGTATAATATTATGTCGAACGAAGAAACAAAATAGAATCATTAGATGATCTATCCCTGGCTTGGTTGCCATGGCAACTTTATACTTCTGCATAACAAATCAACGTCATCTTAGCCAAGATACAAGCAATGAAACTGTTTATGGTCACGATTTTTTTTTAATTTGAGGATTGTTTTTTATTTTAATACTAGCGACCGGCCCCGGCTTCGCACGGGTGCCAAAAACATTTCCGTGGAAATAGCTATAGGTACCTATTAGTTCCGTGGAAAATTCCCGGGGTAGTAATTTTTTTACACCTTGGGTTATATTATTCGAGATTTCGTACGGAACCCCAAACTTTTTGAAAATCCAATATAGCCTATGTTACTCACGAAGAATGTAGCTTTATAATGGTGATAGAAATTTTAAAGTCGGCCTAGCAGGTTCTGAGCCTATTCATTACAAAATACACACATAAATACAAATCTTTCCTCGTTATAATATTAGTATAGAAGTATAGATATAGTGCCTAATTAGGGTTACATAATATAACATTGGAAAAAATACTAAAAAACCGTTGTCCCTTAAAATCGGGAAAGTAGACTCGACCGGAATCGCGCTTCTTCTGTACACTCGACAGCACGTCACCTTATACTCCCATGCACTCTACTCCGTTGCATTACGAGCGACTTTGCAACTAAAATGTGAAGGTTAACGTGCTGTCGACTGTACCAGTCTCTGTAGAATTCTCTAATAATATAAAATTCTCACGTCACTGTGTTAGTGCGCATAATCCTCCGAAACGGCTTGACAGATTTTTATGAAATTTTACGAGTATATGTATATAATATTCGGTAGGTCTGCGAATAGGTTATCTATTTTTCATAGCCCTATCTGACAAAACGACGTTTGCCGGGTCAACTAGTATTATTAGAGTTTGTGTTTTATTTAAGTAAATCAACCACAGAAAAAAACGAAAAATAATTATTTTTTTCAGACAGTATCAAGTTAACTCTTGCGGGTCGTAAAATCAAATCAATACGGGCATCTATGGACCATGACTGCAAGAAAAAATATTATAAACAAAAAATTAATAAACAGCTTCACAAGTCACGGCTCGGACGAGCCCACTGCCGCAGAAGTCCTACCAACACTTGAGGTCGCCGTCGGACTACGACGAGGAGGACATCATCATCATCATCATCATCATCATAAAATAGCCATCTATTTTATGATGATGATGACGATGTTATTTAACCATTTTCAACTGGGAAACGACGTAACCACAGATTAAATAAACTGTTTCTGAGAAGTGTTTTATGGAATTGTGTTTTTATTAATAAGACCATTACTGTCTAATCGGGTTTAAAAACGAACTTGAGAAAAATGTGTTGCTTACTTTCAACGAAATTTCGTGTCTTGACAGCCCTGTTGTATTTTGTCTATATCATCATAGATAGGTTACGGGTTGACACAAATAAATAGGAAAATACTTTAAATGATCAAAAGTTGTCAGTAATTTTCAGGATAACTAGTTTGTATCCGTTAAATTACAATTGTAGAGCAAACCATTTATTATTATATTCATAAGTTAACCTGTATTAAGGTACCTAAATAATCTTTTTTATTTCTTTCATTCAGATTCCGGTTATAAAATTGTCGTTTTTCATTTATTGTATTTGTACGATTAAACCAAATGTCTGGTTTGCTATAAAAATGCTTAGAAAGACCATTTAGGACAAGATAATCTATCAAACATATGTATGTTGGTTTTGATGTATGTACATGGCTGTGTAATGTGTACCGAGTAAGCTCCACATAAAGTTCATTCGCCCTGAAGTTCATAGACTTACCTACATTTTGTTTCATTCCTTTTTTTAAATATTATCAAAGTTGAACGATAGTTATTAAAAGCGATTTTAACGATTTCTACCAAGGGTTCACACATAAGCCAAAGCCAAATTAAAAAAGTACGTATTTGATTCGCCCACAATACAAATAAAAGCAGAATTCGCACAAAAAAAATGTTTTTACTCATTAGTGGGGCGCTGTTAAGAAATAAAATAAGAATGTAAATTAAAAAGGTTTTTTACTATTCACATAACATGATTCTTCCCTTTTTTAGATATCTGTTAATTGCTGAAAAATATGTTTACGGTTCTATTAAAAACAAAAAATATCAAGACTTCTATAGTATAAAAACAATATCACTGTAATCTATTGCTGACTACGGGTGGACTGTAGGAAAACTGAAGAAAGACGAGAAACTAAGTAATAATAGATTTAGGGCGGCTTGCACCACGATTGTTAAATGTGTTTAGCGGCTAAATGTATTTAGGTCAGATGTCAAACTATACAAACAGGTCACATTTAAATAAAATTATTAACTAAACAAGTTTAACGAATTTGGTGCAAGCCACCCTTAAATGGAAAATGTAGGCGAGACGATGGTGCGAGACAATAACGTTGACAAAATATGTGACAGTAAAAACGATATTATCAAAAAGGTCCGCAACATCTATGTTAGACGCAAGTTCCTCTACGAAAACACCCTTTACAATACGTAGCGATAGATGTCTGGCACGCTCTGTCTGGGTTCCAACAAACATACCTACCGTATCCATAACAACTGCAGGGTCTCCGCAATCGAATCGATTTCTAGACTTTCTCGGGGTCACTGTAATTTAGGTCTGACTGCCTTGCGCCGGCCTACGGAAAGTAAAAGTGCCGTAGCGATATCTCCCACCTACCCTGTATAAAGAAGGATCGCTACATTACCTATTTAGCGGGTTTGATAAATGTAAAACTATCTATGAAGGCTGCTGTACACGGGTAGAGTAAACGGTAGAATAGAGCGGTAGAGTATTAACTATCCTACTAAAAATGCTGTTTACATTGGTATAGTTAGTACTCTAACGCTTTGCTCTACCGTTTACTCTACCCGTATATACAGCAGCCTTTAAGGTAGTAGTTAGACCTGTGAGATTTCCGCACTTACCCCCAGTTTCTTGTACACTGACAAGCTGTTAATCTACTGTTGACAGCTGTCAGCTGGCTAAAGTGCATAAGAAAAAAAAAAATGACAGCTGTTAGAAATAGATAACATAATTATTGTTATCGTACGAGAAACCGGGTGTTAGATACACAGTTGGGCCATTGCACATAGCAAGGGCTGACTGACGTTCGACTCAGGTTTCCTCACAATGTTCTTCTTCAGAGTTAGCGAGTTGTACCTACTACAAATTCACAAGTGTACCTAATTAGAAAACTAGTAGGTAGTTGGTTTTGATAATATAAAAACACACGAACATAAACATTTACATACAGGCACATACATTGCTTCTGGCCCCATGCTAGGATACCCTGTATCATGGGAACCAGAAACAGCGCCATCACAAACATGTAAACATCCAAGACCGGGGGTTTTATCAAGGCAGTTCTTAGATCAGAGATTTCCGCACATAGGCTCATAGTACATTTACATACAGGCACATACAATGCTTCTGGCCCCACTAGAATACCGTGTCATGAGAGCCAGAAACAGCGACATCAAAAACATGATGTAGTTGTATGTAGCAAACGCTGAGGTATGGTGGAACATCTCAGATATTAGGGTTTATTCAGAATGTTTTCCTTCTATTTTACCGAATAGTAGTAGGTATTGCTTCTTCAAAAATGTATTTAACTTAGAAAACAAAGCCTTTCCTTTCTTTCTCTGCCCGGCCGGGATTTCCAGTGGTTGTAAGTGGCGTTGTGCGTGTCACCGCGACTTTATCGATCGACGGTTAACAGCCTGTTCAACAATCGATCTGTCCACTAATAAGCTTACCGACAGTTGATATTTCACAAGAAATGTCAGTAGGTTTATCCCTGGTTTATTATTTTTGTAGGAAACGGTCAACTTGAACGGTGTCTTCCCTAGAATTTAGGTACTGAGTTAGTAGATCCTATAACCTGATTTACAATTGCTTTATTTTCATGCTTTTTGTAGAGGTAGAATAGAATAGAGATGCCAATTAGTTTTATAAGTACATAATAAATCAATAATGGTTGGTTGTATACTATGTACGTAACGCACACTTGCAAGAACAACGTGTTATTTCGAAACCCTTGCGTTACATTTTTTTTAAGGTTTCAAAGTAATGGCCGAAAGAGATAGCGTTATAACGTGATGCAGTGTCTCTTTTTCTCATTATTCCGGCTTTTTCGGAGTAAATAAAATCGCGTTAAAAAAAAACAATTTCTATGAATAAAAAATGGTCTTCTTCGAAATATCACGTTGTTCTTGCAAGGGTGCGATATTTAAGATTTTTTAAAGGTACTTTTATAATGTATGGTATGCAATAAAAACTATGGAACGGGATACATTTTTTCCGTGTATATTTGATTCTTCCATGGAAAGCATGCTTAAAAAGCGTGAAAATAAAGCAAATGTAAATTAGGTAGGAAAGGATTTTTTTAACCTTTAGCTTCGTAATTTAATAATGTCGGTCAACCTTTTCTGTCTAAACAGCACTTATCAGCTCTGGAAACAGGTACGCTATTAGGAGGAAGGGTTTCGTTTTTAATACGTTATTTTTATTGGAAGAAGTGACTGTTTCCCGATGTCTTTACGGTTAGGTTAGGTTCCTACTCGGATAATTCGGTAGTTGACACGACAAACAATAAATTAATATATTTGATATGCTCGATTAAAACAAAAAATACTAAATATTTCAGAAAATGTATCTCTTTTAGTCAATTACTAGTTATTAAAATTTTTAAATAGATGAAACATAAAAAGAGTGCCCTGAAATTATATGACGTCATATTTCGGTATTTTCATACAAAATTCCGTTTCAACAATAACTGTGATATCAATACGTGATATCACTTCTTTCAAGGAATAGGTCTAATTTCCCCATCACGTTATAGAGGAAGATTATGTTTAGCTGTATTGTACCTACAACTATAAAAATAGATTTGTTATCGAATTAGGTACCTACCTTCCTACAGAATGACGTGTTCCGCAATAATTTATTCCCCGAAACAGGTTCAAAGTGGCCTTATCCTTAACCTTGGTGTCATGGCATTAGAGTTATTTTTGGTCAGATCAGATCAACAGGTCTAAATTGGTGAGTAGTTAGGTACTTAATATGTTATGTCATGGGTGGATGGATTGCGTAAAAATAGATTAATTCTCTTACGTTAGCGCTCGTATCACCAATCAGCTGCTGTGTGGTTCAGTTTGGGTATCGATCTTGGTTTTGCTAACCCCCGGTTCTTTGTATAGACGAAATACCTAAATCTTTTAAAAAACTGTCAACAGTAAAGTTGTCAGTACGTCAAAGTGCCAAAACACTAACTGAAAGTTTTTAGACAGACATCTGAATGGTAGTTAAATTGAATGTTTCTAATCGCGATTATTTATTAGGTAAAATTTTATTTACGTAATTAATGTTTTACTGAGAACAGTAAATTAACAGATTGTTAATTTAGGTACGACAAACAGGGGGTTGGAAAGTGGTATTGAAGGAGTTCAACCATTCCAGATGTAAGCATGTAGGTAGGTACCTAATTGATAAACAGAAATGTTTACTAATGTAGTTATAATTACTTTAATTCATCTCATCGATTAGAAATACCTATGAAACCGTAATGTACCAGACATAACTGTTGTGTGTTTATTCCTTGGCAGAATTGTAATAACTGTGTTGTCCGTTTTTTTAGATAACAGGCTTTCATTTCATCAACTGACTACCATACGTTTACATACAATCGACAGCACATCAACATTTACATCCATGCATTCTACTCAAGTATGTTACATGTGCTCTCGACTGTACTAAGTGTCAGTTGAAGTAATTATGAAGATATTATTGAATTGAAGGTAGCTTTGTTCAGCGAGTTCTGGACACTATTGTAAAATGTTGTAATAGCATTCATTCTAAGATAAAACACGACAGATTCACGATAGCATTATCTTATTTCCTTCCAGGAAGATAATACCTAGGTTCTAATTAGCTATCAATGTACCTACCTAATAATGGTATTAGACTGAACTTAAACTGAAGTTTTCTTAACGATTTCACTCTAATAGGATTCACTTATAGCATTAACGAAATCGACAATGACGGCAACGATGACGTGGCACGACACCGAAAAAACAACAAAGTATAAATTGAAAATTAAGTTTATTAAATAAATCCTCAGTTAACTTACGAGATTCCCATACACGGCCAGCCCTTGGATAGCCTATATTTACATTGGCGGGCTGCTAAATGCTATATGTACACCACGTGCCGGGAGCAGGCTTCGCACTTCGATCACAGGCGGGGTTCGGCGGCTCTAGCACGGTGAGTCCACCTCGTCTTGGTAGGACCGCGTGAGGTGCGCCGCGGCGGCAGTCAAGTGGCGTAGGGAGCGACGCAGACCGCGCAGGTGTCTTCTGCAGGCGGCGGCGGCACGGGCGGCAGACTCTCGCTCGTCCTCCCCCTCTATCCCAGAGTCTCCCGCAGCACTGGACACGTCACTCTCCGTGTCACTGACATCCGACACCCTCCTGCCCCGCTCCACACGCTCCTCAGTCTCACCACTCGACCACAGCAGCTCAGTCTTCAGATCGTTCAACATCGAGAAGAGTATGAACGGGTCATCGTCTCCCTCCTGGGGCAGGTTCATCAGCCGGCTGGGCACCAGCACCGTGTCGTCCATGGTGTTCACCATCTTGACGAACTTCTCCATGTCATTGAGGATGCTCTGCTTGGAGAACTCCGTGTCATCGTGCCGGGCTATGCGTCTCAGGCTGTTCCTGTAACAATTGAAAGATGATCGTGAGATGTTGTTGAACATTCACATGGACAAAGAACAGTGCTCGGCTAGTCATAATTCTGGTCAAACAATAGACAGATTATTGCATGAATTATGGGGCTAATATATTCTGTTAGTGCTGATCTATCACACACAACATAAAAATGCATAATTATACATTTTCTGAAGAAACTAAGTAAAATAGAATATGCTATCAAACTAATTAACTCCATAATTACCTAGTGAAAACAAGTGAATACCAGTACAAGTCAGTTTCTTACCCATTCCAGATAAGTGACACATGATAAGAATGAGTGAATAGTATCTCTGTTACTATAGCCTCTACAGTATGTTTGCAAATCAATTGACCCACTTATGTGTGACCTTTGTAGTATGAATTTTAGCTAATAGGCAATTTTTGCCACTTGTAAACAAGACTAGAGGTTTTCATGAAAAAGCCAATTTATAGTAATACTATAAATGGTAATTAATGCACGGGCAGTCCAGCGAAGACGAACTATTGTATTATTTTTTTACATTATATACAGATTAGTTATTCAAGGTAAATGCACTTGATGTTAGTTATTATCATTAGGTGTATTTATTAAATAGCAATAGGTAATAACTTGGCAACAATATTGAACTATTGAGATTCCTTGGGACTGTATCTACCTGTCACAAGTTTCCGGGTTGTCAATAGCTCATGTTATGCACAATCGACAACTTATTGAGCTTTGCATCATGTTCTCTACTTAGTGATGTTACAGGCAACTAAAATTAGAACATTGATGAGACTATACATTATTCAGGTAAAATCCAGACAACTTGAAAACAAGAAGGTAGTGGCTGCCAATGACAAGTAATTATTGTGACAAAAAAGTACCCTATTTGACCAATTTGAAAGATCAAATCATTCACAAATTGTATCAAGAGTATGACATTGAAATGTTTTATTTTCTATCTGAATGCAGAAAGACATGTTGGATAAAAGACAAAGAATAATGTGACATAATCTGATTGTTTGACAAGAATGACAGGGCTGTTATCAAACATAGCCTCAATAAGAGGAACTTTTACTTCGTAATTTAACTATTACTAGTTATGTAAGTTCAGACTAAATTACATTACCAAAAAAAACAAGAATCCGACATTGTGAAATGGTTTCGCACTCAAGTAAATTTAATAATCAACTTGCTATGGTACATACCTATTCAGTCAAGAATGTAGGTGGAACTTTGAAATAACAAAAGGTAATAGTGGGTAGGTTTGGAAGAGTGATATCAATACCACAACAGTACCCGTTGGCATCTATGTAGTCATGATCACATAAACCCCACTCCATACTAGAACACCATACAAATTCATCCAAAACATTGACGTTTGATGTACTGCAATGTAGGTCCTGTGGACTGTAAATTCCAAAGTTTTTGTGAGTCATTCAAGAACACGCCCATCATTGTAATTGTAACCGCATTATGGTCCCAATTTTGTTGAGCAGGTAAGATAGGTAAGTAACAAGGCTAACAAAAAATCCTTGGATTCTCTTGGATGGAATCACGATGCCATCTGTACGAGCAAGCACATCGGCATAGCCCCTACACCATCCATCTCTATGGATTATGAAAGAGCTCCTCCTAGGATAAGGTTAGGAATACACTGAAAATCTACCAACACTTCCTGTACTTTATCATTCTCAAGCTAGGAGCTCCAGATGACCCTAGCGATGAAGAAACACGTTCACATTTCACAATGTCCGACTCGAGGGGCGGTAGAAATCATCGGCCATTAAACACCAAAATGAAACACTCCGTAGGTACCTGCTATTCTCCAATGTGGTCGAGATATCTGTTGCGAACGACATATCTGTGTTGAACGACATTTTCCTGTGGTATTTAATTGATTAAATAACACTGAACACACACGAAATATTTTCTATTACACTGAGCTAACTGACGTTTGCAAATCGCGGATTCCGGAACGCTGCGCGATTGACGACCGTACGCGACAAAGAGGTTTGACGTTTGAAGAGGTGGGGGAGCGTTCGCTCGCTTTTATATGACGCGATCATACGATGCTGGAAAGGGAACTTCGAAATTATCAGTTTAACGAGGAATGTTGAATTATAAACATCGTATTCGTAGTGGATATTGAATGTTATTATTAGACCATCAACTGCTTTGTCCAAATTGGTCAAAAATATTTACTGTTTATGTTATAAAAACAGACTTATCTAGATATTTGGATGACGGCCAGACGCGTTCCCTCAACATCACACCACCATCGGGATTCGTGATTGGTTAGTATTCAATGCTGAAGCTTTCCCATTGGATAGAGTGATCTTTCTTTATGCGCGGTTAAGTTCAAAAAAATTCTATAGTAGCTATGATACTTTTTCGTGTAGGGTGCTAGTGCCAGCCAGTACTTCGTAGTATAATCCTAGGTATCCTAGGTATAATAATTATAAACTCTGTTTATACACGCGATTTGTAAGCGCGGTAAGTAGGTAGGCACCTAATAAATGATGAAAAGACTTAATAGTATTGTTTATTTTAAATATTCATACCTGAGAGCTGAGACACAGTATTATAGTGGCTGAGACATACTAAGGAATGTTGTACATACAGTGTGTCTGCACTCTGCAATGAAGGTACCTTATCTATTATTATACCTACCTAATCTAAATAATGACATTTACATTTAGATTTAAATACAGGAACATACATTGCTTCTGGTCCCACACTAGGATACCCTGTATCGTGGGAACCAGAAACAGCGACGTCACAAACATGTAACATCCAAGACCTGTGTTTCTTTTTTTTTTGTGCCCAGCCATGATTCGAACCCGGGACCTCTCGCATGGTAGGCAGATGCACTGACCGCGGCGCGCCACAGAGGTCATCAAATGGGGAGTTTGCGCCAAACTTAGATTGAAGTGCTTTTATCCTATAGAGGACATAAAAAAAAATCAAGATAAATTAAAAAATAACGTCATTGCAAATTTTATTCTGTTATTTGATATTTACTCTAACAATAAAAAAACATATTAGATTTCGTTTTGTCCTTGAATTCTAAACTTTTTGTAAAATTCAAATATAGATAAACTTTTCATTTCTAAGGTGTTACATGCAAGTGATGACTTCCGAATTGTTTGGCGTACTTTTGTACCACGTAACTAGAGCGATATTTACGACAGATAATAGAAAAAAAACTAAGGTTATTATCTTTTGAAATGGCCTCTCCGAGTGCATTAAAACATTTTGTAGTGCCATTTCTCCATTGTACAAATAAAAAATATCTAATTACACTTTCTTCACTTTCACTTCGAAATAGCTGTGTTTTTTTTTCTTCTTTAGTAATAAAAATTAAGTCTGAGAAAAATCTCTTCAATTTCTACATAAGATACTGGTTAATTATTTGCTTCCCGCTCCTATAATGCTGCTAAAATAAATAGTTTAAAAAAAAAGTATAGTTTCTTTGGTATACTAAGTGCTATTTATTATGCATTGCCAAACTGTACCTGCGTACTAGTCATCATACTACACAACATTGTTAGCTAGCCCATAGGTAGGTACCTATGAACATCGATAATATACTACACATTACCTATATACCATACAATCAAATCAGGAAAGTTGTAAGTTTACATAATGTTTGTAAGTTAGTGTGTAGCGAGGGTAATCTTCGAAAGTACCTACTGAACCCATTTCATAAATTCCTCCACCAGTATTTAGATAGGCTAATAGGCTAAATCTGTATACCATGTGAACGAGGTCATTGGCATTGTTTGTTAGTACTGCGTAAACTGGATCAGGTGCATCTTACTTCCGTGGTCTAATAAAAATAATAATTTCCACACAATACAATCACTTGACCGGTCAGGGTCCGGGACCCTAGTCCCAAGCTAGGATAGTGTTATGGTAATCAGGCAAGGACATCACAAATATGTAATTTACACTCAGACTGAAGCCATTGGTACAAATTTACGGCGGCTCCCAGTTGGAATTGAACCCACGACCACAATTACCTACCCAAGAGCTTTAACGTCACACCTCTTAACAAACCTCTTTCCTCTTTCGCAAATCTATTAATAATCTGTCGATTTTTTCGAATATAAACTTTAATTATTACCGATTTACTTATTAAATTTGTTTTTTTTTATGGAAGAGTCCGTCCAAAGGTAGTGTCTTGTAGGTAGTGTCGCTCTGTTGCGCAGAGCTTAAAATTCAAGTGAATAGATACGGAATTAAGTTAACCCTTTAAAAGGCTCTGTACCATAATATGGTCACCATAATTTGAACTTTATTGCACTGACATAGAGTCCAAAACCAATGAAAATTTAAGACTAGCTCTGCCTTATAAAGGGTTAACGATCGCGATCTGTCGATAATGATAAAATCGATCAAGATTATTTATCTTTCATCGATTGCTGCCTGCCAATAGCCAATTAAATAATCACCTAGGTAGTTGCTTTCTTAAGTTTTAACTGATAATGATTTAATTAGTATGCTGGGATCAAAGGTTGAAGACAGTGATTGTATTTAAATTAGAGGTGAATGTGTGACCGATTGACGTTTTCCCTCCACCTAGTTAAGTAAGTATCAACATACTTACCTACCATTAAAATTATAAATACATTCATTAATAGGAATACTTAAAGAGTTAATTAAATAATGCAAAGTAATTATGTAATGCAAAGTACTGTACATAGAACAGTCTAATGAATACCAACATATCCCAAAATTATCTGTACCAATAGAATTAGTAATAAAACAAATAGGGACCTAGGTACATTATCTAATTATTATTGATTCCTATTCTAAAAAAAAAACTCACGCCCGTTATCCCCGAGGGGGTAGGCAGAGCCACCAATCACTAGAACTGGGCCCACGTTTTGCCGAGTTTATTAGGTCACAAAAAACGTGACAAGTGGCAAACCTGTCGCCGTTATCCGGGCACAATTTATCAGCGAATGGTGTTGCTGTACAAACAAACAAATGTACGTAACTAAAAGTATATGCGTGGTTCGAACCCTCATGAACGAGAAGCAAGGGTCAACCCCACTACGCCACCACCGCAGTCCTTACTATTTCATTCCTATTATAATTGATTTGATAATACTAATTTATATTTTCTGTTTCCTGACTCTCATCGTTTTTTATGACAAATTTGTTTAGATCCAGGGAAAAAGTATCAGCACGGTCTATAATACCGTATCAGGTGGTTTCGAGGCAAAAGATTAGTACAGGCAACAGCACATCAACCTTTACATTTTATTTGCAATGTCGCCTGTATTTTAGTTAAATAAAGTGCAAGGATGTAAGGACTAATGGACTAAAGGACCCGTGACATATGCTGAGTCAGAAACCTTTTCTGTTACCATGACACACAGGCCACCCTAAGAGTGTAACACTATATGATTATTTTTGTTTCTATTTTTCAGTTTCAATTGTGTAATTGTTATGTTATGTGTAGTATTAGTAACATAATAAGTTATGTTTTTGTCTGTAATTAGGCTATGCATGTTAGTTATAAGATTTAAAATGTGTGTGGTGGTACCTGAATAAATGCTATTCTATTCTATTATATTCTAATAGTGTTTTACCGAAAATTTAGTTTATAATAAATAAAAAAATCCTTTAGTAGTGGCACCAATCATCGACACTTTTAGGAGATAGTGGGCTTCTTTACAAAATTAAAGATCATTTAGTCATATTTAAACCAAAAGTAACGATTGAGTATGGTAAGGTATATTCTTGAGATAAGAATAGGATGTTTTATTTTTATTGACTATACCATGTGCTAGAAAAAAATCCCAAAAAAGGAAAAAGTGTATAAATCTCCAGTAATCGACACCGAATCTCCAGTAATCGACCCCCAGTCATCGACAGTTACCAGTTACCGACACCCAGTTATCGACTATTACCTATAATGTGTATCTACCAAATCACAACCCCCTTAGTGGGTAATTAAATTATAATAACTGTTTAATAAGTATTAATTTATTGTCCACAGTACAATGTTCGTATTTTTCTTTCTAAATCATACAAATACACACATAATAATTGTCAAAAAGTTTAAATTGCAAAAACAACAATATTTACTGTAAAGTTACAAATCCTAATATTGCAACGAATGTGTAGTAGGATCCCATGGTTATGGAAACAGGAATCATAGGAGGCAAATGCTAGTCAACTTCCTCGAAAGGGAGTGGTTATTCTTGATGAATTCATTCTTCAAGAAAAAGCCCCGAAGGAAGTGGACATGGCAGAGCCCCGACACTATGACAAAAAATGAAATCGATTTCATCATAACGGACAAGAAGCGTATATTCAGAGAAGTCTCAGTGATCAATAGGTTTAATACCGGAAGCGATCACCGACTTGTGCGAGGCTCTCTGAATATTAGTTTTAAGCTCGAACGTGTCCGTTTAATGAAATCCAGGCTCCGACCAAACCTGCACCAAACTGTAGTGGGATGTGAAAAGTTCCAGTCTAACCTGGAGAACCGATTCGTTGCCGTGGAAACCACAAATGACGTTGACATTGACCAGGCCCTCGAGAATGAAGTCGGAATCCTCAGGGAGGAAGGCGTGAGATCTTGCGGCATAAAGGCACGAAATTTTCGAAAGAAACACTCAAGCTTATGGAGGAACGACGTGAACGCCCACCAGTCACTGTGTCAGAAAGGCGTGCTCTAAACAGGAGAATTGGCAAACTAGTTCGACGCGATCTCCGATGCTCCAATTCATTCAATAGAACGAGCAATCGAGCAAAATCGGGGATCGAAAGTGTTTGTTCAATCTCTTGGGGGAAGCCATCTGACATAGTTGACCACCACGGATGGAGTGGTTGTTTCCTCCATACCAGAGGTTCTTTCGGAAGTTGAAAACTTCTACGGCCAGCTGTACGCTGCGCATCCAAATCCAGAACCGGCAGTCTGAACCTATCCCCATACATCGTGGTGTGAAACAAGGGGATGTTATTTCCCCCAAATTGTTCACAAATGCTATGGAGGATATGTTTAAGACGCTGGACTGGAAGGGGTACGGCATTAATATTAGCGGCGAGTACCTTACACACTTGCGATTTGCGGACGATATCGTCATCATGGCGGAAACGCTGCAAGATCTGCAACATATGCTGAGTAGCCTAGCTGATTCTTCCCAACGCATTGGTCTCCGGATGAACTTGGATAAAACCAAGTTTATGTTCAATGAACACGTAAATCCGGAGCCCATTGCAGTTCAAGGCAGTATTTTCGAAGTTGTTAAGGAGTATCTTTACCTCGGGCCAACCATGTAATTAGGTAAAAACAACTTCGAGAAAGAGGCCAATAGAAGAATACAGCTGGGCTGTGCAGCGTATGGGAAACTACGTAGAGTCTTCACATCGCCAATCCCACAGAGTCTAAAGACGAAAGTCTTCAACCAGTGCGTCCTACCCGTCATGACATACGGTGCCGAAACGTGGACACTCACGGTGGGGCTGATCCACAAATCTAAAGTCGCTCAGCGTGCTATAGAAAGGGTTATGCTCGGGGTTTCTCTGAAAGATCGAATTCGAAACGAAGTCAGATAAAGAAAGTCACCGACATAGCCCACCGACTTAGCATGCTGAAGTGGCAGTGGGCCGACCATATCACCCGAAGAACTGATAACCGATGGGGTAGAAGAGTTTTTGAGTGGAGACTGCGGATCGGTAAACGTAGTGTAGGACGTCCTCAGACTCGGTGGAGCGATGATCTTCGCAGGGCGGCTGGCAAGAACTGGATGAGAGTAGCCGAGGACCGTGCTCAGTGGCGTGCAATGGGAGAGGCCTATGTCCAGCAGTGGACAACCGTAGGCCGATGATGATAATTTAGGCCCCGCGTTGATATGTCAGTCAGCTTCTCCTTTTTTTTATATTATAGATTATAAAGAGGAAAAAATTGTATTTTTGTGTGTTTGTCATGAATACGCTCAGAAACTACTGGGCCGATTTTAAAAATTCTTTCAGTATTAGAAAGCTACATTCTTCTTGAGTAATATAGGCTATATTGGATTTTCAAAAAGTTTAGGGTTCAGTACGAAAACTCTAATAATGTGACACAAGGTGTAAAAAAGTGCTACCCCAGGAATTTTTCACGGAACTAATATAGCTATTTCCATAGAAACGTTTTTGCCACCCGTGCGAAGCCGGGACGGATCGCTAGTAACTATATATTTTTCTAACTGGTCGGGAGTATAATGTTTTCTCGGAGCAATCTGTAAGAACCAATCATCGACACTAATTATTCCCCAGTGATCGACACTTGTCGATTACTGGTAGGTAAAATTTGATTAGTTTACTTCAAATATCTACCAAATTAGCAAAATAAGAAGAACTATATTTGCTTGCCAAATGAAAAATGTTTAAAAAAATTATTATCGACACATGTCGATTATTGGAAAAATCAGTTTGAAAAAAAACCAGTGATCGACACCTATATTTTACCAATATCAAAATAATTTTAAACTTTCGTTATAACCAAAATCGATCATATAGTTCTTCTAATAACCCATGAAAAACATAAAATTAAAATAATTTACAATACATTAGTTTCATTAACAAAAATATGTACTCACTTCCTTAAGGATTTCAACAACAAATGTTGTTATTTTCACGGTACTCCAGCCGCAATCACTTGCCACATCGCCATTTTCAAACAAAACGGCACATTTCGCTCAAATGTCAATGGGAGATAGTCAAGAGTGTGCTAACTACGGTACACTGTCGCGATATTAAGAAATCGGTTTCCTGCCCTTATTTTATGGAATCAAAAAATAAAGTGTCGGTTATTGGTTCTTGTCGGTCATTGGTGCCACTACACGTAGTGGTACCAATTATCGACACTTTTAGGAGATGGTGGGCTTCTTTACAACAATAAAGATCATTTAGTCATATTTAAACCACAAGTAATGATTGAGTATGGTAAGGTATATTCTTGAGATAAGAATAGGATGTATTATTTTTATTAACTATGCATGGGCTAGAAAAAAATCGCAAAAAAGGAAAAAGTGTATAAATCTCCAGTCATCGACACCGAATCTCCAGTAATCGACCCCCAGTCATCGACAGTTACCAGTTACCGACACCCAGTTATCGACTATTACCTACAATGTGTATCTGCCAAATCACAACCCCCTTAGTGGGTAATTAAATTATAATAACTGTTTAATAAGTATTCATTTATTGTCCACAGTACAATGTTCATATTTTTCTTTCTAAATCATACAAATACACACATAGTGTACACACTTTTCTAATATAATAAAAAACGTCAATGTCAAAAAGTTTAAATTGCAAAAAACAACAATATTTACTGTAAAGTTACAAATACTAATATTGCAACGAATGTGTAGTAGGATCCCATGGTTATGGAAACAGGAATCATAGGGGGCAAATGCTAGTCAACTTCCTCGAAAGGGAGGGGTTAGTCTTGATGAATTCATTCTTCAAGAAAAAGCCCCAAAGGAAGTGGACATGGCAGAGCCCCGACACTATGACAAAAAATGAGATCGATTTCATCATAACGGACAAGAAGCGTATATTCAGAGACGTCTCAGTGATCAATAGGTTTAATACCGGAAGCGATCGCCGACTTGTGCGAGGCTCTCTGAATATTAATTTTAAGCTCGAACGTGTCCGTTTAATGAAATCCAGGCTCCGACCAAACCTGCACCAAACTATAGAGGGATCTGAAAAGTTCCAGTCTAACCTGGAGAACCGATTCGCTACCGTGGAAACCACAAATGACGTTGACATTGACCAGGCCCTCGAGAATGTAGTCGGAATCCTCAGGGAGGCATATGCGGCATAAAGGCACGAAGTCGAAATTTTCGGATGAAACACTCAAGCTTATGGAAGAACGACGTGAACGCCCACCAGTCACTGCGTCAGAAAGGCATGCTCTAAACAGGAGAATTGGCAAATTAGTTCGACGCGATCTCCGATGCTCCAACACTCGTTCAATAGAACGAGCAAAATCGGGGATCGAAACTGTTTGTTCAATCTCTTGGGAGAAGCCATCTGACAAAGTTGACCACCACGGATGGAGTGGTTGTTTCCTCCATACCAGAGGTTCTTTCGGAAGATGAAACTTCAATTAAATTATTAACATATCTAATTATTATTTGTTTTGTATGTGTGTGTAATTAGTTATAATATAATGTGACATTTTATTATTTTCTTTTGCTAATGTATTTCAAGTGTTTTGTCCGATTCAAATATTTAATGTGCTATGTAATGTAATTTAAAACAATAAAAGCATTATTTAGTCTGAAAATGTCAAGAATCAAGAATCAAGAATTTATTTCAACGTAAAGAATTTACATTCTGCTTGTTGAATGTCAATGTACCTACATACAGTTATGTATAACGTTAGCCGCTGCCTTGGGGCCGTCTGTAGTGGAGAAAAAGGCAGCAAAAAAAAACTCCACTCTGACCATCTTTTCTCAAATCACCTTAAAGCTAATACAAATAAAACAAACAAAATAATATCTTGGATGTGTTGAACACTAGACACATTTATCCTCTGATAAAATTTAATATTAAACTACTATTTAATGCCATACGTCCTTGTCTTCTAAATAATCGTTGATTTTATAATAAGCTTTTTTGCAAAGAGTGTGATTAACACAATTCTTAAATCGCGTTGAGGGTAACTCTAATATATCTTGGGGTATCTTGTTGTAGAACCTTATACAGTGCCCCATAAAGGAAGTATTAACTTTTGCAAGTCTAAATCGTGGAAATGACAATTTATGTTTATTCCTAGTATTAACGTTATGATGGCTACCAAGAGTTTCGAAGTCCTTAATATTTTTCCGAACGTACATAATATTTTCATAAATGTATTGGCTTGCAACTGTTAAGATGTTAGTTTCTTTGAAAAAATCTCTTAGCGAGTCCCTACTACCTAGCTTGTAAATAAATCGGATCGCTCTCTTCTGCAAGATGTAGATAGTCTCAATGTCTGCTGCCCGGCCCCATAGTATTATACCATAGGACATAATACTATGGAAGTAACTAAAATAAACAAGCCTAGCAGTTGCAACGTCAGTAAGTTCTCGAATTCTTTTCACGGCATATGCTGCGGAGCTTAGTCTATGTGCCAATTTTATAATATGTGGACCCCATTGTAGTTTGGCATCGATTGTGATGCCCAAAAATACAGTATCTTCAACAAATTCTAGTTTATCATTTTCAATTACAATGTTGTTTTCAACTAATTTTAAACGTATGACATATTTTAGACAAAATGTATGAAATTTACCCTACCTAACGAGGTAGGGTAAATTTCATTTATTTTGTCTTTTTTGAATTTAACAATAGATTATTTACTGTAAACCAATCTAGAACGTGCGAGAGAGCATTATTTGCTTCGTCAAGATTATTTTCCTGTCTCTTTATTTTAAAAACAAGTGACGTGTCATCAGCATATAGCACTATCTCACACATTTTTTGTACCAAAAACGATAAATCATTTACATAGACTAGGAAAAGGAACGGCCCTAAGATAGATCCCTGCGGGACTCCCATTTTTACAAGTGAGCCTGACGATTTAATACGATTTATTTCTGCTTTTTGAACCCTTCCTTCTAAATATGATTTTAAAAGATCTAGACTTAATTTTTTTATTCCATAGTGTTTTAACTTTGAGAGTAATGTTTTGTGGTCTACACAATCGAATGCCTTTGACAGATCACAAAATACTCCTATCGCATCATTATGATCCTCCCACGCACTGAAAATATGTTTAACTAACATGACTCCAGCGTCTTTTGTATTTCCGCCCTTTAATAAAACCGAACTGCTGACGATGGAGGAGTTCGTAATTATTGAAATGAATAAGTAATTGATCTAAGATAATTCTTTCAAATATTTTACTTGATACTGGTAGGACTGAAACGGGTCTAAAATTTGTTGGATCTTGTTTATCACCGCTTTTAAATAAGGGTACTAACCTACTATATTTCATGAGGTCTGGAAATACTCCTTCATCTACGCATTTATTGAAAATCTGTGCTAACGGCAAAGCTAGGATATTTATCACTGAACTAACTATTGTTACTGACATACCCCATAAGTCCTCGGTTTTTTTAAGATTTAATAATTTAAAATTCTTAACAATGTCATGGGGCTCAATGTAATTAAACGTAAAACAAAAAATAAAGTGTCGGTTATTGGTTCTTGTCGGTCATTGGTGCCACTACGTTACCAGAGGACTGACACTAATGGCAGAGTAGTCACAAATGAAAGCAGGGAAGTATCAGGCCATTGATTATAGCTAAGAAAGGGGACACGTATTAAATAAAATATGAAATATGCCAGAGGAGTGACGCCCACAGGAGTGACAAAATCGCACAAAACTTACAAAAACATATCACTCGCTTTTCTGATCACCGTATAACGTAATACATGACATCTACACACAATAAACATTGCATTGTGCAAATATACAATTTCGTAACTATAAAATACAAAAACATAGACTTGCCAGAGGAAATACTCCAACGACTGGCAGAAACACGCTTTCCTACAGTGAATCGCAAATTGACGCTATATTATAGGAATTTTGCTCAACGTTATTAGCTTGTTTCTAACTTAACACTATTGTATGCGCGTAGTTCATGGACAAAAACATACCTTTGCGGTTTTAAGTCAAATTTTACTTCTTTGAGTTTCGCCAGATGAAGTGACATTATTTTAACGTGACATGAAAGTAAGTTATTTTCCTTTATATTACCTAATAAAACTTTTTAGTGAATATTTTGGTGAAATATGTTTCGATGTTTGTAAAAGCGTATGATCATATTAAAAAAAACTGAAAAAGAAATGGGGAGGCCAGAGGAGTATACATTTACAACTATTTTTAACGATTATGTCTTAAAGTAAACAATTATCGTGAATAGACTATGTGGGCTAAATAAAAGACCATATTCTTTAATGCTTAAGCATACGGGCGCAATAATATAATAAGTTTAACATAATATTTGTCCATGAACCATAGAAATTCAAATAGCGTATATTGACATATATGGCAAATAATATTGATATTTAATTGTTCTCCCGTCCAACCTCCTTCTAATAATCGGTTATTTGCGCCCAGAGATCTATTTTTGTAAAAACCATCCAAAAAGTCAAGTTCGATGAATGTTCACTGAATGATTGTATTCAATATCGTCCCTATTTTGAATATGGTACTGCCATCTATTCGGCGTTCTTGGCGTAATCTCATAATGGTGGTAAAACTCAAAAATATGGTCTAAGCGAAGTTTGGCAGTTACCCAATAGATGGCGTCACTAAACGTTATGTTATGCGTGGTGGTTATGCTGTGTTAAAAGTTCAAAAAAAATATCACAGGTGTCAGTACGTGTACATAGGACAGTGTGAGTTGAATTTTATTTTTCTCTGAATTTTTTATTCGGCCGCCCGCCGTTTGTGCAACAGCTATACTTATTAAACTTGCGGCTCACTTATATTGGGGTGAAATTTTGCTTATGCTTACCATAGAAGACGTTATAAAAACAAAAAAATAATCTCCAAGTTAAAAAAAAAAATAGTGGAAGTTCTCCATATTATTATAATAGAGGAAAAAATGAACTATTGTATAGCATATAAGGTACTTAGTTACACATAGTACGGAGAATTGATGGCTGTTAGGGCGGAAAAGTTCTGGCCTGGCGACTGCGAACTGGATGGCGCGCAGCGTGGGCAGGCATCTGAGGACTAGCCCTTAATATTACGTAACTTTCCACTCTATCGGGTTAAGCATTTAGACAACTCGAAAGAGTCAAAATAAGAATGTGTACAGCGCCACCAAGTTATCTGTTCAGGTGGGCAAAATTGTAACTAACTAATTAATTATAAATCCTGTTCCTCATTTTTTGTTTCATTTATTCACTTACTAAGATTTATAGATATATTTTCATTAAAATTAAAAGACAGGTTATAATATTCTCATTTTTCTAGGTAAATTTCTTAAATGTTACTACTAAATTCTCCACTAGCGCCGCTATCAACTGAACAGATAAGATGGTGGCACTGTATGACAGTTCGGAGTAGGAGTACTGTGAAAAAGAGTCCCAGAATGTAACAGTGTGACATAAGGTGGTGTGACATACCGAGAACAAAGGTGCTAAATCAGACAGCTCCATAAAGTGGAGTCTTACTTAATTCTAAAAATATATAAAATACATTATAATGAAGGCTCGGTTTCTAGAAGAGCGATCAAATGTTAATCTTATGTTAAACTCACGTCAAGCTAATTTCAGCCAATCACGTGCTCGTAGCCTGGGCTGCCTGAGTGATCTTAAACGATTACTAAGGTTAAGCAACATACGGCGCGTTCAGTCCATGGATGGGACACCGTCAATGACTAACGCTGCCCTCGTAAGGAAGAACGCAGTAATAGCCATTACTGCGTTTTTACTTTGGATGCAAAATTGAGCCCCCTGGTGGTACATCTATAGGTGAAAAAATAATGGTGGCTGTAGGTCTACTAGAAACCTGAAATTTCAGAAAAAAAAACCCGGTGCCGGTGGTGCCGGTTGCTGTCGATAGATGGCAGTCGTTAAGCCATGTCAGAGGCCTTAGGGCGGCTTGAAAACTTCTGACAGTAAGACCAGCCCCTAGTCTTGCAAGCCTTCACCAATCCGGACTTGGCCCCCGTGGTGGAGTATGGCCTATACCTTCCTCAGGGAAGAGACCCGTGCCCCTCGGTAGGGACATGATGGGTTGATGAGGACGTGCCGGTATTTTGAATTAATCTTAGATTAATCTCTTGTTACATTTGAACATTCTTTCAGAAACTGGGGGTAAGTAACTCGTCTAAGGTCGGATTTCACCAAAAGTTGTCTTACTCGAGAATAACTATACCAAGAATAATTTTACTCTTCACTAATATTCTTGGATTACTTCGTTTACATTTCACCACTCTACACCAGAGTAAATTTACTCTCGGATAGTTAATCTGAAGCTTGAAAAGAATTTGAATGATTGAAATGAACGAATGCATAATTACGTAGTCTCTTTTTGGTCTGTGGTATAAGCCACCCATTTATGGTTTCGCGCTACTCTCATATTTCGTTACGTGTACTGCGTATTATACATTTTGGTAGGATTATACGTCAAACTTCAATCAAAACTTTGGGCTGTTTGGGTAGGTGTTCTGTGGTTTGGCCTAAACAACAATAAAATTTCGAGATTATCAGACACTGATTCGGTAGGCTCGGCGGTATGGTTCCCGAGCAGCAGAATTGTACTTAGTTTCAAGTTACCGCCCTCAACTTCAATCTTCACGGGCGAAGCACACGCTATTCTTGAGGCCATAGCTTTTGCGGAAGGTCATAATCTTCTTAAGACCGTTATCCTGTCAGACTCCAAAAGCTGCCTGCAAGCCCTATTAGCAAGCCCTTTCAAATCGAAAGTAAAGTTTCCCTGCATTTTTCAAATCAAAGAAGCACTTTTCAGGTGCCAGCAAAAAGGGCTTGATATAGTGCTAGTTTGGATTCCAGGTCACAGTAATATTCCGGGTAATGAAACGGCAGATTGTGCGGCGAGGCTTGCCATCAGAACCGGCGTAGAAAAGCACACTATCTTTTCCCATGATCTTTGTGCGCAGACAAAAACGAACTTAGTGAATTCTTGGACAGAAATCTGGGATCGGTCTCGTAAAATTGTCGGGAAATATTATGGAGACATTCAGCCCTCAATTCCAAGAAGACCATGGTTTTTCAAGTTTAGATCTGCTAGTAAACGCGTCACTTCTTCGATATGCAGATTAAGAATTGGCCACGCTAGTACACCGGTACATCTCGCAAAATTAAGGGTGCGGGACCACTCCCTCTGTGAGTGTGGACTTGAAGAGGGCACCGTTGATCATTTGTTTTTCAACTGCCCTAAATTACCATCACTATACGACCACCTTCCTCCAGATATTCCCAAACCCATAAATTTTAAGTCGCTATTAACCCTAGTCCGTTCACCGGCTATCACATTTATCACTAAGTTCTTTACCAATAACAATATAAAATTGTGACGTGTTACTAACCAAATATTTGTATGTATATGTCTGTTCGTGTTTGTCCACAGGTCAATAGCTCAACAGAGTGAAATTTAAATTAAATAACTGACCATTCCCTGAGCTGTTACTTTATGCAACCCTGACATTGGCAGAGTTATATGTTGCCACAAACCAATAAAAAAAAAAAAAAAAAAAAAAAAAAAAAAAAAAAAAAAAAAAAAAAAAAAAACAATAAAATTCGTTCGTGGTGTTTTTGAGGACTGTGTTTGAGAAGGCGGTACGAGGTGATTTGTGAATAATGGCAGATAAGAGAAAACGAAGCCCTAACTGGTTATCTTCAGAGAAACATCTATTGCTAGATAGATATTGTTCAACAGCATTTTAATGTCATAGAAAATAAAAAAACAGACGGAGTAACTATGAAGCAGAAAACTGCGGAATGGATTGTGATGAGTGACAAATATAATTCCCAAACGTTACATACACACCGAACTGCAGAAAACCTTAAAGCTCAATGGGAGAGTATGAAGAAGGCCGTGAAGAAAGAATCTTCAAATACAAGAATGCATTTAATTCAAACAGGTATGTATCTACTTACATAGGTTGTTAGGTGTTTGCTAGCTAATCGTCTTGCGGTCTATATTCACATATTTTATTTATATTTTACCCTAAATAAACCAAGCTAGTTTCATATCTGTACATAAAGTACTTGCTACTCGTAGAACTATAACCTATAAACTGAAAATTGAGGCTAAAATCTTAATTTATAATACTACTAGCAACCTTTCCCAGCCTTGCAAGGCATAATATACTGTATGTATATCTTTATCTTCCCTAAGAAATGTTCTACTGTAGATAACAAAAACCGCAACAAAATCTAATGTGTTCTTTAGCAGTAATTAGCTGACAAACACAATAAACAGCGACTAATTTATGCAAGTAATATGAAAGAGTGACGGTAAAGTTGTTTCTTTAAAGGATAAATAACTTAAAACAATGTTAATTTCTTACAGGTGGAGGACCACCAAAGCCGAAGTCTGAGGATCCATTTTTTGACCGCATTCTCAGCCTTATAAAACCGAGCGTGGTTGGCATGTACAACCCATTTGATAGCGACGTCCCAAATGCAGGATTTGAAACACAACATTCAGGATGTGATCTAACTGAAAATGAAAAGAACGAGGAAATGGCACACGTCCAAGTTCTTGAGATTGATCAACCTGCACGAGTCGGTACCCCAGATCCTGTTGTGGTAAAGGAACCCGATTGGGGCAACTATACACCATTATTGTTGCAAACGCCTATCTCCAAGAATTTAAGGGGAGACAATGTCATACAATCTACTCAAAAAAAAAAAGGAATTTCTAAAAGACGCCCCACACTGCCAGTGTCCAGTATAGAGGCACTACATTAAAAAAAAATTGAGGCTATAACGGCTCAAAGAGAACATGCGGATACTGAAAGAGTAGAAGCTAAACAGCTCCATGAAATTAATCTGCTGATAAAAGAAGAAGAGCTAAAAATAAAAAAAGAAGAACTCAAGCAAAGCAAAATAAAAAGTAGATTACTTTTATTAGAATTAAGAAATAGGAAAAAAAATTAGTATGTAATAATTGTAGTAATAAACAATTTTGATTTACCATAATAATTATGTTTTTTATTGCACCTAAGTACATCTGTGACTAAAGATTGTTAGCATTTTTTTAACAGACTGCATAAAGGTTATTCCATCAATATGATGTATGTTAACAATTTTCTCAAAAACTACTGGACTTATTTTGATTATTCTTGTACTATTGTAATCTACATCATTCATTACAGATGGGTTTAGGTAAAGAATTTGTATAAAAATATTTTGAAACGTTTATTTTTCATAGGTATGTCATATTAAACAGTAACATTGTTTTATATGTTTTAACGATATGTTTTCAAGAATTAACACAAGGTTAAGGCAGGCATGGTCATTATTACAGTTATGGTAAAGTCAGTGCTCTGACCCATATTTAATAATTTTAAATTAAACCATGAAAATAATCTGTAATCATTTCATTCCGAGTCATGCCAAATTCATTAATGATTTCATGACGGGTTGAATTAATCTGACCATGCTCGATGAGTTGGTCCCAGGACATAGGCCGATTAGTACCTGGGATGGCAGGTAAAATAACTTCAGGATCATCAGGAGGAATGATATCTCTTTGTTGACGCAAGATATTATGCAACACTGCAGTGGCTACAATGACAACTAAAGCTTTATCTAATTTGATACGCATTCCTAGAGCAAGCACAGGAAAACGTCGCTTCCATACACCGTATGATCTTTCCACTGGGTTACGTGTTCGAATTTGTGACTCATTGTAGAGCTGTTCTGCAGGTGTCCTTGGATTTTCTAACGGAGGCATCATGTATGTAGTTGTTGCATAACCTCCGTCAACCAATAATAAAGCATTACCATAGCTGCCCATTTCAAACATTGCTTTTCTGTAGCAGTTATTAAATATGTGACTATCGTGAGATCCTCCAGGCCACCTTGCAACTATGTCGGTTATTTCCAGATTAGCATTGCAGATGGTTTGAACATTGATTGAAAAGTAGCCTTTTCTATTCCTGAACAGCTCCGCTTGATCTCCACCTGGTGAGCTTATACGTATATGGGTGCAATCCATAGCACCAACAACTCTGGGGAAACTGGCGATATGAAAAAAATTGTCTTGTTCTCTTCCTATTTCTTGACTTGTCTCAGGAAATTTAATAAAATCTTTATGTAAAGCAGCTATGGCTTTACTGACCCTATGTATAATCCTGTGTGAAGTTGATGTACTCAGGCCACAATAATCACCTACACTCATTTGAGTGTTGTTAGTTGCATAAAACCTTAATGTTCCCAATAGCTGGTTTATAGGCGATATGGAGAAATTTCTGAAAAAAATATAGCAAGTTAGTCATTTAGTCAAAGTGGTAATTATTTAAGTAAGAATTTATTTTATAATAGATAAATAGGTAGGTAAGGTACCCGTTTAACTTCTAGGTTAGACATAGGCAGCAAAGGGTAGGTAGGCAATATCATTGAATAAAATTCAATGTTGGAAACTTACCTATTAGAGTCATATTCTAATTGATGTTCAATTTTCATAAGCAAACCTAATGCAGCTCGCTTAGACAAACGGAACCTTGTAACAAAATCTAAGTCGTCGTAGTCTTCAAAATAATTATTCCTCTCTTTTAGCCACCTTGGACGCCTTGGTAAATAGTCGTCATCACTATCAGTGTCCTCAATTAATGCTCTCAATCGTTGTGCCATTCTATCTTATGTAAAATAAACAATTCGCTCAAAATGTTCTCCAAAAACAGACGTCACTATTTTGTTGTTGTACTGAACTGACGACGGTTGGTGGACAATAACAGCTGTCTGTCAAAAAAGGCGCCATCTTGAACCCTTATCCATGGTATAACGACGATACTCCTTGGAAATCGGCGGAGTAGTGACTTACTCGAGAATAACTGTTTAGTCTTGGATTATGTCTTTGGTGAAATGTAAAAACAGTTTAATCTTAGAATAATTTCCTGTTTACTCTCGAGTAAGACTTATTCTTTTTTGGTGAAATCGGCCCTAAGTCTAATTAAGCTTTTTCTATTCTATTCTAATTTCGTAAATTGTTATCATGCTGTGTACACACACATGTTTTGGAGATTAGTCTGGATTTTAAAAATATTTATTCATGCTATCTTGATAATGTACTGGCTAATATCTGTTTTATGTGCCTAATAAAAATAAAAAATAAATTGCACCCCAGGTTATGGTGGCAGGGAGTCGCTGGATGCAGCCGGCACAAGAATGGGAACCTTGGAAAGCCATGAGGGAGGCCTACGTCTTTTAGTGGACGCCAAATCGCTGATGATGATGTTCGAAACATTTCGATATTGATAATGTTGTTGATGAGGGACTTGTGGACGATAAGCCCGACACCATCACGAGACTTGTGGTCGCCTTCCACCTAGATTCTGTTATTGCATTGTAGTACAATGAAAACTGGATGAACGGGGATTTAGTCTCACTGCCGCTTCAAGTCTACGCGCGCACACAATCAAACAATCTAGGTGTCATTGGTCTGAAAAAAAAATACGTCACGTGACCCGACCATGTATCTGTCATTGTACTATAATGCACTACCGGAATCGAGGCCCTGGTAATACAGCGAGTTGCCAGATTGGAGGATCGTGATTCTTCTCTACGAACTTCTGAGAATCCCACTGTAACTATCTGATTTCCTCTTCCAGCTCCTCCAATTTTGCGTCATTTCAAGTCGTAGTTTTACTACCGTAGTTTTACTACTACCGCTACCGTAGTCTGGAATAGAGGGACCGCGCCGGGGACTGTGGGCCTAGGTGTTTTGAATATAATTATAAGCGGTTTTTGACATAGGTACCTAAATAGGCTATTTAGGAAGACAGGGCGCTATGGCGCTCATTAGGGGAGGGCTATGTCCAGCAGTGGACTAATATAGCCTGATGATGATGATGATGAAATAGGCTATTTGACAGTGTGAAAAAAACAGTATTGTTTATACGTATTCGTATAAATTAAAATAATAATAATAATAATAATAAACTCACGCCTGTTATCCCCGAGGGGGTAGGCAGAGGCACCAATCACTAGAACTGGGCCCACGTTTTGCCGAGTTTATTAGGTCCCAAACGTGACAAGTGGTAAGCCTGTCGCCGTCGTTTTGTGTCGTATAAATTATGTGTCTAAAAACCTCTTTAAGGCATTTTAACTAAAAAAGCAACTTATTATGACTTGTAAAAAAACGCAAGATAAAATTTGATTATTTGATGCCGCCTTTGTATCGAAAACAGCCTGGATTGGCCGTTTTGTGATAACGTCACATGGTAGAAAAAATGGCCTCTGTCATTCATTCTTTCTCACGATCATTGGTTGGTTTAATTTTAATTTGCCTCTTTTATAAGAAATACACGAAATAATTTAAAATGACCACTTTCTGAGGACTCCATGAACACCAACAAACAATATAAGTTGGCTTTCAGAAATCGGTCAAATAGCCTAGGCGGGTTGGTGATAACAGTATTCGGTAGGAATCTCAAGAAGACGCTGTTGCGCGTCTCCTTTTTACGACAGTACCTGGGTGACCGAGCTTTGCTCGGTACTTTTTTTGTAATATAAAATATGTAATTTAAAATTAAAATAATCCTTTTTCAATAAAAAAAGAACTTGGAAAAAACATCATGACTCGAACCGGGTCTCTTGAAATCGGCCCGAAACGGGTCGCCCGTTTCCCCGTCAGAACTATCCCAACCTTGCAGGTGGACGCGAAATTTACCTCTGTATGTTATTATAGCAAATTTCAATTGCCTTAAAACACGGATAAAATAACGTTTTCTAAACCTAGTTAGATCAAATAAACGCCCCCGAAAGCATCTGCCTACAAAATTTCGTGAAAATCGTTGGAGCCGTTTCCGACATTCTGATTATATATAAATATATATACAAGAATTGCTCGTTTAAAGAGATTAGATCCACGTAAGGAAATGGAACAACGCTGTTCTTAATTCGGCGCCACACGGAGATTTATTTCATTGTTTTCCATCAATTTCATAAGTTTTGGTTTGGTAGCCCCGACGGCATCCAATGGGAATCGATCCAACCTCTGTTTTTGGCAGCGCAGCGTATTAACCGCCTGACTAACAAGGTAGTTTATTAAATCAAAAGCCAAATCTGTCTGGATTCCAGTCTAGATTCAGACATGCTCCCGCGGATAGTCGGTAGGCAAACATTTCGCATGCATCACGGGAAAAGGATTTCTGTGTACCTACAAAGTTCGCCGGTCATCCCATCGAGTGGCTGGCGGCCGCTGATCAAATTAGCCCGCAAAATGGGATAGACACGTGGGAGCTGGGCTAGTGTGAAGGTAGATCAATACCTTGGTATTTCAGGGTGATTATCAGAACTGCATATTTTCTTTGGCGCATTTTTTTATGTTAACTCAATAAAAAGTAACAAACAATACAATCTTCAGGGCCAACAAACCTACAATATATGTATGTTACTTTTTGTTGAGTTAATCTGAAAAAAAATGCGCCAAGGAAATTATGCAATTTGAGCTATTTTCTGAGAAGCATCCTTCAATAGGTATATCCAGGTTTAATTTTCTTATTCATGTGCCACCTACCTAGGTGAAACACAATCTGCCCCATCCAGTTTGTCAGAAAGAGATCGCTCTAAACGATAAGACCGCCAGTTGTTTGTAGTATTAATTATTGCTTAGATTCCGTTAGGCTTAAAAATAATAGTTCGTCATAATATTTCTTTTCTGGTCGTTCAGTAAAGTCTTGTCTATTTCAGGTCATAATAACCACTTAACCCCCTGGAGGTTAAAATGCTCTGAATCTCCTGAAAAACCTACTGTTATAAGTTTAATATTTTTTTGGAGAATATTAGATAGGCTTAGAAAAATAGGTTTCGCGATTTCTATTTTAGGAACATTATGTGTGAAGCAAAAGTGCAAAGCTAAAGTGGAGCTGGGCTGGCCACGTCAGACGTATGTACCCGGAAAGGTGGGCAAAAATTGTCACCGATTGGGTGCCGTGCGATGGCTACCGGCGACGCGGAAGACCGAGGCGGAGATGGTGCGACGACCTTACAAAATATTTACCGGGGTGGGAATGGGAAGTGTTGGCCGAGAACAGGGAGGAGTGGATATCTAAAGGGGAGGCCTTTGCCCAGCAGTGGGACACAGAAAGGGCTAATTAAAAAAAAAAGTGTGAGTCTTATCTTAGGGCATATGCTTTCTCGCAGTATAAATAGTATGGGCTTAATCGCCTCGCATGCCCACCGCGAGTTGGCAATTTCAAGCGCTGCAGCACTTAAACAACTTCAGATTCTCAGACTCTGACGATGATTTTCTTTACAGTTAGCGAGTGGTTCAGTTGCTATGTGCGCACCTAAACTTGAAGGGTTCCTAAAGTCTATCTGTCTAAGTCCATACTAATTGATATGCAAACGTCTGGTGGTTTGGTGCGGTATTACAAGGAATTGTTTCTTTGTCATGCACGATAAACACATTGTTTTTATTATGTTTTATTTACGAGATATTGTATTATGGATCGGGAATCGTGTGAGAAATTACGAATTTATTTTACTGTTTCTCATACCTACCTAATGAAGGTGATAATAATTTAATTACCACAAACTTTACAAATAATATATAAAAAGTTTCTTTCATTCACACGTTTGTGGTAAAAAAGAGCGGGCTCAGCTTTACTGCCATTACTGTATGCGTAGTCGCAGCGCTTTTCATCCCGTACCTTTTAAATATTTCAAAAAAAATTACATAGCCATATAAAAATTATCCTAAATGATAACTCAAAAGTAATTAAAAAGTTATTAATTAAAAAATGATCACTTCAGTTACAAATTAAAATTGGTAAGTACCTACTTAGTGCATGGTACTGATGCACTGAGAACCGCTAACTTGAGAGCAAATGGACCTTTATTTATTTATTTACTAAATACATGGAAAACCAACAGATTACATAATAACGAATATGCAATGGAATTCAATATAAGTTTCCAATTTTTGTGGCGGACAAATTAAATGAAGACTCCATACTATCATATCGTGCTTACGCGGACAGTGGAGCGAAGGGGCATGAACAAGTGTGTAAACAGACTGCGCCGATTTCATTGCTTTGAGGGGGTTAACGTTTCGTTTTAGTTGACAAACCCTAGCATTTTTGATTACTTAAATGACACTTATCGATTTTACTGGCAAGTGAAGCCATTTAAAAATGTTAAATGAAAAAAAAAAAATTACTTTTTTTCACATTTTCAGCCAGTTATTTATTCTTAAAAGTTTGTTTAGTACGATTTGGTACGATTAAAATCAGTTAACGATTCGGATTTTCTCGGATATCATCGCCTAAATCCGGAGACGGAAATGACACGAAATACATAACCGCGATTTCTTTCAGCTAGCATTCAATTTGAAGTATCATAATAAACGCAATAAATAGCACCTGCCAAGATGACTTTACTAACCGATAGACTTAATTATGCAGAAGCGACATGAATTTGAACATTCATTATTTATTGAAGATATTTACTTTTTTCTTTTTTAAATAAATTAGCTTCTTTTCTAAAATAGCTATAAACATTATTTACAATTTCACGAGATTGAGCAAAAATTTTTTACCACGCTTTAAATTTGTTGAAGCCATGATACATAACTATTGTAAGTTAATTGTGATAAAAATTGATAGAATCGAATATTTTCACAAATGAAATTAGCGTTCATAAACATAAATGTATCATATACGTCAAACTGTTTTTATTGACGCTAAGAAGGCAGACTGTCAAAATAGTCAATTATTTTTCTTATTTCAATATAAGGTTGTTAGTTTTGAGCTACAAAGGAGGAATCCCTCAGGATTCATGACAATTACCGAGGTTGGCCGAATCGTTAACTGATTTTAATCGTATTGTAAAAAATTGACTGATTTCTTTTAGGGTATTTTTGAGAAAAATTGTGTGACTAATTCGACCTTATAAAGCTCGTTTCCTAATTGAATGAAAATACTTTTAATATTTCTGAATGAATAACGCCAAGATATTAACATTTCAATATTCATTAAAATCTTTTAGGTTTGCACAAAATATAAGTTTTTAGTTTTGTAGTTTATTTAAAGAGATTTTGTATTGAGGCATGGTATCACTAGAAAATAGAAACTGATAGTTTGTAGGATCTCAGTTGATAACATACTTCCGTGCATGCGGTGTTTTCGCTAATGTGAGCTTAGATTCGTTTTTTTCCGCTTTAAAAATTAATTACAACCAATTGGCCGAGACTCTCAGAATTAACTATTTCCTCAAAAAAATATTATACTCACTGATCCTAAACGTTTAAAATGAAGTATCATTTGTACCTATCGTCAATATTTAGGACTACGCCCGAGCTATTTAACTTAACTATTTAACTAAAAATCGACACAGTAATCGATCGGCCCGATTCTATTTTCATTAGTTGTTTGCGGACTACTGTATCTTCTATCCGAAAACAAAAGGACCGCAAAATAAAACAACAGGACGACAGTATAAAATAATAGACAAAATTAATTTAGTCGGTTGAGTGGGGCCGCAATAACGGAGCTTTGCAAAGCGGCTCTAAACCTAAAGCTAAAATGAAATAACCTCTTCGAGGAAAGGGGTTTCCTTTTAATGCCCATCGGAAAATAAATGTTCAAAGACAATAATGTGGGATTCCGCTGGCAGATATAAATTCTGAATAAAAATATAAACCGAGACGGGGGCGAAATGGTTTTCTAGGGATGTACTAAGAGGCTATTTGATTCTTATCGATGTTTTTTTTGGACACAAAGCAGCGTGTGAATCCGAGTTTGAGTCGAAAAGAGTGATGAGTGGAGTATAATATTAAATCTGCGTAATGTTTATTATAGGTATATACATATTGTCAATTATAGTTTATTTTATTCTTTTCTCTTATTTCAATCTACATTTGATCCTTGGATGTCAAAATTGATTATACCTTCAAAATTGTGATTTTGCATCTTTTTTAGTATTTAGAAAGGACCTTCTGGGCGAAAATTTTAGTACATGGGTTCCTTACCTCAAAAGGAAAAAATAGAACACTTATAGGATTCATTGGTGGGCAGTCCGTCTGTCTGTATGTCTGTCCAGGCCCTTTATCTCGGGAACGCGTGGGAGTATCGAGTTGAAATTAAAACAAAATACTTAAGTATACGGTCCCTTGAATATGTAAAAAAAATCAAACTTCTAAGTCAACGTAAAATAGCCCGTTTGAGCCGCAAAAAAATGAGTATTTCGACACTCAAGGGAATCAAAATTATAGGGTCCGTTGACCTAGAACGATGAAATTTGGCAAGTAATATCGTCATATACTACAAATACAGGGAAACATCTGAAAATTATACATTTGTTATTAAGTCATAACAAAATTGTCTTTGAAGTTCCGGAAAAGTTCGGAAAAAACTGCAAGTACGGAAACCTCGGTCGGCGCGCCCGCTTCGCTCTCGTCCGGTTTTTTAATGTTTTCTGAGTGCGTATACTGAGTTTTTTCATTCACTTTCGATAGCGAGAGCGTTTGCGATTTGCATAGTAGTGACAAAGAGACAACTAGATGGCGCGCTTTGTCACTCCATGCAAATCGCATCACTCTGTATCGTGGTGCATCCCTATCGAGGCCGGGTACTCTCTAAAGAGTTGCGGCCCGCATAAACCGTAAGACGGGATGAACAAATAAATGACTTGGCCCGATATCGCTCCTACGGGGGCGCAAACTAGACGGCAGCAGAAGTTCTCTTCGAACCCTTAAGAGAGAGGGCTAAGGCCAAGTTTCTGAATTAAGAATTTCGCTAAGTAACTACTTAAGTAGTGCTATCTCGTCAAATTTCTCAGAAAAGCGCGTGATAGAACGTTACTTAAGTATTTAGTTAGTGTTCTCAATTCAGAAACTGGCCCTTAATATTCGTTATTTGAACTTGGTTAGCACCAAGACCAATCAAAGAATCAAATGATCAGAATAGAAAAAAAGTTTGAATCTTTATAAGTATTTTGAGTTGAAGTAGCTTCATTCATTGAGAGCAGCGTCTGTTTTTTTCAGTCCTATTTCTCTGTGCAAGCGTCGTTGCCAACAATACCTACTCGGAAGCTATTATCGGCAAACCTGTGCTTTGTATTGCCACGAATTTGGTATTATTAACATTATAGCCTTGTTTTATTTCGAAGGATTTATCCTTTTAATACATGGCTAAAATAAAATAAAAAAAAATTAAAATATGTGTTCGATTTATGTCCATTTTTCTGTGAACTAAATGTTCAGTAAACATGACCCCGGATTTAAATAATTTTATTATTTTATCGCGCCCTATGGAGTACTCCATTATCACCGCCTCGGGGTAATAAATGTCCTAAAACGTCTATAACGTCTCTAATGACGTCTACAATGTCTCTATGGAATAATAAAAACCGCTCTAATATATTTATTTTTCGCCCGTAGCCCTAGCTGCCTGAGTGATCTTAAATGATCACAAAGGTTATTAAAAAGCGCGTTCAGTGCATGGATGGGTGACCGTTCTATGACTAACGCTAGTAGTATTTTTCCGAGCCATTCCGTGCTTCGCAAAGCCGTTGGTGCCGGCTGCCGTCGATAGAAGATGGCAGTCATTAAGCCAAGTCAGAGGGGCGGCTTGAAAACTTCTGACAGTAAGACCAGCCACTAGTTTTACAAGCCTCCACACAATCCGGACTGGGCCCCCGTGGTACAGAATGGCCTATACCTTCCTCAGGGAAGATACCCGTGCCCCCCATGCCCCTCGGTGGGGACATAATGGGTTGATGATGATATATTTTTTAAAATACAGGTATTGCATAAAAAAAATTGTGTTAGTACAATAAAAACTCTAAGGGCGCTTATACACGGATAGCACATTATAAACGAAAGCGCCAACTGAATCAGTCAATACTTGTCGACGGTCGTACGGCTGGCGTCGACGTGTGTCGACTGCCGTCAACGCCCGTTACTGTTGTTCGCTATATGCCGCCAGTGTATAATCATCCTTATTGACTTGCTTCAGCGCATTTTTGGAGTAACCTTGTTTACAATCTGCATCCCATAATCTTTCTGTCAAATAGAGAATGCATGTTTGCGTGATGAGTATGATCAACCGGCCGGTATAGTATGTTTGAGGAAGTACCTAACTGCTTCGAATGTCCTCAGCGAGATGTGAATTTGACTTCTTGTTGTGGCGAAGTTCTGTAATAATGATTACAACTCAGTATCTCTGCAACTATAAGAAAAGATTAATCAGATTTTTCTTTTGCTTAATAAATATGAGCTTATGTGGAAAACCCATTGAACATTGCACATTATTCAAATTATAAAACAGACCTCCGTTCTTGAATTAAAACTTTCGTAAGCACTACACATTATAAAGTTTTAGTCCGGATCAACTTACGGGTATTTTTATCGGACGAGTCCGACCTCTGTTCTCTTTTTAATGACATTGTGCCAGTATACAATTTGCTTACATTATTTAGTCCCAGAGTTTTTAATTGAAAAGTATGTGAACCGCGCCACGTGTGCCAAACAACTCGGAAAAAATGTGGGAAAGAAGACTTCACCAAAGAATTGAGAAAGAGACGCTGTTGACACAGCTAAGTAGCTACCCGTCGCCTTGCTTCATTTGCATTTGTCTTAATCCCAGTTATGAATAAAGAAAAATTTCCGAGCGGAGGTTTTTAAGCGTTCCCTGAGCCCGCCTGCCTAATGAAGAGCGGGGCGGGGATTACCCGCGCCCGCGACCGCCCGGTTCACCCGCGACGTTACACTTTTAATTTGAACGAATCTTATTATTTTCTTTTGTTGATTTAAGCCCTCGAGTTCGTCTCCCGGCTTGAGACGTGACCTGCAGTGGAAAAATGCGATTGCCATCTAAAGCCAACCGTTTAAATGAACGAGATTGGGGCTTAAAAAGTATAATGGACGCGGGGGACTGCGCGGGCGCGGGGATCGCCGATCTTGGGGGGAAAGATGGCCGATTTGCGATTGAGATGAGACGCCCCTCCCTCCGCCGCGCCACCACCCCCCCGGTTAGATCAAGCGGCATAATTAAGTGGACTGCATAAGTAGTAGATGTCCCAATAGCCTTCTTGTAAGTAGCTGTCCCCGGGAATTATTATATGAAACCTATTGAAATCTAGTTGGATGGCTTCTAAGACTAATATTAAGGAAAACAGTGTCACACTGCCCGTTTTTTCGATAGCACTGATCGGCTACGATATAATGCGGGTGCTACAAAAGTGCTACGGAATCTCGTAGCGCTCGTGACGTAGCAGGTTCTTTTCTAGAAAACTAAGATGATTAATGTACATCGTACATAAGAAGAGTTTTGTATATAACATTTATGTATTCATTGCAAAAGTTTTAGATTCACCGAGCCACTCACCGTCTGGTAGGAGGAGATTTTAAAATATACTTTCAAAAGCGACGTAACTATTACAAAAACCTATCCACACAACATTGAGCACAGTTCTGCAGTGGTTAGGTCTACTTTCCTCTGGCAAGTTAGGTAGGTTAAAGTGTCTGAAGATGTGTTGGCGACAAACCTGATCTGGTCACGTAGAATGACAAAACCGCTCGCCTCCTTGAGGCTTAAGAGGTGTTGGACAAATTGCCACTTAGTCACTTAGAGTTCATATAAGTTGAACGATTTACTACTAAAAGCTGTTTATGACGATTCTGAAGTAATAAAATGGCTGCTTAAGAGACAGCTCCATTGATCTGAGCACAAAACAAAATAAAGCTGCCCTTTGAAGAGTTTAGAATACGGAAAAGTTGAGGAGTACCAAGGGGGGGCGACCGCAGCCCCCCGAAAAATACGGGGGCCCTCGGCCAAGAAATTTCAGCCATACTTCCAAACCTATAATCCTTCATAATCACCTTTACAAAGCAAAGATTAAAAACGATTCTGCCACCCCGAGCGACCGCGCCCGCCCTCAACCGCTTTTATATGCGCGACAGCGAAAAGTAAGATTAAATCATTATTTTTCTTGAGCTTCTCTCGGTTTTTCTCCGCTCGTCGGTGGAAAGTTTTTTCCCTTTGGACTTTGATGCGCACGATCAAAGACTCGTGTTAGAATTTACATAACATTCTTAAATAAATTGCGGCTCCCCTGACTCTGTCTAAACATATTAATGCGGGGGATTCCACTTTTTTAATGTACCATTAATTTATTCTGCGGATTAGTTGAGTGCCATCGCATATTTTAAGAAGTGTTTTGCTTTTTGCTTAAATGAATAGAGTTATTTAGTACCTAACAATGTTTTTGAGTTTTCGTTATGAATCGCGACAGTCTTCAAAGAGTTTTGCGAGAAGTTTCTAAAAGAAATTCGTACAGTGACACTGTCTTCGTTAGGAAAGTCGAGATCATTATTTATTTTACAAAGTAGGAATCTGTTAATTAACGAGCTCTAATTAATAGAAATATTATCTTGTTTTGAGAGCACAGAGATCTTTGGAAACAACAAGTTGTTTTATCTGTTGCCAAGAATTCATATTTTTTTTGCATCATTATTACTTTAAACGGTATTATATTCAACTTACAAAGTTTTAAAAAGATTTTTATTAAGAATTTTGATGAATGGTGTCTAATATTTTCGGCATTTACATCAAGTTAATTAATCTTGAAAATAAGGTACTTAAATGTAACAAACTTATTGAGCTTGTTTTCTATGGCTTTTCTCTTTGTTGCACATTCTCACTTTTTTATTATTGTGAAAGAATTCAAAGAGCCGGACTGGATAAAAAACATACGTTATAAATTGTTAATCTCCGGTAGCGTAAAAAAATAAAAAATAGAATTTAATGTTTTTATCTGTCGAATTGGTTTTTATTTCTAAACTCGTAGTGTTTTCGAACATCCTTCTTTTTCTTCTAATAATAATACCAGATATTATTAGATATTTTTTTTACATTTACACTTTTGCTTCTGGCCCCAAACTAGGATACCCTATGTAGTGGGAACCAGAAACAGCAATATCACAAATATGTAAACATCTAAGAACTTGGTATTTTTTGTCAAATGAAAGGTACCTATTTGATATAAGCGATTACATCTTAAGAAGCTGCGTCTTGAGCCGTGGCTAAGGTGTTTCACAAACCTTGTGTACCACCTGTAAGTTTACACAGAAACATGTTAGCATTACTCTAGCCCTACGCTACCACACACCAACTTTATCTTACTTAAGCCGCTCTCGTATTTAGTTAACGCTAACGCCTGGTGCGCTAAGTCATAAAATAAATAAGTAGATACAACAGAGGGTTCGTCTAAGGTAGAACTCACTGCTAGTTTAGCAATTCGGAAGCCTCCGAAAATATGTGTTGTCTATGTTGTCGCCATTGTTCCAAATGAGGCGTTTTGAAGCAAGGATATTTTGTACGCCATTAAGCTGGTCATTCTTTTTTTTTTGAGCTGAAGATGACCAATCTGTTTTGACGATTCAAAGTAGCTTGGTCATAGTGCGAGTTGAACTCCAACACCGAGTTTCTTTCTTAGTTAAAAGTATTTGTTGGGAAATTCTCCTAAGAACACATCATCATCATCAACCCATTATATCCCCACCAAGGGGCACGGGTCTCTTCCTTGAGGAAGGTATAGGCCATACTCCACCACGGGGGCCAAGTCTGGATTGGTGGAGGCTTGTAAGACCAGTAGCTGGTCTTACTGTCAGAAGTTTTCAAGCCGCCCTAAGGCCTCTGTCTGAGAAAACATAATCGTTGTATCGCTTCAGAGTGCTTATACTGATTCCTTTCATTTCACTTTCGATAGCGAGAGCGTTTGCAATTTGTATAGGAGTGACAAAGCGCCACCTAGTTGTCTCTTTGTCACACCTATACAAATTGCAAACGCTCTCGCTATCGAAAGTGAAATTAAAAACTCAGTATAAGCACTCAGAGACGTCCTACGGTTGTATCTTCCCTACTAAGTGGCTAAGTTGTACGTTTCTTGTGTACACCGGCGTCTAAAGTGCTTGTTTGATTGTTTTAGGCGCAGTTTACCTGAGCCCGCGTGAGTTATGGCGTGGCCCGCTTAGAGGCCGTAAGCCGAGTTTGCTTAGCGTATAAGTTCTTGGTGCTCACTAAAACTATCTATTACACATGCACACTCAATAGTACCACCTTTACGTACTCTCGACACCCGTACTCTACCACGAATCGCTCGTAGCCTGGGCTGCCTAAGTGATCTTAAACGATCACCAAGGTTAAGCAACATACGGCGCGTTCAGTCCATGGATGGCTCACCGTCTATGACTAACGCTAGTGGCATTTTTCCGAGCGATTTCGTGCTTCGCAAGGCACGTTAAGCAGTCGATAGATGGCAGTCGTTAAGCCAAGTCAAAGGCCTTAGGGCGGCTTGAAAACTTCTGACAGTAAGATCAGCCACTAGTCTTACAAGCCTCCACCAATCCGGACTTGGCCCCCGTGGTGGAGTATGGCCTATACCTTCCTCAGGGAAGAGACCCGTACTCCTCGGTGGGGACATGATGGGTTGTTGATGATGACTTACGTACTCTAATCAGGACCTAGATTCTGCTAATGCATTGTAGGACAGAGACAACTGCATGAACACGGCGATTTATTTCATTACAGCTTCAAGTCTACGCGCGCACTCATACCTAACAATGTAGGCGTCAATGGCATGAAAAAACTGGTCACGTGACCCGACCGTGTATCTGTCATTGTACTATAATGCACTAATAGAATCGAGGCCCAGTTTTTTAAGCTCGCTGGACGCGGGCGGCATAAGACCGGGAACTTGGAAAACCATGCAGGAGGTATAGATCTCATGTAGTGGGCGTCAATTGGCAGACGATGATGATGATTAATCAGTTACGTTAAGAAGGACTTTGCAACAAAAATGCGAAGATTGATCAAAGCCGCGTTTCATCAAATTGCAATTTATAGTTTGGAATGAATGCGCAGTGTAGTGTTTCGATACCTCTGTGAGAAGGAAATAAATAAAAAACTTACTGTTGACGACCAACTAATCAATCTTTTTTATGTTTTTTACTTCTATTTTTCCTTTTTCTTTATACCTATGACAAGTTTTTAAAATAGAATTACAACTATGCCAATGTGATTCGGACAGATAACATGAAATAAAAAGGATTCCTAATAGTTACGTTCGCGTTTTTCTTAAATTTTCTACGTGTATACATTTCACTTACATTTTGTAGTCGAGTCTTTTTATATGTTAGTCTGCGGGTTAATCGGTTACGCAATGTACATCGATTCGACATGTGAACCACGAACTAAGTAGGTATAATTTGTAAAAGGTAACTTTGAACTATTTAATAGCTACGCGCTGTTGAAAATCATTGTTAACAAAGTTTGAATGATTTGCATGCCAATGTTAACAAAAATTAAGATATTTTTGCGTGGTTTTTCCATCTAGGGCATTTAGGACCCTTTGAACTCTCATTATACTGTGACTATTTGCTTTATGGCATTGCGCTTCGTAAAGTATTCCCCTTCTATAAATTGGAGGGCCATACTGAAAAGGAAACAATAAAACAACAATGTATGATCTCGGTGAGCCTGCGCTCATTCCCTGGCCTTTATTTATGAAGTTAACCGATATTGATATTGCCTTTACCGGTACTGCAAAGTCGGTGGTTGTTTATTTAACTTAATTTTTCTGGCTAATTGGGAGAGAAGCGTAGTGACGTCACAAAAGAGGCACTCAAACGAATGGCACTCGGGCCGGCTCAAAATAAACTTATCTCTAGCGGGTAAGGGTTAAAAGGTCCGTGGGTAATTTTCTCGAGGTGGGCTGCGGGGTTCCGGGCTCCTACTATAAAGTGGAATGCCAATAAAACGTGTGTAAAATAATTTCATTCATACAACAGATTCTGGAATGATTCGCGTATTTTAGACAATAAAAGTTGTCCTGGTGACTATCCGTAATCCAATCTGAACTTCAGATTGGATCACGGATAGTGACCAAGGCACCAGTGAACCCTTTGTCCGCGATTCCATCCCACACTTTTGTGTTCGATTTTTTGTTACCCAAAATTAGGTTTAAAATAACAAAAATCGATTAAAAACCAAAAAAAAAAAGATCATTCACTTGTTCATGCGAACAACAGAACATAATACTCGTAGAAGACATTTTTCAACGTTACAGAATTTTTATTTTTAGTAATATTTATTCTTATCATACCTAATTGCATACAAAACGTTCAGCAGGTCATCGGTCATTACATAAAAAATAAAAATTTACAAAGGCGATGTACATGCTATGCTTCCATCGCAACCTCATTCTGACTGCGCAAATTTTTATTTAAGTTATATGTTATGTACTAGAGTGGTAATGAAGTCGAAGCAACAATTGGCCATGCTACATTTTTGAACAGGAACGGACATATCAAAACCATTTCGAGAATTATGCTTTCTTCAGTACAATTTATACCTATTTATGAGATCTGTAAATAAGTGGATATTTTTAAGATATTCAATCTAAAGCCTTGACCCTAAATTACTTTTCTATGACGTCAGCAAACGTCTTTGCCTTACAAAAAAAAAGACATTGTTTTTTTTTTAAGTAGCAAAGACTATCTCTTTAATCATGCTCTAATGACATCACAAACACCAAGATTTTAGAAAAATATAAAACAGAGAAAATCTGAAAAACATTGAAATTATTTTTCTAAAATGGTCAATATTTTCAAAATAAATTATAGAAATCATAGGCAAAAGTAAGTAGCGTGGCCAATTAAATGTAGCTATCAAATTTTTGGTTCAACCCGTTTCTTTTTTAAGAAGTAAAGAAGTAGCAGCCCCAGATCTGATTGAATCAGTCGCCGCCGGCGCCACAGTGCCCCTTAACAATGTTATTTATTGAGTTTTTGAACGGCAGCGGAAGTAGGAAGGTATGCTCAGCGGAAAACCGATGCCGTTCGTAACAAACTGGTAATTAGTCGATGGGAAATACACTTGCATAGCGCGCCTTTTGAAGGATTTTCACAGAGACGCAGTTTGCCAGGAAGTGACTACTCCTGACTGTATTAATAATAACTAGATGAAAACCCGGCTTTGCTCGGCTAAAATTGGACGTCGTTTTGCAAAAAGGATCCAACCCAGAGCGTGGTAATATTTGAGTTAAATATACAAAAATGATCACTTTGCTCTATATTTTAAGAATCAAAAACTTTCATA
Source organism: Yponomeuta plumbellus (assembly GCA_947310845.1). Taxonomy (NCBI): domain Eukaryota; kingdom Metazoa; phylum Arthropoda; class Insecta; order Lepidoptera; family Yponomeutidae; genus Yponomeuta; species Yponomeuta plumbellus. Next base: position 18,348,106 of record OX371193.1, on the reverse strand, counting down.
GCGATCCTATGAGCATACGCAAAGTTATGGCACATGGTAGTCGACCCAAATGTACGGAGAGCGTTTGTCAGCTTAAACCTAAAAAGTCAAATATTTCAAAACTCACTTTATGTGGGTTGGATCATTTTTGCAAAACTACGTCCAATGTTCATAGTCTCATAATTATGTTCCACATTGCATCGTTCACATAATATGTGAACAAAAATATTATTTTTGTGTAGCATTTAGTCATTTGTGAGAAGTCACCTTGAATACGCATCTCAAGTTTGGAATCCTCGGTACGATGATACCCCAAGATTTCCCAAGATATATTAGAGTTACCTCCAACGCGATTTAAGAATTGTATTAAGCACACTCTTTGCAAAAAAGCTTATTATAAAATCAACGATTATTTAGAAGACAAGGACGTATGGCATTAAATAGTAGTTTAATATCAAATTTAATCACAGGATAAATGTGTCTAGTGTTCAACACATCCAAGATATTATTTTGTAGGTTTGATTTGTATTAGCTTTAAGGTGATTTGATAAAAGATAGTCAGAGTGGAGTTTTTTTTCGCTGCCTTTTTCTCCACTACAGACGGCCCCAAGGCAGCGGCTAACATTATACATAACTATATGTACATTGACATTCAACAAGCAGAATGTAAATTCTTTACGTTGAAATAAATTTTTGAATTTGAATTTGATGTGTATGTCAACAGTATTGAAAGTGATTTTCAAAATTAACTGCGAAAAATCGACTGTCCGCGGCTGCTTAGTCAACTAAATCTCTATGTTCCTAATATATCAAGGCGTGTAAATCCAGTGTTTAATCTGGAAAAAGTGTCATCTAGGTATAGACAGAACTCATTTTTGTGGAGGGTGTGTAACGAATTTAATAAACTGGCGAAGATTGGCGATCTTGACATCTTTAACTCATCAGTTCATAATCTGAGGGTAAAACTTAGTGCAGATTTTTTCAGTTGTCAAGAGTAAATTTAATTTCTAGAATGTAGTATTAAGGTAGTTTTAAAACTGTTATTTGTGTACTTGCTTAAAGTACTTTTTTGTTTCTGATAGTGGAGACTTAGAATTGGCCTTCTGTATGTTTAAATAATATGTTAATCGTTGTTATGTGCTGTTAGTCTTCTTAATCTATATATTAAATAAATAAATAAAAAAAAAATTTTGGTATTTTTCATATCCATTGCTTTATCGTTTCAACAAATTAGCTTAGAGTTCACAATGGACACCTGTGACACGTGATGACGTGACACCAACAGAACATTGGTGGCATTGGTAAATTATCATAAGATTCAAGGGATAAAACATCCTGGGATTGGAACTATACCTAGACTTGCAAGAATCAGATATCGAGCGAGTATCAATCAACTAAATCAACACAACTATCAAGTTGTTGTTTGGAAGCTGGTTAAGTTGTAAAGCAGCCCGTGTTGTTGAAAATATCACAGTCGTCTCACTGTTTCTGGTGATGGGTTGGTTTTATTCAAGAACCCATAAAAAATCTGGCGCTTTCCGATTATATTCACTGAATAAGAGCGGGTACACACTAGGCGTTTTGAAGCGCGCCCTTTTGTAACGCGCGTTGTAAGAACTATGAGGTCCGATTGAAGTGTACACATGTAAACGCGCGCTTACAACGCGCTTACTGCGCGTTTGCATGTGTACACTTCAATCAGACCTCACATAGTTCTTACAACGCGCGTTACAAAAGCGGGCGCTTTAAAAAGCCTAGTGTGTACCCGCTCTTATTCAGTGAATCTGGCTCTTAGGCCAACATTTTCAAAATGATAACGTGATTAGTATAATGTCAGGCATTTTCTATCAGAAAAAAAAACTTTTACTATACTGCCAACTTCAAAATAGCATAGTCACTTGATTTGGAGTTTTCATTGTAGTAAAAGATATTCAGGATGACGAGTAGAACTACCATTTCATGATAGACGTGAGGATTTTTTTACATCCTGTATTGATAATTCAATTTGTGTTATGACCTCGAAAATAACATTAAAAGCCGTTGGTAGGTGAGCCAAGCGCCCCACCGATAATTTTACAGGTTAGCTTACTTATGTATTTGCCTGTTAATGTCCTTTATACTATTCAAGGATAGACAATACTATTGGCAATTCTTACAGACAACTTATGTGAATGAAGCTTCTTCATCGACGAATTGACCGTAGGGCGGTGGTGAAGTTTGCCTCGTTTTCCATATGTGTTTGAGACCTAGAACTTAGAAAAAAATACGTAATTGTTATTTGTACGTACCTAACTCACAATTTTAAGTAGCATTACAACTTACTGACGTTGAAATAGTGTGAGAACACCTCAGTGTCTGAAGTGTTTATACATATACTTTATACGTCATATTGCCAATCCGCGGTGTGGGCACGCGTCTCCCTCTGAGAGACGGCCTGTCATAGATGACATGACAGTCATAGTGACACTGTGCATAGACAGGATTATATCTAAACTGAACCGCTCGTAGCTCCGGCTGCCTGAGTGATCTTAAACGATCACGAATGTTAGGCAACATAGGGCGCTTTTAGTGCATGGAAGGATGACCGTTCTATGACGGATGACCGTTCTATGTTCGGATATTTTTCCGAGCGGTTCTGTGCTTCGCAAGGTACGCTAAGCATTTGGCGCCGGCTGCCGCCGAGAGATGGCAGTCGTTAACGCAAGTCATAGGCCTTAGGGCGGCTCGAAAACTCCTGACAGTAATACCAGCCACTAGTCTTACAAGTCTCCACCAATCCGGACTTGGCCCTCGTGGTGGAGTATGGCCTATGCCTTCCTCAGGGAAGAGACCCGAGGCCCTCGGTGGGCACATAATGGGCGGTTGATGATGATGATATCTAAAATGAGAAATTCCTGATAAACCCTAAATTGTATTAACTTTTATGAGTTGACTCCAAAGTAGAAAAACTATGAGCATTATCTGTAAGTACTCTACTACAAAATTACAGTCATGTTTCACGAAAGATGCATGTTTGAAATAAGTGTATGAAGTGTTCCTACTGCCATTTGCTAGCGCAAGCCTACGCTGTCTGAGCTTCCAGTTTACTCGGCGCAGTCTATTGTCGATAGTTGCCCGATGCCTGTCCACTATTGTCATGGACGCTATCATCTGACACCATTGGCTGAAGGCTGCGGAGAGCGGGGATTTCATCAGCTGATAGGCGCAGGAAAGAACTCTCTTTGTCCTCTATGTAGAACACAGTTTAGAATGTATAGGTGTTTAAAACTGGATATAGATTGTACGGTAATGAAAATTTTAGAAAAAGAAGAGTTTCTACTATATAATATTTGATTTTGCATGGGGAATTATATAGGTACTTAATTTACGATTAAACAAAAAACCGCCCAGGAAGGCCCAAATGGAGTTTTCCGCCTATGGTCACGGCTGCGATTCATCAAAATACCCTGTTGGTCAAATGTGTTTTTGGTCAAATGTGTTTTTGGTCAAATTACGTTTGTTAAAAGTGTGATTCGTCAAAATATCCTTTTTGTCAAAGGTGCCTTTGGTCAAATTACGTTTGTCAGAAGTGCGATTCGTTAAAACACCCTTTGTGTCAAAGATGTCTGCACGTTGTTTTCGCCAAAGGCAAAAATTTTAACAAGTGTTCGGGGATAAGAGCCCTTCATTTTATTATTATTTTTCTTATTTATAATCATCATCATCAACCCATTATGTCCCCACCAAGGGGCACGGGTCTCTTCCCTGAGGAAGGTATAGGCCATACTCCACCACGGGGGCCTAGTCCGGATTGGTGGAGGCTTGTAAGACTAGTGGCTGTTAGTTATTTTCTCAATAACCTTACCGATATTCAGACAATGAAAACGAATCAATGGACGTAATAATAATAAGTACCCGTTTGGCCTTTAGAGTGCCTGAAAGAAACAACATTCTTTCATAGATACTGATAGCGAGTGGTGGAGTGTACTGTAAGAATGTGATGGTTTGCTGAGGGAAAAACGTAGGAAATAAATACTTATGTTATTTATTATAATTAGGACGTACAAGGCGTTTGACTGTGGCGAGACAACAGACAATGACAATAAAAATGGAAATAGAATCTAATATAAAAACATGACGTTTTATAACAAAATAGGTCGCACCACGGCCAGTCGCCAACAGATACAATGTTAATAAAATCATTACTCCTCCCAAACGCCGCTTGTATCATCTGTGACCAAAAGCACCTTTAACAAATCGCGAATTTAGCAAATCTCACCTTTGCCCAACAGCGTCTTTGATGAAAACGTTTTGGCAAACCACAAGTTGGACCAAACTGGCATTTGACACAAAACTTATTTTGACAAATCGCGCCCTGACATCTGATTGAAAACATAAGCTGACAATATATCCAGTGCACTTATTTAAGCCTTGCTTAAGAACTTCAGTTCACAGCAAAAACTTAAAAATATAATTTTATTGGATGTAATCACATTTGAATTTTACTTATCTTAATAATGGAACTGAAAAGTTAGAAACAAGTTGAAAAATTGTATGTTTTGTCGAGAAATTTTATAAAGAATCTTTCCTAATTTAATATAACGTTTCCTATCTTTTTCAAAACAAATCACTGCTGAGAAGCTCGTTCCTATTAACAAAAAACGTTATTCATTAACCGCGAACGTCTGGTAGAAGCCTTGGCATTAACATAATAAATCTGTCACATCCATCAATCAAGTGGTAGGTGACTTCTTTCAAATGTTTCTAAGCCCTCACTTTCATCCCGAATTCAGGGCATTTTGTTAAAAAAATAAAATAATAATATACCCGACTGCTAAAAAGAACAGCCGATGAATTTAAAAACACTGCAGGCGCGAATCCTCTGATTGAATTTCTTGTTGGTATGTTTGATCCTCTACAGAGATTTAAAATTAAATAAAGTCGTGTGGCTTGATTTATCTCAATACTCGTCTATACTTTAACATGCTGTCGTCACACGTTAAAGGATAAGTAACTAGATTATAAAATCTATCACGATATTATAACATGGAATGCTATCTATCTGTTGTATGATGCACAAGATATAAAATTAAAATAAATACGATATTTGATCTGTTGGATTTTTTGTTTTATGAAATTTAAACCTTTTTAGCAGCCCTTTGCTAATACTTAGGCCATACTGAAAGTTTCTGGAACGGACTAGTTACAAAAGGAAAATAAAAAAAACACTGATAGGGTTTGAACAAGGAACTCTCTGTCAGTACATTTATTTTTAAATTGTGAGTCTGTCATTTGTTTTTTCATCGTGGCGTTGTTTTGAAATTAGTGTGTCGCCATTACAATGAATTTAAGTCGAGAAAATTTCCGTACTATGATTTTTTACGATTTTCGCTATGGCTTAAGTTAGCAACAGAGTTGTCAAAGACTTCAGTTAGCATTTGGTGATGAAGTCCCATATCGTAGCTCTATTTATTCGTGGTTTGGTGAATGTAGACGAGGACGTGATGATCTCTATGACGTTAAACGTGAACGCCGGCCGGCGACCGCGGTTACCGATTTTAATATTGGTACTGTGCGACAACTAATTGAAACGGATAAAAAAATTACCTGTCAGCAAATCCGCACTACCTTAGGCATTGGAATGAGCCAAGTGCAAAAGATATTGCATGAGCATCTGAAGGTTCGGAAACTTTGCACTCGATGGATACCGCATGATTTGTCCTAAGATCAGAAACGACTGCGTGTAGAGTGGTGCCGTAAAATGATAAAAAAATATGACGGAGGACAATGAATGGCTATGTATAACATTGTAACAGGTGATGAAACTTGGGTGTACTGCTTTGAACCAGAAAGGAAAAGTTAATCGGCGGAATGGGTCTTTCCTTTTGAAGTGTTGCCAACGAAAGTCAAAAAAAGCCGCAGCACTGGCAAGAAAATGGTTGCTTCGTTTTTCGGCAAATCAGGCCATTACATCACTGTATCGCTTGAAAACCAAAGAACCGTAACTACAGATTGGTATGTTAATACGTGTTTGCTTGAAGTGTTTGAAAAAATACGCGAAAAACGTCCCCTGAGCAAAATAGTCCTTCATCATGACAACGCGTCGGCACATTCCGCTAAGGCAACGAATGCGTATTTGAAGGCTTTAAAAATAGAATTAATGACTCATCCGCCATACAGTCCAGATCTAGCACCCTGTGATTTCTTTCTGCTCCCGAATATTAAAGATAAACTCAGAGGTTTACGTTTTACAAGCCCGGAAATGGCGGTGAATGCTTTTCACAAAGCCATCGAAGAGGTCCTTAAGGAAGACTGGACCCACTGCTTTTCACAATAGTTCCAGCGAATGCAAAAATGCGTAAATAGTGAGGGTATATACTCTGAAAAACAATAAATGTGTTATAAAGATAATAGGTAGTCTTATTTACCAGAATCCAGAAACTTTCAGTATGGCCTTGTTTCTGGGCCATCACATCCATGACACTTTTTTTGGCAATATTGGTTCACAAGTTTGGCCTCTAATTTGCCATAAAAACATCATACATCCATGTTAATGTATATTTCGCATGCGCGCAAAAAACAAACCTTGCCTCATTTATTTCGCAGTCGGGTAAAAAGTGGGCATAATTGCTGTTTCGAAACCTACCCCCCGCTTGATGATGCGACTATTTCTTTTGTGAAAACCAGAAAAATAATGAGGGTAAATTGATTTGCGAGGTTGCCAAGGAGGTTAGAAAACCATGAAGGTTCGAACCGAACGTTGGAATCTTGAAAACGTGACTGTAAAAAATACCTTATCATACTCTGAATTATTCTTATTATCACCAGGCGCAAAGATTTATTCGAGAGGATACTTGTAATTTGTTAGTTGATAAATATAAAACACATATAAAACTCCCTGGATAAAATTTCGATCAAAAAGTAGGGCCCGTCCGGGATTTGAACCCGGGACCTCTCACACCCAAAGCGAGAATCATGCCCCTAGACCAACGGGCCACTGGGTGTTCAGATCGAATCATGAGTTCACTTCAATCGTAGCAAACTGTAGCAACTGTTCAAACAAAGTTATTCTTCAGCGGATCCGAACAAAATGAACAATTTGAATGTCCATTAATTTAGTCTACTGGAACATCGCAGACTTTATAGGCACCTAAGTCCCCACTAAAAGCACTTAAGCCCAGCGACCTAACTACGAATCCGCGAAGTAAAAGTGTGCATTTCTAAATTCGCCAAAACCATTAAGCCCGCGCGCGCCCGGACATTTCCAAGTTTTAAAGCCTTACCCCACTTTGCCGGGCGCTGTACCCGGGAGAATCATCTTAATGCCGACTGTAATTATACGGATTCATCGAATTACTCGCCCATAAATAAATAAATAAATGAAGACGACCTATTTACAATCGTAAATTTGGTAACAAGTCGACCGCGAGAGAGCGGCCTTATTTCACTCCCAGTTTTAAGCACCCAAGAGTTTGTTTACTCTCCTCCCTCTTAAAAATAATACATTAGTCCGTGTCCAGAAATTCAATTTCCACCAAAGCCTTGATTTACACATTGCTGAAGCAAAAAACGTAATTAAATGGCGCATCAATCAAAACAGAGCGGTCGCTTCTGTATAGAGTGACAATGGCTCTATAAGCCTTGGGTTTTTTCGTTTTTGAGGCTGTTACGATCATAATGCCGAATTATTAATTAATGTTGTTATAATTTTATTGAAGCGTTCCTGAGACCCGGCTTTTAAAATTCTCAGAGTTGTCGGTCATGAATCTGAATCTGATCAGTCCGATGACTGTAGAATTTGTGAAAAGAGCAAGAATTTAACTTTTTTCACAGCGCATGCTTTTCCGAGTAATAAGTCAGGTCTTACGGAGGGCAGTTAGTTATTTTAAACGCTCAACAATATATTTATATATTATAATAAATTTATGCTAAATTAATTATAATTAATAGTTGATTACGCAATGTGATTCCTGAAAATTTCTGAAGTGAATAAGTGCTTCTCAAAATCATCAAAATTAATTCAGCGAAAATTTATTAAATTAAAAAAAAAATTATTAAATTAAGTATTCGGCTTCCCCGTGATTTGGATTTCTATGGTAAATATATGCGTAGTGTGCTGATAATATAATTTATTTAATTAAGTGCGGATCTGAATTTTCTGGCATTACAATTGGTGCATTTATAGTAGGCGTAAAAGGCAGAGAAGCCGTTAAAATATGAGCGGATCGGAATCTTCTGGCCTACACTGAGCGGCACAATTCCCTGCTATTTACTTGGACGAGTTACGTTATTGTCCAACTCTACTATAGCTTTCCAGCTTAATGACAGTGAAGGGCTGTTCCTGTACCATCCTTAGAACCACCGCTAAGGGCGCTCACCCTTAGCACAATGCTGACTCTCTCACTCACACTGACTCAGTCAAGTGCCCTTTGTAGCACCTTTGCAACGCCACAAGATGTATATTCTGACTTGTCTATGTATGTGACTTTGCTACGTTGTATTTCTCTGAGTATTTTTGTATCTTTAGATTAGATTAAATTAATACTCTTTTTTGCACACTATTTGTAACTGAAAAAAGTAAGAAAAAAAATAAATTATTGAACATCACAAAGATATACATATTATAACATGTGATTTAGCAATAAAAAAAAAAAATAAACAAAAACACAAAATAATTTCAGAACAATAAGGGACGCAGGGTATGTCTGTGCAGCGATAAAATGGCCTCAAGTTCAGATGCGGTTTTACCCACAGCACTAACTATGAATGTTATGCCTTTTCTTTACTAGTGCTTTGTTAATTTGTTAGAATAAATGTCCTTCTCTTCATTCTATAAAGGTACTCATGAAGAACAGCAAAACGGTCCCGATCACTCCAAGTGATAAGCGTTACAAAATCAAATTAGGAAACTACGCCGAGTCTTCTCGTCATCCATACCGCAATGCTTGAAAACGAAAGTTTTCAATCAGTGTGTCCTACCTGTTGTGACCTACGGAGCCGAGACATAGACACTCACGAAAGGGTTGGTCCACCAGTTTAAAGTCGCTCAGCGAGCTATGGAGAGAGCTATGCTCGGAGTTTCGGATAAGATTCGTAACGAATACATCCGACAGAGAACCAAAGTTATCGACATAGCTCAGAGAATTAGCAAGCTGAAGTGGCAGTGGGCTGGCCATATTTCACGAAGAACCGACAACCGCTGGGGTAAACGTGTTCTTGAGTGGAGACCGCGACTCGGCAAACGTAGTGTAGGACGCCCTCTAACCAGGTGGGATGACGATCTGCGAAGGACTGCAGGCAGATGCTGGATGCGGCAAGCTGAAGACAGGGCGCTATGGCGCTGATTAGGGGAGGGCTATGTCCAGCAGTGGCCTAATATAGCCTGATGATGATGATGATGAATGGACTCGGCCTTGAGTTGTAAATAAAATTACTTAATTGTCGAAGTGGAGTATTGTTAAAATAAAATTGTATTTCAAAACCTTAAAAACGGTCGTAACTATTTGTAAATGTCTATTTGTATAAGTGTTGCCCCTATATTTGTAGTATTTCTGTATTTTGTACTACCCAAACCAGCCATTATCCACAAACCAAAGGTTGACTGGCAGAAAATGCTATTTAGCATTAGGTACGCCGTCTTTGTACCAAACATGTGTTTTGTGCAATAAATAATAAGATAAGAATATTTTTTATTGCACACAAGAAACCAGAGACAAATAAAATTTACAATTAAAAACATACAATAGGCGGTCTTATTGCTAGCAAAGAATTTAATAGTAATAGCTCAACTGGCAGCAATATTTACGCAGTCAACTCTTGTAATAAAATCGCCGAGACGTAAGAAATAGCGGAATTCAATTATGTATGTATCACAATTGAGTTGAAAGTCAGACACAGAAACTGTGAAGAACTCAGGCTAGAATTGTAGAAGAAAAACACTAAACTATTTATGTGTTTAAATTTTTCACCATTTCGTTTTGAAAATACAACTGAAGTTTTAACAAACATGTGAAGTTATAGTCAGAAAATGCATCAAAAAGGACCCGACCTCGACTGGCAGCAAGAGTCGCGCAGTCAACTAATGAAATAAGATCCGCCGAGACCCCAGCTAAGGAATGGCGGAATTAAAAGTACACGAATGAGCGAGCGAGAGCCACTCCCGAGATCTGTGACGAAATTAATTTGCACTAAGTGTCCTGACTTTGTCCGCGATAAAAGTGCAGTAGAACTCAGGCTGGAGTGCTTTGCTCACTAAAGTGAGGTAGAAGGAATCTAATAACTTTTATGAGTTACTATCATGACAGTAACTGAATCAAAGACGATATTAGCGGACCCACAGACAACTATTTTTTTTCTTTTAGGCCATTTCTAGCTTGTTGGCAACCACCTGAGTATGTAATAATTTTGTTCAATCCAAAATCAGACGGTTACGCCGGCCAGCTGTAATAAAACTCATCCAGAAGAACAAAGATGGAATTAAACTTTGAAAAAATAGACTAGGTGTAAGTCCTTGAGTACTCCTAAAGGTGAGTTAAATACACAACACAAACAAATATGGCACAGTTGAATTTACGTTCTAGCTAAACGACGCATTATGCTTCATGAGCTGACGTTCTAGTTTAAAGTTTATTTTATTTTATTTTTATTTTCATTTAATAGGTTAGCCAACGGCCTTCTCATATAACATTTACACTTCATAAGACTATAACATAAGATTATTAAATATAATAGTAGGAATAAAAATTTAAAAAAAAACAAACAAAAAAAAGCGGTGGTGGCGTAGTGGGGTTGACCCTTGCTTCTCGATCATGAGGGTCTGGGTTCGAACCACGCATGTACCAATGACTTTTAGTTACGTACATTTGTTTGTTTGTACAGCAACACCATTTGCTGATAAATTGTGCCCGGATAACGGCGACAGGCTTGCCACTTGTTACGTTTGGGACCTAATAAACTCGGGAAAAAGTGGGCGCAGTTCTTAGTGATTGGTGCCTCTACCTACCCCCTCGGGTATAACGGGCGTGAGTTTTTTTTTTATTTAAAAAAAAAACAACAACAAATCGACAGGTGGTTAACATACGAGAAACTGTGTGAGTGTATACTTAATAATGTAAACATTGTTCCTAATGAATCGCTATTGTTCTGCATCTAGCCTTCACTATTCGGTAAAGCCATTATTACGACTTATTTAATATTTTGGACCTTACATTCAGGTGGCCCGTGGATCTTGGGTGATTGTGCACGATTCTCGCTCGGGGTGTGAAAGGTCACGGGTTCAAATCATGGACTGAGTGAATTGCTTTCACTATAAAGTTTTATTTATCCGTCTTCTAAAAAGTAGGAGGCTACCAATTCGACGCGTATATTCCTCTTTTTTTGGTATGTTATCAGTCACATAAGCTCACCTTTGAACAATTTGGTTTCTAATGTAATGTTCTGTTCAAAGATTCGTGTGCCATAAATAAATAAAATAGAAAAATAAAAACAAAATAAATAAACTCACGCCCGTTATCCCCGAGGGGGTAGGTAGATGCACCAATCACTAAGAACTGCTGTCTTGCCGAGTTTAAAAAAAATAAAAAATAAAATAAATAACTTCCATACGACACAATCACTTGTCTAGATCCCAAACTAGGACACCCTGTGGCCTGGTGACCAGCCAAGGGCGTCACAAATACGTAGATACATCCAGACTGAGGCCATTGGTACAAATGTACGGCGGCCCCCTTTGGGGATCGAACTCACGACTTCTGGCTTGGTTTTTAAGCGCCTTAACTGTTAGACCAGCAATAAAGTAGTAGTATTATCATTATAACTTTGAAAAATCTTAACCGACTCAATTTGGACGAATCCTTTTTAAGGGTCCGTATCCAAAGGCAATTTCTCTACGAGACCGAATCAGAAATGATGAGGTCCGTAGACAAACGAAAGTCGTCGACATAGCCCACCGGATGAGTAAGTTAAAGTGGCAGTGGGCGGGGCACATAGAACGAAGAACTGATGGCCGATGGGGCCGAAAGGTTCTTGAATGGAGACCACACATCAGCAAGCGCAGCGTAAGACGACCAGCCACAAGATGGACAGACGATCTCATCCAAGTGGCAGGGAGACGCTGGATGCAAGCCGCTTCCAACCGGTCTTTTTGGAAATCCATGGAGGAGGCCTATGTCCAGCAGTGGACTTCTTGTGGCTGAATGATGATGATGATGATGAAACTATGCTATTATTATAGATAACTGACAAGAACTTTATCACACAAGTTTGCCACAGGCTATGCGAATGGTGGCGCGGTGGCCGGGTCGCCTATCTCCCTCTAATATGGTTGAGACTGGCGATGGCTGACCACTGCGTTATGCTCGTGAACGGGTGCTGTCCGTGTGTCTGGCCGCAGTATTGGTGTTTTCATACTTGTTTAAGAAAATCAATCGATGTTTGACAGTGCGACTATTGATTGCACTCATTGGGTTTTTAATTTTGACGTTCCTAAAAGTAGATGGACATTTGTACCAAATATTATATTAGACTTAAGTTGATTTGAGAAAAGATGGTCAGAGTGGAGCTTTTTTTGCTGCGTTTTTCTCCACTACACTCTACCCCAAGGCAGCGGCTAACATTAGCATATTATATACATTGACATTCAACAAGCAGAATGTAAATTCTTTACGTTGAAATAAATTTCTGATTTCTGATGATCCAAAGGGTAAGGTTCCTATTACGAAGACTTCACTGACTGTCTGTTTGTCAGTATGTCCGTCCGTCCCTCAGTTCGTCCGTCCGTAGTTCCGTGCGTCCCGTCCAACCGCTTCAACCCTCATAGCACAGTTGAAATTTACACAGATGATGTAAACATATATCTATGTTTATAACATGTTGTTCAAAAGAGTTGTTCTTGGAATGACGCAGAAGCTGAATTGAAAATCGTCACTTTATTATGGATACATTTTTATACTATGAGTATCAAGAATTGATATCCAATCATAAAACAAAACTAAAAATGTATAAGTAGGCGATATTTACAGACATAAGAATATCATCATTAAATGTTTTATGTGCAATAAAGTACCTATAATAGAACTCTTAATAGAATCATCGATGTAATCAACTGATCACATCGGGGTATCTCTTTCACTAAATACGTCGGTTATTAAATTATCTTGGGCTCCGAATATATAAGTACGTATCGTTATATTACTGCCCTGGTCCCTGGGAGTTACAGACGACAAAATGAGCCACTGAATGCCTAGGGTTGCCACAAGCATAATTTTGGGGTTTTATTAAGTATGTAGAGGCCAAGCTTAAAAGATTCATCATCGTCAGTTTTATTTTTATTTTATAACTTTTAGGCCTCAATCAATATACACTGCCACAGCGTCCAATTTTGCGTTTTTAATCCAAGTTCATCCATATTTGTCCCGATAATAACTGCTTCCAGCTATGTACCTCAAGTTATTACATAAGTTTTTAACGACGACTAGAGAATGTTGATGAAACGAAAGGGATCTGCCAGGATCTTGACAAGTGGCAGAGCTAGGTCTCTGCCTACCCCTCCGAGATAAAATAGTGAGTTTATTTGTTATGTATATGCTCTTGTTATAACATTGCAGTGCCCTTGCAGGGCTCATGTCACCTTATAATTTATGAACTGCTGTACCACATAAAGCATGAACTGAATTTGAATAAATGTTTTTGTTTTCTAATAAGTTTTTTAATTTACCAATAATTGAAGAATAAGAAGAATAAATACATTTATTATACAGCAAGACATATCACAGAAACAAAATAAAAAGACAAGTAATAATGTATGCACGACAACAGTAGAAAACTAAAAACGCAACGGACAAAACAAATAATTACTCGTACAACAAAACCGCAAATGTAGCCTGTGATGTGTCTAGGGTGCCAAAAAAGGCAACTGACTCAGCGTTGTGCTGAGGGTGTGAACTCTGATTTTCAGCCAGTGTCCACGATAACCCATAATTTTACTCCGGAGTGCGTGTCGCGGTGCATTTAAAAATAATACGTTAATAAACATTTCGCCAGCATTCGTCTGTATGTATGTTTCTTTTTACTGCACCCTTGCAAGAATAACATGATATTTCGAAGAACACCATTTTTTATTCATAGATTTTTTTTTACCGCGATTTTATTAACTCCGAAAACACCGGAATAACGAGCAAATGAGACACTGAATCACGTTATAGCGTTATCTCTTTCGGCCATTACTTTGAAACCTTAAAAAAATGCAGCCATGTAACGTAAGGGTTCCGAAATAACACGTTGATCTTGCAAGTGTGCGATACATACAGACATACATTTCTTTATTGCATATCTTTGTGTGTTGTGGTAATTTAATAAATGCTTATTTATCTAACTATCTGTAATACACCTGGATACAAAACGCCCACCGTAGCCTGTCGGAATCCTGAGGTTTGCTAGCAATTGAATCGGTTATTTTGAAAAGGGCACAAGTCACATATTTTGGTCAAACTGAGTTATGAATGTAGTTGTGTTTGTCTAAGGCCTCCGCATATTATATCTGAAAACGGTGTTAGTCCATGGTTTCGTCTACGAGTTATGACCGCTTATTAGAAAAGTTTTTTTTTTTCTTGAGAGTCAGGGTTCGAACCACGCATGTACCAATGACTTTTAGTTACGTACATTTGTTTGTACAGCAACACCATTCGCTGATAAATTGTGCCCGGATAACGGCGACAGGCTTGCCACTTGTCACGTTTGGGACCTAATAAAGTTCCAGGTTCCAAGTTCCAGTGACTGGTGCCTCTGCCTACCCCTTCGGGGATATCGGGCGTGAGTTTATTATTTTATTTTATTATTTTATAAATTTTCGTTTGCCTTTTTTTAAAGGAAATACATGAAAGAATTTAAAATGACCACTTTCTGAGGACTCTATGAACACCAACAAACATTAAGAGATGGCTTTCAGAAATCGGTCAAATAGTCTATTGGGCAACAACAACTGTAGAAACTGAAGAATAAGATGGCGAATAGTAGTTATAATGATACCTTTTTATTGTACGATAAGAAGTTGGGTATCATTTAAGCTATCACCAGTTTAATTAGTTTTGTGTTTCTTAAATAATAGGGTTTGTCCTCAAAATAGTAGATCTGTCACCAAAATGTAGTCACCAAACAATGCAAAATCAGTTCCACAATAAATCACCTAAAATCCTGAGATATAAGGTCTAGTACCAAATAAATGTTTTTGTATGTATTATAATAGGTGTGTCCTAATAAGTATTTAAGCAAACTAATTTAAAGAGATCACCAATAAATCATATTATGTTAAAGAGGCAACAAGAGGCAAGGTAAGAACGCATCAAAGTCGAGTCTGTTTTCGATCTTACATAGAGAACCTAACGCTCCGACGCGCTCCGCTTCGCTACGCGCGTCGTCGCACCTATATTTCTGTTGTCACGTATTCTTTACACGATTTATTTGGTGACAGATCTACCATTCTGAGCACAGAGCTATTATTTACGTAACAAAACTGTTATTATAAGAACGAAGTTTATATTCATGTAATAGAATATAATTTTATTGGTTATCGATCTCTTATTTTACACATATATTAACATTAATTTGATAATTCATACCTGGGAACAATTTTTGTTTATCTGAGAACGAAAATATTTCGTGGCGATAGATCTATTTATTAGGTGATACAACTTGATGACAAATATAAATTTTGGTGATAGAAAATATAGATGCCTAAGAAATTTGTAATTTTCTAATAAAATATCTTACATAAATTCATAATTTTTTCCCAAATTACTAATATATTTTGAAAAGGGCACAAGTCCATCAACTTTAATTTAAATTTTTGTTGTAACAGCGCATGTGACATCAATTAAAAGTTTAATATGTATTGTGTGTCTATATAGCGCGAATACTGAATTAAGAAAAAATATATGCAACCCTACAAAATTTTTCAATAGACAGGTTTTTGTTGCTCCTGAAAATTTCTACTTCTAGGACTTGCGCCCCTTCCAAAATAACCGATTCAATTAGTATGTAACTTTACACACATACATACATAAGCTCACGCCTGTATCCTAGAGCGGTAGGCAGAGACCAGGGACTGCCACTTGCCACGATCTTGACACTTTCGCTTCATCATCATTCATTAGTCGTTGCATGCAGGTACGCCGGTTTCGGGTACTTTTTATCTTGCCCTTTGCTAATACATCCCCTGTTTGGTCGAAATATGTCAGCCTGGGGCGTCCTTTACCGGCCCTGACACTCACACAGGGGATCCTATTCGGAATGGCGACCTCTGTGGCGTAGCGGTTAGCGCATCTGCTTACCATGCGAGAGGTCCCGGGTTCGATCCCCGGCTGGGGAGAAAAAAAAACTCCAGGTCTTGGATGTTTACATGTTTGAGACGTCACTGTTTCTGGTTCCCACGACACAGGATATCCTGTATGTGCCTGTATGTAAATGTTTATGTTTATGTTTAATTTTACAGTTAGACGATTGATATAGTTCAGAACTTGGTGCGCTTGATAAAGGGGCAAGTTTCTAAATCAGTCATACTGAAGTTAGCTGAATTAATTACACCGAATCGGTAGCCCTGCGGATAGTCGTTACATTACCGGCTGTTTGCCCACGATTGATAGGAAACGGAGCGATCTCTGCCCGGGAAAAATGTCGCGGCTAATGATTTGCTAACGACGATATTTATATTTTAATGCACCGCGGCTCGCAGATTATTTCCTTTGATGGCTGTTTCTTTGGATCGCTCGCCCTGTTAAGGCTTTCTGTCGAGGAATATGGAGTCAAAAGAATTAGAGTAAAGATGACTAATTAATAAATAAACAGGGTGTCTCAAAGAGGGCAGAAGTTGTGAAAGAAGAAATGCGACTCTACACCATGTGAACACATTTTTTTGTATCTTCTGTGGTTTTCAACAATCCGGACTTGTCTCCCGTGGTGGAGTATGGCCTATACCTTCCTCAGGGAAGAGACTCTTGCTCCTCGGTGGGGACATAAGGTGTTGATAGTGATAATAATGTGTGGTTTTCAATCAAGTACGTACCTACATTTTAAGACCGATAGGTAATTGGTTTCGCTGTTAGTCGAGTATGACTGTACTTTTTTGTGCGCGTACAAAGTGTGTGTATTGGATAAGTGTTCGATGATTTCATTTGCACCACTCTGTTAGCTTAATTAACTCAATGGTTTAGGGTTCATTGGTAGACAGGTCGTGGGGTGGATCAGCATTTCACGGCATATTGATCGCCTCGTTGGCCTAGCAGTTAAGGCACTTAACTACCAAGGCAGAGGTCGTGGGTTCAACTCCAACTGGGGGCCGTCGTATATTTAAAAAAGGCCTCAGTCTGGGAGTGTTTATATGTTTCATCATCATCATCATTCAGAGACAAGAAGTCCACTGCTGGACATAGGCCTCCTCCATGGATTTCCAAAAAGACCGGTCGGAAGCGGCTTGCATCCAGTTTATATGTTTATGATATCCTAATCATATCTGATCACCATAGCATCCTAGTATATCCTAGTGTGGTATCCTAGTTTTAGGTGATTGTGTTATGTGGAAGTTACTATTGTTATATTTATCATATTTGGTAAGCATAAGCAATATGATATCATCATCATCATCATCATCATCATCGGCCTATGGTTGTCCACTGCTGGACATAGGCCTCTCCCATTGCACGCCACTGAGCACGGTCCTCGGCTACTCTCATCCAGCTCTTGCCAGCCGCCCTGCGAAGATCATCGCTCCACCGAGTCTGAGGACGTCCTACACTACGTTTACCGATCCGCGGTCTCCACTCAAGAACTCTTCTACCCCATCGGTTATCAGTTCTTCGGGTGATATGGCCGGCCCACTGCCACTTCAGCATGCTAATTCGGTGGGCTATGTCGGTGACTTTGGTTCTCTGTCGGATGACTTCGTTTCGAATTCGATCTTTCAGAGAAACCCCGAGCATAGCCCTTTCCATAGCACGCTGAGCGACTTTAAATTTGTGGATCAGCCCCACCGTGAGTGTCCACGTTTCGGCACCGTATGTCATGACGGGTAGGATAATATGATATAACGTACTAAAACCTTCGTTAGTACTACACGTAGGTTAATTCCGAATCCACTTAAATAATTTTTCGTAGGAAGAGTCAGATTATGTTTCGCTTGCCCGGATTGCGTCGAATGCCCGAGTCTTTTCCCCTTTTAGCCTATACAGGCTACCGTCCGGCCGCTGGGAGTATACGATCCTGACAGGTCATGTTAGAACGGACGAAGTAACCTTGAAGTGGCGTTAAATTTTCGATTAAAATATTTTTATGTCCAATGATCATCGCGTTCTCAGAATCTCTCCGTACCACTGCCGTACAAAGCGATTGAGCTGATCTGGGCTCAAATAAAAGTTCGCACAGCTCGCCACAACACTTCACCGCCATTCGGCAGAAAAAAGATGATTACCCTTCTAAAATGCCTGCGAAAATAGCACAAGAGATGACTGAGTGAAGGTCGTCTAAAAAACAAAACTACTTAATCGTGAGTCAGTAGCAAAAGCTAATTAAGAATAATGTAAGGAATGATAACGTTGATTTTCTCCCATCACTAGTCATATGTGTCAGGATCGTATACTCTCAGCATCCGAACAATAGACTCCACCACGGGCGCCAAGTTCTTAGTGGGGAACCCATGTTCATCTTTAACTCAAGTATAATTATACTTTAATTAAACGGAGATGATGACTAGAACTTTCGTAAGCACTAGACAAAATAAACCGACGACGCGAGCTCCGTCTCTGCTCACCATGATCAAGCTCATCGAATCAGAGCGAAACTTGATCCCCGATTCTATTAGTGCATCGTAATACGATGACAAATACACGGTTCGGTCACGTGACGTGTTTTTTTAGATCATCATCATCATCATCATCATCAGGCTATACATATTAGTCCACTGCTGGACATAGCCCTCCCCTAATGAGCGCCATAGCGCCCTGTCTTCAGCTTGTCGCATCCAGCATCTGCCTGCAGTCCTTCGCAGATCGTCATCCCACCTGGTTAGAGCGCGTCCTACACTACGTTTGCCGAGTCGCGAGCTCCACTCAAGAACACGTTTGCCCCAGCGGTTGTCGGTTCTTCGCGAAATATGGCCAGCCCACTGCCACTTCAGCTTGCTAATTCTCTGAGCTATGTTAATAACTTTGGTTCTCTGTCGGATGTATTCGTTACGAATCCTATCCTTCAGAGAAACTCCGAGCATAGCTCTCTCCATAGCTCGCTGAGCGACTTTAAACTGGTGGACCAACCCTTTCGTGAGTGTCCATGTCTCGGCTCCGTAGGTCATAACAGGTAGGACACACTGATTGAAAACTTTCGTTTTCAAGCATTGCGGTATGGATGACGAGAAGACTCGGCGTAGTTTCCCAAACGCTGCACAGCCCAGCTGAATCCTCCTCTTGGCCTCCTTCTCGAAATTGTTTTTACCTAACTGCAGAATCTGCCCGAGGTAAGCGTATTCGGAAACGATTTCGAGTAGGTGACCATGTACGACGACCGGTATTGGATCAATGTGACCATTGATCATGACTTTGGTTTTATCCAAATTCATACCAAGACCGATGCGTCGCGAGGTTGATGCTAGGCTGGCCAGCATGTGGTTCAGCTCCTCTAGCGACTCCGCCATTAAGACTATGTCATCTGCGAATCGCAGGTGTGAGATGTAGTCGCCGTTTATGTTAATGCCCTTTTCTTTCCAGTCCAGCGTCTTAAACATGTCTTCCAACGCGCTTGTAAACAGTTTCGGGGATATGACATCCCCCTGTCGTACTCCTCTGCACAGTTGGATAGGTTTAGACTGCTGGCCCTGTACTTGGACACTCATGGTGGCGGCTTCGTACAGACATCTCAACACCTCGATATAACGATAGTCTACTTGGCATCGCTGTAAGGATTCCAGAACAGCCCAGGTTTCGACAGAGTCAAAGGCCTTCTCATAGTCCACAAAAGCAAGACACAGGGGCTGATTATACTCCTCGGTCTTCTGTATAATCTGCCTCACTGTGTGAATGTGGTCTATGGTGCCATATCCTCCGCGAAACCCGGCCTGTTCCGGCGGCTGGAACTCGTCGAGTCCTCTGGCGAGACGATTTTTTACGTTTTTACTTGACGTTTTTTTAGATAAGATAAGTTTATTATTAACTAGCTGTCCCGGCAAACTTCGTACCGCTAAAGCTTTTTTTCTCACCATTTAAACCTTCCCTGGAGTTCCACAAATATAAAAAACCAAAAATCAGCCAAATCAGCCCAGCCGTTCTCGAATTTTAGCGATACTAACGAACAGCTATTAATTTTTATATATAAGAAGAAGATAACATAATTTGCATTTGATTCCATAATAGTACTATTACAAAATTAGTTATCCTTAAAAGCTAGGCGTTGGTCCTCACACTAAGCAGAGTCTGTATCGTGAGGGCCAGTTAACTTGATTTCTCATACCATCGACGATGCATTGCTTGATATTCAACGACCATGCATGCGACGACCTCTGTGGCGCAGCGGTTAGCGTATCTGATTACCATGCGAGAGGTCTCGGGTTGGAATCCCGGCTGGGGAAAAAAAAACCCAGGTCTTGGATGCTTACATGTTTGTAACGTCGCTGTTTCTGGTTCCCACGGCACAGGGTATTCTAGTGTGGGACCAGAGGCAATGTATATGCCTGTATGTAAATGTTATGTTATGATTGTGTGCGCGCGTAGACTTGAAACGGCGATGAAACTAAATCGCCATGTCCATACAGTTGTCATTGTACTACAATGCATTAGCAGAATCTAGGTCCTGGCGCGACTCTTTTGTTTATTAAAAACTGACCAACGATTGATCCCGACCTCACCTGATGGTAAGTGAAGATGAAGCCGACGATGTACCTCGTTGGTTCCGTAAGATTAAATTCCGTAATATTCACTCTAGCACTCTTCCGATAAAAAGTCAAGTGAGTCTATCCGGAAAACAGTTAGCAAAAACACAGTTAGCTCCAAGAAAGTTATAAATCCTCGGAAGTTTTACGTCCTCGGTTAGCTCACATCATGAAAGCTCCAGCGTTTTGCTCGTTTCTCTAAGAGCCCCGGCCATAAATATTATGCGGAAAATATTCAAATTCCCGAAGAAATACACACCATTTTTCCTAATACACGTTTTTATTCTACACCTATATCCGACCATTCAGTTACGTGCGTTTTAGACTTTATTGTCTCGGTGCGCGGGCCACAGATGTGTATTCGAGACAATTTTTAAACGATCCGAACGGAATATATACAGTCGACGGGGTGTCAAACTACACAGTTTTTATTTATTGATACTTGTTGTAATAATGCTGCAAGCATAGATAGTCATACAAAAAAATCTCTGTCCTCTGTGGCGCAGCGGTTAGCGCAACTGACTACCATGCTAGAGGTCCCGGGTTGGAATCCCGGCTGGGTACAAAAAAAATTAACCCAGGTCTTGGACGTTTACATGTTTTTGAAGTCGCTGTTTCTGGTTCCCGCGACACTGGGTATCCTGGTGTGGGGCCAGAAGCAATGTATGTGCCTGTATGTAAATGTTTATGTTTATAAGAAAATGAAGAAATAACGCTTTTTGCTAAGGCACCCGTAATATAATGCAGTAGAGCACGAGCGTGTAAATGTCTATGTGCTGTCGACTGTACTTCGGGTACCTAGCAATGCAACGCAAGAATATTCCTCGCTTCGGTCCGTGTATTTCTTACTGAGAAAAGATATTTGGATTCTTTCAGAGGGCTTTTACATGATTGGATATTGAGAGCTCCTATTATGGAAGTCGGAGGAGACTCATTTACCCACAGTTTTCCGAAAACACAAACCATCTCTTAACCTCTTCAGTCCTAACCGTGAAAATAACAATAGTTTTCTATTGTTATTTTGTCGACACGGAACTGAGGAGGTTAATTAACTGTTAGTTAGGGACTCCACACACGGCGGCTATAAGGTGAAGATGTATATTATAGCACGATATATCTCATTACATCTTTCCATAGAAATCGTCAGGAAACCACACACGACAGCTACAATATACATCTTTACATCTTCGTATCTTAAAGGTACTGAGCGGTCTCTAAGCTATATATCCTGGGATGTAATGTATATTATAGCTGCCATGTGTGAAGTCCCTAACACTACAATCAA
Source organism: Yponomeuta plumbellus (assembly GCA_947310845.1). Classification (NCBI taxonomy): domain Eukaryota; kingdom Metazoa; phylum Arthropoda; class Insecta; order Lepidoptera; family Yponomeutidae; genus Yponomeuta; species Yponomeuta plumbellus. The sequence goes on along the minus strand of OX371193.1, from coordinate 18,325,958 downwards.
ATTTAACTGGACTTTGGGCCGATTTCTGAATTGAGAATTTCGCTAAGTAGCAACTTAACCTGTAGCGCTGTCTCGTCAATTTTCTCAGAAAAAAGCGTGACGGAACGTTACTTAAGTACATATTATTATTTACTTAGTGAAATTCTCGATTCAGATAGCGGTCTTTTGAATTTAGTCGGCAGATGTTACAGTCTGTTTCGGTGACAGTTACTTTCGAAGTAACTTGTGATTAATTGAATATAAACATAAACATTTACATATAGGCACTTGGATTGCTTCTGGCCTCACACTAGGATACCTTGTGGGAACCAGAAACAGCGATATCACGATTATGTAAACATCCAAGACCTGGGGTCCAAATAAAAATGAACGAATTACAAACGTGTAATTTACATCTTTTATTTGAAATACGCGACATAATTAACAGAATCTGGACCCAGGGCCTCAAGTCTGTTATTGTATTATATTTAAATTAAAGTTACATGGTAGGGTCACATGATACGTTTTTTAATTCCATTGACGTCTAGAATAGGGTAGTTTCCAGGGTTAAAATAATTAAATTCTATTTAGTCCGTATTTTAGATTATAAAAAAATATTGGACACGTTTTTTTTCTTTTTTCGATTAAACAAAAAATAATAAAGATATAGCCCATTAAAGTTACGTGTGACGTCACTCCGTGCTAAAAAATGCAGCACGGCGTGACGTCACACGTAACTTTAATGGGCTATATCTTTGTCATTGTTGGTCTAATTTACAAATAAAAAAATACGTGTCCCTTATTTTTGAATAATCTAAAAGACGGACTAATTATATTTTTTAGGGAAACTAGCCTATTACGATTAAGCATATGCGCGCGATTTGAAGTGGCAATGAAATGAAATCGACGCAGTCATGCTACTGTCATTGTACTACAATTCATTAGCATAATCTAAGCCCTGGTCATCGTAAAATCTAGTCCTGCTAATGTCACTGTAAAATCTGTCTGGATATTAAAAGATAAGATAAGACAAAATTTAGAACATTCTCTATTGTATACCGTAAAGATTTTTAAAATAAATCGTTAGATAAAAGCAACGGATCGTTCATTGTAAAGAGCCTTTCATACCTACAGTTCCTGTGGCACACGAGTGAATATTTTCAAAATAAACGTTTTCCTGTATATTTATTGCAACATTTAGACGCACTGGATAAAACGAACTCGCACACCTGATATTTACTACAGATGGTCGACTTCTTCCTGGCTGTAACATCAGTTCCGTCAAAGGTTTCGTCTGAAGTGAGATGGAATATTCAAATTGGAAGTGTCGTAAATAGTTTTGTTGTCAAACTTGATTCTCTAAAACACTCTAAATACTAGTTTATACTAACTAGTCTGTGGTAAAATCTTAACCCTTACGGTGTATTTGAGGAGTGTTTTAGTAATCTGTACAAACATTTCTCATAAGTACAATTACTTCCTTTCTCAGGGAAAAGACTCATGCCACTTGGTGGGGTGATAATATTAACCCAAAAACAAGAAACAATTTGCTTATGTTAATAAATAAGCAAAACATTTATAATGTTTAAAAACAAAATGAAGTATGGTTTAAGTGGTGTCTTTTGAAATTAAAATTTTAAATAAGAGTTATCAATAACATCTTATACAAACAACAAACAAATACAGTCAGTACAAAGCTTGATAAAAACATAAAGAAAAGTGGCATCTATATTTTCTATCACCAAAATTTATATTTGTCATCAAGTTGTATCACCTAATAAATAGATCTATCGCCACGAAATATTTTCGTTCTCAGATAAACAAAAATTGTTCCCAGGTATGAATTATCAAATTAATGTTAATATATGTGTAAAATAAGAGATCGATAACCAATAAAATTATATTGCATTACATGAATATAAACTTCGTTCTTATAATAACAGTTTTGTTACTTAAATAATAGCTCTGTGCTCAGAATGGTAGATCTGTCACCAAATAAATCGTGTAAGGAATACGTGACAACAGAAATATAGGTGCGACGACGCGCGTAGCGAAGCGGAGCGCGTCGGAGCGTTAGGTTCTCTATGTAAGATCGAAAACAGACTCGACTTTGATGCGTTCTTACCTTGCCTCTTGTTGCCTCTTTAACATAATATGATTTATTGGTGATCTCTTTAAATTAGTTTGCTTAAATACTTATTAGGACACACCTATTATAATACATACAAAAACATTTATTTGGTACTAGACCTTATATCTCAGGATTTTAGGTGATTTATTGTGGAACTGATTTTGCATTGTTTGGTGACTACATTTTGGTGACAGATCTACTATTTTGAGGACAAACCCTATTATTTAAGAAACACAAAACTAATTAAATTGGTGATAGCTTAAATGATACCCAAGAAAAGTTGATTAACGTTAGTTACAGTAAAGTTATATTGCACAGCTGTAAAAATATAGCCTATAATAAATAACATACGTACTTCCTGGTTCCTATTTTCATGTGTAATTCCTGGTGTACATACAATAAAGAATATTCTATCTATAACATTGTTACGTAGTAACCATAACCAATGACAGCAGTAGTGTATCAGTGAACCCGAAACATAATAAAACAAAATCTTTAGAAAATCACATGTTTCATGGCCTATTGCGCGTGACGAGTAAGAAATCAGATATCTTATGGTTTCCAACACTCACGTGTCGACACAAAACCTCAATTCTTAGCAACGGAAGATGCAGTAGTATAAATGGAGTACAGTAGGATCTAACCATACTGCGATGCAGAAACATGCGAGCGCTGTCTAGTGGTAAAGTTATGAACTAGAGTTATCTGTAAAGTCCGTAGTGGCGCTAAATGGACTACTGTGTTATTTACATTGCTTATTAGTAAATTGTTTAAGTGATTAATAAATTGTTTAACATGAACGTCAATCTATCAAACATATTACAGTATTTATCTGCTGCTGAATATACGCCAGAACAGATATTGTTATCTTTGACTTAGTGGCAGAATTTTATAAAATACGCCATTATTCAAACATAAAAAATCTCTGAGTAAATTTTTCTTAAATATTTATAAATGTTTTTTTTTTCGAGATAATAGGTAATTTAGAGAGCCTGCTCTAGTTAATTTTAGTTAATTATGCGGCTCTAGTTAATTTTTAAAGTGTATAAACAGACCCAGTGTCTACAAAACCGGAAGTACGTCATGCATAGAAAAACGTCATCAATTAAGAGCAGTAAGATCTCTGAAGGAGTGGTAAAACAACGAACCGCCATCGTTGGGAAGCTGGGATCCCTTCGGGAGGCCTGCACGGATATCAGAGCATTGCTGGCCTTCTGAAAAGAGATAGGCTGGCTGGAATAAACTTAAAGCCTTGCTACGTGCTCGCAATGGCCCAACTATGAGGCTAAGTGCGGAAATCTTAGGTCTAACTAACTTACTAGCCCACCTGTGCCCACTGTTTGTTATAAGCTTTTTCTCTATTACACCACACCTCGTGGTCTCTCACCATTCGCATCCACGAAAGGATGATAAGGGATCCTTCTGGCTTCCGCCTTTTTCTTATTAGGCTGCGTCCCCAGTAGGCAAACTGTTCGCTGCCGACTGAGTGAGCCGCAAAGTAGTCGACTGAAATTCGACTAAGCGGCGTACTTAAAGCGAACAAAACTATTTCGCCGCCGAGTGGAACAGGCTTTTCTGTGAGTCAGCCGCCCACTGAGATAGTCAGCGCGCTAAACTAGCAAACTGTGAACACTCCATTTAAAGTATATGGAAGGGCAAACTAAACCGATACGCCGCTAACTCAGTCGGCAGCAAACTGTTTGCCAACTGGGGACGCAGCCTTATTAAAGTCTTTCTGGTTATTACTAAGTTAAACTTCTGATGTTGAATATTCTAGATAAAACGAATACGGGCGCCATTTACGTGAGCAAATTGAATGGAAATTAGACTTATTACGAACACTCCTACGGGCTACGTTTTAAATGATGTCGTATCGAATAAATACTTGTCTCGGCTGCGTCGGTACGTCTTATTTATTTTTTATCTCCTTTTAGATTTCTGGTTTGCTTATTTTAACGAGGTTAACATAGGGGTCGAATCGCTCGTAGCCTGGGCTGCCTGAGTGATCTTAAACGATCACTAATGTTAAGCAACATACGGCGCGTTCAGTCCATGGATGGGTCACCGTCTATCACTAACGCTAGTGGCATTTTTCCGAGCGGTTCCGTGCTACGCAAGGCACGTTAAGCAGTTGGTGCCGGCTGCCGTCGATAGATGGCAGTCGTTAAGCCAAGCCTTAGGTCGGCTTGAAAACTTCTGACAGTAAGACCAGCCACTAGTCTTACAAGCCTCCACCAATCCGGACTTGGCCCCCGTGGTGGAGTATGGCCTATACCTTCCTCAGGGAAGAGACCCGTGCCCCTTGGTGGAGACATAATGGGTTGATGATGATGAACATAGGGGTTGGCTGGCAAATTGTAAGGTTTACAATGTACAGCTTAGTGAAACCGAACCGAGTATACTTCATTCCAAGGGAACCAAAGACTAATCCCATTGGTCAATGCGCGCGGCTAGAGATAATAGCGAAGCTATAAGCGAAGACGGTCCTTTTCATAGGATAGGGCTATTGAATGTCACGCGCCTAGGGCGCACTTAGACGATTTTCCTTGAGAGCTCGTTTCGTGGTATAGAATAGCTTTTTTACGCATTTATTAAAAAAACATTTGACAGCACGTCTGCCCTCGCAAGGAAGAACGCAGTAATAGCCATTACTGCGTTTTTACTTTGGATGCAAAATTGGGCTCCCTGGTGGTATATCTATAGGTGAAAAAATAATGGTGGCTGTAGGTCTACTAGGAACCTGAAATTTCAGTAAGAAAATATGCAGTAATGTATGAAATCCTTCTAATCCTAAGAAAATAAATAGCTATTTACTCAAAACTCCGTTTTCACGATTACTGCGTTCTTCCTTACCAGGGCAGACGTCAACTTTACGCACGCGCATTCTACGCGTACGGTCAGGCGAATTTGTAACGATATATTTTATATTAGATCACATGAGTGAATGTGAGTGGCAAATTCTTCTTCTAATACTTCGACAAATTTATATTTAAAAATAATAAACTCACGCCCGTTATCCCCGAAGGGGTAGGCAGAGGCACCAGTCTCTAGAACTGGACCCACGTTTTGCCGAGTTTATTAGGTCCCAAACGTGACAAGTGGCAAGCCTGTCGCCGTTATCCGGGCACAATTTATCAGCGAATGGTGTTGCTGTACAAACAAATGTACGTAACTAAAAGTCATTGGTACATGCGTGGTTCGAACCCAGACCCTCATGATCGAGAAGCAAGGGTCAACCCCACTACGCCACCACCGCTTTTTTATATTTATTTAATGTAAATTTGGGCCAAAATACTTTACTAAAAAATACTGCCTAATTAGAGCTGATTTTTGAAAATAAATATGACATTTTAATAAATCTATTTTTATTACACGCTTAATTGATAATATACATATTTAAGAATCTTCTAATATATAAAATTCTCGTGTCACCACTCACCGTGTTAGTGCGCATACTCTTCCGAAACGACTTGACCGATTTTGATGAAATTTTATATGTATATTCGGTAGGTTTCATAGCCCTAATAGGTAAAACAACGTTTGCCAGGTCAGCTAGTAATAATGTAAACTCTGTTAATTAAGCAACATATTTGACAAGGCTGACATGGAGTTTTTTGTTAAATCCATAATGATCCAGATTTTGAAATGGTCACCTAGCTTAGGGGCCGTCCATTAATCACGTGAGGCTTGAAAGGGGTGGGGGAGGGGTTTGACAAAAATCACGAAATGTCACAAGGGGGGAGGTGGGTGTAATAAGATATCACATGTATTTATTTTTTCAATAATTTTTCAAACGCGCGATTTTTAAATCGAAAAGCGGCGTGTAGCGTGACCTTGTGTATTATAGTAAAACGACAGAAATATATATCATGACATATACGGACGATACCAAATTAATATATAAATTCAACACGGGCGCTTGCGCGCGCAAGACAATTTTAGTTCTAAAAAATTTAAGATTTTTTGTAAATACGAAAAATACACGTACTGTTGGGCGGGGGGTGGGGGGTAGTCTTAAACCTCACCATGTTTCACCAAGGGGGAGGGGGGGGGGGGGGTTAAAAATGCTCAAAAAAAGATCACGTGATTAATGGACGGCCCCTTATGACGTGCATTGAGTCACAGTTTTTGTGTTATTTCAAATTGAAATAATTTCATTTTGAGTCTCTACATTTCTATAGATAGTCACATATCCCGATAGCGAGTGAAAACAAAACGGCAAGCAATACTCTGTAAGTATTAATTTAGTTTACATATTATTGTCTGAATAAGGACGGCTCCAAACGCGCATGGTCAACAATAACATTGCCTCTGCGCCCGCGTCCTTTGCTGGACAAACAGCAAGTCACAATCGGGTAGAGCTTGTGAACGGTAGACACGGCGTAGGTAAAATGATGCGTACGTGGCGCATGCATTCCCCTAATATAAAGGAGCAAACTGATTTATTTGTTTTTTTTCGGGAATTTTTTTACGATGTCGTTTGCCAAGTTGCATACGTCCCAGGTTTGAGTGGCAACTATCTGACTTTCACTATCTAAGAAACGTAAGAGTTTCTTAGATGCTACTCATGCAGCGCTTATGTAGATTTGTCATGTAATTTTAATATAATTTTTCATATTGTAGTGCTCCTCTAAAGTTGGTATCTTTCACTTTCCTCTTAGGGACATTTTTTTAGTAATAAATAGTCTTTGTGTTAACCGAAATTTCGTGATAAGCGAATGTCTCGAGACATCAATATTCTTTGGCAGAAATAGACACCGACATTAGCACCGACACAGCCCAAATTTAAAATCAAATCATTATTGGTACCCGATTCGTCCCGCATACTTACATAGTTTTAATTTTTTATGTCACTAGTTTATTCCCTCTGCCGCTTCTAGTACACCCTTGTGACTGCATATCTGTACGGCAGGTATTCACGCGGGGCGAATTTCCTCGAATCCGGCAATGATCCGGCGCATCCAGCACAATAAGCATTGCGTCTCCATTGCCCGACACCTGCACAAAACAACTCTCTAGCTCTAAGCATAAAGTTCAAAATCCCTTGGCCAATTGAGGCCACTGTAAAGCTACCTTGATAAGATTGATCGAGTGGGGTAAGGATCGGGAGATAATCTTCGTTTGAGACGAAAAAACCGGTGACTTGTCAAATTCAACGCATTCTGTAAGTGTTGAGATTTTGGGTAAGAAAAATAAGCTGACGGCTAAAATGGTATCTTGTAAGCTTAGCATAGAGCTATTGTTTGGGGAACAGTTTTGGCGCAATTTGCGATTTTGTTTAATTTGAAAAAACAAAATGTATTTGTTTACTATTTTTTTTTATTTTTAGTCTTACAGATTTAACCATTACGACAATTTTATATATTTTCATTATGCAACCCTACTAATGTAAACTCGTGCTCTGTATGTTTTTAAAAAGAAACCGTAACATTTAAGTGTCATAAATAAAATATGATGTTATCGCTTGGAGATTTAATTATTGGTTAATTTGGACATATTTGTTTTCATAGTGCAGAATTGGGTTTTATCTAAACTTTTGCTTTGATTACTGGGTGAATTTCAACATACCCTTTTTTTTTTCATTTCGGTGAACTTTTTTGTTTACCTTTTTTTACTTAAATTTGCTAATACTTTTAATGTTTTGTAACGTTATAAATAATGGTTACAATGGAAAACAAAAAAACAAATGGATGACAGACATTTCAGTTAGGTGTCACCGAAATGAAATAGTCAATCACGGAAATGAAAGAAGGATTCACCGAAATGAAAATTCACCGAAATAGTATACAGTATGATGATTACACGACATGTATTTTTTTTATTATATTTTATTTCGGCACAAACAGATACTGTTACAATGTTAGTGAAGTTATATAAATAACTAGCTTTTGTCAGCGTCTTCGTCAGCGTGGAATTTAGGATTCCAAAAAAAATGTCTGAGCGCTCATTACGACATTTTATTAGAAACCTATAAAATTATCATTGTTTCTCATCAAAATCCGTTGCGTAGTTTTACAGATTTAAGCATACATAGGGACAGACAGACAGCGAAAGCGACTTTGTTTTATACTATGTAGTGATTACTAAAAAAAAAACCTTCAGTGCCGACTATTTTATCTATATTTAGGTATGTTTAGGTACTGGATATGGAAGATAATTTTGAAGCAATCAAAGTTTGTGAAAAAACAAGATAGACTGTAAAATTACTTAATTGTTTTTACTAACTTTTCAAATAACTTCCATAGTTTTCAGACAATCCAGTATGAAAAGAGGAAGTTGATAAAAAACCCATTCAGATAAATAGGTAGATGGGGAGCCATTTTAATTTTCGTATAAATGCAGCGGTGACTTAACATTATAACTTATAATCAGTGGTCGGAGTAGGTATATTGATTTTTCGGACTTGCACTATGATATCATAACATGGACATGCCCTTTTTCTTAGTCTTAAACGTCATTACCATCGTAATCATTATCATTGTTTGTTTGTAAACGGTAATGATGTAATGTGTGTTTTATTTATCTAAATTCTGTCTAATTTTGATATTTTCATTTAGGAATAGCGAAATTTAGTTTAACACATTATAAGCGTAAGACGTATCGACGTAAGACGTGAAAACGCGTATCGGGAACGGACGCGTGCTAACCGTACTGATACGGTGTGGTTAAGAGGTTGAGCATGCTGGTTGTTGCATTTCAGCGAGGTGAACAGATAATAGTATTGTGACCATGTTATGCATTGGATGTTACCACCGATACTAGCTCCTTTACTGTAAAGCCAATAAGCCAGTATAAAATACAAAACAATGTGTCAATTTAGTAACTAGATATAACGAGCGCTGTAACACAATCTCGTTCGTCATCCGAGGTCTGCGGTCGAGATGTACTCCATCGCATAGTATTGAGACCAAAGCGAGATGCTTTATTATATAAGTACTCGAAGTAAACAATAGTAACCTAGTAGCATCGGTAGTAGATTGGACACGGTGAACGTTCACTGATAGGTGGGACATCTTTTTATCGAGACGATAACAAAACATTTTTGAAATAAAAAGATAAGCTTTTAACATCTTACTATGTCTTTGGCTAAAAATTCAAAGGTTTGAAACCTAGGACTAAATATCATTATCGCTATGAATTAATTAATTAATTACTTAGTTAATTACCACCTAGTTAATTAATTTGGTAGTGAAGAGAGTTAACCCATTATATGCTTTACTTGCTGGTAAGTTTCTATTATAATTTAAATCCATCATGTTAATAGAACTTATTTTTAGGACCTACGACGACGCAGAACCTAGGATTACAGTAGAAACAGGATTTATGTCAAAAATGGTCGTTCATAGCGATAATGATATTTAGTCCTAGGTTTCAAACCTTTGAGTTTTTAGCCAAAGACATAGTAAGATGTTAAAAGCTTATTTTTTTATTTCAAAAATGTTTCGTTATCGTCTCGATAAAAAGATGTCCCACCTATCAGTGAACGTTCACCGTGTCCCATCTACTACCGATGCTACTAGGTTACTATTGTTTACTTCGAGTACTTATATAATAAAGCATCTCGCTTTGGTCTCAATACTATGCGATGGAGTACATCTCGACCGCAGACCTCGGATGACGAACGAGATTGTGTTACAGCGCTCGTTATATCTAGTTACTAAATTGACACATTGTTTTGTATTTTATACTGGCTTATTGGCTTTACAGTAAAGGAGCTAGTATCGGTGGTAACATCCAATGCATAACATGGTCACAATACTATTATCTGTTCACCTCGCTGAAATGCAACAACCAGCATGCTCAACCTCTTAACCACACCGTATCAGTACGGTTAGCACGCGTCCGTTCCCGATACGCGTTTTCACGTCTTACGTCGATACGTCTTACGCTTATAATGTGTTAAACTAAATTTCGCTATTCCTAAATGAAAATATCAAAATTAGACAGAATTTAGATAAATAAAACACACATTACATCATTACCGTTTACAAACAAACAATGATAATGATTACGATGGTAATGACGTTTAAGACTAAGAAAAAGGGCATGTCCATGTTATGATATCATAGTGCAAGTCCGAAAAATCAATATACCTACTCCGACCACTGCTTATAATATAAACAAGATCGAGAATTTCGCTACGATTTTTGATTATATTATTCACCCTGTATAAAGAAACTGTGAAAATCACAGAAATGAAAGAAGTATTCACTGAAATGAAACAAATTATCACCGTAATTGTTTAAAGTCACCGAAATTTACAAAAAATCACTAAAATGAAGAAAACTTTCATTTCAGTGATTTTTTTTAATTTCGGTGATCTATTCAGCTCACTGAATTCACCGAAATTAAATCACCGATATTTAAATACACCTAAAAACATTAAATATTTTGACATATACATACACTAGGCCGAGATCTATACTACATCCTTGAACATAAAATCAACGGTTTCATTTTGTTCATTTATAATATGAATTGATTCACGGAAATGAAAGCAAAATTGTCCCGAGTCACCGATTTTAAATACTTACTTTTTTAGCGGGAACACGCAGCGACGTAGCAAACCACCACTAGCTCCAAATGCTTGTACGTGACTGGCGCTTGAGTTACAGAAGCAAGACTATGTTCAATAGCTCTCCTGTTCTCTACAATCCATATTTATTTTTCAATCACCGAAATGAAAAATAAATTGGGGACATTCGTATTTGTCTGACTGTTTACTGAATATAATGACTAATTTTTATTTATTTATTTATTTATTCTCCATAATAATACCGTTCATTACAGGTTTTCACCTAATGCGAATGGTATGCTACGTAATAATATTTAACTTATCTATCCCTTATCTAATAACATCAATATAATTTACACTATTTACACAAATTGTCCTTATAACATATAACAAACAGTGCTGTTCTATTGAATTCACTCAGAGCAACATGAAATAAGTCAGCCTGGTCCGATATAATGTTTAAAATACGGCAAGCGCGTGACAGCGGCGCATGCGCCAGCAGGTTGGTGCGCGCGCGCGGCACGTGCAGCAGCGGCGGCCGGCGGCGGCGCCCCACGTACCCGTCCGGTACGCAAAGATTTAAGGCCTCTAGTACCACCGGATTGCTAATCCTGCACTCGAGCACTTTATGCACATAGGATACTAGCGCGAGATCTCTCCTCACCCTAAGCTCGTTGTACCCTACCATTCCCAAGATAAAAAGTGTAGGGTACATCAAGGGGTAAAACGGATAAACACCATATAACCTTCAGTACAAATATCTTATGAATTTATTTTGAATGCGTTCCAGCATGAGACAATATTTTGTCTCATGAGATGCCCAGATGATTGCATTCGATTCGAGTTGGCTTCTAACTAGAGCGTTATAGAGAGCAACGATGGCAGCAACGTTTGAAAACGTACGTCCCTTACGAAGAATAAAACCCCAATTCCTGTATGCCTTTTTGCAGACACTCTCAATTTGTGTGCGATAGTTTAAGTCTGAGGTCAATCTGACCCCCAGGTCTCTGACGTCACTCACTCGCGGAATTGGTGTATCTGCTACTGTATAATTATACGTTACAGGATTTCGTTTTCGAGTAAAAGTAATTAGAGCGCATTTGGATACGTTGAACTGTAGCTTATTTTTGTGGCTCCACTGTACTACTCTATCTATGTCATCCTGTAACTTCTCACAATCTGAAATAGTGGATACTGGTAATGAAAACTTCAAGTCGTCTGCAAACAACAAACAATTGTTGATAGGTCATTTATCATGATCGCAAATTCAAGTGGCCCTAAATTGCTACCCTGGCTTACTCTCGACCTGGTGAAATAAGGTTCTGAGCGATGTCCATTATACTCTACATATTGTTTTCTGTCGCCCATGTAGCTAATAAAAAACTTGAGTAGATGCGGAGTAAAACCCATATTCGCCAATTTACTAAGTAAAACATCGTTATCAACTAGATCAAATGCTTTTTTATAATCAAAGTAGGCAGCATCCACCTAGCCCCCCGCATCCACTGCTGGGATCACCTTTGACATAAAGCTCAGGAGATTACTATATGTGCTACGAGCGGGCCATAAGCCATGCTGAGCATCCGACAATTGAGACTCAACTTGGGAGAGAACAGTCTTTTGGATCGCAGATTCCAACACTTTCGCGGGTGTGGAAAGTACAGCTACCGGCCTATATCCATCTACGTTTGGACTAGCTCTTCCTTTGGGAACAGGTGTTACTCTGGTTATTTTCCACCGCTCCGGAAAAACTTCCGCGGCCAAGCACTGGTTGTAAATATGTGCTAATGGTTCTGCTAAAACCATACGACAATCCCGCACAATATATGATGGAATACCATCGGGTCCTGCCGACCGCTTCGGTTTTAGACGTGCTAGTGCGCTACGTACCTCCTCCAGTTGCAAGCGGTCCACCTGTACTCGTGCTGCGGTTGCCTCTGCGTCCGCCATCGCTGCCGAGACATCCAGCGTAGCTCGATCCCGGCTGTACACCGAGTGAAAGTAAGTCGTAATATTATGAAATATATATTAAATTATACCTCTGTTCTTTAGGAATCGAATAAAATAATCCGTATGTATGTACAGTTTGTATTTTTTCCTTAGCTAAAAAAATTTGAACTAAATAAGGTTTGGGGACAGTCACCGAAGATGAAAAATTTCACATTTAGATTGTTTTATTTAAATGTAAGAGTGATCCAAATAAAAACGTATCTGTTGCCTCTTATGGGTAACTAGCTGTTGCCTGCGACTACGTCCGCGTGGGCTTTAGTTGAGTAAAGAAAACGAAAGAGCTTTCATACTAACTTCGCAACCCCTTCTTACCCTCTTAAGGGATGATTTTTGAAAAACTATTTTACACGTTTTTCATGACCTTCAATGAAGGACCTTCATGCTGAATTTCATTCGAATAACTTCAAAACTGGCTAAGTTTCATACTAACATTGCACCCCCCTTTTATCCCCTTAAGAGTTGATTTTCGAAAAACTATTTTACATGTGTTTCATGACTTTCAATGAAGGACCTTCATATTGAACCTCATTCGAATAACTTCAAAAACGGCAATGTTTCATACTAAGTTTGCACCCCCGTTTTTCCCCCTTAAGGGATGATTTTACAAAAACAATTTTACACATGTTTCATAATTTTTAATGAAGAACCTTTGTACCAAATTTCATTCGAATAACTTCAAAAACCGCAAAGTTTCATACTAACTTTGAACCCCCATTTTACCCCCTTAAGGCATGAATTTTAAAAATCCTTTCTTAGTGCTCTTCTACGTTACAAAAGAAACCCCTGTGCAAAATTTCAAGTTTCTAACCCTTATAGTTTAGGCCCTGCGTTGATATGTCAGTCAGTCAGTCAGTCAGTCAGTCAGTCAGTCAGCCAGCCTCTCCTTTTATATATATAGATAGATTACACAAACTAAACAAAAAAATATAATTTTACCATAAAAAGGCTTTTTACACTGCCATTTTCATACCAGCCGCGAAAAAAATGCGTCTGGGAAATTCACCCTACTGTCGTACTTGCTACTTTCTAAATAGACTCCTCTTATCTTGCTATGCAAACCTATGTTTCCATCAGCTTTGTCTTCAATAACTCCCCCGATCCCGAATTTCGAAAAGCCAATAAATCAATTAACAATCAATCACACACTTTATCTCTTAGTTCAACAATTCGCAGGTAGAAGGACGCGACATTTCATTAATTATAATCCGAAAATCTCTTTAGTTTTTTGTCACGCGAAGGCTGATCCCTGATTCGCAGCGGGTTGTAGCAACCTTTGTATTGGCACTAGTTAATAAGATCAATGATTAATGGAAATGCCAATCCATCTTGCACCTTATGCTATCGGGTTAAGCTCGAGCAATTATTAGCTTTGCGAGGTCCAGGATGAATGGTGACAAAGCGGGCGAAGATATCCATACGTCATTGTGTGATTTTTTCCATATTTCTGGGGTTTATTGATGACTATGCTATTACTCGACAGTATTATTGGGTTATGGGATTTTCGAAATTGCCATTGCGACTTTCCATGTCTTTTCATGTAATAAAAACTATGAAAGTAGCACAAAATACTTTTATTACGTTTGTTAGACGTTCGTTGAACTGCTGTGTACTCTATAATATTAATACTAATAAGAAATGAAGCGACATAATGCCATGAAGAACATAGAAAACATTCACGAAATAAATAATATTTTTTTCGAGGTACACTTAACACACTTTACACTTAATAATAAAAATCTTATCGAATAGGTAGAGAATATTTTATTTGATTTAGTTATTCCACCAAGATTCCATTAAGATTTTTTATTAAAAGTGTTGACATATAAAACATTATGTTACGTGATACAAATTATGATAAAAGCTTCATTATAAGGCGCTATGATGTTATTGACTGCGCTCGATTTGAATGAACCATTTTTACCGCGTGACTATAGAATTAAGTTAATTCAGGTTGTAGTTCTTCTTTCGTTCTAATATTATTATATAAAATTCTCGTGTCACCGTGTTAGTGCCCTTACTCCTCCAAAACAGCTTGACGGACTTTGACAAAATTTTATATGTACCTATCTTCGGTCTAAGGAGAATAGGTTGTTATCTATTTTTCATATCATAACATTTGCCGGGTCAGCTGGCATTATGATGGGTATTAGTTGTGAAGAAAAATCCATATCAACGATTTAACATTTCACTTCATTCTTAACGATTTTCCAAAACGTAGGCCAAAATATCTCCAGCTGGAAATCCAACTACAATTTTATTATTAAGGAGCTACACAGACGCAATTGGAACTTGTAAGTCATTATTTTAAGTCGCAAACTCCAGAGACGTCTGACAGGTAAATTAATCGGCCCATCACAGTATTACTTCGGGGAGATAACGAATTCGTATCAAAGCTCACTTCAGGGGGTGCCCCCTCCCCCGCCCAGATGGAACATTAACCTTCATAAGGCAGCTGAGAACTGGCCTTTCGCAAAGCAAATATCCAGCAAGTATGAAGATCAATCGCTCGTAGCCTGGGCTGCCTGAGTGATCTTAAACGATCACAAAGGTTAAGCAACATACGGCGCGTTCAGTCCATGGATGGGTCACCGTCTATGACTAACGCTAGTGGCATTTTTCCGAGCGGTTCCGTGCTTCGCAAGGCACGTTAAGCAGTTGGTACTGGCTGCCGTCGATAGATGGCAGTCGTTAAGCCAAGTCAGAGGATTAGGGCAGCTTGAAAACTTCTGACAGTAAGACCAGCCACTAGTCTTACAAGCCTCCACCAACCCGGACTTAGCCCCCGTGGTGGAGTATGGCCTATACCTTCCTCAGGGAAGAGACCCGTGCCCCTCGGTGGGGACATAATGGGTTGATGATGATGTAGATCAATAATAAGGAAGGTAAGAGAAGATACATAAACTCATAAACGTGAGCCCAGTTCTAGTGATTGGTGCCTCTGCCTACCCCCTCGGGGCTAACGGGCGCGAGTTTTTATTTTCTTTTATTTTTATAACGATTAAGAAAGACAGCATTTCCAATAGACTATGTAGGTTCAACGAACGCCTTATCACTAATAGCAATTTCATCCAGCCGTGTATTGGAGAGTACCATCATCATCATCAACCCATTATGTCCCCACCGAGGGGCGAAAGTCTCTCCCCTGAGGACGGAAGGTATAGGCCATACTCCACCACGGGGGCCAAGTGCGGATTGGTGGAGTCCGGTGGATAAATATGAACAGAATATCTACTTAAACATAACAATGGTAATAGACAATAGCTAGTAAATCTGCTCAAAGTAGTTTTTAAATAAATAAATAACCTACGATGTTGTTTATATTTCAATATTTTTAATGTTTTATAATTAAGATGTATAATGCCCGGTCCCAATAACCTACCAACCAGCTACTACGAGTTACAATGGTAACCAGTGATAGGCCACTCAATAGAAAAAAACCGGAACATTTCAATATCGCAATATATTTCAATAACTGTCAGTTATCTGTAGATAGGTTATTGGCACCGGGTTTTAGTGTACTAGCTAATGGTTGTGTTAATTAAATAAATAAAATAAAATAAAAACACGATTTTCTTAAAACACTCCATAATCGCTGCATAAATAGTCCGTCGCGAAGTCTCTACCACGGACTATTTACACAGAGTTCACAAAGTGTTCTAGGGAGGTTTAGAAATAACACCGCTAGCCTTTTAAAACTGCAAGTAGGTCGGTGTCAGTATGTCAAAAGGCCCGGCCCGCAGCGCCGAGACAAGGGTGTGTTGGCTCTGTTAGAGCGAGCTTATCTTCGGGAAACGTCGGATGAGATGCCGTGACGTCAGCAGATAACACCACAAAGCGGGCTAGCGGCCGAGAGCGCGGCGCGCGATCGACCGGTGGGCGTGGCCCCACGCCCCGCCCCCCGGCAGACAGAGAGCGTCTAATCTCAGGTTTAACGGATAAACCTAACACCCCCGCATTGGAGGAGGTTTTAGCGAATGTCGACGCCTAGTGAACGCTATTGGCATCCCGGATTAGGATATGTGCACGCGGCTTTACATAGCGCGAGGTTTTCAGCCGCTCGCGCTTGTGTATAGTCGCGCTTATACTTTCCGCCAACGTTGGAATAACTAGACGATGGTGCTACGGGACAAAGGGAACGTTGGTTAGTTATAGAGAGAACGCAACAGTGTTTTTCAACGTTGAAAGGCGTTTAATTGCATGAACTTACTTTAGTGGTAGGTTAGTGTTTTACGATAGATTGGTAGACAGAAAGGATAATCTGTGAAAATAATACTTTGATCCTATCATGTACACTGTTGGTAAACCCTTTATAACCGACAACGTACAAATTATTAAACTACTTGTAGGTACCTTCCTATGTAAATTTTATTTAGAAATAGCTTCTCTGGATAGCTCATATAGGTACTAATATAAGTGCGAAAATCCCTTACCCGTTGTGAGAATCTCACAGTTCGTTTTTTGAAGTCGTGGCTAGGTGAAACAATATACCTACCTACCTTAGTACTAGTGAAAAGAAACAGGTTTTCACTAAGTTAACTCTTTAACTAATTTAAGTTAACTATTTGTTTTGAAAATGTAGATGTAAATGTCTAAGGATCTGTTAATTTTGCTGCGCGACTTTGGTGGGGTCATCGAGAAATTGATGTCTGCACTGTCAAGCATAAAGGGTTATTCACATTACAATATGCTGGAAACTTGCGGGTGCCAAATTTTCAATCTAAAATAATCCTTAAACTTATAATGTCAGAGTTCACTTGGTGAAGTTCGAACTTAAATGAAGGCCCATCGGCCGTTACGGGGTCGTGCTTATTTTGCTCTTGTATTGTAGAATCTAACTCCAGTATTTAAGGATTACTTTGGTTTGTATCATTGCGTTCTATCTTCGGCTCGTTGCAACGTGGATGATGCACGAGAACATTTACACATCACAAACACTGTCCTGGCCTATATCATCATCATCATCAACCCTATGTCACCATCGAGGGGCATGGGTCTCTTCCCTGAGGAATGCATAGGCCACACTTGACAAGCTTGTAGGTCTAGTGTCTCTAAATCCTGAACGATTCCAATCATGTAACTATCAAATTCCATACTAATTGCTATTGTGAACGTCAGGATTTCGTCACGTGGTGCGCATCCCTAAGTGGGATGCCCGTACGCTGACCAGCCCTTCTATTACTTAACTTTCCACTCTATCGGGCTAAGCATTTAGACAAGTCCAAAGTGTCAAAATATATGTATGTATTTGACAGTTCAAAGTGGGCTAAATGAGACAACTCCATACAGTGGAAGACTTACGTAATTGCACGACAGACCATGACAAAACATGAGGAAAATCATAACTGGCCATATTTGTATAAGTAATCAAAAGTAAGCGGTAAGCGAACTTACGACCCGGTATGGCATTTAAACGTGGTGCTGATAAACCAAAGCGGATAACTATCTTTTTAGCGTAACATGCAGCGTTTATACGTCGCACTGAGATACGGCTGACATGTCTCAAGGTGTTTTCGGTAATATTTTGAGGTAAATCTTTGGAAAGAATGAAATAGTTATATTTCTTGGAGATTGAATAAACAAACGTCTCGAGTACCTAAGGGGCCTGGCAAAGTGGCTTCCGCTTCCGGTTATGAAGTTGTGTGAAATCCATTTATGTCTCAATTGTTTTTTTTTAAATACGCAAAGGGTCCTAGTTTTTACTTAAGAACTTAGGTAGATTTTCGAACTTCGAATTAAAAATTCAAATCAATTAAGTACATTATTACTTTATAAACTAAATAAGAAAGGATTTTTAAGATGTGTTTAAACGGAATCCTAGAATAACAAGTATAGGATCTCCCCAACAAAGTCGCGGACACATCTTGTCTTTCTTCACAAACTCGTAAAAAAATAAATGATTCCCCAGTTATAATAATACCTCTTCAACCACTTTCTAAGTCGTAGTTAGCTCTACTTATTTAACATCACAACCATTCCTACTTCACTTAAGTGGGAGTCAATTCTCGAGTTAATCGAACTCGCCTCATTTCAGTCTGTCAAACTCGACGTAAACTTTCGATCGATTTCAGAAGCCGGTTTTCAAGAATCACACCCACGGCGTTAGTGATGATCGGCATCTCAGAAACAAGCTCTAATGAGCAACGCACACGGTACCTTTCCTAAGACAAAGATTATGTAAACTGGGCCTGAGAGCGTCGACGTGTTTCCCGAACCAAGTAAAGCTAGTATCCGTTTCACGCAGTACAAGTCAACCGTTGACTCTTATTCCTTACCTGGTAAGGTCGTTTCACGTGACGCAATCGACTGAACGCTTAACGTTGTAGAGTTTATTTAAAAGGCGTGAGCTGTCACTAAAATAGGACCCTCTAATAAGATAAAAGACTTCATTCAGGTGTTAATTGAAACAGTTATACCTAGACGCCAGTGACACTGGCCCCTGGAAGGAAGATGTGAGTCATTGCTTAAGTGTTTTTAAGAGAAAATAGGGTTATGTTTCTTGCTGCGTATATTCATCATCATCATCAGCAACCCATTATGTCCCCACCGAGGGGCACGGGTCTCTTCCCTGAGGAAGGTATAGGCCATACCATACTCCACCACGGGGGTCAAGTCCGGATTGGTGGAGGCTTGTAAGACTAGTGGCTGGTCTTACTGTCAGAAGTTTTCAATCCACCCTAAGGCCTCTGACTTGGCTTAACAACTGCCATTTACCGACGGCAGCCGGCACCAACTGCTTAACGTGCCTTGCGAAGCACGGAACCGCTCGGAAAAATGCCACTAGCGTTAGTCATAGAACGCTCACCTACCCATGCACTGAACGCGCCCTATGTTGCTTAACCTTCGTGATCGTTTACGATCACTCAGGCGCCTTGGCTAGCCCCGGCTACGAGCGGGGCTACTGCGCATATTATGTAACGAAAAATAAAAGTTGATTTTAATTGGCTACGTGCGGTCGTTTGGAATAAGATGACACGTGTAGGACTTGACAAGTCATCGATAAATGGTCTACCTAAGATTCGATGTGATTAATTTAGTGACTAGCAATTATTTTGGTTCGTAAAAGCTATCCGCAATCGTCATGCGCGCATTCAGTGACTAATGAATATTATGAACGGCAAAAGAGTTGGCAGAAACGTGAAAGTAATATAACTTGGTCTCGCCTAGTCCTCCGCTGTACACGCGTTAGGTTATGTAAAATGTATAGCAAAAAAAAATCAGCAGTTATTATATTTATTAATACCTTTATGCGCCAAAATGTGGGAAAATTTACAAAAGATGGACTTCATGCTTATTGTATTTTCTACTAATCAACACGCAGGGGTACACGAGAGGAAAAAATGGGATAAACGTAGGAGGAGAAGTTCAGCATTTATTGTCAGAAATGATTATCTAAAGTCACGGTGGATGTAGTGACGTAATTGTATGTGAAGGAATAGGCGTAAGACGGAAAACATGAAGAGTTCTGCAATGACAAGAGTCTCACTCTTAAATACTATATGATGATGACTCAAAGAACGTCACACCTTCTAAAATACCAACTTAAGGGGTGACTAGGAGCCAGCTGACTCATAACTGCGTTGTTGGTCTAGCGGTATCACGTCTGATTGCCATACGGAAATCGTAGGGATTCCCATTGGGGGCCGCCGTATATTTGTACAAATGGATTCAGTCTCGTAGTATTTCCATGTTTGTGATCCTTTGCTTTTCGCTGGTCAAATACCTACCTTCATCTGTTTATCTTCGCTTCTAATACGTTTTTGCAAAAAGTGAAATCACGTGCCTTAATAATCATCATCATCATTCAGCCACAAGAAGTCCACTGCTGGACGTAGGCCTCCTTGGATTTCCAAAAAGACCGGTTAGAGCGGCTTGCATTCAGCGTCTTTTCAGCGTCAGATCGTCTGTCCATCTTGTGGCTGGTCGTCCTACGCTGCGCTTGCTGATGTGTGGTCTCGTTTCCAGAACTTTTCGGCCCCATCGGCCGTCAGTTCTGCGTGCTATGTACCCCGCCCGCCCCGCCCGCCTTAATAATAGTAATCACAATTTGTAGAACCTACACATTGACAGCCAGGGCATTGCCCCTGGATGCTAGTGCTCTACCTACCTACGTAATACCTGCCTACCGCGAACTTGATTTCCGCTAAGTCACTTAAAAGGACAGTTTATGAAAAAAATTGCTTTAAGGCCCTAGTTTTCGGGGTCTTATGGTTCAAGGCTTTAGATGAGGTTATGAAGATTCTTTAGAGCTATTTTAGATTTTTCGATATACTTAGTATTAAGTATCACTTCCGGTTACTAGTAATCGGACAAAAATCTTCAATAGCTGTATAACTCCGACAATCTGCAGCACATGAACTTTCACTTTATTCAGTTACGATGTGGGCTACCGTGTGGAGTTGGAGAAAATGTAGAGTTTCTTTATCTCATAATCTACTTATATATTAAACAAAAATTTTGACGATCATAAAGTAAAAATATTATTTTTATTACGAGATATTAATACTTGATTTGATTTTGCAATTAAAATATAAAGGTGTAGCTGCTGTCTACAGCTGCATTCTGGTCGGCACAGCGTCTTCCACCGAATTCGGTTACCGGATAGTTCCTTCACAGCCTGTTATAGCTGTTACGGCTTGTAATGGACATCATCATCAACCCATCATGTCCCCACTGAGGGGCACGGATCTCTTCCCTGAGGAAGGTATAGGCCCTACTCCACCACGGGGGCCAAGTCCGGATTGGTGGAGGCTTGCAAGACTAGTGGCTGGTCTTACTGTCAGAAGTTTTCACGCCGCCCTAAGGCCTCTGACTTGGCTTAACGACTGCCATCTATCGACGGCAGTCGGCACCAACTGCTTAACGTGCCTTGCGAAGCACGGAACCGCTCAGAAAAATGCCACTAGCGTTAGTCATAGATGGTGACCCCTCCAAGTACTGAACGCGCCGTATATTGCTTAACCTTAGTGATCGTTTAAGATCACTCAGGCAGCTCAGGCTACGAGCGATTCTACGAGCGACATGAAGGTCTAAAAATAATTTTAATGGTTAAAAACGCCAGGGTGAAAATACTAACAGACGATGCGGTCACCGGTGACCTATATGGCGTTTAAGGGGTTAACATGACTAAACTAAAATCCGAAGAATTCTAAGTCACATCGCCCGTGCCTCGCCAATGAGAGCTGAGATACCTCCATGCGAATTCAAAGTCAATTGGTCAAATTATTTGTCGAGCATTATATACCACGTTACAGAAATCCTACATTAAGACTTGTGTTTCACAATAAGCTTACAGTGTTATAGTTATCTAATCCCTTTAAACGAGCAATTCTTGTATATATATGTATTTATATATAATCAGAATCTCGGAAACGGCTCCAACGATTTTCATGAAATTTCGTATACAGGGGTTTGGGGGTGATTAATTGATCCAACTAGGTTTCATTTTTATAAAACGTCATTTTAACCGTGTTTTAAGGCAGAGAAATAACTGCTACACTACAAGAAGGAAATTTTCGCAACCATCTGTAACCTTGTCATAGCTCAGGTGGGAAATAGGACGATACCGTAAACAGAAGACCCTGGTTCGAGACTTGATAATATTTTTTCTCTTTTTTTCAAGTTTTTTTTTTGTGTGAAAACCTACATACCGAGCAAAGCTCGGTCAACCAGGTACTACCTAAGTAAGACCTAAGTAAGACTGAAAGCTTATTGTGAACAAAAAAAAAAGATTCCTGTAAAGGTTCCGATTTTTATCCTCCTCAGTACTGACCTTGAAAATAACTATGGATTTCTGTGTACCTCAGGACTGAAGAGGATATAGATATTTTCGATACATTTGAGTAGTGATTATATTATTGCTCAAATTTGAAGTTAAAAGTAGAGATAAAGTTGGTAAAATAGTAAAGTTACAGAACAAGTAATTTATACCTCTATACAAATACTAGGGGTCTGCAAACGTTGTTTCGCCATATTTTTTTTTTTCACTTAGGGCTATGGAAAATATTGCACCCCCGGTGCTAGACTGTCACTTTTGCTAAAATTGCAAAAATGAGTTAGCTAAATATGTAATAACTATTCTAAGGCACCCCTTTACTTGGTGCGATAAAAGAAAGAAAGTTAAAAGTTGATGTTGTTGTAAAAGCTATTCATGTTGTTTAAATCTTGAAATATCATTAATATGTGAGCTATCAAATCTTGCAAACCTTCTCCTGAATAATTGCATTTTTTGCAAAAGTGACAGTCTAGCACCGGGGGTGCGATATGTAACAACCTATTTTCAAACCTACCGAACATACATACACATAAAATTTCATCAAAATTAGTTCAGCCGTTTTGGAAGAGTATGCGCACTATACGGTGACACGAGAATTTTATCGTGAGAATTTTTTATTAGAAGATATCTTTATTAATATGAATTTACACTACAAGGATTACAGAAGTAGTCAAACTAGGATGAACCTGCAATATGGTTATATCCACGCTCATAATTTATACTTCAAAACCCATATTTCATAATGTATATTCTCTACGCCTCAATGTTACTGAAACCTTAACGATATGAGTCTCAATTTTTTTTACTTAGCTTATTTATTCTGTCCCACTGCTGGGCAAAGGCCTGTATCTCAATTAATTAAAAAAAAGAACCACCTTCAAACACTGCAGCACTAAAAACAGAGAAATAATTGAAGCGAATATTTGAAGGTTATAATCGCTTAAATTATTTATTTGCTGTTAATGCTGTGGTGTTTTGAAGTCAGTTTTTTTATTTTACATTTTTATTCGTGATTGTCACTACGACTCCTCAAAATTGCATGTCCCGCAAGCAAATGCTTCTTCTTCTTAGTCGTACACTCTTGACAGAGTGGTCGTGATTATGGAGTAGGCCTCCCGCACAGGGCCGCTGCTCTTGCGATGTTTCTCCATTTAACACGGTCTGTGGCATTTCTGGAACATTCGGTTACCGGGCAGTTTGTCCCAGTTTTGATAAGATCAAGCCATCTAGTTGGAGATCGACCGCGTGAACGCTTGCCCTCAATTCGACCCTGAATCACCAAACGTTCCATTGAGTTTTCTTTACGGGTGACATGTCCGAAAAATGTTAGGATTCATAACTGCACAATCGACGAAAGTCTCTGTTTAATATGTAGTTCCTTTAAATTGGATACGTTGGTGCGGTGGGCTGTCCAGCTTATTCTCAAAAGACGTCGCCAGCACCACATTTCTAAGGCGTCGATTTTTCTACGCTCATTCAGCCTCAAGGTCCAAGTTTCAGCTCCATATAGGAAAATTGGAAAAACAAAGCAGTACATGAGACGGATTTTTGTATTTTTGGTGATTCTGCGGTCCCTCCAGTTTTTCGTGAGCTTTTCGACGGCTGATCTAGTGACTGCACAGCGTCTCTTTATTTCATCCTCACAACTTCCCTCATTTGAAATAGTGGAGCCAAGATAAATATAGGTGTTAGTTATTTGACAATTTGCAATATTTGTGATTTCTGGTCTATTGTTATTTTTACGATCAACTACCATAATTTTGATTTTATCTCGGTTGCTTGTGAGTCCAAACCTCAGACTAGTTGATTCTAGAAGTTGGAGAAAGTTTTTTACGTCTTCTTCAGTTGTTGCAAGAAGGGTGGTATCATCAGCGTATCTTAGGTTTGAGATCACCTGCCCTCCTATGGATATACCTTTGTCCCAGCTCTCTAGAACAATCCGAATGATGTATTCCGTATATATGTTGAACAAGAGTGGTGAAAGTATGCATCCCTGACGTACGCCTGCTTGCGCCTTAAAGCTCCCCAACTCAACTCCATCGACCTTCACACATGCTGAACCTTCTTTATACAGCGATTGGATGAGGTAAACGAGATGTAAACAAATGCATGATTCACAATAAAATACAATGAAGTCGCCCCAAATCTACCTTAAAAATTTGAAGATTTCCTTAAAGATTCTGCCTGTGGGCAGGCTGAGACTAACTTTAAATCTACCCTTTCTAAAAAAAAAGAGTTTTCTAAATCGGTCTACGAGTCGTCGAGTAGGTAATCGAGGATCATACATAAAAAATAAACAAGGACCCTGACAAATTGAGAACATCCTGCTTTTTTAAAGTCGGTTGAAAATAAAACCAACACCCCAAGCTTGGGCGAGTTTTCCAACACCTAAATCAGGAGAGAAAAGCTTGTTAGAAATTTAGAAAAATTAACTCATCCGAGGGAAGGTGGGCAATATTAGGCGCGGCGACACGTACAAAATTATGGCAAGCCGTGACATTTTTTCCCCACATCCCCTCTGGGACGGAGGCTGCTGTGATTTATTTAATGAATAAAAATGCTTCCTAGTCTACTGGGGCCATTTTACACGAACCTCGGATATGCCAATTAGCCACTTTGATAGCCTTTTAAATTGCACAATTAGGTAGTTATCGGGGCCTTAATTAAGTGTCGAAATTAACCGTTAGCGTGATTTGGTGTTATGTTACGGCTAGTTGTGATTCACGTCTTTCCAAGTGGGGTTTTCGTGATGAAAATTTCGATTTGAATTTACAACCTATTGGTAAATATTATTACGCGAATTACGAGTATAACTTCACTTTATTTCGCCTTATAAAGTTAATGCCCGTTTATTCACTGCTTAGGTACTGGCCATTGAATGATTGAAAATATGATTATATTATAATTATAAATCCATTAATAAAATACCTTTTATGCACACGGGGATTTTATTAGAAATATTGCACAAAAAACCACATTTCAACATAAGCGAATTCAATACTAGCTCCTGAAACACTAAAGTTATGTATTTGGCCTGCTTATCTGCCCACGAGGGCAAACCAAACCACGCGATCCCGTCGAAAAATTAACGCTACACAGGCCGCGGCGAATTACAAGTGTAAATAATCTAGGCGGCCGCCCAACCGCCATCGGGGGCCGTCCCCTGAAAGGAGCGCAAAAAACGACGAAGAGCTCGTTAAAAATACCGGCTTAAAAAGAAAAGCGCTGAAGGTGGAAGGCTCGGGCGGCGTCGGGTTGCCTCGGCCGCTCGTGGTGGGAGCCGGCACTGGGCGGGGCGACCGTCAGTGGCACGCCGGCCGCGCGCGAGACCGCACGTGCGTACTGCGCGTCTAGTGACACGGCATGTTGATCTAGACAACATGGACTTCCAGAGTGCGATGGAGACCTTCGCGGAAGCCTGGGCAGCCGCCAACGCGAACGCCGTCAAGTCGGAGATGCCGAGCGACCTGTCGCAGGTTAGTGGAGGCCCTTTTTCGTGGGGTCAGGGGGACGTGATTTGTTTACGTTTTAATTGGGCAGTGCGTAAACATACCCTCAGGTCGGAATGGCTCGATGGGTAAGCGGTCGCATCGGCTGATTTTTAATTGATGTTGTTTTGTGTAGCCACGTGACAAGTGGTTACCCGGTCGCTGCTAAAAATGTGTTAATATGTGTATTTTAACATGAAACATTAATTATTGCTTCCATGTAATGGTTGATATGATAAGTGTGTTTAAAAATTAATTTTAGTTACTTAATTTTTTTTTATTTATTTCAAATTATTAATTAAATATGTAGGAATTTATCATATACAAGGCCTTCAAAACTGAAATTTTACAAGAAATGTGATTTGGCCCTGAGAAAATTTGTGATAACATAATCCTCATGACCTCTAATAACATAAAGTTAAACTGAAACTAATACCTAAAACTACGTGCCAAGCACTTACCTACCATTTAATATTATAGGTACTTACATGGTACTTACGTGTTCTTACACGATTAATATCAATATTAAACCAAATCCTAAAGCAATAGTTTTTTTTTTAGATATTAACTGCAGGAAGCCACTATTATCGCGACAAATATGGAGGAGCTTGAATAAAAGCCACAAAATCGGCCACTGTGGAAGTTTGTTTTGAGAGTCCCTAAGGGGTGATAACAGGAACTGATGACGATGATGATGATAAACAAACAACAGCAGTCAAATTATTCCGGCACTGTAATAAAAAAATTGGTTGTCAAAAACTAATGTAGCATTATCTCTCATTATCTTAGCTGAAGGAAACGGCACGTTTTAGACACTTAAAATACAGCTTAGTATAAAAGGAGAAAGCATAAATGTTCCTGTAATTAGTACTGAAAAACCACCTCGAATATTAAACATATCAGTTGAGTCAGTTTCAGTATGATTTTTACTCAAATGTTACTTTTTTTATTAATGTACATTAATACATCGTGTGATTGAAACAATGCAAAACTGGAGACCGTCTGTGGATTGTGTCAATAATTAAATCACTTCCGATAAACAAAACTTCAAAATTTTACCCTTACGGTACAAAATTAATTTTAATTACTGTAGTTAGTACTGAAAAAACACCTTAAATATCAAACATTTCAGTTAAGTCAGCTTAATGTTTTTTATTCAAATCTTACTTTTTTTTATTTGACTAATACAACGTCTTATAGAAACAACGCAAAACCTGAAACCTGTTTCTGGATTGTATCTACTCGTATAATTAAAGCACTTCTGATAAACAAAACTTCAAAATTCTTAACACACCCTTACAAATTTGAATTTTAAGTCGTTTTTTTATTTTTGTTTATTAAAATTGTTCAGTTTCCTATGTAATGCTTAGTTAGCTGTTTGTGTGTCTCACTGCTGGCCAAAGGCGTCTTCTCTCTCTTGAGCTATGCTCCTCCCCGCCCCCCCGACAAAGGCGGAGGTGGCAGTATCGTCCCGCGATCTCCGCCTTGGCCAATCTGCGATATCCGTCGCATGGAACCCGTTCAGCGCAAATTTTCGCCCATCTGCCTGAACCCATACGACTGAGCTGGCCTGTTCATTTCCATTTCAACTTTGTGGTCACTGATTGCTCACTACACAAACGATTTTGTTTCTAGAGCGGAGCTTGTAAAGAAGTAGGTGTAATTAAAAATAGTTTTTTATATAAATTTTATGAGATCTAATAGCAATTTAAGTGCACCGAATTCGTCATGAGGTTAGGTCAGTTTTGAAACAGGATAAGTCAGTATGCGCTGTGGTCGGGAGATGAGAATTTAATTTATTTTTTTCTGCACTAATGATGATCTTGTGCGTTTGCAAGAAAAATGTGACGTCTTTACAAATTAGCGCTTTACTAGAAAATTGTAAATTGTCTTGGGGACTACGTAGAGAAGATAAAATACAATTACCTAGGTGTCTCTAGGATGGCCAACTAGTAAATAGTATCAGCAGGCGTTCCAAATACTATAAGGAAGGTTCTTCTGGAAGGAACGTTCTGCGAAGCTTAAGAAACTTTGGGTTAAGTTTGGTTTTCAAGATTTTCAAGAAAATCCTAACATGGTGATTGAATGACAAACATCTCCATATAAAAAGTTATCATAAAAACAAATCTATGCTTTCTGAAATGATTGTGTAATATAAATGGCGTGGTATTTGAATTACTACTTAGTGTAATATCCGGCGCTCAACTTGATCAAATGACATTGACTACGCCTTCAAGTATTGCGGGCCTTATTACGGGGGACGCAGGATGTGATTTAGTTTTTATATAAAAAAAACTTTGGTCTTTGCATATACGTTGAGTTGGATTTACACAGTATCCTGGGGCACCTTAACTCACACTAGATGGGTGAAGGGACCACTCGGACGCTTCATTGACCGCTACATTGTTTTTAGATAGAGTGGGCAAGTTCCATATATCTGCGAAAATTTAGTAGCAATACCTACAACATGCTAACTGTGAAGGATAACAGCGCGAGTGAGACCGCGGATTGGTTGGCTCCGCGAGTCCGCATGTATACATAGTAGGCAGATTAAGCTTCATCATCATCAACCCATTATGTCCCCACCGAGGGGCACGGGTCTCTACCCTGAGGAAGGTTTAGGCCATACTCCACCACGGGGGCCAAGTCCGGATTGGTGGAGGCTTGTAAGACTAGTGGCTGGTCTTACTGTCAGAAGTTTTGAAGTCGCCCTAAGGCCTCTGACTCGGCTTAACGACTTCCATCTATCGACGGCAGCCGGCACCAACTGCTTAACCTGCCTTGCGAAGCACGGAAGCGCTCGGAAAAATGCCATTAGCGTTAGTCTTAGAACGGTCACCCATCCATGCACTGAAAGCTTAGTCAGGATTATATAGATACCTACTAGAAATAAAGTGACTAATATGGGTAATTCAAAAGTAAAACTCCGCCTTCCAACGTTTTCATAGTTTCAATAAAAAATCATCATCAATTTATCAGGTCACCTCTGCCCATTGCTGGGTATAGGCATTTTCCCCATTACGTCATATACGTTATATTATATTCCCATCCACGTGCCCCAAAATAATAATATAATCATTATCATAATTTGCCTTTGCATCTACGCAATCAGACAATTTATGCAGCGTCCCACTCCAATACAATCCTAACAGCTTAGTCGGCCTAGCCCATAGTAAAGGTAGCGTATGAAACCAACCAAGCCGCTAGCGCTAGCACTAGCGGCTTAGTTGACCTACCTATGACTTGGTTTTTTTAAGTTGTGTTCATTTGTGAATTACAGTTATAGTAGCAATACTACTCGCTAACGGTGAAGAAAAAATACCCAAGCAAAATAATAATATACACACACATTATAATACAAAAATCAGTTTTCATTACAACGAGTCTCCGTGCAGCAACGCACCAGCGGTACCGATTAAACCGATAAAGGTATTTGAAAATATTGGCCATGTGTGAGCTAATCCATTATCTCGGATTATTGTTCCCGCGATAAAAAACCGTATTGGCTTACGTATGCGTGTACTTTACGACAGTTTGGTACGCTCTCCGTCATTCTAGCTACTATTTCGTGAGCGATAAGGGCTACCGGCGTTTTTACGATGTCACTGAGCGTACAATGCCGTTTTACTGATATCAAAATATGCGCTCGCTCAAATCACTGCGCATACATAAGCAATCGAATGATTTAAGTCTTCATTTTATCTTCAAAAAACAATTTTGTGTTTTAGAAGACAGTTCCTATTTTGATAAAGAAGGTTGTGCTTTCATAATCAAAAAACAGCGGCGGCTTTTTAGGCTTCAGAGGTAAATAAAAAAAAATGCATCAAAACTATATCCTATAAGCATCCTATGGGCAAGGGCTTTCTCTCAGGAAGAGATAATGGGCCCAATCACGACGCGTGCCCACAGCGACTGACGATTTAACCTATACGACCTCTGTGGCGCAGTGGTTAGCGCATCTGCCTACCATGCGAGAGGTCCCGGTCTCGAATCCCGGCTGTGGACAAAAAAAAAAGAAACTCAGGTCTTGGATATTCACATGTTTGTGACGTCGCTGTTTCTGGGTCCCGCGACACAGGGCATCCTAGTGTGGGGGCAGAAGCAGTGTATGTGCCTGTATGTAAATGTTAAATGTTATGTAGAATTTTTGGTAGGCAGATCGTCTCAACCATATCAATTGATCTTAATGGGTTAGAGGTATCAACGCAACTGATTACAGCGCTTGGGTATATTAAAACCTCAGATGCTAAAATTTCCTCATTAGTTCATCACATCACATTCTAGTAGAATAGCCAGGGACTATGACATGCCTTTTATCATCCAACATGTTTTATTCTTAAGCTACGCAATATGCAGATGTCTTAAATTTGATAATAAAATTGTAGAGATTGGACGCTTTGATTGTCTTAAGTTGTTGAGTTTTAAGATCGTTAATATCATTGGATAGTTACTCATGCCTAAACAGATTATCGTTAAGAAACGATTTGATCAGTGGTATTAACTTGAGTATTATAATATTTTTAGTTCGGTAGTTGCACTGGGTTTTCCACACCTTAGCTACGTAGTTAAGAGCTCATGACTACAACGAGCTGATCTATTTTTAGGCAGTAGCAGAAGATGAATCTTGCCTCTATAACACAAAGGGGAACCATTCTTTACAAATGTTCATTTGATTCAGGATTGTCGGATATACTTGTTGGACATTCATACCAAATTTGTATTAGATTTAAGTTGATTTGAGAAAAGATGGTCATAGTGGAGTTTTTTTCGCTGCATTTTTCTCCACTACACACGGCCCCAAGGCAGCGGCTAGCGTTATAAATAAGTGTACGTATATTGACATTCAACAGAATGTAAAACTATTGAAAGAAATTTCTGATTTCTGATAAAGTTTTGGTTCTGCTCTCGTTTAAGCTGTTCATTACGTGTCACAGCCCTACTTGTAGCTTAGTCAACACACTTTCCCGCCGCAGATTTATATGATTGCGAGCGCTGAGACCATAATTGTGAACGAACACCACAGACACTCAGGTTTCCTCACGACCTTTTCCTTCATAAGTAGTAAGTGATACTGCTACTACAAATTCCGCTCTACAACTTTCGAGTCCCTAATTTACAAGCTTTTGAAAATACAGTCTGTTAGCTTTTAGAATAATTTATACCTCGGCTACTTTTGGATAGAATTGGATATACACTGGCCTGCAAAAGTAAGTATCACACTTTTAAATATTTTTTTAAACTATGGGAGTTAGAGATTTAAATTAAAAAACGTTTTATAGCAAATTTTATCAGCTTTCTTTTAAACTATAGTAAGTTGTACATTAGGAACATTTTTAATAAGTCGTGCTGCAACTCCAGTTACTGGAGCGCCATTCTGTGTAACCTGTGCTTCCCGTAACATCGCTTAACTTGATTTCTCAGCAAGTCTATCTAACTTAGCGTAACAAGACTATCGACCAAGGAAAAATTTGAAACAAAAACAGAAACAAAAAAAAAAATATGGTAAAACGAATAAGGATTGTTTTTGTTGTTAAAGTTTTTTTCGGGCATATCTTACAAAAATGTTAATGAAGTTTTTATATGCAGTGTTAAACTCTTTTTCGAGTCCTTTTTATTTCAAAAGTATATCTTGTGTACTTAAAAAGTTATTGCAATTTTAAGAGTGTGATACTTAGTTTTGCAGGTCAGTGTATTTGTGTACAAGAAATATCGGACTAATATGACACTTAATTTCGAAATCGGAACTAATACAGAGCTATGCAGAGCAGGACGTAGTATTACACTCGTGTGCTTTCGGCGAAAACCGAAGCCTACTCTATAGGACGAGGTATATTCTAAAAGCTAACAGAATAGCGTTGTTTGTATTATCAGTTTGTCGTTTAAAATGTATGTATTTCGGTCCCTATGTTTTCCTTATAACTTTCCAGCGTGTCTCAATCTTACACCTCACAAAGGCTCCGACCGTTAGTCGGCTATTTTCGAAAGGTGTCCACAAAAAGACGAGCATAATACATCTACGCTGCGGAGAGTGCATGGCGTGGCGGCTTATAGGTAGAAAGTTTGCCCGTGCCGAGCGCACGTACTGTGGCAAAAACTCCCATCTGACAGGTTATAGCCAAATAATCCGTACAATTACACACGTAGACCTGTGAAATACTTATGCTCCGTGGTCCAATCATCCCGGTGCGTTAACAATAGTGTTGGTAACCCATCACTGTGCCACGTGCCTCGTTCGGCTAGTCTAGGAGCCGAGGAGGTGTTCGGACTTTAGAGTTGACTTATCGGTCTAATTTTAAGAAATGTAAATTGATTACATTATTTGGTTGACGCTGTGTGGGAGATATTTCCATCTCCGTCTGCTTATTAATTTTCCGTGCGTTTTGTGGTTTTTCACACCATTTAATTTACTTACGTTTTACTTTTTTTTTTAAGTATCGATTTATATTTGCAGACTGCCATATTTGTTACAACCTACTTAGTTGTTTATTTTTGTAATGTCCATTTTCCGAATTGGGTTAAAATTGAAATGAAATGAAAAATCTTAAAAAAATACGTGTATTGACTTCCAAACTAGGATTCCCTGTGCTATGGGTATTAGAACAGTGTATCAAATTTCAATTATATCGTCGTTCATATTGCAATTTGTTCTATGTCAAAAAAAAAAAAAATTCATTTAGAACAATTTGCCGTACGCAATTTACTGCTGAGTTGATCATGTGACATATTGCAAGTTACAAATGCCAGTTTTCTATTGGCAGATGACATTGAACCTTTTTTCGGTCGCGCTCAAAAAAAAATTTGAAGCACATTTTTGAAATAAAAAAATTTTTTTTTTTTACATTGAACAAATTGCAATATGAACGACGAATGTATCACACGATGCGAGTCATTTTCAGTTACGCCTCAAATAAATACCAGTGTGTAGCCGACTACAACATGATAAAGTCCACCTATCCGAAGGCACGCGCCATGCGCCGCTTCAAATTTCATAAACGACTTCCATCCAGCGGATAAAGCAACACACCGTTACCTTTCTCAAATCACGTCCACTATTGTAATATCCAATCGCCTAGAAATGAGATTGCGGCTAACAAGTTATTTACATTGACGTTTTAATATAGATCTGTAGAAAAAAAAACTATTTAGAAAAAGCTAATTACAATTTCGGTAATAGCTATCGGACGCCAAGGCATGCTGGGCGCTATTGTGTCCAGCGCTAAGCTAGAGATTAATTTCAGTCGGACAATAAGTTAAGTTAATATGTGTGATAAATAACTACTTATATTGCGACACTGTCAAACGAAACGCCTGTGATATCGAAAGCTCATTTGGCGAGAGCAGAACTGATGTGGAAATTAGGTTTGTGCGTTCTTTTTTCAAAATAAGATGCCAAGTGTAAGGTTAGCTTTTTCCCTGAGGGTTCCGCGCAGATTTCTTATCGCGCAGATCCTTTTTTTAATAAATACGAGTTTAGACGGGGTCGATCTTCAACAACTGTGGTCAATCTTTATGAAAAAAATTTAAAAAATATTGAGGATTCTAAACTTTTGCTTATGAGAACTTATTTAATTTGTTCGATGCTGAAGAAATGTTGTCAGGTTATGCATTATTCCAGCAACACATTGTATACAGAATGTTTGACTCATGTACCAATAATTGTTAATAATAGGTATATGATTACAAGTTTCTACATAGGCTGCTACTTATGTATGCGGAATCTGGGATTCCAATAATTTTAAACGCAATGTCTGACCTCCATGGTCAAATTCGTTCTTTTTTTAAATACTGGCCGCTAATATTTTTCTCTTATATACGTTAGTGTTTAGTTTTTGTTGGGTTTAAAATGTCATATCGCTGAAAAAATGGAACTCACTCGTTAAAATATTCGTGCTATGATTTATTACGATTTTCGACGTGGTTTAACTCAACAACAGTGCGTAGATCAATTAACTTCGACTTTTGGTGGTGAAGCTCCATCAAAAACGACTGTGTATCACTGGTTTAGTGAGTTTAATCGCGGGCGCAGTAAGCTCACGGACGAAGTTAAAGAAGGTCGCCCGAAATCGGTGGTTGTGCCACAAAATATTGTAGCTGTGCGAAAAGTAATAATGCAAGACCGCCATGTTACGTATCGCGAGATAGAGGCTATTCTGGGCATATATATGACGAGCATTCATAGGATATTACATGAACATTTGTCTGTAAAAAAAATTGGTTCGCGTTGGATCCCGCACAACTTAACTCGGGATCAAAAAGATGCTCGCGTCGAATGGTGCAAGAAAACCTTAAAAAAATTCAACGGAGGCGACTCAAAATCTGTTTATAATATCTACACAGGTGACGAATCCTGGATCTACGCGTTTCTCTGTTTCAAAATGAGCCGAACCCTACGAAAGTGGCTCGTGCAAAAAGCACTGTAAAGCAAATGGTGGCCTGCTTTTTTGGTATTAATGGCCATGTGGCTACAATACCACCGGAGAATCGCAGAACGGTTAATTCGGAGTGGTACACGACCATTTGTTTGCCGGAAGTATTTGAAGAAATACGCCAAAACAACCAGCGACGCAGAATCATACTTCACCATGACAATGCCAGCTGTCATACATCTCAGGAAACAAGTACATTTTTGGATGGTCAAAAAATAGGATTGATGGGTCATCCACCGTACAGCCCTGATTTGGCTCCCAATGATTTCTATTTATTCCCAAATGTAAAGAATAAATTACGTGGTCAACGATTTTCGACCCGTGAAGATGCCGTAGATGCGTTCAAACAGCACGTTTTGGAGATACCTCAATCAGAGTGGAAAAAGTGTTTTAAAAATTGGTTTCATCGAATGCAAAAGTGCATCGATCATAGCGGAGAATACTTTGAAAAACAATAAAAGCATATTTAGCCATATACATTTGTTAATTTTTTCTATTCCGCATACATAAGTAGCAGCCCTCGTACGTATTGGACGCATTTGTGAAAAAATCAAGTATTTAGGTTAAATTCCATTTTTTACCTATTGCAAACTGTGCACAAAAAAAATTATACTCGCGGAAATTAAACATAAACCCATTTCCTGTAACATGCGAACTCCAGAAAATGATTAATTTACGCTGGTATCACTGGGCGCGTCGGATAAGTAGGAGATTGACGGGGTCTGTGACCGGAGGGGGCGGGGGTCCCGCGCGGGGAAAGGGCCTGTGAGCTGGCCACATTGCTCCTCGGATGCCAAAAACTAACCATAAATTACTGGCCAGTGCAGTGGCTGGACACCACGCGCCGCTTTTTGCGGGAACGGGTCGCCGTACGCGTAACACGCACTCGAGACAAGTTTTTTCTAAAGCTGTTGCGTAGTAGTGTGGAGAGAAATTGAAATATTTCACTGTTTTGTAATTTTGTTTCAGTGAATTATTATCGATTTGGTATGCTGATGGTTATCGTATTTGAATAAATAACGTAATATCAGCGACTGGTGACGTAAAGGCTTTACCATAGTGATACCAACTAAAAGAAACCTTAATTATTAAGGAAGGAGACTACTACCTGCGACCGTGAGGCTGACGGGCATACTCAAAAGTCAAATTTCGTCAAACGTCAAACACTTTACACGAAATCGGGCTGAGCCTTCGCCGGGGTCGTAAGGGTATTACCATCGGGGTTACACATTTAACCTGAAGAATTTTTGGTAAGCCAATCAGCTCAACATAACAATAGTTTTAAATTGTTCTCTTCAAAGTAATAACGGAACTGGTCACATACTAATTTCTGTTGTTTAATTTTAAAGTACACTCATCAACTATTTTACTATTTTATGTGTTTAAAACCTGCACCAGCTCAGCTCAGTAACCAAGCGTTGCAAACTTGCAACTACGATTATGCACAGTAATGAATGATCATGATACTTTTTATGAAAAATCGCAACATTCGGAAGTTACAAAAAGAGGTTGTAATTCAAAATGTCGATGTCGTACCCACTTTTTACAGCTTTGGCTTTAAAACAGAGATACAGTAAAACAGATTACACCATGTAGGTATTACGAGATTAATTGTCAAATTCGGAGGTGGTAGGGAAATAACTGAACTGGTATCCTGAAGAAAACTGTTTTTTGCTGGAAAAGTTCTAAAACTGTGTGTGTCTAGAAACACTGATAGAGTATTTTGACCGTACCTTCGTTATATCACTTCGTGTAGAGAATCGAGAGCGTGCTAGGCGTGCTGGAGAAAACAAACATGATTTTTGATAACAAGCACTGTTGCGTGCCGCGGCTATGATATATTGGAGGGACACCTGTTTCGGAATGCTTTAATCACCCGCAAATTGGAAGCAGATATTGAGGAGTTGTTGTACCTATAAGTAGTTTTATTTGGATGCGCAAGAACTTCCATTGAACAAGTAAAGATAGTCTCTGTATTTGCCTTAGTAGTGTTGGCACGTGTGAGTAAGCGAGGAAGTGAGTGAGTGAGTTAGTGAGTGAACGAGTGAGTGAGTGTGTGTTTGTGTGTGTGTGTGTTTGGGTGTGCACGTTTTAATAGATTTGCGACTACGTTTGTGGTCGTCCCGCAGGAAATAAAATGAGGATTTGATAGCCGATGCCCAGTCCAGATAAACAGTTATTATTTTATTTATAAAAATTAAATATAACAGATAACGTTACCGTTAACAGAAAAATAAAGACGAGTCAGACCACTTTTTAAAATATTCACCGTGAGTACTTAACGTATCATTCGGAATAGGTAGTGCAATTTTATGGGTAGGTACTTGTTTTTTAAATCTGTCAGAATCATAGCAAGTATTATATTGTTTTTTAACTCTATAATAATAAAGGCCATTTTTACATATTTTTAATGAAGAGCTTTCCATTATAATAAAGCCATTTTCATAATATGGTTTAACTAACTAACTAAACAGGTCCTGATTGTTAAAAAAATATTCCTACGCCCTTGATGCGGGTGAGATCAGTGCATTGTAGAAATTTAACATAAACTTTGTTTCAATAAGTAGTTGTAACTGTCTTAATATAATTTGTCAAAACTTGTTATTCTTCGTATGCAAATATCTTAGTTATTCTTATTACTTGTCAATTGGTCAAAATAAAAAAATACTATTATTATAGCACTATTGCTCCCTGCATTTTTTTTTGTGCAGTATTGATCTTTAAATAACACTTGCCGCAACTTTCTTTAGCTGCTATTGTTGTTATTGACGTTTATTTGTAAGCATAATTAGTAAAGTAAAGTACCTACCTAAATATGGAAAGCTTAGCTTTTTTTTCTTTACAATCTAAGTTGCACTGCCTATTCCGTTGACTGCATATTATAATATACAGCGACCGCTCGCATTTCTCCAAGGGACGCGCACTCTAGCGATTACTGTTCGCTTTTTTGTAATTTTTTTACCCCCCCTCCTCATTATGCAGATTCCGTCGAAAAAGGAATAAATTTAATAACACGTCGTGCGTCCGCGTTATCGAACGCACTTGCTGCTGATAATCTGCGCGCGCGCCTCGCACGCTGCAATTATTGTACACTCGGCGGGCAGTAGTTGTACTAGCCTTTAATCCATGCGCCATAAGAGCTGAACGGGTATCAGGTACCGTGCTGGAACAATAAAATGTACAGTTCAGCTTTGAAGACAAATAAAAAGTGTCTAACTTCTGGAATTATAAAGGAATAGGAGTGAAATCGCTAATACTCGTAATTACTCTACTGGTATAGTATTACAACATTAGTTCTATACGTACACATACATACATAAGCTCACGCCTGTATCCCAGAGGAGTAGGCAGAGACCAGGGACTGCCACCTGTCAGTTCCATATTGCACTTCCTTAAATACGGCCTCTGTGGCGCTGCGGTAACTGCATCTGCCTACCATGCGAGAGGTCTCGGTATCGAATCACGGCTGGGGGCAATAAAAAAAAAAGAAACCCAGGTCTTGGATGTTTACATGTTTGTGACGTCGCTGTTTCTGGTGCCCACGACACAAGGTGTCCTAGTTCGGGGCCAGAAGCAATGTATGTGCTTGTATGTAAAAAAAATGTTATATTTTGGTTCGAGTTAGAATTTCTGTTCTACGAGTCTTGAAGGTGTCCAAAGATTCCTTTTTTTATAACTCTGACTTTGCAAAATATTGTGCAAATACGAAAAATTAATCGGTTAGTAATTCATGACGGATACAGCTTAGTTACACCCAGTGATCAAAACGTCGTGACTATGAAAAATCGTAGCAATGTTGGTATTATGTCAATTGAAACCGCTGTAAACCAGATGAAACCAGATCAACAACTCCCCAGCGTGAATTTCATAAGATCCGGAATACTACAGCATTCAAAACAGGGAGGATTCCAATCCCTACTAAGTAAACTGGCACTCAAACCCGGTACATTAGTAGAGTCGCCAGATTCTAGAGGTGAGGCGTGTTGAACGGAACAGTTACTTTATCTATATATATAAAAGGAGAAGCTGACTGACTGACTTAGAATCAACGCAGAGCCCAAACTACTGAACCTAGGGGGTTGAAATTTGGCATGGGAGTTCCTTAGGGAGCCTAGGGGAGCACTAAGAAAGGATTTTTTGAAACTCACCCTCTAAAGGGGTAAACGGCGGTGTTAAAGTTTGTATGGAGGTATAAAAAAATGACAGATTTTCTTGAAACTTGAAATAAATACTCTTCAACACAATTGATTGAACACGTGTTTCACGGTTTTTCTAAATTTAACCCTTAACGGGAGTGAACGGGGTTGCAACATTTTGAACTAAAGTCCACGCGGACGGAGTCGCGGGCGAAAGCTAGTTTTTGTATAAAATAACAACAGGACATATTGATCAGCGTGCACGATACCTGTTATCAAAATACTTACCATTACACAATAATGTTATTTAAGTTATTATAATTTTTTTGTGCAGTAAAGTGTAACAACAACAACAATGGACTTATCCCCGGTGTTATTTTTCTACTGTTAACAGATGTCAGTATTTTTTAATAAATTAGACAGTTATTAACAAAAGAAAGTGAAAGTGAAAAACATTTATTTCTATTTTAGCACTATAACACAAAATGACCATAACACAAAGATAAAACAATATTTAGAGACAAACGAAAACACAAAAATAATAAATACGAGTTCCAATAGATTCAATAGATTCCAATGGATTAACAGATTGTCAATGCACGAGAAACGGGGCAATTCTGTATTATACCAATCGTTTTTCACTGTTACCCGAATTAGAGTAAAATGATAGTAATTTAATTGTCATTCCAATTCTCTTCTTATTAAAGTTCATCCAAGAATATACACATAAACTTAATTTTTATTGGGATGTTATATCCTCGTGAGGCCCGACCTTGAAAAGAACAATTTATTTTGTGATCACCTGAGGACGTTGGGCCTCACGAGGATATTATACTGTGGCGATAAAAAAAATAAAAAATAAAAAAAATATTTTAACGTAAAGAATTTACATTCTGCTTGTTAAATGTCAATGTACATATAGTTATGTATAATGTTAGCCGCTGCCTTGGGGCCGTCTGTAGTGGAGAAAAAGGCAGCGAAAAAAAACTCCACTCTGACCATCTTTTCTCAAATCACCTTAAAGCTAATACAAATCAAACTTACAAAATAATATCTTGGATGTGTTGAACACCAGACACATTTATCCTCTGATTAAATTTAATATTAAACTACTATTTAATGCCATACGTCCTTGTCTTCTAAATAATCGTTGATTTTATAATAAGCTTTTTTGCAAAGAGTGTGCTTAACACAATTCTTAAATCGCGTTGGAGGTAACTCTAATATATCTTGGGGTATCTTGTTGTAGAACCTTATACAGTGCCCCATAAAGGTGTTAACAAAAATAACGTACTGTTATTTTTACACATAAACAGAAGGAGTATTTTCCGATAACGAGTACGGTTTTCACTAGTCTCACCATTTGCCTAGTATAACACCCATCTCTAAGAGATCCACTAGCGAGAGAGGGAATGCATGTAGGCAGCTAGTTTTGCGGGCGACCTAATAAGGATAATCCGCACACCTGAGTACGAACAATTAATAATGTAACATGATCTGTGAACTTGCGAGATTATGTACTGCAGTACAGACTTCCGTATATGGGAACAGGTCCCATATTGAGTTAAACAAATCTCTGAATTTCAATGATTAATTGAACAGAACAGAATATAAAAAGCTTTATTCCAAAGACAGAACTAAATACAACACTATACGGTTTTACAA
The DNA here is from genome assembly GCA_947310845.1 of Yponomeuta plumbellus. Taxonomy (NCBI): domain Eukaryota; kingdom Metazoa; phylum Arthropoda; class Insecta; order Lepidoptera; family Yponomeutidae; genus Yponomeuta; species Yponomeuta plumbellus. Next base: position 18,285,836 of record OX371193.1, on the reverse strand, counting down.
TTTGGTTGCTCTTTGTTCTTAGCCAAAAAATTTTAGCCATTCCAGATAATCAGAGACATGCTTACCAACATTTTTTAAACTCGACTAATTATTTTGTTAACTAAAACATCATCTACCTTAATTGGTTAATTAATGGCTTGACCATGTAGTTTCTGAATGTAGTCTATTAGGCTGAGTGCTTATGCAGTCAAGCTCAATTTGTAACATGGTTGTATAGGTCAGTTAAGGAAAGCTGGCACGTTCAACACATTTACACGTTGCGCTTGTGTAGTGTCTGTGAATAGCGCGCGGCGTGACGTGCACTGCATGCGCATCATGAAAAGTCTGCTCGTCTCTCTTGCGCGCGGTCTAGCTTATGAGTGTGAAGGGGACAGTTATAGTTTTACTTTTACTACTGTTTATATATACAGCGTGATCTTTTTGGTATTCAACCGTATGTGCGTTTCAATGAGGGATTTTTCAGACAGCTAAGAAAAGTAGTTTCAAATGAGCCGCTTTCAGAAGAACTAAAAAAAAAAACGAATGGCTGTCAAAGGAATGCAATTTTCGACCTCAGTCCAATAGCCATGTGTGATACATCATCGAATAAGTCTCAGCGAGCTGAATAAAAGTTACTAGAGTCTGACAAGCGAGTCCTGGGACGCGATTTATTTCGGATTCTTCATATGGCCACACTCTGACTGTCAAACTTAGGTATTTCAGCTGCAAGTAGTACAGCCCAAACAGTTTGATACTCGCTCTAGATTTAAACAAGAAAAAACCTTTTGTTTCTATTCAACAAAATTTTACCTATGTTTTAGTATATACATACGAGTAATAATGTTTTAAAACAAACATGAGTTGTAAGGTCTGTCGGATGACGAAAATTTTAAACGTCAGATCGAAGACTTAGTCAAAGAACTCAAAGATGTTGGAGAAAAAAGATATGAATCAGATTTTGATTATGGTTCAGCATTAATAAATGTTATAAGTTTATGTGGTACATCTTTATTATCCCTGTTTTTGGTGGAGTGGAAATGTTGGTTTTGATGTAGTTAATGTTTTCGTTTTGCTTATATTTATTTATGTTTGGACAAAATTCATTGGAGGCTCCAAACTAATTAAACAAATAATCAAGTTAAGCAAAAGTATCAAGATGGTTTATGGCATATAGATGCAGGGTTATCAACTAAAAGATTTTTAAATTTCCCGCCAAAGGCTTGTGCCGGGACTCACTTGTCACACTCTATGACGTCAACAGCCAAATGTTTGTCCTTTCGGAGTTATATTGTATTGAAAAAATACTAACATTTTCAATTTAAAAAAAAATAACATGTATACATCACACATGGCTATTGGGCTGGAGGTCCAAAACTGCATTCCTTTGACAGCCATTCGTTTTTTTTTCTTCTGAAAACGGCTCATTAGTCAGTAGATGGCATTTTTATGGGACCTAATAAACTCGGCAAAACGTGGGCCCAGTTCCAGTGACTGGTGCCTCTGCCTACCCCTTCGGGCATATCGGGCGTGAGTTTATTAATTTATTTTTAATTTTATGGCATTTTTAAGAGAGGGTTTTTGTTTTTCTAATGGGATTTGCCAGTTTATTCTGTGGTCTTTCCTCTTTTCTTTTGGCTCTTGCATTTGATTGTGATTGGACTTCAAACAACTGCTACTGGTGCTAAAATCATGGAAAAAACGTTGAAGAAAAAGAAGAAGAATAGGAGAACAGAACATTCGCGTAACCACAATAGAAAGCGAATGATGTGGCTCAGTTGATCACAGATTCCTTCCAGTTGATGAAATTACAGAACAGTAATAAAGTTTTTATCTGTGGCAAGCAATTAGAAAAAAAGGTAGAGTAATGAGCGTTTTCCCTTTCTTTTTTTTTTCTTAGTTCCTTGAGATACACTAGACGGCGCCATTCAATTCTTCATACGAATTTGTGATTCATTGCAATCAATGTCAAAGTCAGTCCACAGATCACTACACAAGAGAAGGAACCAGGGTTGCTATTCGGACGAGGTTTCTCGTAATAAAAATAAAAATTCAAACCCACAATCACACCGGGACAGCTCTTAAATCTTTACCAAGCACAAGTCCGCTCGTGTATGGAATACTGCTGTCACCTCTGGGACGGCTCGGCCAAATATCAGTTAGCTGCTTTGGACTCCGTAGAGCGTCGAGCGCGCAAGCTAATTGGTGATGCTCCCTTGGTTGAGGCCAAACTGCAAAGCCTCGAACACCGACGGAAGGTGGCCTGTTTGGTGGTATTCTACAGGATACATTTTGGAGAGTGCGCACGGGAGTTACACGATCTTATCCCGCCATCTCCTTTCCATCACCGGACATCCAGGAGAGGGGAGCGACTTCATCCTTATGTTGTGCAGACACCTTTTGTGCGCACGAAGCGTTTCGCCTCGTCGTTTCTAATGCGCACCGCTAAGGAATGGAATTCGCTCCCTTCCTCTGTTTTTCCGGAAAGGTACAATTTGGGTGCCTTTAAGGCTAGAGTGAATAGGCTCTTACTGAACCAACGAGGAACATCGTCGGCTCCATCTTCACTTACCATCAGGTGAGATCGGGGTCAATCGTTGGTCAGTTTTTAATTAAAAAAAAAAAAAATCCACAGCAAAGTCTCCGAAATATCCAAAATCGCACTTATCACCAAACGACCACAGCATTTTTGTTTTTCCTTAATCACTAATTCCACAGAACCATAGTATTATTTTTTGCTTTGACGTTTATTGTTACGGTACGGCAGCGCCACCTAGGGATTCTTTTAGAACTAAATTTGACATAAGGAAAAACGCTCATTCATCCAGTAACTGAATACTGAGCGTCCGTTACCCTTTGTTACATAATTAAATTATAATTAAATTGTTGAAGATTTCTGGGATAATTATTTTCTGTTATTTTCTGTGTTAATTATTTCTGGTTTGGTAAAGATTTTCTTAGGTGAAATTATTTTTGTTCATGTGAAAATTTATTGAAATTTAAAACTATTTTGTGACCATTGATTCCACCTTGTTTTTAATACTTTTCGCTCGAATTTGCTAATAATACATATATTATAACAAGTAACCCATATATTTGTATTTATTTATCTACAACGCACCTATCTTACTAAAACCTAACTCTAATCTACACTTAAACTAGAGTCGCATTTTGAATCAAAATCATATATTTTTAAACATCCTGTATAGTGAAATTGCATAAGTGTGAGTACTGTGAACGTGCCAGCTTTAGATAACAGACCTATAAAGATTTGCTGTGTTTACTTCCGCTGACCACGGTATTGGTACGTAGAAGGTGATTCGGGGGTGTGAGAGAAGTGCGGGGAGGTGAAGGATCAGGTTGAAAAGAGCCAAAAACTGGCCCCGGCTTCTTAGCCTTGAATGGCTTAGCCTGGACGAGCAAATAGCTGACGAGGCCTGGGGCAGCCGCGTCCTGCATACAGAGCATGCGAGCAAAGCGCACTGGGAAGCCATGGAGACGACTTTGCGCTACAATCAAGCGTACTAAAGTGTAAATCAAAGCTTGAGACAGATACAGGATATAGGGGTTGGCGGTGTGGACTTTCTTTGTTCGTTTCTTCTCCATGTAATCTATTAATTGTGGAACTAACAACTTTGACGTTCATAAAGTAAATATTCTATTTGTACTATGAATAAAATATTTGAGTTTGAGTTTGCGGGGCGTATTTTTGGAACTTCTGTAGTATCGGTGAGATTTGGATGTGGTGCTTCGAGGCCAGGTTTTAGGAATAAATTAGAAATGATTAAGTTACTTGACCTACAAAGCTTACCTAGACTTCTAAATATTAATTTTACGAAACATGTTTGCACATGTTTTTAACCTCATGTGGCCCAATGTCAAATAAAATGTACAAAAACATATTGTTTATTTGTGTTGTATGCAAATCTCTTAATTAACCTCTTGCGGCCCGACCTTGAAAATAACAATATATTTACAATATAAACAGGGATATATTTTATACAATATAATAGGGAATGGATGAAAATATCAGAAGTGCTTGATATTTTTTTTGGTGATAGGAATAACCTTCCTTAGCGCGAGAAAAAAGTTTCAATTTTTTTGGCTTCGTAGTTAATTTTTAAATATACTTAATATTTTTCCATTCGTAGTTCTGGGCTTAGTACGGCATATCAGACATATTCCTTAGTCCGCTACGTCTGAAAAAAACAATCTGGTGACAATGACAGCTTTTCAAGGTGGATTTTTTTTATAAGTATGAAAAAAAAAAACTGGTGACAATGACAGCTTTTCAAGGTGGATTTTTTTTTATGCGTAGCGGACTAAGGAATATGTCTGATATGCCGTACTAAGCCCAGAACTACGAATGGAAAAATATTAAGTATATTTAAAAATTAACTACGGGGCCAAAAAAATTGAAACTTTTTTCCCGCGTTAAGGAAGGTTATTCCTATCACCAAAAAAAATATCAAGCACTTCTGATATTTTCATCCATTCCCTATTGTCAGGAACGCATCTGTATGCTGCAATTTTAATTAAATTTTGATCAACTGTCTAAACTATTGAGCGCAAAGTTTAAATTGTTGTTAGGCACAAAATCGGTGTTCCTGAAAATTTGCTTGTCTTCATGGCGTTTATCTGCAGCCACTGAATTCAATTGCCGACTCCACACCATTCGTTGTCATACTCAGTAATGGAGTATTTCGTATTTGTTTCATTTTTATTTTTTGCGTGTTCGATTACTCGAACGCGATCTACTTAAGGTTCCCGGCGAAATTCGGGAGCGTCTCAGACGTCCAGCCTCCGAGGTTATTAATTATTGATTGACGATCGGTTCGCGTAAATATTGTATGGCCCTTTAAGATTATAGGGAGCGTACTCCATTATGTCGTAACTGCACACAGTGCACGGGAGTGGTAATTTTTGGCAGTGCAAGGTACGGGCTCGGATTAAGGCAAGCCTTTTTAGTCACGTTCTGAATATCGTGAGGTTTTTGCACTGAAAATTGCTTGATTTTAACGAGCTGAGAATCTGGCTTTCTTTTGAAGTTTGCACGCATTTATTGCATACTTACTTGTTCGCTCCTACCTTTGTCATGATAAATACATTTACAGTCACCTTATGCCTTTCCAAGAGAAAACATTTATCAAGCGGCGAAAAATATTTTATTGGGATCCAAACGAGTGATTGTGTTGCCTGGAAGATAGTATTATTTTAACTGTGGTTGACGTCAAAATCGTTATTATAGAGGGTTTTCCACAAAGTATTAACAAAAAATGGGTCTATTTTTAGTATAACAACTCTGACTTGAGGCTAATAAAAATTGTGGTCGATTAACTTGTTTGCATTTTAAGTCGCGTTCGACCAGAAGTGGCCGATAACAATCTCGCTTTACACGCAATTTTAATAAAGGGACAATAGTTTTGGTTAATTACTCTACATTATTTTCGTCGGCCGCGTCAGCTGCCGTCTGAAGTGTGGAGGACAAAACGAAACGCTTCTCAAAACCCCACCTTTTTAATCCACGCTTAGCGAATGCAGGGTGGTTGCGAAAAATGTGGAACTTTCAAAAATTTTGCTTTTGTCACGTGTTTGGGAAATACTCAACCGATCTGAAGTAGCATGTAAAATAACATGTCATGATGATTTTAAAGTCATGGTAATCTTTTGGGGCTGACCTAAAATTATATAAACCTTATGTTTATCCAATATAAGTGAATGCTTAAAAAACCTAGCCACACTAAAATTGACTTATAGAATAATTCTTTAAGTCAATTTTAGTGTGACGAAGTTTTTAACAATAAATCCAAACTAACCCTCAACCATCATTCAAGTCCTATCACTAAATTAATGTTATTATGTACTTTCCTTAGAAATGTTAAAATAGGATAATTACTTGCTTCAATTGTCTATCTGCCTGTTAGTCACCAGGTTTTATCTCATAAAACGTGATGGTAAACAGTTGTAATTTTCACAGATGATGTATTTTTGTTATGAATACAGAATACATCAGATAAAATCAGAATAAATTAAATGTTTAACTGAGGTTTCATTCAGCAAACGTGATTTACTTGTCATTTTTGCTCTATTCTAATAACAGCAACAGGTAGATCCTTAAAGTATTCATAGAATATTTAGTTGTGTATTTAAATAAAAAGACATTAAAATTAAATAAATATTTAAGGAAATATTTAACATAAAGAAATCTTCGTGTGTAAGTCTGACTTGCACTTTGCTTTTTTAAGATTAGCTTAACATTTCCGAGGTAGAGGTTGAGCTGTATTTACATAATATATAATAATAAAAAGATACATAAGTAAACATTACGGTTCACCATATTTTTAAGAACTTTCAAACTTTATTTCATCAAAATAAATTTAATAAGGGTTGCAGAAAAAGATAATATCCTCTGTTAGACTTGAAGGACCGTTCATCAGTGTGACCTTAATTAAGACCGAGTCCGTGGTCCACGCTTAACACGGTCACCCTCCATCGAGCACCCGGCATTGTGTCCTAAAACAAAGCGCTCCACTGCTGCACTCCAGTGAAATTTTTGAGTGTGAGTTTAGTTTCTGAATTGGACTTAATCGTGGGATAAACAATGGGGCGAGAGCGCACTGGTGCGCGGCGACACGCCTCGTACATGTGTCCTGATGGGGTTTGCTTGTGTAGTTCACGAGTTGACGGGCTAAAGTCAATGCAGTTATGGATCAAAAAATATATTTTTGTTTCATGTTACTTCTATGTCAGAAGTGTCAGAAGCTTGTGTCACACGGTCAAGACTGAGGGAAGAAGAGGTCTGCTCTTGAAGATTTTCATGAGTGATTTGAGCTCGTGAAAATTAATTAGAGGCTTCTTCTCACTCTCGTAAGACAAAATACGAGTAGCTGATTAGAATCCGTTATATGAAAAGATGATGTATCGGATCTGATGATGACTATTCTGATCAAGTGGTTCGGATTTGCTTATGTAGCCTTATATCGTTGCGATGCATGTAACCTGGCAATGGAATAAAACGACTTGTCTTAAATCGCCTAGACTCCTAGAGGTTCTATTCGATAGACTTACGTAAGCTGCACGTGATGATAATGATGATTTCCTATTATCCCTTATCAGGAACCATGGGGCTTGTGAAAGTAATCTCCATTTCTCGCGGTCTTTTGTGGCAACTTCTAGCCTAGTTGGACGTAGTAAAGAAATATTTTTTAGAATGGCTTAGATCAGATTGCGTAAGTACGTAAGATAAAATGTTTTTTTTCTCAGTCTTCCGAACTTGCTAATATTGCGTTGATTTGTAATTAGATTATGTTATTTTAATTGTGTTTGTTTTAATGGTGTTGTTAGTTTTTTTCATAATAAAAAAATGACATAGAATACCAGTACGTAGTTTACCTTTAATAAATAAATAAATAAATAAATAGTAAATAACTCAAGTAAGTGTATCCGGAATAAAGATAACATGTGTTGTTCTTACGACAGTTTTAGTTCAAAAATATAGAGTATCAGTTTAAATTTCTCAGTCAATTGTTAACGAATTTATTCTCCTTCAAACAGTGCCGGAATGACCGTCTAACAGATGTAGTGGAAACTTATTTGCAGTTTGGAACGCATTGACCTATCTTTTTGGACAACGTTTGTTGTCCATACTTAGTTTGTAATCCAACCCACCCCACCAGACAATATCCATCCATTACATAAATAGACCTTCGACAATAAATCCATACCATCGCCCTCGAACATCTTCAAGGTCGATTCAACAATAACTCCAGGTCTTGGTTGTTTACATATTTGTGACGTCGCTGTTTCTGGTTCCCACGACACTGGGTATCCTAGTGTGGGGCCAGAAGCAATGTATGTGCTTGTGTGTAAATGTTTATGTTTAAACTTATGCAATGCCACTACTATTTCTCTCGTCTACTTTGCGACTGTTTTGCTTAAAGCCATTTTACACTTTAAATGTGAACTTCAAAGTAGACTTATGATCATCAAAACTGCTAATTCAATCGCAACGACAATAAATAAATTATCTACTTAGCTACATTATATTTCCTTTACTCGTAAATTTAATTGCGAAGCTATTAATCTACAGCACACAGGGCATAGTGGAGCATAACAATTATCTCGCATTCCTGAGTCAAAGGTTGTTACAATTGCTTACGCAATATGCATCAATATGTTATTAACAAGTTGTTCAACCCTTCCCACCTGGAAGATTATCGGACGCTAACGCCATTCAATAAATACCCACAGAAGGTCATCTACCTCCTCTTTTGTATCGAATGGTAGATGTCAATACTATACTTGAGCCATTACAAACATATTTTTTTTAACATTTAACATTTTCATACAGGCACATACATAGCTTCTGGCCCCACACTAGGATACCCTGTGTCGTGGGGACCAGAAACAGCGACGTCACCAACATGTAAACATCCAAGACCTGGGTTTCTTCATTTTTCATCCCCAGCCGGGATTCGAACCCGGGACCTCTCGCATGGTAGTCAGATGCGCTAACCGCTGCGCCACAGAGGTCGTCAACCGTGCGAACCGAGTCATAAAAGTGTGAGCGGGAGTCCCGATATGCCTGATATGCCTCCTATGTGTGAGAGAGAGGTATGATACAAATGTTTATGACTTAGTTCGCACGTTTGTAATGGCTCAAGTATACGAATAAACATACATAGATAAGCTCACGCCTCACGCCTGTATCCTAGAGGGGTAGGCAGGGACAAAGGACCAAAGGACTGCCACTTGCCACGACCTGACAGATCACTTTCACTTCATCGACATTAATTAGTCGTTGCATGCACGCACGCCGGTTTCGGGTACTTTTTATCTCGCCTTTCGCTAATACATCTATGTATTTGGTCCCAGTATGTCTGTAGGAATAAACATTTTGTTTTTATTTACTTACTTTACTTTTCTTCAAACTTTGTACCCACATAAAATTTTCTTTATTGCAATCTAAAAATAACCAAATTCCTTTGTTTGTGATATTGTTTTCGTTGGCTATGTCTATAGTAGATTTTTAATGAACTTCGGATACCACTCATGTGTTCTACGTACTTTAACTTGCGATTGGCTTAATTCTTCTTTGTGTCGAGAGCATCGATTCTTTTTCAGACATCAGTGGGTGGCTAGTTGCCCAAAAAAATGTAATTAGTCCGTCTTTTAGATTATTTAAAAATAAGGGACACGTATTTTTTTATTTGTAAATTAGACCAAAAATGACAAAGATATAGCCCATTAGAGTTACGTGAGACGTCACGCCGTGCTGCATTTTTTAGCACGGAGTGACGTCACACGTAACTTTAATTTGCTATACCTTTGTTATTTTTTGTTCAATCGAAAAAAGAAAAAATATGTGTCCAATATTTTTTTATAATCTTAAATACGGACTAAATAGAATTTCATTATTTTGGCCCTGGAAACTACCCTAGTAGATTTACACCGCTAGCTACAGCACTTTACAAGACTCTTAAGCAGCCTTTCTGTACGCCCCACTACGCGCGCTAACGCAGGAAAAAAACAACAAGTAACTTGCTATAGTTGTATGTAAATTGTATGAGAATGTGTGACCCTTGCCGCGGGGGTGAGTGATGCGCAACGCGTGAGCAATCATCGCGATCGACGGAAACGGACACACATACAACAGACACACTGACATTTTCGCGGGCTTACTGGCCGTGTCATATAGCTACGGGGTCTGTTTACGCCTAAGCCATTGGCCTTATCTCTCAGAGAGAGGGATAGAGAGAGACAGAGAGAGGGCACATTAATCAAAGCACGTAGTCTCTCCTGATTGACAATTTCAACCTCAATATGTTTTCCTTAGAGTTCCTTTGATTTTTATTTCGTACCTTATTTCTGTAAATTACTAGTATGCCATAGAGAGTAACCCATCTATAATTTCATTCAGTCATTTTTTTTTTATTTGTTACTATCAACTCGCCCCCGCTTCGCACGGGTGGCAAAAACGTTTCCGTGGAAATAGCTATATTAGTTCCGTTAAAATTTCCCGGGTTAGAAATTTTTTTACACCTTGTATTACATTATTCGAGATTTCGTACGGAACTTTAAACTTTTTGAAAATCCAATATAGCTTATGTTACTCATGAAGAATGTAGCTTTCTAATGGTGAAAGATTTTTTTAAATCGGCCCAGTAGTTACTGAGCCTATTAATTACAAACATACACACAAAAATACAAATATTTCCTCTTTACAATATTAGTATAGATCGAAATCCAACAGTTGTACAGTAAACAGCGGGTCAACATTTTGTTGCGAAGTCATCTTTGACTTAATTGTTTAGAGTACATACCAACGATATTTAATATCGTATAATTTTTATGTTTCATGAAGCTTTTGTAAACAGTCGGATAATCTAGGTTTTAGGACAAGACACTTTGAAGCCATTTAAAACTGTATTGAAACGTTTACCTATTGCATGTATTATAGTATCAGGGTATTCTAGTGTGGGGCCAGAAGCAATCTATGTACCTGTATGTAAATGTTTATGTTGTTGTTTATGTTTGTTTATTTATGTATACAAATGTACGACGGCCCCTAGAGAGAATCCAATCTACGACCTCCAGCATACTAATAGAACGTGATACCGCCTAGACTATAAGTATAAGGTATAAGTTAGGATATCTAGGTATAAGTTAGGTTAAGTAAAGGCCTTGCCTGAAAATCGGCAACTTATTGCACTCTGGTGTACGTAAGTTACAAGCCGGGGCACAGACCTTTTTGTTTTCGTACTTGTCAAAATTATTTGTAACTAGCTTTCGTCCGTGGCTCCGTCCGCGTGGACTTTAGTTCAACATTTTGCAACCCCGTTCACTTCCTTAGGGGTTAAATTTAGAAAAACGGCGAAACACGTGTTCAATCAATTGTGTTGAAGAGTATTTATTTTAAGTTTCAAGATAATTAGACAACATTCTTTATTTTTGAACTAAAACTTTCGTAAGCACAACACATTTTAAACATTTTATCCGGATCAACTTCCCGTAAGTTGATCCGGATAAAATGTTTATAACATTCTTTATACCGCCGATACAAATTTTGGCAACCCTTTTCAGCTCCTTAGGGGTTGAATTTTGATAATGTTGTCATATTAGTTCTGATAAGCGACTTATTGTTAAAGCCTTGTTTGAAGACAAATAAACATTTTGTATTTCTATTTCTATTTCCTAGACCAACGAGGCAGTCAAATATGGATAAATATCGTTACAATTTCTCGAAAGTTGGCCGAAGGACAAGAAAAAAGTCCAAGGTTGAAAAAAAACCGAACACGAAATTCCGCGCATAATTTCCAAGATCCCAACCGATATGTCGAAAATTAATGCAAAAGAAAGCAAAAACGTCTGCACTGCCTACAATCAACAGGCATAATATTAGTATAAATAAATATAGTGAAAACCTGCTCCTGCGCACTTGTCACGCACTCTCACGCACACATTAGTTAGATAATATTTTTGATCGTAAATAATTGTTTCGTGGAGGAAGTTGCGGATTCCGATTCAACGGACGCACGCAATCGTCCGACTTTTGTTATTATTATAATACGTCCATCTACGGCTTTCAAACACATTTGATGCACTTGATATGTGGCCTGAATAAGCTCCTAAAAAGCTTTAAAGAATCTCGGAGTTGGAAACTTGCTTTCAGCAATTTGCTCGCCAATTGTATGTCTTCGTTTGAAACTGTTGTCTCTTAAGTGGATTTCTGGTGACTATCTATAATAAAGAATTCTTATCTTATATCTTGTCTGAGTTGACATAGAACAATTCCAGAATTTAACTGATTGAAATGATTGAAAATATTATTGAAATAAATTATGACTTCTTAAGAACAACGCATGACATGGTAGAGCTTTTCCATACATTACGCATTGCGAAATACTTACGTTTTTGAAAACTTTCCCACTGAGGTTTTTCACGGTTATGTTAATTCTCGATCACAGTCGAGAGAAAGTCTACAGGAATCGTCAATCAACAACTCGCTGCAACGATTCACGCCAACTGCTTATATTAAGGCTATCAAAATATACTATCTCAATGTGTTAAGCCAAAAAAGTCATAATTACACCTGCGTTATGTTATTGTGTTAGAAATCGCACACCGTGGGCGGTGCATTAAGTAATTAATGCACCGCCCACGACTATCGGCCGACGATCGTTCACAGCGCTACACAATCGGAGCTTTATTCGCCTACTGTGAAAACAGTAGCTGTAGTTACGATTATTATAATTTGCAGGTAGCTGTAGAAACACGTCACAGTCGCGCGACTTGTTTATCGATTTATCGGCGGATGCGTCGACGATGGCTATCGGCCGAGCTAACCGTTACAGCGCCAAGTTTTTCGAGAGAAAAAACTATGTTATTATAATTGCCACGTCCTAGTATGGGTTGCGACCATCAGTACTTGCTCATGCAAATGAGGTAACTAATTAAGAGGGAAATTATATTTCCAATGTTCTTTGCATGCGCCTTGGAAATGTAAAACTAACGCCTGCGGCGTTCGATCAGCTATAGGGGAATGCGTTCATTGTCACTAACATGGCTAATGGCCGCTGGCAAAGTTGACTGATCTAAGGATATCGTTGGAAACATTAATACCCCCTTTATTGCCTGGACTTTTTTACAAATAAGTCTATGCAATTCTTCCGAATTCTTAGGCCGTTACGCATTAAAGGTCCCTTGTTTGTCGAAGTGAACTCCAGGAGTTTGAAAGCCGCTTAAACTGAGGGTCGAGAAGCAAGGAAAGGGTTCGTATAGAATGCCGCTTATCGTGGGCTTAATCTCAGCGAGCAAATTAGGATTAATTGAACTTTTTCCTTTTAGTCCGTCTTTGTGTTGGTGCGTAATTCGTTCAACATGTCACTTGATGATTTATATAGAGCTGCAAAAAATGAAAATAAAATCTAGTAGCTCATTTACACAAGAGATGTTAGAGCCACTACAGGGTTTGCCAAGTGTTTATCAAATCCATGACAAGTCACATGTTGTATTAAATTGTGTAAACACCGGTACATATTTCCTACTGATGTGCTCGTTAAAGTTGTGGCGTATCTGTTAATGTGGGCTTTGTATAAAGATCCACTTTAGGTGCAATAATTATAAGATTAGATAGCTAAAGCAATTAGAGGTGCAGTGACAAATGTCTACTGGTTTAAAAACGATTATGATATACTACGCGCAACTTTGTCTCTTTTACTTTATCAAAGATTTAATAATTAGTTAATGGTAGAGATCCTGTTTTCCGAATTATCTACTTAAATAAACAGAAGTTCCAGCATCTTAACTATACTTATTTGCCATTGGAGGCCCTCTATTGTGATGGTGTCTAAGTGTTGCAATAAACATTTTCTACACCTTATTCTATTTTTATTTAACACCAGTAGCTTAGTGGCCTTTATTGTCTTAGTTTTCCTTATACATTTCCGTTTGATTGCTTAAAAATATTCCAATTATTCTTGTTAGATTGGTCTTTAATCTAGAAATAAATATTTTTACCTTTACCTTTGCTTTGCCACTTCAGTTTCTATTCGTTTTTTTGTTATTGCCTGAAAACATTTCAGCACATTGTCACAGTATTCCGTTCTTCAGTCACAGCCGCAGCCACTCTCAATAGATCATTCCCGTGCAGCGGAATGCGAGAGTGCGTTCGAGTTAAGGGGGTGAGGGGCACTCGGGGTTAGTTTAGGTATCTATATCCGATGGCGGTTACGGGCCCTCAGGTGTGACGCGACGGAAACCCACTGTCATTATCCTACCCACATAGAGTGCGTGCTACGCACTCCCTCACACAGGTGACATGTGTTCACGGGACCTTCGCATGTGTGCGTCAGATATATCAAGGGGACGGATTAAGTTTAGAGTCCTTTTATTGTCACTTTCGAACGGTTATGAATTTTTATTGCCAATGTGCTCGGACTAATTTGTAACGTTCTTCTTATACCTTACAAGTCAATGGTGAGGTATTATTTTTTCCCAATAAAGAGAAGCGTCTGATTAATTTTATTGTTTACTAACCGCACTTGTTTTTGCACAAAATTGATAGGAAATTACGTGTTTAAGGGCTCAGGTTATTAATTAAGTGCTGTATGCAAATCGTTCGGTGGCACGACGTCTAATTGGAGAGCTTGACCGGTCATACATGAATGGCGCGAATTAATTCCGACACTTTGTTCTACACAAAGTTGCTAATTGAACATTTGAAGCAAAGACGATTAATTTGTCCAATAATAATTAACACAGCTAGCGGCGCTGACATCATAGTCATAATTCTACTTTTACTTATGAGAAGAGAAGTATTGTATTTTGTAATGTAGGTGTTATATTTTGTAATAAGTGAGGAGGCAATCTAAAAATAATGAGTCTCTATTTATGTCAACGCTATATAACAATTAAACACACGTATGAGGTAAACCCTACTTCCTAATTCTTCAAACTGTACTCAGTTAAATTTGATAAGTTTTTTGCAACTTTCAATTTATTCAGAATCATTAACAATGTTCCAAATTCACAAATAAGTAAACTTGTAATTGTATATTTTTTTCTGACTATCACTTGTGCTCACTTAATAAATAAAATAAATACGTGCTTAACTAAAGACGTATAAAGATAACATAAAGATGTTCGTAACTTAGGTAACAAAGTCGTCAGTGATTCCAGAATCGAACGGTAGGCCTTTCGGTTGTTTACCAATGCGCTAACTCGGTCACCATAAAAAAAGTGTGTTTTACATTTGAACAATCAAAATCTATCATTTACACATACCATAATAGCTATTATGGTCCACTGGTCCATGAGCCAATGCGATGGCAATCGGCCGGCTCTTGTCTAGGCAAATTAGGCCGGCGCTCACTGGGATACTCGTAGCTGACATTACGCCGAGGTTAAAATGTCAACTGACGATGACAGCTTAGCCCACATACTGTAAACCACGCTTTAATCAGTCCCGCTGAGATTCTAAATATAGCCACTTATGCTATCGATGATCATCATCATGGACGTACTTCGACGCGAATGATTCTGTTCTGGTATCATAAAAAAGAAGAAATTTTTTATAATATAAGCTGTTATACGTCAGTGATGGGCGGGGTGGAATGTTTTCCTTGAATGAACCATTGCGGTTTCGCTATGTATATTCGTCCAGCTGTCTGTTCACTATTTAGCTCAGAAATTATTAGGTTCTAGTACTATTACCTAGTGCCTACTAGAACCTTGAAAGGTTAGGATATCTCCTTTATGTCTAAATTATCCTTTATGTCTCCTTAGTGGCATCGATTACTTGACGTTTTAAAACATTGTGGTGATGTATAAAAAGCAGGCTTTATAAGTTAATGAAGAAAGAGACCAAGTAAAATGGCATTTGAGGGAAAAGGCCTGTACATTCATGCATGCTTTCTAGCCCATCCATACTTATAGTAAGCCAAACAAATGGAAACCGAAAGTAATCTAAGTATGAATAATCCATTTATCTATACTTGTCATTTTTTTTGGACTTTAAATGACTCTGAATTAAAAACCTTTAGCGGTAGAAAATTCGATATCATTTGCAAATTTAGTACTAGCTAGCACTAAATTTGTAAACTGTTTTGAGTTTTCTACCGCTAAAGGCTTTTGATTTAGTGTCGTTTAAAGTCTGAAAAAAATGCCAAGTATAGATAATTGGATTATAAGTAATTTATTTTCTTCTCACAGATGTATCAGAACACAATAGTATGTACAATTTCAATAATCAGGAATCTCCCTAAACATTCAATACATTGTTGCTCAAACGTACCTATTACTTTTTTTAAGTTCTTGAGCTTAAAGGAAAATTGTAACGGAAATTTTATTACATTAATAAAAAGCATTTTTTTCAAAGCTGTAGAAAATAAACAGAAAAATAACATTGTATATCTACGTAGCTATACGTAGGTATCCTGTGTCGTGGGAACCAGAAACAGCGACGTCACAAACATGTAAACATCCAAGACCTGGGTTTCTTTTTTTTGTCCCCAGCCGGGATTCGAACCCGGGACCTGTGTCTCTCTTAAAATACTTTTATTTTGCAGTAGCTTCTAGGATCATCGTCATGTTTTCGATATTGCTACACTGTATAAACTTGTATCGTTAGGGAACACCTGTACTTCAATGCTGAAAATTGGGCTAAGTCACGACGGAGCGATGCGTAAACTATTCAGGCGTTTAATTCCTCTTATCGAAAGTGCGTGTATCAGGAAGGCTAGAACCGGAACTGCCCTGGGAACAACAGCTCTTACACTACCTATGAAAACCAGACCATTATTAAAACAATAAAACTATATAAACGTATTTTGGATTTCATAAATTTAAGTCTAGTAAATTATATTTCATAGCTCCATTCTTTAGATATAAGTAACGTAGGTTTTGATTACCAGGTAGTTTACATCATTGTTCTAAGTAGTTTCACACGGTTTTAGATGTGAATCTATTGGAAGTCGAAAAATACCAAAATCGATACATCGTTACCCTCCCGAACTACCCGAATCGACTCATTATTTTTTTGTGCGCGGTAAATGACACACGCATCGCCACTAAAATTAGTATTTTGTTTTGCTACAAGTCCATCATGTCAAAGCGTAAAATTAAGTGAACATAAGTTCTTACCATAAAAAAAATTAGAAACTTGAACAATACAACAAACAAAAAAAAATGGTACGTCGACTTCATCGAGAAAATATTTATTCGGATTCTAAAAACGAAGGCTCCAGTTTCAATTAATTCCATGTTGTAAAAGTTTTTTTGTGATTATTAATATTGTTGCTAGGAAACAATAATGGTACATTTCAAAATATTCTGTTGTGAGTAATTGATGTTTAAAAATTTCAAAAATGTTCACATGTTACAGTAAAATTATTGTTGCTCTACTGAAATTAGTCTTTTTGTGATTCGGAAATATATCAAAATTTCCACCATTCTGCATACTTAACTCGAAAATCGTATTTTTGGAAATGTTCCGGTAATGATTTCGACCGACGATATTTTCATTTGAACTACAGTATCCGTGTCTACCGAAAAGTTAACTGCGGGTTACATGATGAACGGAGACGTGATGCTACTAAAAACCGTAGATCACAAACAAAGATTATAAAATAAATTTCCTAGTTGCACTTAAAAAAAGGAAACATGTTGAAAACACAAGAGATTTCCTCCTTAAAAACTACAATAATTCCAACTCCCAATTTATCGACAGGCTCCTTCCTGTTCAACTTCTGAATTCAGCTTGCTTTCTGCTTGCCGAATTTAGGGGACTTGTTCACCCAGTTACTTAGACCAATAGTTGCCACAGCAATAGATTACAATGGCGTTATTTTGTAGTATTCTTCTATTCAAGACATATACAATATTGGTACAGCCATTCTTGACTTTTAAACGGTGTAACTGACCGGATTTCGTTTTTTTCATTCATCATCAACCCATTATGTCCCCACAGAGGGGCACGGGTCTCTTCCCTGAGGAAGGTATAGGCCATACTCCACCACGGGGGCCAAGTCCGGATTGGTGGAGGCTTGTAAGACTAGTCGCTGGTCTTACTCTCAGAACTTTTCAAGCTGCCCTTAGGCCTCTGACTTGGTTTGACGACTGCCATCTATCGACGAAAGCCGGCACCAACTGCTGCAGCGTGCCTTGCGAAGCACGGAACCGCTCGGAAAAATGCCACTAGTGTTAGTCACCCCATCCATGCACTGAACGTGCCCTATGTTGCTTAACCCTCGTGATCGCTTAAGATCACTCAGGCGCACGGGGCTACGAGTGATTCTTCGATTTCCTTTACTATAGAAGTAGGTATAGGTTTGGTTATTTCAATACAGCTTGAATTTTGCACCCTGTTCAAACGAACTCCGAATTTGAACAGCGAGCTTGTACATCATGCTCTGCCAAGCGCAGCGGCTGTCGCCCTGTAAGTCACGAAAATGGCGTTATTTTGTAGTATTCTGCTATTCAAGGCAGAGACATATTAGTTCAGCCATTCTTGAGTTGTGAACGGTGTAACTGACTCGATTTCGTTTACTACAAAAGTAAATATAGGTTTGGTTGTTTCAATTCAGCTTAAATTTTGCACCCTGTTCAAACGAACTCCGAATTTGAACAGGGACCTTGTTCACCATGCTCTGCCAAGCGCAGCGGCTGTCGCCCTCTAAGCCACGACAATAGATTACAAAGCATCGTGCATCGGTCGGCAATCAGCGAGCTATCGTTGGCTAGTAAAACCAGCGGATGCGATAGTGGCAATAGCGGTTAGTGCCGTAGGTTCGGACGCTTACCGCACGTGGGAACGGAGTTTCGAAGATTGGCGTGATGTTTGCCCTAACTTGTTGATCATGGTTTGATTGTATTGCAACCCACAACGCCTCACGATAGTCTGGCCTTGGGTTGTGGAAAGGGTAGAAACTACCCTATTAGGGTAGTTTCGAGAGTCAAAATAATTAAATTATATTTAGTCCGTATTTTAGATTATAAAAAAATATTAGACACGTATTTTTTCTTTTTTCGATTAAACAAAAAATAACAAAGATATAGCCCATTAAAGTTACGTGTGACGTCACTCCGTGCTAAAAAATGCAGCATGGCGTGACGTCACACGTAACTTTAATGGGCTATATCTTTGTCGTTTTTGGTCTAATTTACAAATAAAAAAATACGTGTCCCTTATTTTTGAATAATCTAAAAGGCGGACTAATTACATTTTTTAGGGCATAGTTGCCCATTAATTATTGCTCCCAAAATTACAGCAAGCACTTTTATTTAATATATTCTGTCTCACGTAGCACTGTTAACAGGATGAAGGGGAGAGAGAGAGGTGAGGTGACAGTGTTGCCGTCCTTAGTAGGCAGAATATCCGACAGATTGCCTAATCGCCAGTAATTGAAAAGAGTTTTTTTCCCTTATTCCATCTAGCCATACGCTTTATGACTACTAAGAAAAAAAAAAATCCGCCTAGTTCTACATCCATGTATGACTACTTGGAACATGATCTAGTCATACACTTAGTACTACATGTATGACGTCTAAGAAAAAAAAATCCGCCTAGTTCTACATCCATTATGACTACTTGGAACACGATCTAGTCATACACTTAGTTCTACATGTATGACTACTCAGAAAAAAAAATCTGCCTAGTTCTACATCCATGTATGACTACTTGGAACACGATCTAGTCATACACTTAGTTCTACATGTGTGACTACTAAGAAAAAAAATCCGCCTAGTTCTAATTTTCTTTCTTAGTAGTCATACATGTAGAACTGAGTGTATGACTAGATGGAATAAGGGTTTTTTTTTTTGGGAAATAATTTTATAGTTATTGAGGGTGACTCGCGAACTAAAGGAAAACTTCATGAGAAAATCTGGAAGCTTAAGGTGTTGGCGTACCTCAGTATTGAAATCGCCAATCCGCGTTGTGCATTCGTGAATACGAAACCCATGCGCGCTCTCTCTCTCTCTCTCTCTCTCTTTCTCCGAAAGAAGGCTTGAGACGTACTGACAGTGGGACGTAAGTATAAAGGCTGCATTATGTTTTTTTTAGTTATCAACCCATAACCAGGCATGGGCATGGACTTATGGGGTTTGTCAGTAAAAATAGTTAATTCAGTGATAAATATCCTAGCTTTGCCGTTAGCACAGATTTTCAATAAATGCGTAGATGAAGGAGTATTTCCAGACCTCATGAAATATAGTAGGTTAGTGCCCTTATTTAAAAGTGGTGATAAACAAGACCCAACAAATTTTAGACCCGTTTCAGTCCTACCAGTATTAAGTAAAATATTTGAAAGAATTATCTTGGATCAATTGCTTATTCATTTCAATAATTACCAACTCCTCAATAGTCAGCAGTTTGGTTTCACTAAAGGGCGGAATACAACAGACGCTGGAGTCATGTTAGTTAAACATATTTTCAGTGCGTGGGAGGATCATAATGATGCTATAGGAGTATTTTGTGATTTGTCAAAGGCATTTGATTGTGTAGACCACAAAACACTGCTCTCCGAACTAAAACACTATGGAATAAAAAAATTAAGTTTAGATCTTCTAAAATCATATTTAGAAGGAAGGGTTCAAAAAGCAGACATAAACCGTATTAAATCGTCAGGTTCACTTGTAAAAATGGGAGTCCCCCGACGATCTATCTTAGGGCCGTTCCTTTTCCTGGTCTATGTAAATGATTTACCGTTTATGGTACAAAAAATGTGTGAGTTATTGCTATTTGCTGATGACACGTCACTTATTTTTAAAATAAGGAGACAGGAAAATAATCTTGACGAAGCAAATAATGCTCTCTCGCACGTTCTAGATTGGTTTACAGCAAATAATCTGTTGTTAAATTAAAAAAAGACTAAATTTATGAAGTTTACCCTACCTAATGTAAAATTAGTTGAAAATAACATTGTGATTGGAAATGAAAAACTAGAATTTGTTGAAGATACTGTATTTCTGGGCATCACAATCGATGCCAAACTACAATAGGGCCCACATATTGTAAAATTAGCACATAGACTTAGCTCCGCAGCATATGCCGTGAAAAGAATTCGAGAACTTACTGACGTTGCAACTGCTAGGCTTGTTTATTTTAGTTACTTCCATAGTATTATGTCCTATGGTATACTACTATGGGGCCGGGCAGCAGACATTGAGACTATCTTCATATTGCAGAAGAGAGCGATCCGATTTATTTACAAGCTAGGTAGTAGGGACACACTAAGAGATTTTTTCAAAGAAATCAACATCCCAACAGTACCAAGCCAATACATTTATGAAAATATTATGTACGTTAGGAAAAATATTAAAGACTTCGAAACACTTGGTAGCCATCATAACGTTAATACTAGGAATAAACATAAATTGTAATTTCCACGATTTAGACTTGCAAAAGTTAATACTTCCTTTATGGGGCACTGTATAAGGTTCTACAACAAGATACCCCAAGATATATTAGAGTTACCTCCAACGCGATTTAAGAATTGTGTTAAGCACACTCTTTGCAAAAAAGCTTATTATAAAATCAACGATTATTTAGAAGATAAGGACGTATGGCATTAAATAGTAGTTTAATATTAAATTAAATCAGAGGATAAATGTGTCTAGTGTTCAACACATCCAAGATATTGTTTTGTAAGTTTTATTTGTATTAGCTTTAAGTTGATTTGAGAAAAGATGGTCAGAGTGGAGTTTTTTTTTCGCTGCCTTTTTCTCCACTACAGACGGCCCCACGGCAGCGGCTAACATTATACAACTGTATGTACATTGACATTCAACAAGCAGAATGTAAATTCTTTACGTTGAAATAAATTTCTGATTCTGATTCTGATTCTGGGTACTAAGAATTTTTCATTGGTTTTGGACTTTATTTCAAGTGATAAGGTTCAATTTAAAGTGGTACCTATTTAGACCATTGCCTGGTTAAGGGTTAAAAAGGTGACTTTGTCCACTTATTATGACACTTCAGTAGTAATTAAAATTGACTTTTATATGAAGGTCTAGTTATACCTCCTTAAGTTTATAGTTGAAACACAACTTGTATCACAATTTATTTTTGCTTAAAAAAGTTAAACGTGTTTTAGAAAGAGGAATAAATTGGACTTATGTATGTACTGAGCAATCATTTTTGAAACTTAAAATCGACCGGTACATTATTATTTCTAAGTGACCCGTGGTTAGATAACTGAGTAGAGTACACGCGTGTAATGGGTGATATGCTGTTGAACGTCTAGTGAAATCTTGGGATGATAGAGTGTGATACTAGTGATACTTACAATATATCTACAAGTGTTTATTAGCCACCTTTAGGAATGCGTAGATGATTAGATTCGTAGAGTAGATTGCGAACCTATCTAGTTCAGGGTGTACAATCGGGGTGTACAGGCCGCCAATTGTACCATGAACCATTGTAAATATTTTGTGTTCCTTTTGTATTTTTTTCTAGTGTGCAATAAAGAATATTCTATTGTATTCTATTCCATTCTATTCTAAAATCATCAAACATAGAATAATTAAATGAAAGTTATTAAAAACGATTATAAATGAAATGTCTTTACTAACTTGTAGCTTCTGGTTAGTAAATGATTTAAATACGTAAATATAAATGCTTACAGTTGGCGGAAGTACAACATAGAGTTGTAGCTAGCGTGTATGCTATGGTAGTGAGTGGCTATGTTATGTTCAGTAAAACTTGTTTGTTTGTTTTGTTTTACTTATAGGTTACTATCAAATATCTAAAGTGATCAATGGTCTAATTGTACGCCATTGCTGTTATAATAGGTATATCACGTGTATTTTATGTTTTAGGGAGACAAAAAACACCTTATGGCACGCTAAGGTGTTTTTTGTCTGCCTAAAATTTATATTCTCTTTTAGTAACCAATTTCGTAATTCGAAAAAAAAATACCATCTCTATTTTTGTTTTAGCAGCTCTGTGTTGCCTCCTCACTTACTGTAGGCATTTTATATTTTCTTTTTTCTCATAGGTAATTTTATATAACTCTACCTATTCTAATTACTATTATAATAACGATTTTACTTAATAACCATTTTATTGCAATACCAATTATCTAATTGGTATTGCATTTCTTCATTATATACTTAGTTACTTTCAGAGAGTTTCGAGAACTATTCCATTGTCTGTTGTTTACGAAGGGAAACATCCTTCATAAATTACTGAGCACTCAAAGGGCGATAACCAAATCAGTGGCTGGCTGTAACAAAGCTCGATATCAAAGCTTCTACTAAAGTTCAACGCTCATACCAAGTGCATAATCTTAATAATCATACTCCGGGAGCCAAAAGTCATCGACCCGCTTATCAGTCTCATCCGCCATCCCTTTTACAATTACAATAACAAAATGAGTAAGAGCTGGATGCACCGATATCTACAAGTACAGTCAGCGACACCAGAGGTACTATTGCGTTCGATGCACGAACTTATCCCCCTCACGAGAAGGGCTACCGTGGCGCTGCTCCAGTCCTCGCCGACTGTACCTACGAATGCATCTGTACGCCGCAGAGGAATAAAATCCTGTGTGAACGAACTCTAATCTCTGTTTTGTGGAATGGACTCGTCGAGATGTGCGTGTACGCATGATGATGGATTGATTACGCTGTGTCAACAAACTTGTAAAACACTAATACGTCGCTCGGACATAGCCTTGACGTTTGAAGGAATCTCTGATAACAGAGAGACGCGTAAACTTCGCACCTAGTTTGTTAAGTGCTGGGGTTTCTGTCAACTGAACGTTAGTCACAGTCAACAAACTAATCCCATTACCAAAACGCCCCAAACAACACAAATCGCTTTTGAGCAGGTACTTTGTCACTTTTGTAGAAATACCTTTAAAGCTAACCGGGTATTGATCCCAAAACCGTTAGTGGAGGATGAAGCTATTACAAAGCTCGCTTGTCTTGAATTTGACGTAATGTCGTAGACAATGAGATGCGAGTCAAGGTTGGTAATCCATTGTTTGCAGGCTGTAAAAGCCAGGTAATACGCTACCTCACTTACAATGACTTCGGCAGTACCAGAGGATCTTTCTACCGTGATATTCCGTCACGTTAGATTGTTTCTTCGAACGTAGTATTGCTTCCTTTATGACAGTCGGCCCGAATTTTTATGCTGGATTGCTCTTTGAGTATCGTGGCTATAAAGGTTATAACAAAATCACTATGTCTATCCTAAATGGAGGGCTGCCTACTACTGAAGCTGTAGCTCATATAATTCTTGAACTAAAACTTTCGTAAGCCCTACACATTGTAAATTGTTGATCCGGATCAACTTACGTGTATTTATCAACACACGTAAACTGATCCGGTTCAAAAATTTACAACATTTATCCTTGTAAGGCCCGACCTTGAAAATAACGATTGTTTTCATACTGTTTTTAGTATATTGGGCCTCACGAGGATAATTCTTATCCTGTTGTGCTGTTAGCAGCACGCACCAGCAATGTATGATGAGCTGGTGACCCTTTTTCTTGCCACGGAGCCAAAATGTCACATTTGTTTGTCCCAATGTTGTTGTGTTGTGTTGAATGTTGTGTCTCACTGTTGTTTTTCTTTGTTATAACTATGTGAATTATTTTATTATTATATATTTTTATGTGTGCTTTCGTGGCAATGGAATTAAATGCTTTCTTTGTTTCTTTCTTCTTGCAAATATTTAGCAAACGGCTTGTAATGTAGTAATAAAAAAAAACTCACGCCCGTTATCCCCGAGGGGGTAGGCAGAGGCACCAATCACTAGAACTGGGCCCACGTTTTGCCGAGTTTATTAGGTCCCAAACGTATGTAGTATCAGCTTATGTAGTATCGACCAATAAATCGAGTCTTGTAAAACATTTTCTATTCTCACAACGTTAGTATTTATAGAGCCAGTTGCTGAATTGAAAATTTCGCTTAGTAACTACTTAACTGTATTGCTGTCACATAAAATTTACCAGAAAAGAGCGTGACAGAACGTTACTTAAGTATTTACTTAGTGAAATTCTCTATTCAGAAATCGGCCCATTGAGCTAGTTTCTAAATTGACAATTTCACTATATAGGTAACTATAACATATTCATTTGTGTCTTAGACAAAATATAAACAACATTTCAGTACTCTTCATATTATTTTCATTGTCAAAAAATGTTATTTTGGTTTCTACACTAATTCTTAAAGTAAATTAGGTGTTATCTAATCTATTTCACTTATTTCTTAGTGTGGAAACCGAAATAAATTTTTTTGACAATGAAAATAGTCTAAAGAGTGCTGAAATGTTGTTTACATTTTGTCTCAGACTCAAATGAATATGGTATAGTTAGCTGTAGTGCTGACTAATCAAATTTCTCAGAAAACAGCGCGATACAACATTACTTAAGTATTTACTTAGTGAAATTCTGAATTCAGAAACCGCCCCTTAACGAGTTAACGGGCAGTCAAGTTGGCATGAATCGTATTACTCATACCGTCAGACCAAAGCTCGTATGTATTCAATGAATGAGACGGTGTCAATAGTTTATTATCTGAATATCCGGTGACATGAAATAGAATGTCATAATGTAATGCACCTAATAAGCCTCGTATCTCTCATTCTCTAGAGGAAATTGATTGATATCAATATAATATGACTGCGTTAAAATAACAAGTAGGTGATATTTACATTTAATTAGATTGCTACTAGCTGACCCAGTAAACATTGTTTTGCCAGATAAAATATTTATAGTGGCCACCATTATTATTTAGGGGTATGAAAAATACAAACAACCTAGAATTTTATATATTAGATTCTCGTGTCACCGTGTTAGTGCGCATACTCCTCCGAAACGGCTTGAAAGATTTTGATTAAATTTCATATACAGTAGGTCTGAGAATAGGTTGTTCTCTATTTTTCATACCTCTAGGGGCCGTCCATTAATCACGTGATATTTTTTTAAGCATTTTTTACCCCCTCCTCCCCCTTGGTGATACATGGTGAGGTTTAAGACTACCCCCCACCCCCCACCCAACATCACGTGTATTTTTCGTATCTACAAAAAATCTTAAATTTTTTAGAACTAAAATTGCGCGTGTTGAACGCGTGCGCGTTTGCAAAAATAATGAAAAAATAAATACACGTGATATCTTACTACACCCCCCCCCTCCCCCTTGTGACATTTCGTGATTTTTGTCAAACCCCTCCCCCCCCTTTCAAGCCTCACGTGATTAATGGACGGCCCCCTATCTGACAAAACAACTTTGGCAGGGTCGGCTAGTTTTATATATTACTTTTATAGAAATAGATTTACTAAGTTTATTAGAGCTCCTATTTTCATTTTTTGTAATATTGGTGCGGAAGTATTGTTATCCAGAGTACAAAACGAAAATTAGTCTAGTTGAGGACCAAAATTAAGGTGTTTGAAGATTAAAAAACAAAATTTTATGTTTATTCAGTCACAACCTTGCCCACAACCTGCCCCCTTGCTCCGCATTGTAACAAAAGCCTGAAGAACAACAATATCTACACAAATTAATGAAATGTATTTTAAAATACCTGATTTAGGGGTAATATCGGAGAACCCAGGAGTCATCATGACGTGCACTAGTGCCACCGATGAATATAATAATACTTAATTCTATTATTTACTTATCTATTGAAAAGTCTGGCCTTAGCAGGTAGATTAAATAAAGTCCTGCAGTTTTATTTATCAAAACCCGATTCCTTTAAAATAGTCTGGAAAGAAAGAGAAAAACGTAACCACAGATTTTTTTAAACAGCTTTTGAGTTTGAGAAGTATTTCAGAATCATTGTGCTTTATTAATATAACCGCTGGCGTAATTTTATGGATTCAGTGTTTATTCTTTCAGAGACGTTCAGTCAAAATTATTAGAGTTACCAATTTTTGAATTGAGAATTTTGTTAAGTAGCTCTACTTAACTGTTAGTGCTGTCTCAGTTAAATGTTAAATTTCTCAGAAAAGAGCTGAGTTGACACTTGTCACTAAGTAAATACTTAAGTAACGTTCTGTCACGCTCTTTTCTGAGACAGCACTACAGTTAAGTAGTTACTTAGCGAAATTCTCAATTCAGAAATTGGCCCCTAGACTCTGGAATTGAGCTTTCACCTTCAGGTGTTTTTAGGAAACTATTCAGCTTAGTACCTTTGAAGTAGATCGTGCTATTACATTTATTGCAGTTTCGATGAAAGATTGGTCACACATGGTTCGTCGGATCCCTGGAGACCGTTTTACTTAGAAACGGAACTGACGAATAACGAGTGCTTTGTGTCTGCATGACGGCCACTGCGGCTGCCCATAACTGTATCAGCGCACGGATTACTGAGGAGAATATTTAGCGGCCGGGCCTAAAATGTAACTGCAAAACATTGCCAGAATATTGAGAGGGGAGTGTTGCGGTTTTTTGACTACCTACAGGGTGTCCCGGATAGACCCAAGGCATTTTTTTTGCACATCAGGACAGTCTGTTGCCAGATACAGTATTTGGTTCACGTAGCTTTTCATAAAAAAATAAAGTTAGAATTCCGAATGGGCATAGCAAAACATTTCGGACAGACAGTGGTCATCGTGGTCATTTTAGGGTAACCTAGCCTAGTTTTAACAAATGACCAGTATATTTTCGCCTTCGCCTATGTTCAGCTAAAATATATTTTACGTGTAGCTAACACGGAGTAGTGAAAAAACGTATCTTTGACAATGATAACCGAGTTAGCACTCGCCTTCGCCTTTGTAAGTGGGATGAACTCGACATCGTAAAACCAGCATCCCTTTTTCAAGTTTGCGCTCGATTTAGCACACCTAGCCCCTAAGGGCTTGGTGGGGGTCATCGACTCCATTCGAGCATATCGATGTATCAGCCGGCGAGCGCGCACTTCCGACGCGACGGATTTGCCAGAATCGGCCGCGGGCGCATCAAAAGACACTGCAAAATTCGGACCTCGGGCGCGCGCGTGAATTCATTTGAATATTTTTATAACATGCCGACATATTATGGGAATGGCCGCCCAATAGGGCGGTTGCACTCCCGGCTCCGAAAGGAGAGCCATTGCCTAATTTAGGTATACATGTAATAAATAATAAAGTGACCTTTACCTTGAAATATTTAAAAAATGAATACTTTTATCTACAAGAAACTCCAAGTTGGTTTTAAAATTTTCATCGAGCTTAAGACTCTTTAAGAGTTGCGACACTCATGCGCACGTTCTGCCGAGCGCCGCTTTCATATTCGATTCAGATGTCTCCAGCCAAAATTGAAGCGCTAATTATTAATTATAATTCGCTTCACGAGACAACCAGCAAAAAGGGAACAATTTAATTACGAAAAAATGCCGCTTAATTATGATTTTTTCCTCGCCGGATTCAGTGTATCCGAATTTCGCCGGAGCCAGGAGCCCACACGGGTTTTCTTGCTACTTACATCTCACGTTTTTGAGTGGCCGTAATATTTAAATTGGCGGCATAGCTCCCGCGGGCATACCTTGCATGGGAATGCGCGCCAGCGGCGGTCGTCAAAACCAGCTTCTGCCGAATGCGTTATGCATTGTCTGATGCATTGCTGCTACCCTTTCCGTCTCTCTCTAACCCGCGGTGCTGAAGCCTGGCTGCTTCTGGTCAGTCATTACATCAGTCGACGCATCCCGCCTAAAATTTTGCATGGATGCGTCGCGCATGCTTAACTTTGTTGCGTCGGCGTGGCCAGTCGGACACGTCCCAGACATTACCGCCCGATGCATATTAATCATAGAGGAAGTTTTGTTAACAATATCTAATGTGCTCTGCGAATCGATAGCGGCTCCATTGATATCACTTTTTTGAGACAGTCTGTTATGTCCTAACGCGGATGTCGTTCCCTTTAGTGGCTCGCATCGTAACAATAGTGTAACTGTGAAACTTATTTTATCAGACATTGAATAAATAAAAAATATTACTAATTACCATTCCCCTGATTCGCTTTTTCAAGAAATAGGCTCTAAGAGCCGATTACACGTCTAGGATCAAAAATATCAGTAGGTGCTGAATATGGACTAGGCTAGGTGCTATTTGTGTAGGTGCTATTTAGGCGGGTGCTCAATGTGGATTACCTCCTAATAAAAAAAAATAGGTAAATAGTATTTGTTTGTATGTTAAAAGAGAAGCAAATTACCTGTAAAATACTCGAGAGCAAGAGTTCTATGGGTTCCTTATGTTATCTCAGATTTTTTAATATCCCTCAGTTTTAACGGCTGTAAAAGAAAATGCCTAAGTCCTTATAAATTATAGCCTTTGTGTTATTCTGATGTATAAATGTAGAGTTTCATTGTAATCCATTCAGTAGTGTTTGCGTAAAGAATAACAAACATATACAAAATTACACGTCTAGGATCAAGGATCTAATATGACTACGAGCAAAAAGTAACTAAATAAATTGTACGTCTATATGATAGTATGTTAATAAAGTTATTCAGTGCCTTTAGAGTGGTCCTAAGTAGAGAGGTTTGGTTCGTGTCACTGTATGTCTGTGTGTTTGTTCGCATTTTTTGCAAGCGTTTTCAAATTATACTAGGAAAAATATCGAAATATGAATATTATGTATCGATACATAAATTTATTTTTTTAATATAGACAGACATGAATATTACGCTCATTCTACTTGGGGTAGTGAGGTAACATCCGAAACAATGTTTAATGATCCTCCAGGCTATAACATAATTCTTGTAGTGCTAAGAAATTGAAAATAAATATATAAGTTGAATCTCTCGGTCGAATTTCATAAATAAGTATACGTTCTCCCTTACACTAACACATAAATTCACGCCTGTAGTTCGGAGGGGTATGAAAGCTTGCTTACGAATGCGTAAGAGCGTTAACAGCTGGATTAAAGCATTTGTGACAAAACGGCATAAACCCATCCCATTTATGCAAAGTGCAAGTCTCCGATATCACCGTGTAAGTGGTCTAACTGGGTTACCCTAGCATTTAAATTACGTCCTACTTGAGTTATATTATAATCATTGGTGATAATCATGATTACGAGTAATCTACGATTAGCGACAGGTTTATTCCTCGAGTGTCGGTAATCTTGAGTGGGTTACTAGTTATTTTGATCAGTTACCGATAGAGTTATTTACCAAGTGCGGAATAAAACTATGAGGTGATTGTGTTATTTCCTTGGGCACAAGATTTATTCGTGATGAAGTTCCTAGTTCATTTATTTTGAAATATGGCCTTTGTAATGAAATTTGAATAATGATATTAACTTACTGGATATACGAAAAAAAAAGACATACTTTTATTATTGTTGTTATTCTGTAATATTGCCTTGACATTATTTTACATTTTGAATTTACATTGACATGGACGTTACGAATTTTTTGTGTACTTTTTGTAAATGTAATTTTTTTGTTTTGTTTAAGTTGTATGCAATGTCTTTAATGTTAAGATGAGTAGCTTCCGTAATATTTTCGTAAATAAATTGACCACTTACATAATTGAACTTTTACTAAGAGACCAACTAACAAAATATTACATTTTACATTGTGATCATATAAATATGATCGAGTGATTGATGGAAATACTACATTGCTTATGTAGGTATATTAGTACTGAACCTTGTTGGTCTTAAATTTCACCCAATACGTAGTGAATTTCGAAAAACAAACGGCTGTATAAGTATTACATTTTTTCTTGTCCTGTTAAATTTTTGGTGGGCCGATGGGCTTACCAGAACAATTGTTCTTGTCGAGGTCATAATGCATTAAGATACATGATAGAATATTCTTTATTGTATGTACACCAGGAATTACTCATTAGATTTGACAATAACATAGTACAGTACAATTGGCGGCCTTATTACTAAAAGTAATTTCTTCCGGACAACCACTGACGGAAAAAAAGAGAAGCTGAATGACGGCTAGTCGGTGCAATTAGACAATATGAATCAGATATCTTTGCGTCTAATACACATACATAAATATGAGATAAATATAATAAACATACGTAAATAAAATATGTCTTAAGGAAGGAAATGAATGAAAACATGTACCTACGTACAGTCTGTTAGCTTTTACAATATACCTCGGCTGAGGTATATTGTAAAAGCTAACAACCTGTAACACTAAATTAAGATTCACAGATTCAAGAGACTTTCTGAAATATCCTGAGCAGCAACGAAATACAGTGAAAAACAAAACAATAATACGCCGAAAAGATACCTACTACTACTACGTAGATACTAACACCGCATTAAATCACAGCAGATTGGCAGTAGAGATAATCGCCTGCTACAGTTTATTTTCGTGACTTTTCATGATAATACATAAGATTATCCACGATATAGCGATGTGGCCAAACTCGCAAGGCTAATTACCTTTACGGAGACAAGGAAATGTAGTCTTTATTTCTTTAAGGATAAGGCTAGCTGGATTGGCAGTCGATGAGCCGCCGTGTAGCAAGCATTATCGCTCTAAGCCGGGGATTATGTCGATCGCGGCTCAGTTCAGATTTATTTTATCGCATTTTATTGTTGAACTCTTCGTAAATTGACGTCATTACTTCAGCTTGTTTGATAAAGAGACTCTGTTAGTGTTTGCCTTTTTACAATTTGAGACGAACGTTGTTTCCGCTCTTGATGTCTTATCGTATTTATAATACAAATAAAAAATTTACTATATACCTACATACAGTGGTGGATGGATTGAGGATAATAAATATGTCGTATCTATTTGGCTCAAGGCATATTTATCTCCGTTTAGAGCGATTTAAGGAGCTCCACCCAGTAACACTAGCGCCACTAAAGGCACTCTAAAAATTCGTAACGTATGTAAAATAGTTATCGCTTTTCAATTAAATTCGCTTCAATTTATTTAGTTCAGACAATTAGTCCAAAATATGTATTAAGATACTAGCTTTCGCCCGCGTGGACTTTAGTTCAAAATTTTGCAACCCCGTTCACTCCCTTAAGGGTTAAATTTAGAAAAACGGCGAAACAGGTGTTCAATTAATTGTGTTGAAGAGTATAAGATAAGAAGAGTATTTATTTTAAGTTTGAAGAAAATTAGACAACATTCTTTATACCTCCCACACAAATTTTGGCAACCATTTTCGCCCCCTTGGGGGTTGAGTTAAAAAAAAATCCGGTCTTATTCCTTGCCTATATTATATACTAGCTGTTGCCCGCGACTACGTCCGCGTAGGAGTGTTTGCAAATAAGATAGGGCTGGATACTTTTAGCTCATCCGAAAGAGCTTTCATGCTAACTTCGCAACCCCCTTTAACCCCCTTAAGGGATGATTTTCGAAAAACTACTTTACACGTCTTTAATTACTTTTAATGAAGGACCTTCATGCTGAATTTCATTCGAATAACTTCATAAACGGCAAAGTTTCATACTAACTTTGCACCCCCTTTTTATCCCCTTAAGGGATGATTTTCGAAAAACTATTTTACATGTATTTTATGACATTTAATGAAGGAACTTCAAATTTAATTTCATTCGAATAACTTCAAAAACGGCAAAGTTTCATACTAAGTTTGCACCCCCTTTTTCCCCGTTAAGGGATGATTTAAAAAAACTATTTTACACGTGTTTCATAATTTTAAATGATGAACCTTCGTACCAAATTTCATTCGAATAACTTCAAAAACGGCAAAGTTTCATACTAACTTTGAGACCCCCATGAATTTTCAAAAATCCTTTCTTAGTGCTCCCCTACGTTACAAAAAAAACCCCTGTGCAAAATTTCAAGTTTCTAACCCTTATAGTTTAGGCCCTGCGTTGATATGTCAGTCAGTCAGTCAGTCAGTCAGTCAGTCAGTCAGTCAGTCAGTCAGTCAGTCAGTCAGTCAGTCAGTCAGTCAGTCAGTCAGTCAGTCAGCTTCTCCTTTTATATATATAGATAGACCCTCTGTGCAAAATTTCAGCTTCCTAGGTCCAACGGCTTGGGCTGGGCGTTGATGAGTGAGTCAGTCAGTCAGGACTTTGAATTTTATTTATATAGATAATCGGTACATTTAATATGTAGTTTTGTCTATGCCATTTCAGTAGATAGCTACTTATCGTCTCTGTGCTAGGCCGGGGTCAGACAGACAGACGGATGGGTATATAAGGGTTACTTGTTGACTACGGATTACCCTAAAAAGATTTGTAAAACATGTTTTTTTTTTTGAGTGCACGGACTGCATGGAGCTAACGGGAAATTCCGACGCCCAAAACGCGTATGAAGCAACAACAGACCGTTCTCTTGGGCATTTTTTCCATTGATTACTCACACGTTAGCGAAAGCCGGGCAAATGAAGTTAGCACTATTGGAGCTCGGAGCCATTTGCTTCCAATTTGTGGTGCGTTCGACAATGGACGCGCTTCTGTTTATCCCGTCCAAAAACAGTGCAAATGTACACTAATTGCGCCGTTGTAGCGGGCCCGTGTTAATACGTTGTGCATACGATACATTGCTCTGAATTCTAAGTCGGTTTAGAGTCAGATGTCCACACTACTGTGTGATTCATAGTTTTTTATTTATATCTAAATTAAACTTAAATTGCCTATTTGTCAGTAATTAACTTGATTCTACAACTAGTATTGTATTTTAAGACCCAATGAAAGAGCGGATCTACCAGACACAGGTTCTCTAACTTACTTGGTGGGTTTCTGCACCTCACGTTGTGACATTGCTGAAATGAATAAAAATTTTTGGATTTTTGAATTTATAAATGTATAAAAATTCTAGCTGACCTCGCAAACGTTCTTTGCCATATTAATTTAGCCAACGACCTCTTATCTACCAAATAACACTAAGAAACATAAATATCGTTTAAGCCTTTTCGGAGAAGCTCAATAACAAAAACTGACACGCGATTTTAATAATTATATTACATTAAATTGTGTAATAAAAAAAACAACGATTTTCCGTGCACAATGCACCGAGCAACCAATACAAAGTGATATTTTAAAATAAACCAAAA
The DNA here is from genome assembly GCA_947310845.1 of Yponomeuta plumbellus. Lineage (NCBI taxonomy): Eukaryota > Metazoa > Arthropoda > Insecta > Lepidoptera > Yponomeutidae > Yponomeuta > Yponomeuta plumbellus. The sequence goes on along the minus strand of OX371193.1, from coordinate 18,252,426 downwards.
CGTCGACAAAGTTTCTTCCACTTCGATTAAACAAAAGACTTAATTTTTTTTGTAGATTTTGCACATTGATTCCTCAGGTTCCAAAAATACAAAAAACGAAAAAAACTATTAAATTCAAGATTTTCAACTTCTCATATTTTAAGCGGTTCACTTGTTCTTTACAGAAGAAACGGTTTCTAGGTTCTGGGTTAATTTATTTCAGTAAAACAAAGTATAGCGGTAAAGTATAAGCATTTTTAGTATAGCGGTAACCCTGTACTGCCAAAATCCCACAGTGGGTTCGAATTCCGTTGGGGACCGACAAACTTGATTTGTACAGGGAATTAGTTTGAGACAAGTATTGCATGGAAGTTATTTTAATCATTATTTCATAGGTTTTTCGTTCACGTTGTCTGTCATTCTTCAATAATGTAGATATACTTGAGCAATTACAAACGTGCAAACTGAGTCATAAACATTTGTATCAGACCTCTCTCACATGTAGGAGGCATATCAGCCATATCGGAACTCTCGCTCGCACTTTTGTGACTAGGTTCGCACGTTTGTAATGGCTCAAGTATAGTATAATAATAATAGTAACCTCCACACAACACAATCACTTGACCTGGTCCCAAACTAGGATACCCTGTGCTATGGTAACGAGGCAAGGATATTACAAACATCGAAAAACGCCCAGATTGAGGCCATTTGTACAAATGTTCGGCGGCCTCCAGTGGGCATCGAACCCACGACGAGCTCTTTCTTGGTAGCTAAGCGCGCGTATGTCAATGTGACGTGAAATAATAGGAAGATTCAGCCGTATCACCGATAGAATATAGGTTACTAACTGACCCGCTGTTCTATTAACAGCGTTATTTAGCCAAAACTGTTATAATCGCTTGGTGTTTTTTTGTAATTTAACGCCAAATAGCCGTTGACTCCTAATCGTATCTATGACTAGAATTTCCTGTGATAGTGACAAGTAGGTAGGTGTGTAAAGGGTGTGTGTGCGTGTAGGTGTGTAGAGTGTGTGTGTGTGTGTTTTTATGTTTCCTGTACCATTCAGGGTTTGCCGACGGGTTTGTACCCGGGTTTTGGGAACTTTTTATCTTGCGCTTTGCTATTTTATGTTTTGAATTCCAAACTTTGTCATAAAATACACCAAAAAGTGTTACCTCTACGAGTATAATGCGATAGGTGATGACTTATAGAGAGTTTTACGACTCCTGTACTATGTTCTTTTTCCAAATTTAAATTTTTTGCGTAAAGGATATATCCTCGTAAGGCCCCGACCTTGAAAATAACAATTGATTTTGTGATCACTTGAAGACATTGGGCCTCACGAGGATAAACAATTGGCTTAAATTCGCAAATTTTTTATTTAAACAATTTGCGAATTTAAGCCAAGCTTTCAAAAATATTACTAATAATACGGTATTTGACACTACCATCAATAAATTATTTGAGATGCTCGATTAAAACAAAAATTACACAGTGATTCGGAAAATGTATTCTTTTAATCATTTACTAGTTATTACAATTTTTAAATAGATGAAACATAAAAAGAGTGCTCTGAAATGTGACGACACAAGAAAGAATTTTCATACAAAATTCCGTTTTAAAAGTGACTCATTTGACATCCTGTCAAATACCCAATTAATACGCTTGTTATAAGACCCTACAAATCAAATTGCTTGGATGGACTGTAGATGAGTAAAATAACTAAGTAAATAAATTCGGCACAACACAATCTCTTGACGGACCTGACTAGGATACCCTGTACTATGGTAACCAGGCAAGGACATCACAAACTTAGAAATACTCCTAGACTGAGTGCTTATACTGAGTTTTTTCATTCACTCTCGATAGTGAGAGCGTTTGCGATTTGCATAGGAGTGACAAAGAGACAACTAGATGGCGCGCTTTGTCACTCCTATGCAAATCGCAAACGCTCTCGCTATCGAAAGTGAACGACAAAACTCAGTATACGCACTCCGATGCCTTTTGTAAAAATTTACGATGCCCTTCTGTGGGGATTGGCCATGCTTCTTATTTTTGATGTGTGTTTTTTATAATTTATTTTGAAAATTTTGACCATTATAAGAAACTATACTTCATAATATTTAGGTACCTACTTAATAAAGGTAAATAATCTTGATACGCCTTTTTATTGAAATGTACATTAAGCCAAGTCAGAGGTCTTAGGGCGGCTTGAAAACTTCTGATAGTAAGACCAGCCACTAGTCTTACAAGGCTCCACCAATCCGGACTTGGCTCCCGTGGTGGAGTATGGACTATACCTTCCTCAGGAAGGAGACCCGTGCTCCTCGGTGGAAACATAATGGGTTGATGATGAATCAAGACTCCTAAGGTCTTGTGTGATTGCCATCCACGTGTAGTAAAAATTATGAGTATCGATTCTCCTTACCTTATCCATACTTATTGAAGCTATAGACTATTGAGTCTATCGCCTGATGAGATAAAACAAGTACCTCTTGAAACACTACTGATTGCTGGATTACATCCATACGTAAGATCCAGTAACCAGTAGTATTTCAAGATTTAATACTGGCATCTAGGAGTAGAGGTAATAGAGACCTAGATTTTCTACTTGTCACGATCCTGACAAACTTTATGACCCTCTCCAACGTTCAATAAGCTCCTTAGTCCTGACCTTGAAAATAACAATGGCTTTCAATTATTAGTTTCATTGCCAGCAATGAGAAGTTTAATAGCTGCCTGTTTTGGGTACAAATTATATATACATCCTGCTGTTTCGAAAAGTACATATAAATCCGAGAGGTCTTAGAACAATTATTGTTAAAGCACAGACGGGCCGGTTTATAAATCGAGAATTTTGCCAAGTAACTACTTAACTTTAGTGCTGTCTCGTCAAATTTCTCAGAAAAGTGCGTGACAGAACATCACTTAATTATTTACTAAGTGATATTCTCAATTATTCCGAAACTGGGCCTGACTCTCCTGCTCGCAAGCCACGCAAACTATTCCTAACTTTTGCTCCAATTATAAAAAATAGTCCTTATTGGAAAGGCGTAGAGTTTAATTCAGATAATATATGTGTAAAGCCTCATATCGTAGCGATGTGGCTGAACAAACCTTGGATTAGACCACGTAAGGACTCCGCACCCGGTGGATTAAAGCTGCTTTACGCGGCTCCTGCAACCGCGGTAGTATATTATGTAAAGGCTTTAAGGATTTTTGTGGCGCCGTTTGGTGCATGCATTGCGTAAGAGTATTTAGGGGTCTCAGTTCTTAGAGTCTTGAGATTTGACGTGTAAATAAGCCACTTTATACGATTAACTTAATTCCGGATAACGACTTGATTTTTTGTCGGAAGAGTCCGACAAGACTGGGTTAATGTAGTGCTTACGAAAGTTCTAGTTCCAAAAAAGCCACATTATACTGTGCAACATCTTTCTTTTTTTCTAATATATAAAATTAGTGCGCATACTCCTCCGAAACAGCTTGGCCGATTTTGATTTTGATTTGAAACTTTATAATGTAATGTATATTCGTTCGAAAGAACGTTTGTGGGGTCAGCTAGTTATTAATTAGATTTTATTTAAATCAACGTCAAATTCAAAACCCGACTTCTATAATTTAGTTTTTGCTAACTCGAAATACTGCAACATTTTCATTTATGTACAGTACAGTATAATAATACCCATCAAAAACATAAATGTGAATGAGAGCCAAGTTCAAATTAAGAACATACGTCGTTATCGACTTCACCGACAAAAGAATTGAGATCTATGTGGGTTCTGCCAAGTTCTCTGTAGAAAATCCTGAAACTTTAGGTACAGATCACTAGAGATGTAAATTGTAATTCAAGATTTAAATTAAACTAAACACGTTCAACGATTTTGGTGAAAGCCAGCCACCCTAAGTCTAGAAAAAAATGTAAATTCTAAGTTAAAGTAAAAAAATATAAAATCGAATATTTCGATACACCAAAAAGAAAAGAAGAAAGTTCATAGGGTACTTCCCATTGCCCTAGAACGATGAAATTTGGCAAGTAGTATTATCTTATACTACAATAGTACTTAAATCATAAAAAAAGTTCTTTGAAGTTTAGAAAACGTCTGAAAAAAACTGCGAGTGCCGAAGCATCGGTGGGTGAGACTGACTCGAACTTGTCAACGTTTGTTTCTTCTGCAGCTAGGTGAACTTCACCTTGCAGTGAACTCCACTGCCACTTATGGCAATTATTGCGTAGCATAAATGATTTCTTATAATTTATCAAAATGTAAACGCGGGTAAGTGATAAGCTGTGACCTCTACGCGGGCCACCTACTCACGTGGCTCAGCCGTTTTGGTGACGCCGATAAGATCAAGGCAATTCTTTCTCCAGAATTTCTGACCGATTAGAGTTCAGTACCACAAAAGGAAAACATGGAGCCCTTGTAGGATAATTTTGTTGTCCGACTGCTGAGACCGTTTATTTATCTAGGGAACGTGTAGAGGTATGAAATGAAAAATGAATGAAAATAGTTTATTTACTTAACAGATTTTTACATTGGCACAATCGGGCAAGATCTTCCGTTTAAGTATGTAAATACTTGTATCAGGAAGCTCCGCTCTTCCACACTTGGACGTAATACTAAACTTGGTCTTACACATCATCATCATCATCATCAGGCTATATTAGTTCACTACTGGACATAGCCCTCCCCTAATGAGCGCCATAGCGCCCTGTCTTCTGCTTGCCGCATCCAGCATCTTACACATACATTACTTGAAATTAAGATGACAAAACATACTATAATGCTAATTAACATCTTTTTAGATAGATAAAACTACAGTGTAATGTGGAATGTGTATGTATAGTGTATGATGGGGTGTGTGTGTGTGTGTGTGTGTGTGTTTGTGTGTGTGTGTGTGTGTTTGTGTGTGTGTGTGTGTGTGTGTGTGTGTGTGTGTGTGTGTGTGTATGTGTGTGTGTGTGCATGTGTGAGTATATAGTTAGTAATATTTCTTTCTGAGGTATAGAGTGAAAATGAACTTCATACACTCAAGAGTACAGGTTTTTGATACTGTGAACGAATCTAACTTCTAAATTTATGTAAATAAAAGATATGGCCCTTTACATTTCATATTTTGGTACTCCAGGGGATCAAATTTAATAGGGTTCTTCCAGTTGTCCTAGAACTATGAAATTGGGCATAAATATTGTCTTCTACTGCACGTGCAGGATAAAATCTGAAACTATACATTTGTAGTTAAAACAAGAAAATAGTCTCTGAAGTTCGGTAAATCTCGGAAAAAACTGCGAAACTCCTGAACTATTTGTAATTATTTTGTAATCACCTACAAATTTATACGGGACCCTCGGTGGGCTAGCCCGACTTGCAATTCTCCGGCTTTTTTTTTTCAGAAAATAAAGGATTCTACTTCTCAACACAACAACTTCAAAATCGTGAAAGAAATACCAGCTGTTCTATAAAATATTTTTTAGAATTTTGTTGTTTACGAATCAACACGTTTAAGAACAGCTAAAATGTTGTGAATTGCAGGAAAAAAAATAAAGCATCTCAGTAATTACTAGGGGCCGGTTTTTGAATTGAGAATTTCACTAAGTAACTACTTAACCGTAGCGTTGTCTCGCCAAATTTCACAGAAAAGAGCGTGACAGAACGTTACTTACCTAAGTATTTACTTAGTGAAATTTTCAATTCAGAAACCGGCACAATTATTTTTTAAATATCGTGGTATACTTGTAGTGGTTATTCTAAATTGTAACATAACATAACGTAACATTTACATACAGACACATACATTGCTTCTGGCCCCACACTAGGATACCCGGTGTCGTGGGAACTAGAAACAGCGACGTCACAAACATGTAAACATCCAAGACCTGGGTTTTTTTTGTCCCCAGCCGGGATTCGAACTCGGGACAGACAGACCACAGAGGTTCGCATTGTTTTTAAAGATAACTTATTAAATTACGGATCCCTGAAGTTCCAAGACATTGCCGTTCGAATGAAGCGTGTAATTCGGCCATTAAATTTATCGTGAAACACACTCGTGTAAGACATGCGTATTATTATCGCTCCATTATTATTGTTATTGCGTCAAAATTATAAAACAACTCAATTTATTACTTGATCAAATGCGTATTAACTGATCCAAGTTGATACAAAAATTAGTGGTGACATTTGACCGCGTCCTGATAAGAATTACTAATCTTACTATTTTTTTATAAATAAAAATGTAGGTACTCAGCACGAGTAAGTGTATGTTGAGTTTGTTTATCGAATAGTCTTAGCTCGTATAGTCGCCGATCTCAGTTTTTGTAATCTGCTGTGTTCACCCCCGGTTTCTGGAATTCTAACAGTCTGTTAATCTACTGTTAACATCTGTCAGTTGTGTTTTTTGGATGCACTTTTGACGACTGACAGCTGTTTACAATAGATTAACAGACTGTTAGCGGTTGAGATACCGGGGGTAAGTCTCACAGAGTCGGCAGTGCTAAGTCTATAGCACATCCACCTTTACATTTTAGGTGCGAAGTCACCCTTACCGTAACTGAGTAGAGTGCACGCAGGCATTTACTAACTAAAGGGTATTACTCGTATTATTATTAAAATTCTTTATTGCACCAATATGAGTATAAGGGAGTGCTTGATGCAGGAAGCATTCTCTTCCAGCAAACCTTAGGTTCTCAGTGACATTAGTTATTTTTTAACGAATACTTTTGAAACATACCCACATGCATACTTTCTAAAAACATAGCCTCCTTCGCAATTGTGCGATAAAAAAAAGTTCTTTAATATTTTGAAATAAATTTTCCAGTGGTATTGGAAGTGGACGGGATTTTTTTCCACGCTGCTGTTAAACACAAAGGCAAACATTCACAGCACACGTACATTTTCTTACAAAGTGACCTAAAGAAAACAAACTCATGATAAGTCGACGTAACAAGTAGTTAGCGAGGAAAACCGTGGCTTAGTTTTCATATACGTCACGTCAGGTGGCTGACAGCTCAAGAATTAAAAGATAAGCTCGGTACACCGGGACACAAGTTTAACTTACCGAACCATCCATAAATTACGTCACACGAATTTCATGACTTTTTGACTCCTCCTCCCGTCCTTGTCACAGCTGGTCACATTTGTGAGACCCCCCAGTGTGACGTCACGTATTTTGCAATTTTACATCTAGAAATTATTGAATTAAAACAGCAGTACCGAAATTTTGTTAGTTTAATTTCCGACTAGCTGTTCCATAATTTTCTCATCTAAATGGTGAGAAACCTTCCCTGGGATTCAACAAATATAAAGAACCAAAAATCAGCCAAATCGGTCCAGCCGTTCTCGAGTTTTAGTGAGACTAACGAACACCAATCCATTTTTATATATCAGAAAGAAAGAAGATAGAGTTGCAAGTAGAGTTAGGAACATGTCTGTGTTTTTCGTTAATAGTTCAAAGTTCGTGTTTTAACCCTTAGATTATAATAGATTTTGCAATGTGACGTCACAAAATTTAATGAAGTCACCCACCCTCTTGTCACACAATATCACACGTTTATATTTTCAGCTTATAGTTATGCCCACCAAGTTAAGTTAAGGGCAACAGTAGGTAGATTAACAGATTCTTAGTTCGCGAGAAACCGGGGAGTTTATTACTAGTAACAATGTATTTCAAGCCACTATAAGCTGATGGAAAAAGCTAGATCTACTGTACCGGAGCAAATAAGAGATATCAGAGGTGTTATCTGTGGGTAAATACTCTGGTATAAATTAATCAGGGCTCAACTAGCGATAGACAACGACGGTTAATGCGTATGCAAACGCGGCTATCTCGCCGTTTCGGAGTTTGTTTGTGTGCCGACTCGATTACTCGGCTGCCGTTTTCGACGAGATTTGTCTTGCTACACGTGATCTTGGGCTCAAAGCGACTATCTACAGTAATCCATACTAAATACTAAAATTTTCCTTAGTGTAAAGGAAAATAAACTTTGCATCTACGTAATGAGACGATGTGTGACGACGAATGATACGACGCTAGTGGCATTTTTCTGAGCGGTTGCCTGCTTCCCAAGGCACGTTAAGCGTTGGTTCCGGCTGCCGTCGATAGATGGCAGTCGTTAAGCCAAGCCAGAGGCCTTAATAGGGCGGCTTGAACACTTCTGACAGTAAGACCTGCCACTAGTCTTACAAGCCTCCACCAATCTGGACTTGGCCCCCGTGGAGGAGGAAGAGACCCGTGCCCCTCGGTGGGGACATAATGGGTTGATGATGATGAATGAGACGATTTATACAGCGCGCAGTGGCACCGTAAGTTACACCAGGGCCGACATTCTGCTAATGCATTGTAGTAAAATGACAGTAGGATGACTGCGTCGATTTAATTTCATTGTCGCTTCAAATCAACGCGCGAACGCATATTCTTAATTCTACGCGTCAATGGAATTAAAAAGCATGTCACGTGACGCGGCCATGTAACTTTAATTTAATTATAATGCTCTGCTCTTCGATTCTGTCAGTGCATTTACACACTTGGGTTTCCTTTTTGTCGACAAAAAGCCATCGAAAATTTGCATACTAAAACATCTCACTTATACTGATATATGATTTTATATTTTGGCTTAATGTAATGTAATGTAAAAAGTAGGTAACAAAGTTGTATCAATTGCTGCGGTATAATATCTTTCTTATTTGTAGGTGTATGTACTTAGTTATCAAGTGGCTTTATTTGAATGTCACAAATACTTAATTCACCAATTAATTTATTGATGATAAAATGTATTCCCACACTCCATATTTCTAGAGTTAATATTTACTAGGAAGTGACAATTAATATAATCTATTAAATTACGCGCGTGAATATCTTTGGATTCACTTACTAATTTATTGTTTTACTACCAGTTTCTGATGGCTACAACTAGGGATTAAAGTAATCTTATATTATTAAACAACCATTAATAAAATTTATTAACATAATAATAATAACAACTTCCACCCAATACAATCACTCAACTTGGTCCCAAACTAGGATACCCTCTGCTACGGTAACCAGGGAAGGACATTACAAACATGGAAAAACATCCAGAGAGGCCATAAGCCACAAGGCGAAGCGCCTTAACATCTAGACCAATGAGGCAGTCATCAAGTCCAATACAGTCTGTTAGCTTTTAGAATATACCTCGGGCTCTGGAGAAGGCTTCGGTTTTCGCCGAAAGAACACGAGTGTAATACTACTTCCTGCTCTGTATAAAACTTTTCTTCACTATTTTGAAAATTTATGTAAAGTTATAAATAATAACAATACAAAATAAATCTTACCTTATTGCGATATAATCGGTTCATCCCATAGTAGCCGAGGTATATTCTAAAAGCTAAACTGTACCTACCTGTTTATGTTTTAAAATTATATTCTTTAATTTGCAATTTACATTATACCTACTAGTAGTGGTAGACTTTTTTATCATGGTATTGGTAAAATGTAGTCTATTCCATTAGCCGGCACATGCATTATATACGGTGTCAAAAATTTATTGTTCTGAACTAATGAAGTAAAAGTTTATCTTCATAATTTTACCAGGGTATTTATATTTTTGCTAGCAATGGACGTTAAGCGAGCTTAAAATTTTAGCACACTTTACCACGTTAATAACACTGATCGCAAATGAGCACTATCCAATTACCAATATAGTAAATTATATTTTATTGTTTTTTCTTAAATTGTAATTGTAAAGTGGTAAATTGTTTTTTTTTTTTTGGTAATAAACTATTTCTATTCTATTCTATGTAAACCAGACTTCATACTTGGTAAGATTATGGTAAGATTTATGCAGAATTTACGTAAAAAACTGACCCGTGTCTCACCAATGACCCTATGTTGGTTGGTACGATATGATATTTGACGAAACCACCGTAGCAATCCCACTCCGAACCCTTTTTGTCTGCCAAAAACCGCCCATTACATCCCCCCATGTCGCGCCCACCGACAATCAAAGCGTTTGAATCGTGACAAATAAAAAGTTCTGCGAACATATCCATTGTAATTGTCGGAACGAGTAGCAGTGATTGCAGCAAGAGTTAACACGTAATACATTACAGTTTGTGTCACAACACAATCAGGCTTGGAGGACGCTGCCTGGACCGTAATCTGGGTTAACAGGGGTCAAACGGCATCACAAATTCCAATACGATATTCAACTGAGCTGTGGCGCGAATCATGTACGCTTTTACTCGCTGTATTGGCTATCTGTACGACACAGTGGTACCTCCTGGTGAAGGCAATGTTTCGGAGACCGTGAACTGTATTACTGTTGATGTAGATCATTATAGCCTGGTCATAGTCATCGTCATCAACCCATTATGTCCTCACCGAGGGGCACCGGTCTTTTCCCTGATTAAGGTATGGCCATACTCCACAACGGGGGCCAAGTCCGGATTCGTGGAGGCGTGTAAGACTAGTGGCTGGTCTTACTGTCAGAAGTTTTCAAGCCGTCCTAAGGCCTCTGACTTGGCTTACGACTGTCATCTATCGACGGCAGCCGGCACCAACGGCTTAATGTGCCATGTGAAACACGGAACCGCTCGGATCATGGTCAGCGTTGTCTGAAGTAAATTAATATCAAAGTATAGTAGTGAAACATTGCAGTGACGAGTGAAAAAAAAAACATAAGAAATACGAAATATACAGAAACTTTAGTCGCTTCTTTTAACACTAGATGGCACTGACGGTATTCTTTATCGCGCTATAGTTGTGTCCATAATAACGTGAAGCCTTTTCTTTCGTTTTTCGATTTTGTCAAGGTTCCCATCAATAGACCAAATTAATTTAACCAAAGTATTTAAAAACAGAGTCAATGAAATCTGACAATTTGGTTAGAAATTGTCGCTGAGCTACATACTTAGACAAGTATAGCTTTCTAATGTATTTTGTTTTTTTATGTGTACAATAAAGAGTTAAATAAAGAGAATCGCTCGTAGCCCCGCCTATCGGGTTAAACGATAACAAAGGTTAAGCAACATAGGGAGCGTTCAGTACATGGATGGGTGACCGTTCTATGACTAATAATATAATAATAATAATAAATCGTTTATTTCAGGCTTTGACCATATAGAAGTTAGTACATTTACATTTAGAATAACATCACAAGTTAGTAATAGGTACCTATATAAAACTAAACTAAAACATAACCAAGCACTTAAAATTAATACTAATGCTAGTGGCATTTATTCTAGCGGTTTCGTGCTTTGCAAGCCACGTTAAGTAGTTGGTGCCGGCTGTCGTCGATAGATGGCAGTCGTTAAGCCAAATCAGAGGCCTTAGGGCGGCTTGAAAACTTCTGACAGTAAGGCCAGCCACTAGTCTTACAAGCCTCCACCAATCCGGACTTGGCCTCCATGGTGGAGTAGGGCCTATACCTTCCTCAGGGAAGAGACCCCAGCCCCTCGGTGGGGACATAATGAGTTGATGATGATGATGACAATAAAGATCTCTAATCTAATCTAGGTACTAAAAATAATGTCAGAGTAGTAGAACTCAATAAATTCAATGTCAATACTGATCGTTTGGGCAAAAAGGAAAAGCTTTTACCTCCCAAAAGTGAACTGTAAGCTAAATTACTGTAATTGTCGCTACGATCAAAACAAAAAGGTTTCAATGACATTTTTATTCCCACCAAATAAATACGACCCACACCCAGACCATATTGTAGTGGAAACGCTATAAAATTTAGACACATTTACATTAAGATTTATTATTAGCCAAATCAGTTTCAGTTTGGTGGTTGGGGCACACAGTAGAATTATAACAGAAAGACCACTTACGTCTACAGCCAAATTTAGCAGATAATTGGGGAAACATAATGTGGACGTTGGTCTAGTTATCTATGAATTTTATTAAATTAATTTCTGAAACACTTATTGGGTACAGGTTCTGTTCAGGTAATGTCAGTGTTTACTCTGACATTACCTGAACAGAACCTGTAGGATTTTTTCGTAATAAGTATAACTGCTGGTAACTGCACCAGAAAAATATCTATACGTAAGACTTGTGGCAAATGCTCTATATTTTATGCTCCGTGCTATTTTATACAAAGTTTTAATAAAATAAAATAAAACTATTTAGGTAGGTACTCGTTGCGTGCATGCAACGACTAATGACTGTCAATGAAACGAAAGTAATTTGTCAGGATCGTTTCAAGTGGCAGTCCCTAATCTCTACCTATCCTACTGTGATACAGGCGGTAGTTTATGTATATTTGTATGTACCAAAGAAACCAAAAACATTTTTACGTCAATCAACCGTTTTACTAAACTTAGGTATACAGACCGACTCTGTGGTTGAATTAGAGCTTTGAGTTGAACTTCTGTGCAGGGGATTGTAGTTGGGGCGCCAATGATATGCATGATTCGGTGTCACTGACGCAATCGACCACTGCTCTACCAATTTAAATCTTGACACGCCTTAAGTGGTATCGACTTTTCTTAGATTAGATGCTATATTGTTTACTGCTTCTAACCCTCCAGAAGCGATGTGATTTTTGAATGAGCCTGAGATTTCATCACGAATAAATTTATCGACGTGTGATAAATTTAGTGATGACTTAGGGCACTGAAACGTGGTCTCTTACTATGCGCCTCATAAGAAAGCTCAAGGTCACGCAACGAGCTATGGAGAGGGCTATGCTCGGAATTTCTCTACGAGACCAAGTCAGAAATGATGAGGTCCGTAGACGAAGGAAAGTCGTCGACATAGCCCAGCGGATTAGTAAGTTGAAGTGGCAGTGGGCGGGGCACATAGCACGCAGAACTGATGGCCGATGGGGCCGAAAAATTCTCGAATGGAGACCACATATCGGTAAGCGCAGCATAGGACGACCAGCCACAAGATGGACAGACGATCTCATCCAAGTGGCGGGAAGACGCTGGATGCAAGCCGCTTCCGACCGGTCTTTTTGGAAATCCATGGAGGAGGCCTATGTCCAGCAGTGGACTTCTTGTGGCTGAATGATGATGATGAAATTTATCGATTATTATTTACTGGATGAAGTAAGTAAAGTAGAAAATATGAATGCTTTTACAACACGTCTTACTATGTAACTAAGTTATTTTACTTTAAGACGTGCCGTATAATTGTATCTTATTTTAAGTTTCTTTTCTCATTAATTAGGTGACTGTTAGTGATTTAAGAGAAATGAATGTCTTTGACGCTAATCTTATGAACTTCGGGGTGTCCCTAAAAGTTTCATTAAAACTAATAAATACATGCAACAATTATTGCAATAGCAACTCAGAAAAAGCTCAAATAAATAATTAAAAATACTAGGTGTTTTGTTCTTATTTGAACCATGTAATTAATTATTATTTATAAAAATCTATTTTAAAGGTTTACTAATGCTAATATTAGGTGTTTCATACAAATTTTCGAAACTTGTTATAGCGATTGCGCGTTTTTTTTTTCGCTATAAGAGGGATGGCGCGTAATATACTTTGTATACCGAGAGTGTGCTATGCATTATATATACTCGTAGCATGCCGTTGATATGATAACATGAAGCTATATGTATTGTATAAGGTTATGCCTATGCCTATCCTCATTTCAAAGGGGCACAGATGCGTGCTATTAAACCGTCCAAATCACGGAATGACCATCGGGTAATTAAGTGCATATACATCACTAATAACTTCTTAGCAAATAATGTTAGCTAATGATTTTACTTAGATTTTTTGGTACTGAGGGTTATCTTGGAGAGTAAAGGGAAGTTAGGATTAAATATTAAAACTTTTCTCTTCATTTTATGTATATGACACATTATATGATTCAGTACTTTTACAATTTTTACTTAGTACTACATACTTTTGCTGCGCACGTTATGATTTTTCACGATTTTTCATAAACACTTTTACAGACTTGCAGACATAGGTAGTTTTGGAAAACGTTGTTAAATAAAACCGGCCAAGAGTCAGACTCGCGCAAGAATGGTTCAAGCGTCTACTTGTTTTATTATTAACATCGAGCAAAAACGGCAAAAATCACGTTTGTTGTAAGGAAGCCCCCCTTAAACGTTTGTTTTATTTTAATTTAATTATTTACTTTTAGAACAATTAAAAAAATGTACAATTTAATACCCTGCGAATATTTTAAGTCTACCTGTTGCTATTATTAATATCGAGCAAAAAAACGGCAAATAGCAGGTTTGTGGTCCCTTACCCTTTGGGTAGGGAACCCTAAAAAACATAATAATAGGGTTTTTCTTCAGATTTAAATAAAGCTTTCTTAAAACTTTAAAATAATATATGAAAATAATAATATATTTCGAGGGTGGTTTGTCAGGATCGTGGCAGATGGCAGTCCCTGGTCTCTTCCAACCCCTCTGGGATACAGGCGTGAGCTTATGTATGTAGTAATAAATATATATACATTCTGGTTTTTTTCCCGCCTTGTGTTTTGTCTGTTTTCAAATTCTTATGTTTTGTATAATGTCTGTGTGGAAATAAATAAAATGTATTTCTTCTTACTTCTTCTGATATACAAAAGCTCTAACGAAAACCAGGTTGTTTGCTGGACCGAAGAGTAAAATGCACCTTTTTTCATATTATTATGCCAAAGAGAACATAAAGAACAGAACTCTGTAAAGAACAGAATAGCTAAAATATACTGGCCAGTATTTCCTAAAACGTTCACATTAATGATCCTATCAACTTCTATAATTGACACCACTCACCATTGGCCAAAACGTTCATCTAACCTCTTTGCAACGTAACCTTATTACATCAAATTTTAAATTTGGAACGTCTTCTCCAGAACCTATCCCGTGAGCTGCGACGCAGCAAGACGCCCCCGCGCCGCTCCCCGGACCGCGCGCTGCAGCGCCCCCCCTCCGCGCCGGTGCAACACGAGCGCCCCCCGCGGACGCCACATCTCTCGCCAAAGAAGGAGGCCTACAACAATCTTTTGAACAAGGGCATTTCAGGTCAGTAGTAGCTAGGATGTAACAATCATTATTACAATATGTTCTGGGTAATGGGCACCTTACGATTTACTGGCATTTTTGGCACATAATAATAAGTACCTGGGTGACCGAGCTTTGCTCGGTACTTTTTTTGTAATTTGATTTTGTGATTTGACGACCTCTGTGGCGTAGCGGTTAACGCATCTGCTTACCAAGCGAGAGGTCCCGGGTTCGATCCCCGGCTGGAGAGAAAAAAAAAAACTCCAGGTCTTGGATGTTTACATGTTTGTGACGTCGCTGTTTCTGGTTCCCACGACACAGGGTATCCTAGTGTGGGGCCAGAAGCAATGTATGTGCCTGTGTAAATGTTTGTGTTTGTGTTTGTTTGTGTAATATAAAATATGTAACATAAAATTAAAATAATCCTTTTTCAACAAAAATTAAACTTGGAAAAAAAACATCATGACTCGAACCGGGTCTCTTGAAATCGGCCCGAAACGGGTCACCCGTTTTCCCGTCAGAACTATCCCAACCTTGCATATAGACGCGAAATTTACCTCTGTATGTTACTATAGCAAATTTCAATTGCCTTAAAACACGGATAAAACAACGTTTTCTAAAAATGTAACCTAGTTACATCATTTAAACGCCCCCGAAAGCATCTGCCTACAAAATTTCGTGAAAATCGTTGGGGCCGTTTCCGAGATTCATATTATATACAATGTGAGTCTTCATAAAGTGCACATATCAAAATCAGGGAAACTACACCCCATTTCATCGACGGAAAAAATAAAAAATTCAATAAAAAAAAATATTTGTATTTATTATGATTTTTTAAAAATTATGAGTTGCACCTGTTGACCCTATTTAGATAAATCGTCATAATTTTTAAACTAAGCGCGTTATCAAATAAATTTTGTGATGATGTCTAATAATAAGCCGTACCCATAAAGTAAAAATATCCAAGAAAACTAACCCTATAAATTTACAATTAAGTGAAACTTGAAGAAAATCTGTATTTTTTTTCATCATTTTTGCATTTGTTTTACAATTTCTCCTAAAATCATGGTATTGACCCTACTTTTTTTTCATTCTAGCTTATTTTACATGGCATTAGCTTTCTAAAAGTAAAAACTGCACGTTTATTACTCAAAAACAACAGTTTTTATGACCGTTTGAAAAAAGCCCATGCGCATCGTTTTGCTACACACCATTGTTTATCACCTTTTTTACAAATATTTTTTTTTATTTTATTTTTTCCGTCGATGAAATGGGGTGTAGTTTCCCTGATTTTGATATGTGCACTTTATGAAGACTCACACTATATAAATATATATAATCAAGAATTGCTCGTTTAAAGAGATTAGATTATTGTACCTACATAGAGACGTATGTGGTATCATCATCATTCAGCCAAAAGAAGTCCACTGTTGGATATAGGCCTCCTCCATGGATTTCCAAAAAGACCGGTCGGAAGCGGCTTGCATCCAGCGTCTTCCTGCCACTTGGATGAGATCGTCTGTCCATCTTGTATGTGGTATACGGCAAAATTAATTTAAGTTTTTCTTACCAGATAATATTTTTTTACGACTAATTCGGTTTAAAACCTTGATTTTAACTACAAAGATTTACTAGTACCTACTGGGTATTTTATTTACAAATAATTATCTAAGATCGATATTGTTTGTAATCAATACTGCCCCTACCAATATTGTTTGTGTACGTCGTAAACCATCACACTTAATCGCTAATCGATTCCTTTATATCTTGGAGAAAATCGATTATGAAAGCAATGACGCATTGACGTTTTACTGATTCTTTTCATCGTATGTACTTCTTTGTCCATATTTTAAGAAAAAAACGTAGAGTATGCATCAAACAGAGAAAACATACTTCACAAGATCATATGTCATATGACATTGACTATAAATTCTATTAAAGACTGTTTATATTCTGAGGTTTTTTAAGGGACTAAGTCTAACAAATGGGAAAATGCTTATGCAGGTCCTATATAACAGTTTGTATAACAAATATATTAAAAGGAAAGAAAAAAAAAATCATTTAAATAATCAATAATCTTCTCGATCATGAGGGTCTGGGTTCGAAGCACGCATGTACCAATGACTTTAGTGTTCGAAGCATGTAGACCAATGGCATTATAGTAGGATGACAGAAACGCGGTTGGGTCACGTGATGAGTTTTTTCATACCATTGACGCCTATAAGGTTTGATATGTGTGCGCGCGTAGACTTGAAGCGGCACTGAAACTAAATCGCCACGTTTGTGCATTTGTCATTGTACTACAATGCATTAACAGAATCTAAGTCCAGGTACCTGGGAATGACGTCCGGCGTACCTCTGATATATCAACTCCATAACTTCTCTGAGATCTCAAATAATCTCGTCCATATCCGTTTATTCGGAGTCACGCATCGGGCCGGGCCCCTTTGTCCGATGCAGCGAGATTGTCAGGATTCATCGCTTAATCTGATGCCATAATTGATTTACAGATTTTTGTGCCAGCGACCTCTCCCAAAGAATTGATTTGCAGTTCTTCGAGAGCTGTAGTTAAGTCTAGTACTCGTACTACGTGTTTTGCTCTAGGTTTACGATCCTGGGGGCCGTAGGCTTATGACTAAAAATCACTATTAACATGATTGAGAGATTTTACAGACGCTTTTTGCTAATTCAACATTAAAAAAAAAACGATCTTTAAAAACATATTTTATAAAAGCATTTCATAATTAAGTATTTTGTAAAAACATATTTTTTTGCCTCCACGACGCTAGTGAATTGAACGTAGTTTAGCAAAAAAATTCCAACGCACACAAAGAGAATTTTGAGATATTTGAGTTTTTAGGTTTAAGTGGTTTAAGCTGATTTACGCTCTCCATACATGTGGGTCTCCAAGAATCCGGAATTGGCCCCCGTGGTGGAGTATGGCCAATACGTTCCTCAGAGAAGAGACCCGTACCCCTCTGTGGGGAAATTATGGGTTGATGATGATGATGATGATACATGTGGGTTGGACTACCATGTGCAATAACTTTGCATATACTCATCGGATCGCTATGAAAGTCTTTGATTCTTAAAATATAGATTATAAGTTATATTTCGGTATTTTTAACTTAAAAAGTATTTTTAACTTACGAAGTGGAACTCCTACGTACAGAATGACCGTCAAACGTCAAATTATTTTATTAGTTCTATTCCAACACTTTTGGATTGATTCATTCGTTGTCTTTTATTTCTTGGAATGGTTGCAAAACGAATGAACTTACTACATTCTGATTAGACCATTCAGTCACTCGTATAACAGGGTCAATCATATAAATTGATTGTCTAAATTATGCTTCTCGCTCACACTATGTTGGCGGCAATACTCTATGAGCAAGACGCAAATATTTGTTTCAACCATTCCTGTTTGGCCGTGTTATAGGTAATATCACCGCATTTATTCAGAAAATACAAATTAAAGTTCGTTTTATAAAATCCCATAATAACAGAACATTTAAACTGTAAACAGCATAATGAACTCTTTGTAAAAGACAATCTTGTTTTCGATTTGTTTTCTGGCTCATTTAGAAATTTTAGATTAAATTTAATCAAATTATTCCCAAATTCAACCACGTAAACACTGAAACTACTTTATTATGAAAGTTTTAGGCCATAATTTTAGATAAGTAAAAATTCTATTCTATTTTTCTTTGTACTGGTAAGTGTGCGAACTTGTAGTATGTAAGTCTTACTTGATATAATTGTAAATGCTGTGTTTTTCAATTACTGAATTCACACTGTGGCTCGATTTATTGCATATTGTTCTGTAAATGTAAAGTGTGTTTCTGTTGAAGAACCAAATTAATAAATAAAAATAAAAACTGAAACCAAAAAACTTTGCTTTTCGGAGTCTTTTAAGAATTGTCTCTTTTATAAGTAACATACAAAACGAGCCAGTTTTTAGGGTTCCGTACCCAAAGGGTAAAAACGGGACTCTAATAGTAGACTCTACAGTCCGTCCGTCTGTCTGTCACCATGTTGTACCTCGTAAACTGTAATACCTAGACAATTGACATTTTCACAGATGATTATGTACTTCTGTTGTCGCTGGAACAAGAAATATACATAACAATTATCTAAAAACAGAAAAAAAATATTGAAGTGGGGGCCAAAGATCCCATTCAACAAGGGGTTTTTTTCGCCGTTTTTCTTCTCAGTATTAATAACTAATAGTATCTAATAAACATACACATTTACGTACAGGCACATACATTGCTTCTGCCCCCACACTAGGATACCCTGTGTCGTGGGAACCAGAAACAGCGACGTCACAGACATGTAAGCATCCAAGAGCTGGAGCTTTTTTTTCTCCCCAGCCGGGGTTCGAAACCGGGACCTCTCGCATGGTAAGAAGATCCGCTAACCGCTACGCCACAGAGGTCGTCAATGTTGTATAAATAATGTTGTTTAATTAATGATACGGAACTCTTTGTGCGTGAGTCCGAGCCGGACTTGGCCGGTTTTTTATTAAATTTTATACCGAAAGCCACCGTAAGATTCATTCAACTTCAAATTAAACGGTACCGCTTTACTCACTTGAACTGTAGTTACAATCGCAAAGCTAATACCAGCCTAGACTAAGTTGAACCGAGCTTTAATTTGAAACTGAAATCTATTCCACTGACAGGCTTCCCATTGCGCCACCGACTTTAATTCCCGTTGTTCAGTCCCTCTATAATAATTTTCCATTCATTCGCCTCTCTTTATGGATCGTAATCTCTAAATCTCTAATCAGCTGTCCTTGTCTAGCAGCCGCGAATCTAGATCGCTCCATCCCCCTCTAATTCTTTTACCCCTTAAATCTAATCCGGTACATCCCGTCTGCTCCTGAGCCGTACTCAATGCATAAGCTGATACACACTGACATAGAACGTTCACTCGTGCGTCGAGATAAATTGAACTTTGCATTCCAAAAGTATGTTTTTAGGGTTTTGTAACTAAAAAAGAGAAAATGGAACCCTTATGGGATCACTTTGTTGACCGTCGCTCCGTCCGTCTATCTGTCAAAACCCTTTATCCCGGGAACCAGTACAGGTATCAAGTTGGAATTTTATTCTAACCATATACAGTAAATATACAGCCCTTTGAACCTCTGAAAAAATAAAACTTCTACGTTAACGTAAAAAAAAGATATGGCCTTTTTTTGTACAAAAATAAAACGTATATTTCGATACTTAGGTATGGGTATCAAAATTCATGGGGTACTTCACGGTGACCTACATCTATGAAATTCTTCTACATACCTATAAGAGGAAAATTTGAAAACTGTAAATTTGTAATTTACATACATGCTACATACATTTACATACAGGCACATACATTGCTTCTGGTCCCACACTAGGATACCCTGGGTCGTGGGAACCAGAAACAGCGACGTCACAAACATGTAAACATCCAATGCCTGGAGTTTTTTTTTTCTCTCCAGCCGAGGATCGAATCCGGGACCTCTCGCATGGTAAGCAGATGCGCTAATTAAGTCGTAAAAAAATGGTCCTTGAAGTTCGGGAAAAACTGCGAGCACGGAACCCTCGATGGGCGAGTCCGACTCGCTCTTGTTCTGTTTTTTTTAATGAAGATCGTTATTGGTATTTAATTTTCTTAGGTCCATTGTTTTAAGTATTCTTTGCTACGGTATGCCTAATTATATACTTATGATTAGCTTTCTAGTAAAGTTAATCTTTCTTCCGGAAATGCCAATTTGTTTGTGCAGTAACATAATACCAACATTCTAATAAGTACAGTCGTCGTGTTAATCTTTTGCATTCGTTTACGTTCTACCGACTGTAAAAATCGTACTTTTTACTAGTAATCAAACAACGCGTTCGAAAGACACAAGTTTTTGTATGTAGATTTAAAACTAGTGTGAGTATTTTTATCCGCGCCCGCGGTCCGATGTCAAAGGCGCTTAATACCTAATTCATTTAATCGGGCGTGAATCGTGATTAATCATTATTAATTTCGTATCAAGTCGGCTCGTATCGGCCGCGATCCGCAGCGATTAGCGATTGCACAATGCCCGCCCGGATTAGGCCCGGTCGATGTCGGAGATATATCTCCTTGTCGATGCTTTACCTGCGTACCGTTGGCAGAACTGCTGCTTGAATTTTTTTTTGTTTGGTTCACCGCTCTTCGCTGGTTTGTGACTGCCAGTGTCAAGTTATTGAATTTTTTTAAATATTTTCATTAGCATAGAATAAACACCATGCAGTGACACATAATTATCTCCAGTGAGTAAGTATTGTATTAATCACTAGTTCCCGCTGCGGATTGGTGATAGGTCTATCAACAATAATAAAAAAAAAGACTTTTCACTATTTTTCAAAATTGAATTTGAAAATGAGTGAAGTAAAATTGAAAACTTTTTGTTAATTATTTATTAAAGCTTTGTTCTGTGAAAAATGAGTTGAAAACTATTTTTGAGGATTTTTTTATTTCAGTTCGTAGTGTAATTAAATTGTCGGAGAAATTGGAGAAGTCGTTAAATAAAACTAGTAAGCAGCTGTGAAACTTTTCTTTAGTTCATCTTGCTTGCTATCTGTACAACTATAAGCCGGTTTTATAAAGATAAGCCGATTTAGACTTTTTTATTCTGTCGTTTTACGGCGATTACTTATTCAAATTTGATCATGCATGTTACGTACACACTCGCCATGATTGCCAAAAAATCACCGTGCTTTCTTAATATTTTTTCCCGTATATTTTTTCCTACTTTCGCGTCATAAAATCCACAGCGATTTATCTAGATATCTTAACTAACCACTTACGTAATACGAGCTTATCTTTAAATATTATTCATAGCATACAGAATTTCTTCAACGTTCTGTAGCCAATACTTTCAAGAGCTCACATGATGCAAAAATAATTATCTATGCTGTACCGAGCGTCCCACTTATAGAAAACTGGCTGAACCCGCGAACGTTGTTTCGTCATATATTTTTTTTTTCACTTAGGGCTATGAAACATAGATAACAACCTATTCTCAAAACTACTGAATATACATATAAAATTTCATCAAAATCGGTCAAGCCATTTCGGAGGTGTATCTCCCGGCAGTTTTTCGCAGATTGTGAGGACGTGTACTTCAAGTGTTCTCAAACATCACTTTCTCTCACCGAGAGAGGGCCTGTGTCCTACGAGTATAACCGCACGTCTAGAGCAGGGCACATACAGCCGTCATAATATAAAAGGCCATAACTACCATGAACTTGATTTCGAGCAAAAATAAATTTTACTAAACTGAAAAACTAAATTTCAAGCATGTTGGCTAAGAAAAATGTACATGTTTTTATTATTTATCATTTCATAAGATTTTCTTAATTTTAAGTGTAATTTATTTAAATACAGCTTACTCTTTCTCACTACTGAAAATTAAAGTTATGGCTTTTCTTCTCATGACGGCAGCATAGGGATAGGTCGCATGGGTTTCATTTAGATCTCACCTACTCCACACACCTTACCTACGTAGAGCATGTATAGCAGGGCACAGAGAGGTCCCGCTTTATCTCGGAGCGACACGGCGCTGATCCGGCCCCGGCTGATCCGGATTAGCGCCGGATCCGCACATCCGCGCGCCCGTGTGTGCTAACCTAAACAATCCCTACCTAAACCTGTAGCCCGCATAAGTGTGGCGTGTGCAAATCAAATCGAAATAGGTTTATCCGTTATAGCGAGGAAACTGTGACTTACACTTAGTTGTTTCTTTTTGTTTTATTTTTTTTATCCTAGGCAAAAGTCAGTGTGAATAGCGTCAATGTAATGGCTTAAGTAGTGTTTAAGAATTAGTGCTAGAATGCTTCAATGAACATTAAAATTAAACGTATAGACTGATCATTTCAAGCAGTATCTAGTTGATATTAAATTTATTTATATAAATATTGCAACATAACAGTAAAACTTACACCAAACCCTTACAATATTATAACTGAGCACTACCTCTGGAGATCGAGAAAATAGTCAAAAAACTCCATTTTCAGTTTATTTCAAATTTGGTTTTGAAATCACATAGTTATTTTTTTATTTTCGGACCTCGTGCACTGCAATTTATGAACTCAATACACATCCATTATATTTTCTGGTACGGAGGTGACGTTAGCAGAAAAGAAGCAGTAGTCCGCAAAACGTGGTATAAAAATATTCCAAATTAATTTACAGTTGAAGTATCACACGTCGCTTTTTAGTCATTACTCTCTCCATAGCGAAACCCAGTTTTATCCGGTCTTTGTGCGCCATGTTTTCAATACATCACCGGCGAGGTCAGTTCATCCGTGCCCCTCATAAAGGCAGCTAATCCAGCTTACGCCTGATCCGAGTATCCTTGCATGTGTGCACACCCCTTCTTATTGTAGGGACTGCGGGCGCGCTGCGCTATGTGTGATACTTTTTGAAAATGGGTGCGTGAATATTAATAATCCAGTTCTTGCCTAGTGAAATATTCAGGCACTTACTGTACCTATTCTCTATTCTAAAACATTTATACTTTGTGAAGAAATAACTAATAAATAAATTTGTTTCATACACTAAAACCCAGTTTCTCATATACTAACAATCTGTTGATCTGATGATAACAGTTCTCAGTTGGCCAAAGTAACGATAAAGGTAGCCTATACGATACGCCCCACTGTAGGGCACAGGGCTTCTTTCAGAGAAAAAGTATGGGCTTAATCAAATAGCGTGCCCACCGCAGATTGGCGATTTCAAGCGTTTGATAAAGGTATTCATCGAAGATATGGAGTGCACAGCAACAATTAAATTTAACATAGGAGAGTGCTTATAAAAATAACAACTAACTGGATGTTGTAGCTTATTAGCTATTGCTAATACTAGCTATTAATAGTAGACGTGTTCTTGAGTGGAGACCGCGACTCGGCAAACGTAGCGTAGGACGCCCTCTAACCAGGTGGGATGACGATCTGCGAAAAACTGCAGGCAGATGCTGGATGCGGCAAGCTGAAGACAGGACGCTATGGCGCTCATTAGGGGAGGGCTATGTCCAGCAGTGGACTAATATAGCCTGATGATGATGATGATGATGAATAGTAGAGAAACAGAATGTTACCGTACGAGGAACCGAGAGTAAGTACATTTTTTTAGCTCTTAACTTTGCTCGTTTGGCGGTTTTAACCAATGCTTTACTTGATTTTAATATTATTTATTTATTTGGAGAAAATACAGGCACAGATAGTCGATGTTCCATGGTTTACAATATAGGGTATTAATTTATCTGCCCTATTAAACATTTCTCACTTCTATTTAGGGCAGGTAGTGTGACTTCAGTCAGTACCTGGCCTGTGTGTGCCAAATTTTATCCAAATCGGTTTGTGCGTGATACTTGGTGATACATCACTAAATATATTTGCGTCAACAAGGGGAAAATCTCATGTTTACAATATTCATGGTGATTACAGAATACTAGCTAATAAATACCAAATACTTTTTTCCCCACCCAAAAAATTCCTAACTAGCTTTTTTTCTCATTTTCCCATATCAATAACAGGTTTCTGAATTGAGAATCTCACTAAGTAAATACTTAAGTATCGTTCTGTCACGGTCTTTTCTGAGACATTTGACGAGACAGCACTACATATAAGTAGTGACTTAGAGAAATTCTCATTTCAGAAACTGGCCCTAAGACACCTAGCAGAGAAAAGAGGTCTTAATTAAAATAAATCTTGGTAAAAAAGTTCTGATTGACCTTTTATGCAACATCCCATCCTCAGATATTACCGAACGGATTACGTTTTTAATCATCCTCCTACACATCTAGCGTTCCATTTAGCCGGTACCACCAAGTTATTTGAGTAAATCCGGATTGTCGTAATCTCCTCGCCAGTGGCTACCATCTCGAAGGAGGCTACGGGTATAATCCGCTCTCATCCGGATTAAGTCCTACTTAGCTCTACATTCGTGTGTGGGTCTAGAGCTTTGTTACGGCGCGAGTTGGATTTTGAGAAAGGATGGAAGACGCTTATTGGGACGCGCTTAGAATCGGATTAGACTTTGAACGGATTTAGAATAAGATTTTGGGTTGATCTCTGCGTTTTGACAAAATGTGTTTTTTTAATTTTATTTTTATTTATTTATTTAGGAAAACCAGTAGGTAGTACACTAATACATCTGAAATATAAAACAAAGGGTTTTAAGGTAAGTGCCTAGCCTATTAAGGTTTCCACAGCATTCACCTTTGCTAGTGTTTAAGTTAACAATTTTGTTATGTAATCTGTTTTCATAAGCACACTGTATCGGCGGGGAACTCGACTTCTCTCAGAGAGACATAATGTTCCTAATTGCTGTTGCAAATTAGCGACAGTTAGACGTAAGAATAATGTATGACAATAAAAGAAAAGCAGTAAAAACACCTCCAAAAACACTGGCCCTTTCAAAATTCAGTTCTTCACAGAACATATCACATCAATCACACAAAAAATCGCATTTGTACCAAAATTATATTTAGAAAAAAAAACTCACGCCCGTTATCCCCGAGAGGGTAGGCAGAGGCACCAATCACTGGGCCCACCTTTTGCCGAGTTTATAAGGTCCCAACGAGACAATTGACAAGCCTGTCCCTGTTATCCGGGCACAATTTATCAGCGAATGGTGTTGCGGCACAAACAAAACGCAACTAAAAGTCATTAGGTACATGCGGGATTCGAACCCAGACACTCATGATCGAGAAGCAAGGATGAACCCCACTACGCCACCACCGCATTTTATATTTTATATTAAGAACTGCAGCATAACCTTACCTCCGTAGAGAAATCAACGGGGGCGGGGGGCACGAGGTCGCGGGGGAGCGGCCGCCCATCAATCATCGGGAGATAATCTCCTCACTTCAGCCCAATTTGAGTCATACATTCAGCTTAGTGCACGCAAACAAACATCACGTCCAAATCTCAAGTGACTGACTCCCTTGTGTGCGTCATGCAAAACCTCGATTATGATCGATTTTTTGATCTCATACTTTTATCTCATCCATGCAGCATAGAGTCGGCAGACTATTGACGTACTTAGTTCACCTGTCGAGTTCCCAAAATCTTATAGATTAGGAAATCTATTTTTACAAATATATTTTTCTAAAGTGTGACGTATCAGCTTGAACAAAAACTAAATGCGTGAAACTCGCAAAAAAACTAAGAAAAACACAAATGTCACGGTGTATGTTAGGGCGTGCGTATGTGTGTTATAATCCGTCGGCAACAACAGAGAGCTGCAATCAGCTGAGCCGTTGATCAATCGATAAAAAACCGAGGCGCGAGTCATGTGGACAAATAAGCCCCACGGCGGCGCCGGTCTAGCACGCTACCGATATTAGTGGCCTCTACACAATGAAAGACTCTTCTCGTTCAACGTCCATCCATCCTTCATCTAAAAAAATCCATCTTTACCTACACCAGCGTGGTGTAGGTGAAGTTGAATTTTTTTTCAAGCTGAAACACTAAGGGCCGGTGAGTTGAGAATTCTCACTACGTAAATACTTAAGTAACGTTCTGTCACGCTTTTTTCTGAGAAATTTGATGAGACAGCACTACAGTTAAGTATTTACTTAGTTACAATTCTCAATTTAGAAATCGGTGATAAGACCCAGTTTCTGATTTGAGAATAGAGAAAAATTTGTCCCGTTACTTTAATCCAAACTATTATTTATAGCTGAACAGTGTAACAGATAAATAACCCAACATTACAGTGAAAGACAAAGACCATTGCTTGGCAGTTGCCACAATCATCATAAACATATTTTGCTTCATCAACAAATAAGAGAAGACATACTTTGACCGTTCCTGAGAGATGTCTCAGATGCACCTAGTACACTAATAGTTAAGAGTAACAACAGTTGATCATGACACAAATTAATTCCATGGATGATCTGTAGCTTATCAATCGAATTACTGTACGAGAAACGGTGAGAAGACTGACCTCACTGAATCGAGCCTAGCCTTCGTTTCGAGTGCGTGCTAGGAAGGCGGGATAAGTGTGATCCTCACCATTTGTCAAGATTAGCCTTACGGTGAAGCGGACAGATGCGGATGTACGCAGTGTCCGCAGTGATTGCTAATACCAAGGAGAATTAATTCTCCTTGCTAATACGTAGATACTGATGGCTAGTCTCTATAGAGCCTTAAATATACATTCTAGCCAAAAAATACCTATTTAACTGCCTCGGGCGTCTAGCAGTGAAGGCCCTTTTACACGAGGCCAATAGCTGAGACAATCCAGTAAGCCAGTCCAATATTGTCTTCGTGTGAATAGAGCCAGGACAATGCATTGGATTGGCCCAAGCCAATGGATGAAGACAATCCAATGAAATATTGGATTGGCCTATTGTCCTGGATGGCTTACTGGATTGTCTCAGCTATTGGCCTCGTGTAAAAGGCCCTTGATGTGCTTGACTACCAATACAGTCCGATACCTGCTACCGGATGCTGAACTTGATTTGTACGAATGGCTTTATCATGGTATCGTAGTATAGGACCTGGGCCCCGTATCTGTTAGTGCATTATAGTTCAATGGCAGTTACATGGTCGGGTGACATGTTTTTTAATTCCATTGACGCGTAGAATTACGAATACTCATGTGGGCGAAATTAAATCGATGCAGCCATGCAACTATGAACATGAATCTAGGCCCCGGATGAGTGATAGTGTTGCGTAATAGAATTTATTAAAATTGTATGTTTCAACTTTTAATGGTAAATTGAATGTGGGGCTAGCAAGATTATCTTACGCTATCAACGTGAGAACTCACTGTAGATACCAAATTGTGGTTAGGTTAGGATGACGTACGGACTCTCAGACAATAAGTAAGAGTCCCAAGACGTCCCTAAAACGGAAGGGAAATCTTAGTTAAAGCCGTAGAAGTGAGCGGCAAAGGGCGCTTCCCTACGCCTAATCGCTGGGGAGCTGTCTAGCCCGGATGACAACAGAAGGTACGCTCAGAAGAGAAAATAGAGAAAACGTTTTACATTCAAGTATCTATTGGTCAGTAAAGTATTAAAAAATAGTAAAGTATTTATTGTCTTAAAAGGTACAGTTTTACGAAAGTAAAGTAAAGTATTACGATGGGTATTTTTGCTGTTACTGATGGGGAAACTGATAAGTGGCAAAAAAGTCTGCCGTTCCATGTATTTTATTGTAGCAGGTGCTAATTTTATTACATTGTAAGTTTTTGGTCCGATCAACTACAGTGTGTTTACGGTGCTTACGAAAGTTTTAGTTCAAAAATTTTGTTACAGATGGAACAGTTGATACTTTCTTCACGATTTCGAAGTTTTTCCAAGTAGTAAAAGCTGTACGTATGGACTAGTAGAATCTCACATTTTGTATTTTATTAAATCGTGTATTATTTATTTTTTATATTTTATTTTAAAAACCTCAAAATAAGCGATTTGAGTAGCCATGCTACTACTACTATGTGAAGCAAGAGCAGGACAGCGCTACCCATAAGTTATGCCATCTCGCCCGACATGGTATCTGTATCGGATGTAGAGTAGACGTTCTGTGTTAAAACACTCCATGCGTCTGTAGCGGCTTAGGCCGGCCCGCACTAAACAAAATCTTAATCTCCACAAAGGGTTATGAATATATCGGATTACGCTACGCAAGAAGCGGCCTTCTAATTCATGCCTTCCTTTAAAATATGGCCGACATGTCTAATACAGATAAACGATGAGTCTTATACGCTTCAGCAATATTTTTTAAACGTCGAATTTACTGATTATTCATTCAGACTGGCGGATTATCCTGATCTCAGCTATCTCGGCAGTGACTAAAGATTGTGGGACGATTGTTACTACAAATCTTGTAACTCTTGTAATTAATTCTAGTAACTATCAAAAAGCAACAAAATAGTAACAATAGAAAGATTTTTGAACGGGCCTTACTTTCCATGCACGGGGTTCATTTATTTTACTCAAAATAATATTTTTTTTAAACATTCTTGCCTAATGCTGTTTTGTTAAAAACAGTATTTCAACAATATAAATGTTACGAGTATTTTTTTTTATTTAAGGTAATATACCTATTTTACTCTCTGAACCCCGTGTATAAAAAGTAACAGTTGTTCAAAAAAATTGATTTCAAAACTACTATTAACCGATATGCGGTTACAGTTTTCATCAAATCCCGAAAGAATTCGTATTTAATGCGCAAAGCATTATTTTTATTTGCCTCCAGCATTGAATTCGTTATGTGCATAGAAAGCAGATTATTATTTGTGTCTTAATTAATGAAAACTTTAATTAACTAGAAATGTCGGGACTAGCCAGATAGAACCTTTTTGGCCGACTTCAAAAAAGGAGAAAGTTCTCAATTCAACTGTATTTTTTTAGCAGACCACATGCTTATCCATAGGGTCGAGAAGATAATAATAATAACAATAATAACATTTACACACAGGCACATACATTGCTTCTGGCTCCACATTAGGATACCCTGTGTCGTGGGAACAGCGACGTCACAAACATGTAAACATCCAAGACCTGGGTTTATTTTTTTTGTCCCCAGCCGGGATTCGAAGCCGGGACCTCTCGCATGGTAGTCAGATGCGCTAACCACTGCGAATCGGTCGTCGAAGATCAGAAAGTAGTTCAATTTTCTTACGTAATATATGATATGCCACCATAAGAATCCTTGACAGAATCCCGTACCCAAATTAATGTTCCTGCGCATCACCAAACGGAAAATCAAGCAGATCCTTCCAGCCATGACCAACACATCGTAATACCATTTTCTATTTGCGAAGCGCCCAGTCGCTTAAATCAGTCGTCGGTACACATCAAAGCAACAGCTTGACTCGTCCTGTGTCGTTTAATCCACGGACGTGTAGGAAAATATTATATTTAGCATCAAACGCGAATTCGCAGCTCCACTAATCGCGGATTGAGTGTGGACGCCGCTTTATGCCGTAAGCTCGCTTAAGGGCTGTCACTTTGAGTGGCTCGAAGTTTGTGTGGCACTGATTTTAAGCTGGGACAGAAATTTGTGGGTGATAATCTTTATGCTTTTACAGCATAAATTTCACAAATTACAAGTCTTTTACGGCGCGTTCAGTCCATGGATGGGTCACCGTCTATGACTAACGCTAGTGGCATTTTTCCGAGCGGCTCCGTGCTTCGCAAGGCACGTTAAGCAGTTGGTGCCGGCTGCCGTCGATAGATGGCAGTCGTTAAGCCAAGTCAGAGGCCTCAGGGCGGCTTGAAAAACTTCTAACAGTAAGAACAGCCACTAGTCTTACAGGCCTCCACCAATCCGGACTTGGCCCCCGTGGTGGAGTATGGCCTATACCTTCCTCAGGGAAGAGAACCGTGCCCCTTGGTGGGGACATAATGGGTTGATGATGATGATGATGACAAGCCTTTTCGCATTCAAAGTGGAGAATTATCTTGATTAAATTTAAAATTCTCAGCAGCGGAATACGAAACAATACGCTTTAGTACTTACCCATCGAATAACCAATTTTTACTCGGCTTCTTATGGCCACTGGGAGAAAGAATCCACAACATTTCCGTTGATAAAAATCATCAACGATGAAGTCTTTTGTATGGTTCTCTGATCCTATTTTTTGGGGTTCCGTATGCGAAAAATATCAACGGGACTCTACTACTACGCCTACTACGTCAGTCTGTAGGTTAGTCTGTCTGTTTGACCGTCTAACTAGTTAACTAGTCTAACTGTCTAATTAGTTGGTTCTAGTTTGACCTTAGATTTTAGAACGTAGCCTCATAGTTGGGCCATTGTACATAGCAAACGCTAAGGTATGTAATACCTTAGACACTAGGGTTTCCTCACGATATTTTCCTTCACAGTTAGCGAGAACACATAACCTACCAACCTACAAGTAATACCGCTTCGCTACCACCGCTTCTATCTATCCTATAAGGATGTAAGAAGTCATAAGTAGAAGAAGATGTATAAGAAGCCAGATTTGTTTTCCACAATGTGTCAAAATCAAGTAAGATGCTTTACTTGTGCCAATAAATATTCTTCTTTGTTTCTTGGACCGTATCAGGTAGGCAGAATATGTCAAAATCACCAACGGTAACAACCCTATTGCCATTCTATCTAGACGACCACTACCGGTGTATGCTCTCGTGAGATCTGATAAGATTCAAATAAGGGATTAGAGTAGGACGTAGAGGATTTGCGCGAAACACGCCTGGGTTAGAGAGGGATAGACAGAGGGGATTATCTGCGGACGGACCGCAGATTCTAGCCACTTTTACGTGTGTGTGTGTGTCACAGGATTCAGACTTGAGTTTCGCAGAGGCTAGTTTAGGCTTGTTCTCACTGTTTTAACTAAGCGTGATTAGTCGACAAACTGAGTTCGCACTTAGAATAAAATTCTGTTAGTGGACAATTCAATTTCACAGTCAAAGCTGTAAGTCTATGATACTATTAACGCATCGCTTCTTCATTTATAATAACTTCTTATTTTAAATTAAGGACCGATGTGCAAACCAAGTTTTCTTTTTCAAGAAATTTCTTTTCAAATAATTTCGCCTTTGTACATCGTACAACTTATATTATGTTACTTAAGTTTTTATGTATTATTTTATTTCTTTTGTTCAATAAAGCGTAACGAATAAACAAGTTTAATAACAAACTTGGTTTAGTTTAACATAAACAGTCTACATGTATTCAGCTTAAATTATGAA
The DNA here is from genome assembly GCA_947310845.1 of Yponomeuta plumbellus. Taxonomy (NCBI): domain Eukaryota; kingdom Metazoa; phylum Arthropoda; class Insecta; order Lepidoptera; family Yponomeutidae; genus Yponomeuta; species Yponomeuta plumbellus. Next base: position 18,220,810 of record OX371193.1, on the reverse strand, counting down.
ATTGGTACTCAACCAATGAGGTTTTATTTATTTTGAAACTTTTAAAACGTTTAAACTAAACTTTAACCTAGAATTATCACTTTACAGATGTTTTTCACTTTTCAGGTAAAAACGTCGTTCATGCCCGCTAACCGTAATAGCTTCTGTGCAAATACATATTTTTACTTTTAAGCCCGACGTGTAGGGGCTAAACCGGGATATATTCTCATCTGGGATCAGGGTAAGTCCGGATCCGGTAAATCCCCGTAGCTGGCGGCCTTTTTCCGGATTTTCCTGCCTCGCCCATTATTCCTCGGCCGTTTTTCCAAAGGCTGTTGGATGTGGACGTGAAAAGCCTTTATGTTATAGCAATCTCGCACGTCGGTAAGATTTTGCTGTTGAGCGGTCGTAGAGAAAACAAGGGATACAGGTGAATAGAGAGAGATGGAGAGTACTGTCTGTGAGAGGACTGTTTTTCTCATCTCATTGGCGTGTCTGTACGGGTGTACAGGCTGTTAGTTTTTAGAATATACCTCGGGCTCTAGAGTAGGCTTTGGTTTTCGCCGAAAGCACACGAGTGTAATATTACTTCCTGCTCTGTATAAAACTTTTCTTCACTATTTGAAAAGTTGTGTAAAGTTATAAAGAACAATACAAAATGAGTCTTACCTTATTGCAATATAATCGGTTTTTGATTGCTCAGTTGAGGTATATTCTAAAAGCTAACAGACTGTAAGTAGTACAAAAAATTACCACTAAGTATTGATTTCAGCAACTGCATTTTAGAATCCTAGTGCGTCTCAGGCATAGTCGTTTCAACATGTGTTGGAAATAAGCCAACCCTAACGTCTGAAATTTAATCGTCAATAGTCGTCCTAGTGATGCTGATTTTAATAGTATAATCCCCAAAAGATACCGTATTAAAAGCTTTAGCGTATTAATATACGCGTAGTTGAGATGAGTTTGCGATGCAAAAAAGTTAATAATTTTTTTATTTTACTGTAGTCCGAGTACCATCGCGCGCCCCCAGCGAATGAGACTCGAGAAGCATTGTCAGGCATTAGAAGATAATATTTAAGTTGAAGCATATTAAAATTACGTAAGGTTGGACGAAATCCAAGCTCCGTTTTGAGCGACCTCCCTTTCACAAATCATTCATGTAGAAATTCTACTTCTCTTTCTAGATTACAAAACTAAAATAAACAAACTTGTTGCCCCTACACGGAGACCTCGGCAATAATACAAAATAAATAATGCACTGAACTTCACCACGTCCATTATCTTTTTACGCACACTTTTTTTTCCTTTTTCCGTTCCGCAGAACTAATCCTCGGCTTATCTCTCGGCTGCAGTGCGAACCTATGATTACAGCGGTACAGCGTAAAATCGATCTTGCTACGTAGGAGTTTGGGTGTAGATTCGGTCGCATGGATTAAGTTGTGCTGATTTAAAGGAGACAGGGGTAGCCCGTGATCCGAGTCAATGAACCTTGCGTCGATGCCGCGACCTACCGTATGAGATGACGCGTTGTCGACATTAAACATAATTTTTTATTTATAAAAGTTTATGTTTTTAACAACAATAGCAGCTAGGGGGCCGATATACGATATTAGGTACAGTTTCGACAAAGATCTAATGGGATTATCCCAATTAGTGTGCATGTGGTCTTCTTCACAGTCCTGTTAATCTCAAATGATTAAGTTTAATGTATAAATGCTCACTGAAAAAAGTTCTACTATGGTAATATGAACACACCTTGTTTCTTCATGAAGAATAATGTTTGTAAGCTATTATTGAAATCGAACGTAATTAATTATCATATTTGAATCATGGAATCATCGAAATACTTTTCTTGATGCAATGTTTGTTACCAGAACCCCAGAACCTGAAAGAATCTCTTTTCAGCTATACATAGCGTAATTTTCCTGTAACCATTCCAAATACTTATTTTTCTCAGATGAGGGAGAAGTATTTTGATCTATGCCTCTGCCACCTTCCGATTGACTTGTCTAATAAGGCTAATGCTTCATTACTCCGGATCCGTATTATGATATCAAAACACGTACTTTCCTCGAATGTGAGGAGTGTGTCCCATTCATAGGATTATTTGCGAAGCTTGGTAAACAAACCACCTATCTTCTCTTTTAACAATTATATTTTCACAAGCTGATATTTTTTTTAAGTAGAAAAAAAGTGTACATTTGTAAAAAAAAATCTCTTGAATATCCTTGTCATATTGAGATGTTTCTCTTAAAATTAAAGGAACTCGACATTACTTGGAGCCAGTTTCTGAATTGAGAAATTCACTAAGTGACTACTTAACTATAGTGCTGTCTCGTAAAATTACTCAGAAAAGAACGTGACGGAACGTTACTTAAGTACTAACTTAGCGAAATTCTCAGTTCAAAAACTGGCCCTTACACTTCATATTAAAGGGTTGTAAGTGAAAGCGGCCGCATTAGTTCCAGTATATCAATTCAATCCGCAATCCGAATCCAAAGGTACGCATACGTTTTGCCAACGCCAAAGCAAACCAGCGAGCAGTTTCCTCGTGTGATATTTAGTACACCATAGCTTTAGTCCTAGCCGCAGCTTTGGCTTAGAGGACTAGTATTCATTGGTCGACATTGAGGAGAATGAAAGGCGGGCGCACACTGAATCACTCCGGGCCGCTAGCCACGCTACGTTCCGCTTAAGCCAGATTTCAATAGAGTATAATCTCACCCTAATGAATCTCCAATCCGGATTACCAAGGACCCTTATAATGGGTGCCGAATGACGTCACTGCAAACGAACTAGGGTAGTTTATTTCGCAAAGAAAACTCCTTTGATTATTGCTCTTGAATGTGGTGTAATTTTGTTGGCAGGCAATAGTTAATAATTTAGTTAAGGTTTTGACGACCTCTGTGGCGCTGCGGTTAGCGCATCTGCCTACCATGCGAGAAGTCCCGGGTACAAAACCCCGGCTGGGGACAAAAAAAACCTCTGGTCTGGATGTTTACATGTTAGTAATTTCGCTGTTTCTAGTTCCCACGACACAGGGTATCCTAGTGTGGGGCCATACGATATCACTGTTATCAGTCAGACTTGGGTAACTCGGGAGCGCAACCTCAATTATGTCTATATTACATAGAGATATCAACCCAATTTCGCTCCCTCACTAATCTTCACTATATTAACCTATAAATGAGCATCCAATCAATTCATCAACTCTTTTAAGTCGCAAACTCAGAGAGTCGGATATAAAGTATTTTGGTGACGTGGAGAGTAAAGACAAGCCACAGAGAGTTACGAGCTGTGATCAAGACATCTTTACCAGTTATGACTACTCCTTTCCAAGACGCACTTTGTGCTGCTCAGTGATGAGAGGATTCTATATTTCATTAAATCTTAACATAGAGTTAAGATGTACTATTATCAGTGCTTTCTCTATTTATTTATACAGTGACTATGATTTAAATATGACTAGCTGTTGCCCGCGACTACGTCCGCGTGGGCTTTAGCTGAGTAAAGTGTTTGCAAATAAGATAGGGATACTTTTAGCGCATGCGAAAGAGCTTTCATACTAACTTCGCAGCCCCCGCTTACCCCCTTAAGGGATGATTTTCGAAGAACTACTTTACACGTCTTTCATGACTTTCAATGAAGTCAAAATTTCAATGCTGGATTTCATTCGAATAGCTTCAAAAACGGCAAAGTTTCATACTAACTTTGCACCCCCCTCTTACCCCCTTAAGGGATGATTAAAAAAAACAATTTTACACGTGTTTCATAATTTTTAATGAAGAACCTTAGTATGTACCGAATTTCATTCGAATAACTTCAAAAACGGCAAAGTTGCATACTAACTTTGAACCCCCATTTTACCCCTTTAGGGGATGAATTTTCAAAAATACTTTCTTAATGCTCCCCTACGTTACAGAAGGAACCCCTGTGCAAAATTTCAAGTTTCTAACCCTTATAGTTTAGGCCCTGCGTTGATATGTCAGTCAGTCAGTCAGTCAGTCAGCTTCTCCTTTTATCTACAGGGTGGAATTTTGTAATGCCACCTGAAGGGGAAGTACTCTTAATACCGTAGATAGAAAATTTTACTCAAAGAAAACATTCCTTTTTTTTGAAACGAAAGAAAACTGCATTCAAAGATTTTTAAAAATTCGCTTGCCTCACCCGGTAATAGAACCTACTAAAATCTGTGAAAATTGCACCCTGTACTTTTATTGCATCGATCGTTAGGGTCAATTATAAGGATGAAATCTCTCTAACAAACTTCATAAATTAAATGAAAGGAAAACAATGAAATCTTAAATTCTTTTAATTATTTACTGGTAAACTAACTAATTGATTGCTCGAAATGGGCTCTATTTTCTCGCATACACAAATTTATTCTTCTAACGAATTCATTTCTAGTAATCTTTAATAACGTGTTGTGGTGAATGTTATAAATCGTATTCTGATCTACAACTCTCAACTCGTTTACATTCTCTTATGATTTAATGTAAATTTGATTTTTTACATATCTGAGTTATGTCGCATTTAAGAAAAGAGTCTACATTACAAACACGTGCAAATTGCAATCGTCGTATCTAAATAGTAATTTGTCATTTTAATGGGTAAATGACGTCAATGATAATTACTAATTAATGACATAAGTAAACATAAAGAAACGGATCATTGAGTAAAAGTGCTTTAACTTGACCCATTGAACTAATCCTTTAAGATTTCATTGTTTTCCTTTCATTTCATTTATGAAGTTGGTTAGAGAGATTTCATCCTTCTAATTGACCCTAACGATCGATGCAATAAAAGTACAGGATGCAACTTTCACAGATTTTAGTAGGTTCGAGTACCGGGTGAGGCAAGCGAATTTTTAAAAATCTTTGAATGCAGTTTTCTTTCTTTTCAAAAATAAAGGAATGTTTTCTTTGAGTAAAATTTTCTATCTACAGTATTAAGAGTACTTCCCCTTCAGGTGGCATTACAAAATTCCACCCTGTATATAGACTTATGAATCCATGTAGACAGTTTTTGAACTGAAACTTTCATAAGCACAACTGTTTTTCTGTAACCTGGTCGGACTCTTCCGACAAAAAATCAAGTAAGTGTATCAGGAAATCAGTTTATAAATATATAGACAGTTTCAAGCCAGACTACAAGTTCGCGCGGCTTAGGTACATTGGAAAACTCTCCATGCAACTCAAAGACCGTAAGGCTGTCTTTAAAGATTTTTCAGTGTTTTTTATCCTAATATGAACTCTATAGCTGTCTCTATGCCATTCATTGTAAGAGCGCCACAACAAGCTAATCCCATTGGCAGGCATTAGAGCGGCTTTGCTTGGACAGATCGCGCGTCACACGCCGAAATTACCTAGCAATTGGTAGCGGCGGCAATTGGCTATAGGCTCAGCGTAGTAAAAATATCTAGAGTAAGATAACTCCTGTTTGCATTGCAATTTGTCAGTCCACGTAATTTAAGCATAGTTTCACAGACTATTTTGTCCTAAATTCCAATTATAATCGATTTCTGAAAATGAGGAGGTTCTTATTTAATCAAGATATTTTTATGTACCTATATAATAATTCTCTCAGGTGGTCTCATAGTCACGAAGTCAGGATCTGATGATGGTATACTGGAAAATTCAAAATAAAACAATTTTAAAGGCACACCTGTTTTTTTTAAGTAATGCTTTCGAAACTCATGCTAAATTTATTTCTTTAAAGTAGGTAACATATGTTTATCCGTGAGACTTTTAACAAATTTATCGCGTTATTTACCTAAGTCTGGGGCAATCGCAAGACTGCAAAAATTTAAGGCAGAAAACCTAGGACTAGATAGCATTTTCAAAAAGAAAACTCAAATATTTTATTCATAGTACAAATAGAATATTTACTTTATGAACGTCAAAGTTGTTATTCACAATTAATAGATAATTCAAATTTTCAAATTTTCACAATTAATAGATAACATGGAGAAGAAACTAACAAAGAAACTCCACATTTATTCTTTTCAAAACAGTTTAACAAATGTTTAACACATTAACATACAAAGTTAGATAGATAGAGATAGATACCAAAAACAGCCTTTTTGGCATAAATACTATCTAGTCCCCGGTTCGTGATCCTAAGTTCTTTGTCGTGGGCCCTTAGAATCACTAATTACATGATTGACAGATTGAACGGACACTTTGCAAATTCGATGCGTAAAAAAAGATTTTTTTCCTTTTATTCATTTATTCCTACCCCCTGGCCCCCCTTAGCAAAAATATTATGACCAGCGAGATCGCTCACTACCCCCACACTACCTATCCACCCAGCAGCTGACAGTCGTTTTTGCTCGACCTCACGATTGAGATCTGTTATTGCATCACAGCACTAGATAAACTACTGCTCTATTTGTACCCTGGGCTCAGTCTAAATCGGCTGCAGACACTTTTATTGCCCGGCGAAATCCCGCTGACCCGTCCGGCCGATCCGGCGGCTCTGCTTTATCCCGGACCCACTTAATCCGGGATTTCGCATCGCTTAATCCGAACCCGTGTCGGATATCGCGTCGACACAGGCGCTCGCTCTCCCTATCTCTCTATACAGCTTTTACACGATCTCTATACAGCACTATTTGTTTTAACATCAAGTGCGCCAAAGTTATTTGCGTTCTTTCGTAGTTTATTTCATTTGGAGGATAATAAAAAATAGCACCTATCACACGGTTATTCTTCTGTTCGGAATGGAAGCGCGCTCTCTCTCGTATATTTGGACTCAATGATATAAATTTTCGCGCAAAAAATGAGCAGATTAAATTGTGTTTTTATTGGATAGTGCGTAATGCGAAAAATTGAGCGCTCGCGTGGCGAATTAATATCAACGTCGGCCGAGGTGGCAATTTAAAACAATATCATGGATGAAAAGTGTCTATTATATACCGAGATGCCTACTTAATATACTTTAGAGGTTTTAGAAACGGACACTGCTTAAATACCTTGTATAATGAATACCCATTAGTTTCGTTACGATTAAAGTTGGGATTCTACCTATGAATTGTAGTGCATTTGGAGTAGATACTTTGTGCGGCAAAATTAATTACTTACCAAATCGCGTCTGGTTCTAAATACATTGATGTGAACATTTCAAAGCGTTTTGAGTGCAATTTTGAATGGTTTATTGCATTAATTTAGAGCTCGGGAAATTAAGCGATGTAATACAACTATGTCATAATTTAAACAGTTAGAACCCGATTAAAATAATTATTTTGAATTACCAAGATGGTCCTCGGAGATTCGAGCCTTTACCGCGGACACTATTTTGGGTATTAACGATACTGTGCCAATGATGCTTATTTTTCTAACCGAAGAGCGAGCTTAGATCAATATAGGTACCTACTTTGGGGGTATCTGGAAAAGTTCCAACCCAAATAAGAAAATAATATGAAACCTGCCTCAAAATTGTACCTTGGGATTTAGATCTAAAAACCCTATGGTTTTTACGTTCTCGAAGTACCTCGTAGGTTTACAGGTACCTCAGCTTAGGTTATAACTTCGTTTCCACGCCAGTAAGAGTGAAAATGATAAGCGTGTAGAATCTGTGGCCAACCGAATGCATATGTGTTGACCGCTAATCCTGCCACGCAATTATAGACCGCGTTCAAAATTTGAGCACAGGCTTAACGAAAGCTTCCTATTGGATGCAAATTGACGTTTACATGCAACGGTTTAGGTCTGCGTATGCTTAAAATAAGCCAAGTTCACTGTGATCTTAGTACTGATTTCGAAATAAAGTAATGCCTTTCAGCGTTCTTAAAGCGCGTTGTGGCAAATATTAAAACTTAAAGATCTTTATTAAGTTTTGTGTTGTTTATATTTATTGTATAAATTGTGTTATATTTAAAACACACATTTGGTGTTTTTCACGTTAAGAGTCAAAGCTCTAAAAAAATTCATAGCTCAAAAACCCCACAGGGAAAGCCTAATCATAAAGTTAGTATTCATTGAGGGTCGCGGATATTGTATACCTTGTAAAGACGGGTCTAATCGCGAATGACCTAACTAAATACAGTTAGAATGTCAGGAATCATTAAAAGGGTACGGACGGATATCTCTCGACGACCTCTGTGGCGCAGTGGTTAGTGCATCTGACTACCATGCGAGAGGTCCCGGGTTCGAATCCGGGCTGGTGACAAAAAAACCCAGGTCTTGGATGTTTACATAACATAACATTTAACATTTACATACAGGCACATACATTGTTTCTGGCCCCACACTAGGATACCCTGTGTCGTGGGAACCAGAAACAGAGACGTCACAAACATGTAAACATCCAAGACCTTTTTTTTTATTAACGGGGTGAAATGCTTTGCGCACAATAACCGCCACCAATGGGGGAGGGTGACGGCCGTGTGTCGGACTCTCCTCTCCTAATAATAGGAGAGGCATACCTCCTAAAACACCCCGGGGGCCGTCCTGTCGCTCGTCCAATAGGGCGCCGCCGGATCTCGCAAGTGGTGTGAAACCACAACGCGAATGCGACAGCGGCGCCCCGGCGACGTCGACCCGACTCGCAAGGAGTCGGGCCTACCCTCACTGGAGAAGGGGCATGGGCCCCCCACCCCCTCCTCCTGTCACGATATCGCATGGCAGGTCCCCCAACCTGCCATCTGTGACCCTCACTCAACCTCCTCTATGCCCTCTGCTGAACAGAGGGACATAGAGGAGGGCCCCCACCGTGTGTTTTTTATAGAGGTTGTCTCCTCGCGGCCCGAAGGCCCCTAGCCCCACTCAGTGTGGGGTTACGGGTGCGGGGCCCATAGTGGACCCCGCGGGACATCCAGCAGTGCAAGCCAGGACGTCCCCCTCTCTTTGGTTTTCGTCCGCGCCGGCCGAAGCCGGTACCCCCCATATCTGGAGGGCGTTCCCCTATCCGCCACCCGGGGGACGCGTCCGATGGAAGACCAGAAACTCCACACGGAAAACATCCAAGACAGTTTCTTGTTTTTTTTTTACATGTTTGTGACGACGCTGATTCTGGTTCCCACGACACAGGGTTTGTAGAGTGCTGCTAGAAGCAATGTCTGTGCCTGTATGTAAATGTTATATTATGTTAAATATTATATTCCCGCTCCAAAGCTAATGTGTACATAACGTCTAGTATTTAGCCGCGGTCTAGAACAAAAGTAACTTTCAGATGGGTCCGTGTGTTGTAACTCGATTGTCCGCTGAGCCCCAGCCGCTATTGGATTAGCAACAACTGCACTACTAACTTCGGCCGCACATTATCTGTTTAATAAAGAGGAAACATGCCGAAACGCGTACTCTGTCAAACAATGTAAATTTTATTTTATACCAAGCTGAGGGGATTTTCATGGCAAATATCAAACAATGTATATGCCCCATGTGTAATTCCTGGTGTACATACAAAAATATTCTATCTATCTGTGTTTAAATCTATGTATGCCTACCTTTATTCCTAGATATAGGCGTGAGCTTGATGTTTGTTGGTTATTTATCGTCATTATTAACCTCTTTGTCGCCACCGAAGGGCACGGATATCTTCCCTGGGGAAGAGGCCATACTCCTTCACGGGGGCCGAGTCCGTCTGTTATTATTATTTATTTATTAATATCCTAGAAACTATTAGGTATAACGGTTTAAGTATTTCCCTTTCGTGTCCCGTCTTAAATACTTCAAAAATCAATAAAAAAGAAGATGTTGACCGAATATATTAATTTACATACATACACACACAAGCTCACGCCCTAATCCCAAAGGGGTAGGCTGAGACCAGGGACTGCCACTTGCCACGATCCTGACAAATCACTTTCGCTTCATCGACATTCATTAGTCGTTGCATGTACGTACTTTTTTATCTTGCCCTCTGCCAATACGGTATGTATTTGTTTGGTCGACTATTAATTTACTTTAATTGATTGAGGCTTAAATTGCAGCAACTACTATAGACCTGTCCACTAATGACCAAATCTAAATGCAGTAAACTGCACGCATAAAGCCTACATTAATGAAGCCTCAATTATTTCGAACATTAACGCAAAACTGGCTCTCAGGGATTAAACGAAAAACTTAACCAAATTCGTTAAACAAATCCTGGCATTTATAATTTATCAACAGCTTAGAGTGCGAAGCCTGGAAACGCTAAACGGAAACTGGCCGTTACAAACGCTGCGTAAAGTACTAACTTTTGAAAGTACTAACTAATGAAAGGCATTTGAAAATTAAAAAGCCTCCATGGAGGCATGGTACAAACTTTTTGTGGAAGCTTCAGTGACGTGATCATCGTTTTATTTCAGAGTTAGATGCCATTCGCTCGTCTTTGACATGATGACATCTACATTCTCTTTACTTCGGTCCATATAGCTTTTAATGTTTTTCAAATTTAGAAAAGGTCAACTTCAAGATACCATGCATGAATAACAAAACCTGTTACCGCATTCCTTTTGCGCTTCATATACATTGCACGAACTTAATCACTGCCCCTCTGAATTGCATTATGCTTATATCCGACGCAAAGACGAATTGGACATATTCTCGACCACAAAGAAAATGATTAAAAAAATTGCTTTGATCCTGAAAAAATAATAAAACTAAGTCTCTGTTCTCTTCCACAATCATAAAAAAAATAGTTATGTTACTTTTGTCGGAAATAGGTTTTTCCCTTTTTTTACTAATCTAAAATACCAACAGTAACGGTATTGCACAGTACTAGTACTAAGCTAGTTTGTAAGTTTTAAAAATATGCACATTCCTTACAATGTAATAAGTTGTAATGTTTTTGCAATGTAATGAGTATATTAAAAGCGTGTAACAAATCTGTCAATAACTTAAATAAAGAAAAAAAATACTATTGAAATATCGTTTCGTAACACTTTAGCACTGTTTTCTTAGTATCGATTTGTTACACCATTTTTAAGAAGAACAACGTCAAAATTCTCATTTGTATTCTTCTTATAATATTTATAAACAAAAAATAATTACATGAAATAATTTAAAACATACGATTATTGGATGTGGTTTGATTATCAAAACTGAGGAAATAAATTTCAGGTTCGCATGATTTTAAAAATACTTTGTTTGCAAGCCCACAGTGTTGTGGTGACCGTTTCATATCGACGTTTTATTATATAAATCGTCACATCTATTACGTTGATGGGAATTAATTTGTGAAATAAGCGAGGTAACAAGCACCGCCTCAAAGATTACCAAGTCGAAGTGGCAATGGATTGATCACATTTGCAAAACAATCAATAACTAAGGGGAAAAGGTTCTCAAGTGGACACCTCGCCCCAGTGAACGCAGGGCGGGACTCCCGCCAGCTCGATAGACCGGCGGACCGACGGTAAAAATCGAATTCGTGTTGACGGCTGCATGAAAATGGCCAAGGATAGAAACAAGAGGCCAGTATACGAATGTGGCCATATAGTTTGGATCGTTAGTCTACTGCAGCTCCTCTATAGTACATACATAGTCCAGGCCGCATTGGCGGGAGATCGACTAATTAGCGAGGTGCCGCGACCACCGCGGCTTAGGGGCATTATCGGCCGCGCTGTCCTAATGTCGCTCTAACCAATAATTAGTTATTTCGGATAATTTTCGCACCAATGATTGGAGCCAAATGTTGGCTGGACCAAATAAGCTCGGTATAGCATGGCCGACGCGTGAACTAATGTTCTCAGAGTATTTTAAGATTTATTCACTACACAGATTAATTATAACATATCAGAGGATCATAATACTCTTATTTACAAAATTTATTGTTCCTCTGAATATAGCCTAAATTTTTGGAGAAGTTCTTTTTTTAAATGATCAGAAATAATAGTTTATCTTGATATTGTTAACTACAGAAGAAAGTCTGTTAATAAACACCAAATTATTTGTTTCAAAATGACGGATAGGTACCTATATTAACACCTTTCTCTCAGACAATTAACGTATTTGTCGCCTCGGTCATAAAGGTCAGTTTCCGTTGGCTAGGGGCTGGAAGCCCCACCGGTAAGCAACAAGCGGGCGCCACCGTCTTGCCGGATCCGCGGCCGGATTAGGCCGGCTCTAGTCCAAGACACGGTCGGCGTAATACCAGCTGGTTTGGTCCAAAGTATGAGAGATTGTCTAAGATAAGAATTATCAAATGTAGGGAAACATTTGCGACAGACTACCATGCGAGAGGTCCCGGATTTGAATCCCGGCTGGGGAAAAAAACCCAGGTCTTGGATGTTTACATGTTTGTGACGTCGCTGTTTCTGGTTCCCACGACACAAGGTATCCTAGTGTGGGACCAGAAGCAATGTAGATGTATGTAAATGTTAAAAATGTTATTGAAGTTTGTCTTAATTAGGGTTCCGTACTCAAATGGTCCACAAAGACTCCACTGTCTGTCTATCCGTCCGTCCGTCCCTCCGTCCACCTACCTGAACCTGCTCCCCAATAGTCGTTTATTCATTTTCAAAATATTATTAAATTAAAATAATATAAATATTTAAGGGGCGGCCTTTGCCCAGTAGTGGAAGTCAGTCAGGACTAATGAAATAAATGAAAAAAAAAAAGTATATATATAAGGGGTTCTCCCATACAACAAACGTGATTCTTTGCGTGATATTAATAAAATATAGTGTCTAACTTTGTATAGTTAATGGTACGTCCGCGTCCCTTTCGTGTGGAGTCCGACTCGTACTTGGCAGGATTTTTATTATGATGTTAAGTTATTGCGTATCAATCAATGGACGAGATTGGCAGTGGGCCAAGAGGGTAGGCGTTCTCTCCTATCCAGTCCAATTAATAGACTGTGCCTAGCGCTGTCCTCTATTCATGTGCTATGCAGAGAGATAAAATATAAGTCAAATTCAAAATATAAAAAAAATTGTGGCACGAGACGTGAAAGCAAAAGTTCTTGAAAGAACACGTCTTAATCAATAAAACAGTGTTGTTTGTAACCCGAAGAAAGCAGACAATCTTATTGGTGGAGCGCTAACAAGCTCGACTACCAAATCAGATGTCGTGGGTGTCCACTTGTAGCCACTTATACAAATACCACTTGTATTTGTATAAGTGGCTTCAGTCTCAGTGTATTTTCACATACCTTTGCCTGCATTGGGAACTTAAGTTTCAGAATAGGACTATGGATTTTTTGTTTGTAAAATTATTAATAACCAGGTAAAAATACTGTAAAACTGACTGGTCTTTCAGGGAACGTTTACCTTTTTTCTGATTGACAGTTGAGTTTCAGACGATGTTACGAATATTCAAATAATAATTTACGGTTGTCCTTCCAGCAAATGTTTGCCAAAGCAATCTCAATACGTAGCATCGTAGAGCTAGACAAACCGCGTAGCGTGCTACGTCCCACGCTCACTCGTAGACTAGCGTAGCGGATGTCTACGCAAGGCTACGAACTTTTTATACATTCCCGCACGTTTCATATTTTTTTAGTGTAGTGACTCTTTCATAATTATTTAGTAATTTTGGCTCTCTTTTGGTTCTGAAAAACATTTAAGAGCCAAAGACACTCAGCTTTAGCTTATCTATTACATTGAAGAAGTTGTCACTTATAGAGTTGAATACACTTATGTTCCGTAGGTAGCTCGCCTTAAATCACAGCAAGCAAACAAACACTGATCGGCGAGAGGTAACCACGCCTTAGGCAACCCAAGCCAAAACCACTGTAGGATTAGGCGACCGCTGGAGACGCGCATCCCGCTGCAGATCAATTATTTATGGACCCCTACTGCCCGGCAGACTTACCTCCCAGACGGTCCGATTTTCACTATCACGTAGATGAAAATTGGCCCATGACGTTAAATATGCACAAATAACAGCTACGTCCGAGCTCTTAAGGTCGTATTTCCTTCGATAGAGTAATTTAAGCGCCCTTTGTCTTGTCCGGCGGTAAAGATCTGGGGGCTTCGCGATGACCACCTTGTCATGGCGAGGTTTTAGTTTAAACTCGATGCAAGCGACGGCTGCTTAATCGCTTAAGCCCGGACTAGCCGGTTGCCGGTCGGTTAATGAATATCGTGAATGCGCCTACCTAATCTATGATTAAAGACATTGTTGTACTAACGATTTACCTTCACGTACAGCTGTTAAAGTTCGGAGGAAAATCAATACCCGCACTCACTTATTAACTGTAACACATCATATGGAATTATGCGTATGTTTTAATCCTTAAGGCGAAGCAAAGCACGTAATATGTGGAAACCTTCTTAACCTAACAGGATTATCGTGCGAAGTAAGCATTTCAGGGCCGGATCATACACTGTCGCCGCATAGCCGGGGCAGATTTTATTACACAAACGAGATTAATGCCTAAAGCCGTCTAGGGTAACAATGTTAATATGCTAATATCTCTTAAAATTAGAGAGCACCTAACCTACTCCGAATTCACGCATCAACAAAGAGTCACAATGAAAAAGCTACTCAAAGACACAATATTCTGAAGATACACGGTACGCCACACGTCGGACTCGAGTCCCGTAAAATAGGTTAAAATATACTCTCGATGTCAATGAAGGTGACGTCAACCGGAACACGCTCAAAAAGGGCATTTGTTACCGAAGAAACAATCGGCGCTCGGAGCGATATGTGACAAACGACGCGCGAGATAGCGGCTCGTCTAAACCGAGCTTTTCAACTTCTTTGACACAGACAGTCGATAAGCGCGACACTGTCTCTCCGATCTCGACAAAAGGCCCACGTGTACGTGTTCCAAGTTTTCCACCTAGCACTGGGAACCCAAATCTGCCACAATGAAGACACAAACTTCGGTATAAATTAATTACCGGCCTAGTGTGTGACGTAGGTATCAGCGCGTGATTGTTATATCACTTTTGATTGTTTTAAAATTTAAAGCCAAGCGAGAAAGTTTAATTGGATTTTCCACCGTCGCGGTGGAAGTTCGAGAGGACAAATCTTAATTATTTCAACCAAACACATACAGACATGTGTAAAGCTATTGAGGTCACATAATCATAGAAATCGAGGTGAATTTGGTGCAGGGATGAGTGCTGAATAGGCTGTGGAGATAACTTAATTAAAATATCTTCAAATGTCACTTTGACAATAATTGTCACTTGTTATCTTTGGGTTATTGTTAAATAAGCTATTATACGCAGAGGCGGAGGGGGACAAGATCGGGCGACAAGAGTTGGGCTTACCTATTTACTAGCTTATGCTCTCAACTAGTCAGGTAGCGTTTCGTACAAATGTTTCAAACTCCCGAAATTCGCGCGTAGTTAAATATTTTAATATTTTAAGTTAATATGCTAAGTATTGTAAGTTACTAACACAACTTAGGTCGTTTACATCCTGTGGAAAACTCCTCGCGGTTTTTTTAGGTTTTTCATTTGAAGATTGTTCTTATATTTTCGGTTGAAGTATTTTGACTGTCAAGTAGTTTGAAAGATAGATAGATAATGATTTTATTTACACACCAAAACACACATTCATACATTTGGGTGAAATTAAAACTAAAACAGACGAAAAAGCAGAACAAAATTAGAATATTTATTAAATGATAATAAAATTATTATTTAATTATTAAATTAGTTAGCTTTTCTGCCCATGTATTTAGTTCATTAAAATCATAGCATTCATACAGTCAATTAGGTTCCATAGTTTTCACATCCTATATAATGTATATTGTGATTTTGTTCTTTAATAACATTTGTGAAGTCAGGTGGTTCTTCTATTTTGTCCATATTGAAATCCATAAGTACATATACATGGTTTTGAAAATAAGTCAAAGGGTAATTCTGGTGGCCTCCACTTAAGATACAGTTATAAAATATTTGTTGAGGTTATTTGTCATCCTCCGAGCTTTTTAAGCTTCAAAGACGCTATTTCAAATCGACGCAACTGCATCAGGCATGTGGAGTATAATAAAACCCCAGTTTACTGCAAGCCTAAGCTTGGCTTTGAAGCGTTAAGACCAGAGAGTCAGGTTACTTCCCAGACGGTCAGTTGTACGTACTATACCGGCTTAGTTCCTGCATTGTGTATGTAGGATCTCTGCTAAAACTTAGGCGAGTATTTTCCGCTGTATTAAGTTTGGTTTCCATTTAGAACAGATCTTCCTTACTTAACGCTGTTGTATTTTGTTTAGTTTTTCAGTACTATCCATCTATTTTTGGTTGTTGATTTTGAACGTTGATTTGAGAGTTTTGGGACTATCTTGTGACTGAGTTGCAGATTTATGTAGGTAGCTTTAGGTTTGGCAGTCTATGTGTTTAGCTTGCAACTTTTATATTCTATTAGAAACTATTCAAAATATTGAGTTAAGTATAAGATATAGATTATGGTTTCCTGGACGAAATTGCAATTAGCAATTTTAAGGCCGCCAATTGAACTTCGATTTATAAAAAATCTGTAAATGTAATTTATGAGTACAATAAAGAATATTCTATCTATCTATTTAACTATACATTTGATTACCTATAGTATGTTTTTCCTCAGAAAAATCATAGTTGTTGGGAGTGGGACTAGTTGGGACCAGGTCAAGTAATTGTGTTGTGTAGAATTTATTATTGTGCGTGGTGTTTCAGTTTCTATTATCTTTCTTATGCTGGTTTTGTTTAAATTAATCGCTTGAATGTGGAACATTTTATTTCGAATACTTTCAAGAAGTATTATAAAGAATAGTTTTCTATTGGAACAAGTAAGTAGACATCAATTAATTGTTTGCTAAGAGCTTACGTTATTGTAAACCATCGGATAGATTAATCTAATCGGGTACAACTCAGTTATCCAGGTATTGTCTCACACAGTGTTAATACATACATAAGCTCACGCCTGTATCCTAAAGGGGTAGGCAGGGACAAAGGACTGCCACCTGCCACGATCTTGACAGATCACTTTCGCTTCATCGACATTCATTAGTCGGTGCATGCACGCACGCTGGTAGTGGGTACTTTCTCTTGCCCTTTGCTAATACGTCCCCTATTTGGTCGAAGTATGTCCACCGGGGGCTTATGTTACCGGCCCTTCCACTCACATCCACTTGCTATATTTGCTTCGCCAGTCTTTCTTCCTTCATCCGTATAGTGTTCATTTAACTACCCATATTACCCAAACCTGCACCAATCCGGACTTGGCCCCCGTGGTGGAGTATGGCCTATACCTTCCTCAGGGAAGAGACCTGTGCCCCTCGGTGGGGACATAATGAGTGGATGGTGATAATAATTCCCCACTGATCATTACTGCTCATTGTCAATGCTTAGGTAGTAACTAAGTCTGACTTGTTAAAAATGATTTTGTGGTAGACTGTGACTAATCAATACATCTTTATAATGTAGGTCGGGAAAAAAATATTTAAATAAATCCAGCAAACTTTGATAAACAAAGGGTATTAATAACAAATAAATCCCTCTCAAACTCTAGCAAGAGCCAAGCTCGCATCCTCTTCAGTTGATTGGGAAAATCCCGCGGCGTCTGTTATTATTTCGTATTTCACATCGTCTCCACTTGACTGGAAATAATCGTACCTTAATGCGCCCATTACATTTGATACGACCTTCTAATTTCACTCTTAAGTTTTTGGTGAAAGATCAGCCGTGCGTAGATAAAACGATGGGGCGAGTGATGCGTTTGACTGAAATCACAAATCAGAAATCAAAAATTTATTTCAACGTAAAGAATTTACATTCTGTTTGTTGAATGTCAATGTACTTGTAATGTTAATGTTAGCCGCTGCCTTAGGGCCGAGTGTAGTGGAGAAAAAGGCAGAAAAAAAACTCCACTCTGACATCTTTTCTCAAATCACCTTAAATCTAATACAGAATTTTTTGAATTCTAACCTCAAAACCCATCAGTGCAATCAGTACTTGCAAAGTCAAACATTATTTAATACTCTTAAAAGGTAACAAAACATGAAAATGACGGTGAATGTAATAGGAAGTCGCGAGTTAAAGCTCGCTACATAAGTTGTCGTGCTACCTTGCGTCTTGATTCTGTTAGTGCATTATAGTACAATTATTACAGCTACACCAGCTGGCCTGGCAAATGTTGTTTCGCCATATGTATTTTTTTCACCTAAGGCTATGAAAAATTGATAACAACCTATTTTCAGACCTACCGATTGTATATATAAAATTTCATCGAAATCGGCCAAGCCGTTTCGGAGGGGTATGCGCACTAACATTGAGGCATGAGAATTTTATATATTAGAAGAAAGAAAGGATTTTTTTTGTGTCTTATTCATCTTGTTGTAACCCCAACAAATAAAATAAAAATAAATTGTTGGGTCACGTGACACTTTTTTAATTCCATTGACGCGGGTCGCCTAGACTTATTTATACGCGTGCTCGCGTTGAGTTGAAGCGGCAATGAAATGGAATCGGCGCGTTCATGCAACTGTTTTTAAACTACAATGCATTAGCGGCCGGCATATAATGGACGGAGAGTAAGGTTAGTAACAAAATTGTGATTACTCAGCAAACGCATAGTCGAGAGCAGTTAGATCTTTACATTTTAGTTCCATATTCACACTAAGCATTATGGCCTAAACTGTACGCATGTAAATGTCAATACAGTATTTTTATGCGCATCAGATATTTTTAGCGTAGTTAGTGTTAGCGCTTCTTAAAATAATCTACACTAGCTAGCACGGAATTAGAATTAGGGCCACCGCAGTATTTGCCGGGCTTCGGGATCTGTCACGCGAAGGCTTATCCCCCATAACCTGATCACCGTTCACGATACACGCGAGCAAATCCGCGCCGAGTACAACAGTACTGGCTGGTTGCCGCGGCACGCACGACGATGCACGTTGACTTTTGCCTTTTAATTCGATTAAGAAAAAAACTGTCGGAATACAAAATTAAAATCGCTTGTTTTCGAAAACGAAATTGAACTTTGAACTTCTATATTCATAATTTTGTACCGGTCTACCGTAGACTCGAACGAAATGCACATCAAATTGAAGCGCGTAAAAAATTAGTCAATCCGAGCCGACAACTTACGGGCGGACAATTTGGATTATAGAGTATTTCCTCAGGGAAGAGACCCGTGCCCCTCAGTGGGGACATAATGGGTTGATGATGGTGATGAGTATTTTCAATATAAACATCAATTAATTAATTGTTATATGATGGCGTTGCTAAGTAAACATGTTAATGTCCTCAATCTTTAAATTATAAACGTATTTTTGTCTGAAAATTTAATTTTACATTTTCATGTAGAAATGAAGAGGTATGCTGATATGCACGCATATAAATAATTCTATGCGTCAATGGAATTAAAAAACGTGTCTCGCGACCCGACCATGTAACTGTTATTGATAGAATCGAGGCGCAAGTAGCACTATCATGTATGTAGCTAGTTTCAACACCAAAAGTCGCGACTTTCTGGTAAATTCACCTTCATTTCAGTCAAACGCATCACCCGCGCCATCGTAAAATATCAGCCACGCAAGGCTGATATTTTAGAAAAAAAAGTTAAGAGTGGGATTAGAAGGTCGTATCAAATGTAACAGGCTCATTAAGGTACGATTTTTTCCAGTGAAGTGGAGACGATGTGAAATACGAAATAATAACAGATGCCACGGGATTTTCCCAATCAACCGAAGAGGATGCGAGCTTGGCTCTTGCTAGAGTTTGAGACGGATTTATTTGTTATGACTACACTTTGTTTATCATGGTTATTAGTACGCTGGATTGCTTTTTGTCTGACAATTTTTAACATATTTTAATCTAATAATGAAGAGGGATGCAGGGTATACGGCGCTAGCGCCATCTGGTGTCCGAAATATTCTGAGGCTAGCTGGCGTTGACAGATTCAACTCCAAAACTAGATGCAAAGATTTTATTTGAAATCAACATTTAGATAACGTTGCAACGTCTTCGATATTCCTGGATTAATCGGCGTATTGATATAGGCATGCCACTGTATTCTGCCCTCAGCCGTCAACCGTTATCGTGCCGCGGCATAATATCTGCAATTTCTAGTATATCTGGACAGTAATATACTTATACTTCACGCATGGTCTTCGAAATTATTACTTAGATTACTTATTTCACATACCTATGTAAAACAACTAATCTTACTAGCCTAACTAATATCTTCAGACAATGAAAGTTTAATCATCAACTTTCTGAACTAATCTAACTTATTTATTGAGATCATAACTCTCACTGCTATGGAAGACTCGTGACCTCTATTCAATTCAGATAGAATTTCGTATTGTTTTTTACATTGGCTGATTTTTTTCAAACATCAAGAGAACAGTGTAAATCATCGCCCGCCTAAGAGAAAAACGATGATGCCAAAACAAATGAGTATCAAAGCTAATCAAATCCCTCAGAGAGAACCTAATTAACCGACTCGCGACTCGTGAGGCATAAAGACGTCGACGCTCACATCGGATGAGTCTTTTAGCAAAATACTTACTGTATAACCCGTTTACATTGGCTCTCGTCCTACTCTACTGGCATTGAAGCCAACGCGGCCCCATTTTTTCAACACATGCGTGTTGAAAAAATAGGGCTACTTTATTTGATAGGTATTGATATTCAAGTTATACTTAACACATAAGTAAGCTGAGAAATGTAGTAAGTTAAAGTATAATTCGCTCTTTGAGAGCAAATAAAAACTAAAAACTTAAAAGCATATCCGTAAAAATATCACGTTCAACGACTAATGAATGACGATGAAGCGAAAGTGATGTGTCAGGATCGTGGCAAGTGGCAGGCCCTGGTCACTGCCTACCCCTTTTTGTTTTATGATTACTTTTGTTGCTGTAAATTATTCATTCACTCATACTATATTTCTACAGAAAAGGGCGTAATGTAAACAGACTATAACTCCGAGCTAAGTACTCAGCGAGTTCATTGTTAATTCCCGAGTTAGGGGAAGACACGTAAGCCCCAAAAGATGCGAATTTGATTCCGAACATATCGTTTAAGCCTCGAACATCTAGGACTCTCAGTTTCAGAACTTTTGATGGATTTACCGGGACGTGTAGCTAATTTTAGCGTTCAAAGTTTGTTTGGATCTTCGCAAATAATTTAGTGGATCGTCAAACGTGATGAGGACCTTTAAAATACACCGTTCTTGAAATATGTCAATTGGGGTTTGTATTTCCTCCTTTTTGTATCTTTTATCAGTTCGTGATTTTGTAAATTTTTGTTTTCTATATGTATCTAATCTGTTTTTACGAGAAATTCTGAATCTCGGAAACGACACCAACGATTTTCACGAAATTTAATATGCAGGTGGTTTCGGGGGCGAATTATTCATGTAGCTAGGTTTAATTTTTATAAAACTCCGTTTTATCCGTGTTTTAGACAATGAAACACTAATTATTAGATTACGAAGGTAATTTTCGGATCAACCTGCAAGGTTGTAATACCTATCTCAGGTGGGAAATAGGGTTGTCCGGAAACGCAAAGACCCCGATTCAAAAGATAATGATTCCTTTTTCTTTTTTTTTTTTCAAATTCCTTCTTTTGCGAGAAAAACTATTATTGGGAGCTCGAAAAACCAGATTACAAGAAAAAAATGGTCATCCAGGTACTGTCTTTTATGTGTCCATTGAAATATATGCGATGATAACAACACTTACATTGTATGTAGGTGAGAAGAGTTAAGTAGATATCTTATAATTATAAGACGACCTTTGTGGCGCCGCGGTTAGCGCATCTGCTATCATGCGAGAGGTCCCCAGGTTCAAACCCCGATGGGGACAAAAAAAACCAGGTCTTGGATCTTGGTCGCTGTTTCTGGTTCTCACCATACAGGGTATCCTAGTGTGGGGCCAGAAGCAATGTATGTGCCTGTATGTTATGTTTAATTGGAGAAAGATAACGAATTATTTCTCTCATTTCTTCCCAAACAGCTCCTTCCGATAGGTTCCCAACGAAACGTTTGCGACGAAGCGCGAGTTGCCTTCAATTTCGTGCATGTTAGTGTAAAGTTTTAATTCGCTCTTCTTCCGAGAGCTGACTCCTTGACACTACAGCTCCGGCTAGTCGTTTTGTTGTCGACTTACCACCAACCAGAAACGCAGAGAATGCCCGGGCTGCGTGGATGGCAACTGATCATTGCTTTTTTTTTATTTATTTTTATTATTATTTTATTTGTTTACAGCACTAGTTAAATAATATTAACAGTTATAAATATAATTTATCATAGGCCAATTACGGGCTTATTTTATGCTAACGTGACTTGAAGACAGGCATTATTATTCACAAAGTCTAAAGAGAAAAATAGGTAAAAGGAAATGAAATCAAACAAACTAACTTTGAAATACAAAAATCAAGCAAACAGAATACTAAAATTAGGTGTAAAAAATCAACACATGTATGCTTTAACAAATGTATTCTATATATTATCTCTGTCTTAGAGAAGGCGTATATTTATATTTTTGCTTCGCATATCTTAATAGCTCTACTCGAGAATTCAGCAGGATAACGGTGCGTTATCAAACTTCCTTAGTGATTGGTTTGCTTACAGTACTCTAAGCTTGTGAGTTTATCATAAAGTTATCATCAGTAGTTATCATAACTGGTGCTTTCATACGAAAACGTAATTAAATCGTAAAGAAAAAAGTAACAGTAACGCAAAATTAAACTGCCAAACAAAATTTAAAAGTTTCAATTGTGTCTAAATAAAATAAAAGTATTTAATGAATTCGTTTACAATGAACTAAGAGATATAATCTGAGATGGACTTCTCAATCGATTCTATGAATTTATACTTTCGGAGACGTTCAAGTCGGGGATAAGCTTGGCATCTCGCGTTTGGCTCCTGCACTAGCTAATTAAGTACTTGTCGTTTTATTTTCTGCTTTCCACTGGCTTGCTACAGAGGATTATTGATGTTGCACTGGTTGAAGATCGCTAAGCAAGCACTCAAGATTAAAGCCGGCCAGTCGCCAAGCACACAGTCGGAATTCCGTTTCAGAATTTCGGTTCCTGATTCCGACCGCAGTAAATTAGTACAAACCTGCGGACCTGCTACATACAGGGTGTCCCAAAACTCAACGTCAAGCCGGAACCGGGTGAAAAAGCCTTGTAAATATTTAAAAAAATAGATTTTTTTTTATTTTCACAATATTTTTTTTTGTAATTTTTTAAGTAATTTTTTTTAAAGTCTCCTTTTCTTGCAAGCTGCCAGCTGGCTTTGAAATTTTCTTAATAGTTCAAAGAAGCATTAATCAGAGAAACAAAACGAAAAAAAAATTGGAAATAGTAAAGATATGTGGCAACAGGATTTTTAATTTTTTTTTAAATGCCTTATAATTTTGTATAGGTACATGAATTTTTTTTTTCTGATAACCAGCATAACTGATCTTTTCACCCGGTTCCGGCTTGACGCTTAGCTTTGGGACAACCTGTATATGCAGCACAAAATTTCGAACGGAATACTCCTAACTAGACGGCTGGCTTCAGAGGGCGTCCCGTGAGATACTCATTCAAAAGTTTTTTTTTTGGCGATGCCCACATCTTCTAATATATAAAATTTTCGGGTCACAGTGTTAGTGCGCCTACTCCTCCGAAAAGGCTTGACCGATTTTGGTGAAATCATACATGTATATTCGGTGTCGAACTGGTTGTTATCTATTTTTCATAGCCCTAAGTAATAAAGGTGGTCCACCCCAATTTTTTTAACTATGATCCCTACAAATAATGGAGCCGGTGCTATTATGGAGCCGGTAGGGCCTTTTGGGGCATTTTGAGTAATATTTACAGTTCCCTCACCTATGACTGTTGCAGTCGAGTGCCTCGGTGGTCGAGCCGTTAAGGTGCTAAGCTACTAAGATAGAGGTCATGGCTTCGATTCCCACTGGGGGCCGCCGTACATTTGTACAAATGGCCTCAGTGTTAGTATTTTTCGACGTTTGTAATGTCCTTGCCTGGGACACCATCGCACAGGGTATCCTAGTTTTGGACCAGGTGAAGTGATTGTGTTGCATAAAAGTTTTTATCATTATTTTACATCGGTAAAATATGTATCGACGTATGAAGAGGTATGGAATAATAAGAAATATTAGAACTCTCGATCAAATCGCGTAGCTTTACGAGTACCTATGGTGAATTTCTAAGAGCGTGTTAAGCCCTTAGAAATTCAGCATAAGTACTCGTAAAGCTGCGCAATTTGTGGCACTAAATACGCAAAATTTTACTGTTTTTATTGAATCAAATTACTAGAAAGTCACTGCTTTCGACGTTAAAACGCCATTTAGACGTCGTGCTACCTATGCTGAAAACATTTCAGTCACTTAATGAACCAGCCACGGAAACCGCGTCCCAACTCGTTAAGTCTCCGCGGCGCTTCACAAACTCACGCCGGCAAATCTCTGCACTTAGGAGAATCTTATCGCAAATCCGGCATAAAATTAAATCGTATTAGCGGAGTGTGTCGCATGCAAGGAAAAAAATATGTAAAGAGTATATGTGGTTCATTTTAAATGGCGCATAGGTTCTGTGTGTACTGTGACGGCTCTCATCAATCATCATCATCCGTCATCTCAAAGGATGATGGGCAAAAATGTATGAAGCGTGGGCCCAACTCCAATAAAAATGGCTTGTTTATTAAATTAAAGGTCTACATACATACGTTTATTATCAGGCAGGCGCATGCCAGAATTCGCTGTGTGTCTGGAGTTTTTTTTATTTAGAAAAAGTTGATGTTTTTGGTTATAAATAGAAGTTTTTGGTTTATAAAACCTTTTTTTGCTTATATGTAAACCACCTAATGATACATCCTGTATAAGATAATAAGTTGAGATTTTTAGGGCAGGAAAATAAAAGTTTTTGGTTTATAGAATGAAAATAATATAATTATAACAGACCAAATAATTATCGGTATCCGTGGCATGGGTGGCGGAGAAGTTTCCACAGTAGCATCGCCTCACGCGCACTCATCTAGCACGCTTCACGAGAATTAAAATTAATGATCGGTTTGGAGCCGATCTGCAAGTACCGCAATTATCAGATTCTTCTTTACGTCCTCATCCTAGCTTTATCCCAATTTTCTAGTGCGCTAACTACACTATGTTTTATGGCGAAAATACTAATTTTTACATGCTCAAATGGATATGCTGGAAGAGAAAGACCGAGGAAAAGGTGGTTGGATTGTGTGCGTGATGATATGTTAATAAGAATGTGAATGCAGAGATGGCGAGTGATAGGGACGCATGGAAGAGAATGACATACTGCGCCGACTCCAAATAATGGGAATAGGGCAAGAATATTATGATTGTTTTTTACATGACGCGATTGCTAGACAACCCAGAAGGGCAACCAGATGTGTCTTAGGTCATGTATGCAGTGTAGTCTGCGCTAAGGTCTAAATGGCCGTAAGTCACCTCTTAAGACATCCATAGGCTGAAATGGGTTGGTCATTTGCGAAAACGGCCGGAGGGGATCATTTACTAGTAAATGATGTAGCATTAAGTGGTTTACATATTAGCAAAAAAATGGTTTTAAAGTTCTATTTATAACCAAAAATATCAACTTTTTCTAAATCGAAAAACTCCAGCCACACAGCGAATTCTGGTATGCACTTACCTGATAATGAACGTATGTATCTAGACCTTTAATTTAATAAACAAGCCATTTTTATTGGAGGTGGGCCCATTTTGCACATCATCCTTTTAAAATTAATAAAAAATTCAAATAAAAAAGCCTTTATTTTATTACTAAGAAGGTATAACATACATTCCAAACGTGTATCTTATAATTAGTTAATTGAAATATGTATAAACTTTAAAAATCTAACAAAATGGAATTAATGTGATTTGAAAGCTCATTGGACATATTAAATAATTAATTGGTCATCAAAATATATTTATTATAATTCATGCTATTGATTTAATTTAAATAAATTTTGGAGTGCATTGAATTCAATATAAGAAAAGTTCATTCACAAATCAATATTCAAGTAAATATTAAATTATTCATGCATTTTTAGATTATTTATCATCAAATGTTAGTAATAGTCGCCTCTATGGCGTAGGCCTCCCCCCCTATTTTCCATTGTTGGCGGTCACTTGCCTGTTGCATCCAGTCTGAGCCATCGTCTCACATTATTAGCGAATAATTATAACACTAAGGCTGGTTTTAAAGTCACTCTGACTACGATAGACAAAATGTAAAATGGCTGGTCAGCGCTGAACGGTCGGCGTTTTTCTAATACGCTCCTTAGGACGTAGTACATATTGGCCTGTCAGCGCGGAGTGTCAGTGTGACTCTAAAACCGGCCTAACTGCGACGGAAAACATGGTGAATCCTGAGTTTATGAAATGTTCACATACCGTGCTTAAAATTTCACATCCGCGGTGGGCACCCGCGGTGATTAAGCCCATACTCTTTCTCTCAGAGAAACCCTCTGTCCGACGCCCGATAATGGGACGTATATAGGCTGCATTCGATATTTATAAGTATACATGAAACATGAGGTATACACGGACCAATTGAGAACCTCCCCTTCTTTATGATGACGGTAAAAATCTGTCTTACAAATTGGGAAGAACCTAGGCTTAGATTCTGCTAATGCAATGTAGTATGTAGCATGTAATGCAATATAGTGTCGTATCGCTCGTAGCCCCGGCTGCCTGAGTGATCTTAAACGATCACGAATGTTAAGCAACATTGGGCGCGTTCTGTCAATGGATGGGTGACCGTCTATGACTAACGCTAGTGGCATTTTTTCCGAGCGGTTCAGTGCTTCGCAAGGCACGCTAAGCAGTTGGTGCTGGCTGCCGTCGATAGATGGCAGTCGTTAAGCCAAGTCAGAGGCCTTAATAGGGCGGCTTGAAAACTTCTGACAGTAAGACCAGCCACAAGTCTTACAAGCTTCCACGAATCCGGACTTGGCCCCCGTGGTGGAGTATGGCCTATATCTTCCTCAGGAAGAGACCCGTGTCTCTCGGTGGAGGCATAACGGGTTGATGATGATGAATGTATTACAATGACAGTTGCATGAACGCGTCGATTTCATTTCATTGCCGTTTCAAGTCGACACGCGGACGCGTATCAATAACTCTATCTAGCCGTCAATGGAATTAAAAAACATGTTGCGTGACCGTCATTGAACTATAATGCACTAAGAGAATCGCGGCCCTGTTAGGAAACTTACACTGCGCACCGACATGGATGAAGCTAAGCAAACGGTCGGCGGATCCAGGAGATTAACCAGAAAACTGCTGCCACTTGGCAGCACTTAACCCTTTAAGCGCTCGGAATGAGTTCGGTAAACGTCCGGACATTTTGCAAACAAAGTTATTACGTTACAGTTTTACATTTCTAGCAACATGTCACGTGATACATATTGCAGTGGTTCACTTTTTTTCTTTTTCATAGTTCTCGATTCGGACGAAAATGAATTATACCTTTAACCTCAGCTCGTCGACCTTCTTCTAAACATCTAAGAAACATAAACATAGCATAAAACATTTACATACAGGCACATACATTGCTTCTGGCCCCACATCCAAGAACTGGAGTTTTTTTTGTAGCCGGGTATCGAACCCGGGACGTCTCCCATGGTAATCAGATGTGCTAACCGCCACGCCACAGAGGTTATTTTCTATTTCATATATCGCACCCTTGCAAGAACAACTTGATATTTCGAAGAAAACCATTTTATATTGATAGATTTTTTTTTATTTACTCCAAAAATGCCGGAATAATGATCAAAAGAGACACTGCATCACGTTATAGCACTATCTCTTTCGGCCATTACTTTGAAACCTTAAAAAAATGCTCACATGTAACGTAAGCGTTCCGAAATAACAAGTTGTTCTTGCAAGTGTCTACATATTTCTATTGCAAAGTGAATGTCCTGGTGTCTGCCTCCTCTTACGGGATATAGATGTGAGCTTATGTAATATAACTTACACCAGTTTACTTACTTATTTGATCTACCAGCGGGTGAAAACCCAAGGTTTACTGGCGCTGTTATCCCTTGGTCACATCATTTTGACCAAATAATAGATGAATAAAGTAAACTAAACCTGCGTGCGTGCATGCGACGACTAACGCATGTCGATGACGCAAAGAGATGTCAGGATCGTGGCAAGTGACAGTCTATGGTCTTTGTCTACCCCTCTAGAATACAGGCATAAGTTTATCTAAGTATGTAGTGATGTTTAAAGATATTACAATATAGCATTAAAGTTTTTTAAGAAATTAAACTCACAAAAAATGTCTTACTACTCTTGAGGCATTCAGGCAGTTAAAAGCAGCGTTAAACATAATGCTAGGTAATTTCAGATAAGGCTGAAATAGGATTACATGATTTTTTATTGCTACTGAAAAATGTTACTAACGTCATGGCAAGATCTAACTTTCAACAACAAATTGCATTCAAACTGTCATGAGCTTTAGTCACACGATCTCACAGCCTGGCTTTATCGAAACAATAATTAATTTCGTGAAATTTTCCCGAAATCCCGTCTGTATCCCGGGATTGGAGCGGCGATTGGACGTGCCTTGCGATAATGCAAGCTTTGTCCGACAAGGCGGCTAGATGCAAATTAATTATTATACGAAAATCAGTTCAGTGTTTTTCCGAAAATATGGATATGCGTGGACATAGAGCGCAGAGCGCTGATGAGTTGGCATTACAAATGACTTTGTGTTCTTAATTATATATATTTCTGAAGTTTTAGTAGCTATACAACTCGTTAATTGTGAAGCAAAATATTGTGAGAAAACCTGAGTGCCCAATGGGACACGAGGTGATTAAGATAGACTCTAAAAAAATCTGGCACAGGGCCTGTATTAAGGTAGATATCGCATTATTGGTAAATGGTGTCCTCAAATCTAAAGTAAAGAAATCAGAAATCATTAATTTATTTCAACGTAAAGAATTTAAATTCTCGTATGTCAGTGTACATAAAATTATAATGTTAGCCGCTGCCTTAGTGCCAGCGTGTAAAGTGCTTAACATACATCTAAAAATATTGAAGGCCAAATTCGTTTTTCAAGAGGTAATTATTAATAATTAACGGCCTTATAAAGTTACAGTCGACGTAAATGAATAGATTTATTCGTGACTAGCTGGTGCCCGCGACTACGTCCGCGTGGGCTTAAGTTGAAAAAAGTGTTTGTAAATAAGTCACGGATACTTTTGCGCATGCGAAATAATAAAAACAAAAGAAAGTGCGTGTTCATTAACATCATATTTATTACATAATTTAGATTTTATTGACATAATTTTGAAAATCAGGGTACTTTCATATTAACGTTTTACCCCCTTTTACCCCCTTAGGGATTGATTTAAAAAAGGGATGTCGGAATAATCATTATTAGGAACTTATAACCCAAATACAACATTTTAGTGAAAAAAACCTTGAAAATCAGAGAACTTTCATACTTTGCACCCCTTTTTACCCCCTTAAGGGATGATTTTCGGAAAAATATTTTACACGTGTTTCATGACTTTCAATGAAGAACCTTCATACTGAGTTTCATTCGAATAACTTCAAAAACGGCAAAGTTTTATACTAACTTTGCACCCCCTTTTTTCCCCATTAGAGAGTGAATTCACAAAAAGGGATATCGGAAATAATCATAATTAAGAACGTATAACCCAAATACCACTTTTTATTGAAACAACTTTGAAAATCAGAGAACTTTCATACTAACTTTGCACCCCCCTTTTATCCCCTTAAGGGATGATTTTCGAAAAAATATTTTACACGTATTTCATGACTTTTAACGAAGAACCTTCATACAAAATTTCAGTTAAATAACTTCAAAAACGGCAAAGTTTTATACTAACTTTGAATCCCCATTTTACCCCCTTAGGGGATGAATTTTCAAAAATTCTTTCTTAGTGCTCCCCTACGTTACAAAAGAAACTTCTGTGCAAAATTTCAAGTTTCTTACCCTTATAGTTTAGGCCCTGCGTTGATATGTCAGTCAGTCAGTCAGTCAGTCAGCTTCTCCTTTTATATATATAGATTACTTTTCTTGAATGTTATAGTGATATAACTTCTAGGTACACACTAGATATAATACTTTTCCCATGTGATTGCAGTCCTTAGTTATGTCCATTAACTATTCGAGCTTTGAATATCTTAATATTAATAGAGCGGGCGGAAGCGCTAGATCCCGGGAATTAAGTGACCAAAGGACGAGCGCTGCCCGCGCAAACTGTCTAAACCTCAAATAATCCATGGTTCATATTAAACCCAGGTACTAGCACAAAACATTAAGATGCAACAGAAGTGCGAAGAGAGATCTAGTAACCTATGAAAAAACTGAAAAAATAGCAACGCATTTGTGATAACTACACCGTACTTTCATCACCTATCCTGGCATATACTAGTATAATAATACTTAATTGCACGCAAAACATTGATCAGAATATGACTTTAAAAACAAAATGTACAAAGACGAGCTTATCTCTATAAGAGATAGCATATTCATCATCAACCCATTAGGTCCCCACCGAAGGGCACGGGTCTCTTCCCTAGGAAAGGTACAGGCCATACTCCACCACGGGGTTCAAGTCCCGATTGGTAGAGGCTTGTAAGGCTAGTGGCTGGTCGTACTGTCAGGAGTTGTCAATCCGCCCTAAGGCCTCTGACTTGCTATTTATTGTGATTCTTCTTTATTTATTTAAATGGGTTTGGTACACAAGTGACCATGTCACCCTCGTTTTTGCTATTCTAAACTTATCTGATTGACGGTAATCTAGCTCGCAATCCAAAATGTGTGGAACTTACAAGCTGTAATTCGAAGACTGATTTATGATTTATTTACACGTATACACAAACCGCTTCCGACCGGTCTCTTTGGAAATCCATGTAGGAGGCCTATGTCCAGCAGTGGACTTCTTGCGGCTTATGATGATGATGGATGATGATAATACACAAATATAATATCACAAAGTAAGTAATTTGTTCTTACTGAGAATGTGCGAATCGCTCGTAGCGTGGGCTGCCTGAGTGATCACTAAGTTTAAGCAACGTACGGCGCGTTCAGTCCATGGATGGGTCACCGTCTATGACTAACGCTAGTGGCATTTTTCCGAGCGGTTCCGTGCTTCGCAAGGCACGTTAAGCAGTTGGTGCCGGCTGCCGTCGATAGATGGCAGTCGTTAAGCCAAGTCAGAGGCCTTAGGCCGGCTTGAAGATTTCTGACAGTAAGACCAGCCACTAGTCTTACAAGCCTCCACCAACCTGGACCTGGCCCCCGTGGTGGAGTATGGCCTATACCTTCCTCAGGGAAGAGACGCGTGCCCCTCGGTGGGGACATGATGGGTAGATGACTGAGAAAGTCTACTATCTGTCCTATCCAGTCAAAAAGAAAAATAAAAGTGAAGATGAGTGGTCTGTCCGTCCTTCTGACTCACTTTATTTGTTCACTGTTCCGAAACTACCCTCGCAAAGAACTTGACAACGAAAACTATTGAAAGTTACTTTGCACGATTACCGGGGCTCGAGAATTTTAGTGTTATTTCATAGGTAAACCCGTGTGTTAAAGCAAGTTCCCAGCCCGGCACCTACGGTGTTATTAAGAGATTATTGTGCCGCGAAAATAATTCTGAACATTCCGGCTTAGAATAGTAACACATAGAGGGTCGGTATTATACAACAAGATACACAATCAAGCAACCAAAGAGTTTTAATTCAAAGTAATACAGAAATGGATTAATTCATTCATTCAAATCATTCATATAAATAATAATGACTTCCATATAACACATGGAGACTTGAATGCCTCTTTGGTCTAGCCGCCTTAAGCACTTAGCTACCAAGTAAGAGGTAGTGGGTTCGACTACCCTCTGGGGGCTACCATACATTTGTACAAATGGCCTCAGTATGGGTGTTTTTCATGTTTGTAATGTTCTTGCCTGGTTACCATAACACAGGGTATCCTTGTTTGGGATCAGGGCCTAGATTCTGCTTACGCATTGTAGTATAATGACAGTTGCATGGCTTTGTCTATTTAATTTCACTGTCGCTTCCGATCAATGCGCGCACGCGGATTCATAATTCTACGCGTTAATGGAATTAAAAAACATGTCACGTGACCCGACCATCGAGCCGTCATTGAACTATAATGCACTAACAGAATCGGGGCCCAGGTCAAGTGATTGTGTTGTGTGGAAGTTATTATTATTACATTATTGTTTGAAAAAGTGTGTTTTTACGAATAACCGGATCATCCAATAGTTTCAGTTTAAAGTTGTGGCAACCAGCAATAAATTGCCCCCTGTTGTCTTCTTGTATTCTAAGTGGCCATTCTGTTTTCCAAACTCATCGGCCAGTAATGTAGTTTTGTCCCCATAGAAACCGTTAAACCCCGATTTCAGTAATGTAAATTCAATAACTAGACTCAGTATTGTTGAGTGAGATAGACTCGGTATTGTCACAAAAACAGTTGAAACTTTATTTTAATAACACTCGCAAATCAGCTCTACCCGATTTTGGCATATGAATAGTATCCATACAGTACCGGGATTAATTAAATCACCTGTTCAATCATCAACAAAGTGTTATATTAATACATCTAAAGTGTGGGCGCTATATAATTTTATGGATTTGTGACTCTCATTGTAGTGAAAAAATACACCCTGTAATAGGAATAGTCAAGTGCGTGTTGGACTTCAGCATATAGGTGTAAGGAGCCTATATACATCCCACTGTAGTTCACAGGCCTTTCTTATAGAGAGTGCTTGAACAGCTCAGGCACTGAAATTCTACACGAGGTTTTTCTTCACCGTGAGTGAGTGGTAATGGTACTACATTCATTGTTCTATTATTACCAGAAATAAACTCTCTATTATTCACACATTCGCTTTACTATATATTAGTGTTAAACGCTCAGCCTTATTGTTGTCAGTCCACCCTACTTGCGACTAATATCATAAATTAGCAAAGATGTTCGGATGTTTGTTACTCAATCACGATGTAACGACTGATCGGAGTAACATGAAACTTTGCATACAGAGAGACAAAGATCTGAATTCGGTATGTAAAGTATTTTTCAGGTATTATTTTTATATTTTTATTTCATAAAACATTTAATTTTAAGCCACTAATTTGAAGCTTTTTATTTTCCAAGTAACGGTTTTTTTTAAATTATTTTTTAAAGTATTATTCGTGATGACGTCATTTCGTAGCCTGAATAGCTTTAAGTCTTTGCCACGTTTTCAGTACATACAAGTCAAGTGTCAACTGTTTGTTGTCAATGTCAAGTTTGAAGTTATCTATTAGTGTTTTTGTATGTACTGAAAACGTGGCAAAGACTTAAAGCTATTCAGGCTACGAAATGACGTCATCACGAATAATACTTTAAAAAATAATTTAAAAAAAACCGTTACTTGGAAAATAAAAAGCTTCAAATTAGTGGCTTAAAATTAAATGTTTTATGAAATAAAAATATAAAAATAATACCTGAAAAATACTTTACATACCGAATTGGGTATTTGACAGGATGTCAAATGAGTTACTTTTAAAACCGAATTTTGAATGAAATACTTGCTTGTGACGTCACATTTCAGAGCACTCTTTTTGTGTTTCATCTATTTAAAAATTGTAATAGAGTAAAAGATTAAAAGAAAAGAAATACATTTTCCGAATCATTTCGAATTTTTGTTTTAATCGAGCATCTCAAATAATTTATTGTTGATAGTGTCAAATACCGTATTGATACATAAGATATTGATATCCCGCGTAATGCGTTCCAGTGGTATTATATTTTATTGCTACCGTAATCTTTTTTCCAGTCAAACATTAAGATATTTATTTATTGCGTTGCCATGGTAACAAGGACGTAAAATGGATTCTGTAGGGGTACCTACTAGGAAGTTCGCACCTACATTAGATTGTGTTAAGGTCAGAAGATAGGTTACGCGATAAATCCGTAACATTTTTTTTAAGGTAATATCGTGCAAACTATATTTTACACAGTTGTCACAACGTTAATTTTTATAATTTAAAATTCTTTTCGCCTCAATTCCGAATATTGAGCTTAAGTCTCTGTGTACTGCTCAGAGTATACCGCCCGTGTATGTATAATCGTGTCATTGCTTAAAATTGAAGCTGTTAGGAGCCTTCGAAGGCAATCATAAAACGGAGTTGGGGTAAAAAAGTGCATTGAGGCAGCAAAAACTATTTAATATCGCGCTAAAGAGGCATCTAGACAAAGACTGAACGCTAAAAGCATGGCCGGTACAAAGCGATCACGCTGCGCCTCCCTCGCCACCGAGTAGTAAGTGGCAGAAGGTTTAGTCGATACCGGTGACCTTTTAACGTGTAGAATTTTTGTAGACCGATCGCTTCACCATAACAGTGGATTTTTATTCGTTTTTCTATCTCTTTAAAAGAGCAATTCTTGTATATATATATATATATATATATATATATATATATATATAATCAGAATCTCGGAAACGGCTCCAACGATTTTCATTAAATTTTGTAAACAGAGGGTTTCGGGGGCGCTTCATTGATCCAGCTAGGTTTCATTTTAAGAAAACGTCGTTTTAACCGTGTTTTTGGGCAAAGAAATAGCTGCTACCCAATAAGAACGTAAATTTCGCGTTAATCAGTAAGGTTGTTGTAGCCCAGGTGGGAAATAGGACGATACCTTAAACAAAAGACCCTGGTTCGAGACTTGTGCATGAAGTTTCTCTTTTTTTTTTCAAGCTCCTTTTTTGTATGAAAAACTATTATTAGGAGCCCTATTATCAACGCACCTAATTCGTATCCAAATATATTTTCTAAAAGAAATACAAAAAAAATTCCAAAAAGCATGATTTACCAAAAAAATACCGAGCAAAGCTCGGTCATCCAGGTACTTATTTTTTATAGAGGACTACCAATGTGTAGGACATGAACTTTACAACGAACTCGATTTATCATTATGCTGAGTATACGAATTACTAAACATATTTGAATCGTGATCATTGGTAAAATGTAATTATTATAATTAGCAGCTCTTGTTCTTGCTGAACAAAGTAGAACGAGATAAGAATATTCTTTATTGCACACAAGAAATAACAGAGAAATAACAGTTACAATTAAAAAAATAAGACGGGCGGTCATATTGCTAACAGCAATTTCTCCAGACAGCCTTGACGAGATTTTTTTTTAAATCTATTTTATATTCGGAACTTTTGTCACCTTGACGAGATGTTATCGAATTAATTTAGTTTATATTGAGAAATAATAGTTCACAAATGCATTGCTGCGTAATGTTTGATACAAAGTTTGTTAAGATTTCCTGCTAATAAGGTTTGAGCTACATTTTACCCTAAAACCTTGTGTACATTTTCTCCTTTGTTCTATCCCTTCTAAAAGTTATATATTTCGAAAAGTATAAGCTATTCAAATTCAAATATTTTGTTCTTGCTAGAAACAATCGTTTACTTTCTGAACGTCAAAAGTTGTTAGTTTCACAATTATTGGATTATTTGGAGAAGAAGCTAACAAACTCGAGCTGCAAACAAGAGAAGCTGACTGACTGACTGACTGACTGACATATCAACGCAGAGCCTAAGCTATAAGGGTTAGAAACTTGAAATTTTTCACAGCGGTTCCTTTTGTAACGTAGGGAAGCACTAAGAAAGGATTTTTGAAAATTCATCCCCCAAAGGGGTAAAATTGGGGTTCAAAGGTAGTATGAAACTTTGCCGTTTTTGAAGTTATTCGAATGAAATTTGGTACGAAGGTTCTTCATTTAAAATTATGAAACACGTGTAAAATATTTTTTTTAAAATCATCCCTTAAGGGGGCAAAAGAGGGATGCAAACTTAGTATGAAACTTTGCCGTTTTTGGAGTTATTCGAATGAGATTCAATATGAAGGTCCTTCATTAAAAATTATGAAACTCATGTAAAATAGTTTTTCGAAAAGCATCCCTTAAGGGGGTAAGAGGGGGTGCAATGTTAGTATGAAACTTTGCCGTTTTTGAAGTTATTCGAATGAAATTCAGAATTAAGGTCCTTCGTTGAAAGTCATGAAAGACGTGTAAAGTAGTTTTTCAAAAATCATCCCTTAAGGGGGCAAGAGGGGGTTGCGAAGTTAGTATGAAAGCTCTTTCGCATGCGCTAAAAGTATCCCTATCTTATTTGCAAACACTTTACTCAACTAAAGCCCACGCGGACGTAGTCGCGGGCAACAGCTAGTCTTTAATAAAAATATAGCATTAAAATACTTTTTAAAACATAATACATATATATATTTAAGAAAAAAGCCTGTTCCATACCATTTCTCTAGTCTAGAGTCCTCGGCCCCGGGTCCGAAAAACATTCGGAAAATGTTCGGTGGGAACTCTATCTAGACTATATTTTTGTGCGTTTGTGCGGATCGAACCTTTCACACGTTCTTTCTTCGTGTTTCCCGCCCATCGCACTGCAGGGCGCGCAACGAGGATTAATTATTATTTTAACATTCAGAAGCGACTCGGTTTTTTACAGCGCCGCGCTAACGAGTCAAAGGCACAGCTTTTTCGTCTGGGAAAGTTGCTAAATAATTAAGACACCCTCTTAGCGACGCTGTTTTGACGTCTACGAACTAAGTAGAGGA
The DNA here is from genome assembly GCA_947310845.1 of Yponomeuta plumbellus. NCBI lineage: Eukaryota > Metazoa > Arthropoda > Insecta > Lepidoptera > Yponomeutidae > Yponomeuta > Yponomeuta plumbellus. Next base: position 18,184,354 of record OX371193.1, on the reverse strand, counting down.
CGCTTTCAATCTTACATAGATGCCTAGAAAGAAGATTCTAAAGACACTCTTTATATTAATGGAAGAATTTTATAATTTAAAGACTACAAATTAAGGATGTAGAGTCGTCGCGTATTATTTTGTAATAGTGTCAAACAAAATAAGTACATAGATGCATTTAATGTAATGAAATTATATCAAATACATCTGCTTGTTTGCAGTCAAATACCTCATTTAAAAATAGTCTAAAGAAAGGTGCTTACCATTATAAGACAGTAAGCACCAGTGCCGCGTTTCATAAAACTGCCATTCATGGTTCATAAGGTAGCACACTAACAGTCATTTATCTCCTGCCCATAACCGAATAAACTACGAATAAACTGCTGAGCAGCTAGCAACTTTTTGTCAACCTTTTATATATATTTTTTTAATAATCTTTGAATATAAATGCAATTAAATAGGCCTCTGGGTATAATCAAAATTAACGTCTTCAAGACCGAACTAACAATTTATTTATTTTTTTATATTACATTATTTTGGCAACAAACAGTCATTACAGGGAAACTTAAATAGGTAACAATTACAATAACTGAGATGAATAGACCTATAGTGCCGAAAATTTACAAAAATGATGTGCTCTGGTGTACAATAAAAGAAAATATTATGTTATTTTACAGTTACAATAACCAAATTTACAATAAAAACTAGGATTATTTAGCCGCTGTTTTTAAAGTTTCTTAAATTAGTTCCCTTTTAGGTACATTAATAAGTAACAAATTTTCTTATCACATATTGCGTTGCGTGCTTGTTATAATTCTTATTAGGTTAATTTATGTAATAGTTTATGTCTTAAGTCACTTTTAAACTTACTTAGAGATGTACAAAAAAAATCAAGATCATTAAAGTCTCTGTTATACATGGTGTTCTTTATCCCTTGTCCCCAGGCAAGACCCTGCCAGTCCACTGCGTGGTGGAGGCAGTCTCCTCGCTAGAGGAGGGAGCGTGGCGGCGGCGCGCGGTGGTCGAGACAGACAGCTACGTCATCATCCCAGCGGCGACGGCGTTCCACGAGCTGGTACCGGCTGCGTTGATGCGGCTTGGTTACCCGCACGAGCTCTCGGCTTCAGCCAAAGGTAAAATAAGACTGGAAAGTATACTAAAGGTCATAAGCCCACTTACACGACTCTGCTCCCACCCGGCAAAAATAATATAACTCAAATATGGGCTTTAAATATTGCTCTTTAGATATATTTTACATTGGCATCATAAATAAGCTGACAGCCGACAGCGAGCTCTCTGCTAATTTATGATGCCAATGTAAAATATATCTAAAGACCAAAATTTAAAGCCCATATTTGAATTATATTATTTTTGCCGGGTGGGAGCAGAGTCGTGTAAGTGGGCTATGACCTTTACTCTTTATTGCGTTCGAATCCTGGCCGTTTCTGGTTCCCACGACACAGGGTATCCTATTGTGGGGCCAGAAGCAATGTATGTGCCTGTTCGTAAATATTATGTTATTGCACACAGTCGTGAAAAAATTGAAATTGCCTATCCGCTGTGGGCACATGTTTAATTAAGGCTATGCTCTCTCCTAACCTAACCGGTGGCTCATTTAGAGCGATCAGTATGAAAAAGCCTGAAACTATGTTTTTTTTATTTATTATATGAATGCAGTTTTCCTATTTAAACATTTAATCCGGATCAACTTACGGGTGTTGTTTTATCGGACGTGTCCGACCAGGTTGATCCGTATTAAATGTTTAAAATATATTGTGCTTACGAAAGTTTTAGCAGTTTTCCTTGTTCCTTAAATCGATGACATGGTTCCTAAGATCAGAAATTGGTATGTCTTAGGGACTTCACACACGACGGCTATAATATACATTACATCCCGAGAGGTATAGCTTTACATTATATTAAAGTATGAGGGACTTCACACACAACTGCTATAATATACATTACATCCCGGGAGGTATAGCTTTACATTATATTAAAGTATCACACACGGAACAGGTAACGTATTTCGCTTCATTTCGTTGACATACGTCTCGACCGACACACGTTCCGGCTGCTAAGGCGTCATACAGGTTGTTATGGATCTGTCGACTTACTACTAGATTTAATAGATAGGTAGTTCATCAGAAGATGATTGAGATTTTGATGCGTGTAGGCGTTGGCACATGTGCCAAAAATAGAACGATGTGCATTGAACATCATATAAAGCAAGGAAAATTCCGAAGAGCTTAAATTATATGCGGAATTATCAGACATCGCCAGCAAGTGGACAGGCATGATATTATTACAAAATTGATGACCACTGTGTTGCTACACTTTTTTTTCTTTTCTTGAGGTAGATTGGTAGATTGATTTTTGTTACTATCCTTCATGTTAAAGGCAACTTTAATGTTATCTTCCATCACTATATACAAGTTGTAACTTCCTATGTTATATCTATAAAATCATAGGTCATCAATTATTATTATTATTAATACGTTTATTGCACATAAGTAAAAATTACAATGGCAACGCGGCGGACTTAATGCTACAAGCATTTTCTACCAGTCAACCGCAGGAGGTGTATCAATCGACTGAATCGAAGAATTGCTCGCAGCCCTGGCCGCCTGAGTGATCTTAAACGATCACGAACGTTAAGCAACATAGGGCGCGTTCAGTGCGCGGATGGGTGACCGTTTATGATTAACGCTAATGGCATTTTTCCGAGCGGTTCCATGCTTCGCAAGGCATGTTAAGCAGTTGGTGCTGGCTGCCGTCGATAGATGGCAGTCGTTAAGCCAAGTCAGAGGCCATAGAGCAAGACTTAGTCTTACAAGCCTCCATCAATCCGGACTTGGGCCCCCGTGGCGGAGTATGGCCTATACCTTCCTCAGGCTTACGAAACGTAGCTTACGGACGATTTCTGAATTGAGAATTTCGCTAAGTAACTACTTAACTCTAGTGCTGTCTCGTCAAGTTTCTCAGAAAAGAGCGTGACAGAACGTTATTTAAATATTTAAGTGAAATTCTCAATTCGGAAACCGGCCTTTAGCGAGACTATTTATATGGAGCAAATTTATGTGGAGCAAATGATTTTTTTGAGATAGGACTCTGAATACCTATGTCGTTTAGCGACATAAGACTCCTAGTGGAGTTTTTTGAATCACCAAGAAACTTTTTGAACACCCTTTACGAAGGAAGATGTATCGTAATATACGAAAAGGTATTGAGATATATTAAGATGTTGTATCGACAGGTAAATATACATCTTCGTATCGCTCAGTACCTTTAAGGTACGAAGATGTAAAGATGTATATTATAGCTGTCGTGTGTGGTCTCCTGACGATTTCTATGGAAAGATGTAATGAGATATGTCGTGCTATAATATACATCTTTACCTTATAGCCGTCGTGTGTGGAGTCCCTTACAGTTTCAGACTTTACCATACTGATTGATCTCAATGAGCCAGCGTGTATACAAAAAAATCTACCCAACTAGACCTCGATCGAAATTGCGAACCACTCTAACTCCACCACCTTTTCCTCAGGCTCCGTAGTGATAAACAACTGGAAGCCGCTGCCTTTCGACCGGATCTCGGACGGGCCCCTGGCGACAGTGGGGGAGGTGCTAGGCGAGTTGACGACAGTGGCGACTCTGCGCATCCAGCTGCTCAGGCCCCGCCCCACGCCGCTTCAGGACATAAAGGACAAACTTCTGAGGCTGCTGCTGGTACAGAGTCGCCCGCTGCTGCTCTCGACCGGCTGCCCATTGGACGAGGTGAGGACTTCTCATCATCATCAGCCCACCGCTGCCAACGGCAACTAGGGATAGGTGTTTACCCCAAATCCCATCTCCCACATTACAGTTGACAGCACATCGTGCTATACACCCATGCACTCTACTCCGTTGCATTACGGGCGACTTTGCAACTAAAATGTGTAGGTTGACGTGCTGTCGACTGTACCTTGGCATTCGTATTCACGGACCTTCTGCTGACTCAACGGAACTGTCCAACCACCGAACCGCTGCATTATAAATAAGTACTATCAAGATATTGGGTGGTCTAGAAAAAAAAACGGCAAAGTGCGTATCGGGGTCCGCGCATTGTAGGGTTCCAAAGCCTACTTTACACTACAAACAACTTCATCACAGTAGTTTTTTTTACTGGAATAGATAGACAGTGTCATAAGTATTATTGAACAATATTCAGTTTTGAGCTTATTTAGATGTAGGATTACTTTTTGTAGGTACACCTCTCTCGTCTTCGTCAAAGGCCACATTATCATTCGAAACTCAATTGTCAAACAAACTCGTGTCTAACCTGAGCGATTTGTGTCGTATTAAAACCATCTTCCTTGACAGAAAATACTTAGTTCGCGCCCGAGTGCGCTAAACCAGCGTTCACAATGTCGAACACGGGGTGAAGGCTGATTGTCTAGCCCTGGGACGCCCTGGCCAACACAATACGCCCCTGGTCCAAACCTTTACCCCTTATTATCGAGACGCTCATTGTTTCCCATATTTAAGCCCGCTCATTGAAATTGTGGTCCCGTCGGCTTTCATTCCGAAATGTTATTCATTTGGCCCGTACATAAATATAAAATTACAAAACAACAGGTAGGCTAGAGGGTTTAATTTAACTAACTCCCGGTAATGGCAATTTGAAGGGGGCTGTGAGAGTTAGACTAACTTCGAGCGATGGAAGCAGCGCGGTCGGGAATCTGTCCTCCAAACCCTTGATTAATGGAGTAGAAATCAAATAAACGGCGACAGACGGGAGTGGGGGCCCTTCTGTTTTTGCTCTCTCAGATACACGGCTAATAAACTTAATGGAACGTTTTATTTATAGCGTCCACCGCGGTGGCATTTCATCTGCCTAAAAATGAATGCAAGCCAGCTTTGGGCCAACTCTTGAATTGAGAATTTAGCTAAGTAACTACTTAACTGTGCGGTCTATGAAATTTCGCAGAAAAGAGCGTGACAGAACGTTACTTAAGTATTTACATTAGGTAGTGAAATTATCAATTCAGAAACCCTTTATCTACCTGAAATTGATCTAGAAACGCTCGCGACACACATGCTGGGATAAAGAGAATAGTTGTGCTGAGCTTTAGGCTATCATGAAGATTTTTTACGTGTATCATCATAAAATCAATTCTCAATCAAATCAAAGAGCTCCAAGAAGGTGTTATGCAAGTGTGTATAAAAAAAATGTATGTGTGTAATGAATAATGTAATTTACCAGGAATAATGAGGATTAATGAGGTATATATAAAAATGTATTGTAATGAATAATGTAATTTACCAGAACTAATGAGGAATTTAACGATTATTTTTAATTTTATGAATTTAATGATTTTATTTTATTTTAGATTAATATTGATAACCACAGTTCTCAGCACCTATTTAAGTGAAAGCTAATATATTTATGTTAATTTACGTTTAATATTTTAGAATTTTAATGTCAACATCTTTTTAAGTGAGTTGAACGTTGTATACATAGTATAATAGTATTGTAGTGCCCTTACAGGGTGTCATGTACCTTATCAAATTATATTTACCAGCTGTAATATTCACATGACATAACAATAAATGATTGATTGATTGATTGATTGAAATCTTTATGCTAATTCAGGGCTCACCACAAGCTTACTGATGGGCACAGTCTTTCTTTAAGAGACTTAGGGCCAGTTTTGAATTGAGAATTTCCCTAAGTAGTTACTTAACTGTAGTGCTGTCTCGTCAATTTTCTCAGAAAAGAGCGTGACAAAACATTACTTAAGTATTTATTTAATGAAATTCTCAATTCAGAAAACGGCCCATAGTAATTACCACGCTTGTCCGCTAAGTTACAAATCTCAGAATCTCAAAACAAATCTAAGGACTTGTTAGCTAGAGGATTTAATTTGGAAAACAAGACAAACATTGCTAAGATCAAAATGACGGCAGATTACTGAACTCCCTGCGTAAGTAGACGAGAGCGTTTTGTGTATAAATTCACGAGTTCGTTATAATTTGCAAGGTCACGCTTAAGTCCTTGCTAATAAGGATCATCAGTCGAGGGAGGAATTAAGGAAGCATTTGTTTTGATGTCGGCGGGACGCGGCCGCAGCACAAAAGGATCTGGAGATGTTTTGGTGAAAATTCTGTTTGACATACCGGAGTATTCATCTCTTGTTTTGCTTCACATTCATTAAGCCGTTCCGAGAATTGGTTCCTAGTGTCAGTACCTGGGTTTTAATTCATTTAATTAACTATGCTTTTGCTGTGGAGTGATAAATATTACTTAATGTAAATACCTGGATGACCGAGCTTTGCTCGGTATGTAGGTTTTCACACAAAAGGAGAAACTTGAAAAAAAAAAAATATATTATCAAGTCTCGAACCAGGGTGTTCTGTTTACGGTATCTTCCTATTTCCCACTTGAGCTATGACAACGTTACAGATGGTTGCGAAAATTACCTTCTTGTAGTGTAGCAGTTATTTCTTTGCCTTAAAACACGGTTAAAACGACGTTTTATAAAAATGAAACCTAGTTGGATTAATTAATTGCCCCCGAAACCCCCTGCATACAAAATTTCATGAAAATCGTTGGAGCCGTTTTCGAGATTCTAATAATATATATATATATACAAGAATTGCTCGTTTAAAGAGATAGATAGATTAGATTTACCTACCTGCCACTTGCTTTCCCTTGCATTCAATAAACCGTTCTGAGAATTGGTTCCTAGTATCAATTAACAGAGTTTTCATTCAACGATTAACGATGTTGTTACAACATTTTATAAACAAACATTTACATACAGGCACATACATTGCTTCTGGCCCCACACTAGGATACCCTGTGTCGTGGGAACCAGAAACAGCGACGTCACAGACATGTAAACATCCAAGACCTGGGTTTCTTTTTTTTCCCCAGCCGGGGATCGAGCCCGGGACCTCTCGCATGGTAAGCAGATGCGCTAACCACTACGCCACAGAGGTCATCATTTACATTTTGTTTGAAGCTAGAAAACCTGGCAAACCTTCTTTTGCCATATTAATTAGCCTACGACCTGTTCTCAGATCTTCCAAATACTTATACACAAAAGAATATATAAAAATAGAAGCTGTTTTGGATGAGTTCAATAACAAACACTGTGATACAAGATTTTTATATATTACATAAACCAGGTGTTGATAGTAAACATAATGGTTATTTCGATACATTCTTCAATCGCTCGTAGCCTGGGCTGCCTGAGTGATCTTAAACGATCACTAAGGTTAAGCAACATACGGCGCTTTCAGTCCATGGATGGGTCACCGTCTATGACTAACGCTAGTGGCATTTTTCCGAGCGGTTCCGTGCTTCGCAAGGCACGTTAAGCAGTTGGTGCCGGCTGCCGTCGATAGATGGCAGTCGTTAAGCCAAGTCAGAGGCCTTAGGCTCAATTCACACTGACGAAGAGTCGAAGCGAAGCGTCACGTTTTTAACTGTTCTAAAATCATCTCTATTTCTCTATCAATACGGTACGAATTCGTGATGCCAAAATTTGAAAACCCTCAGCGACGCGCGTCTGCGCGCGAATTCGCACGTCTTCGCCTGCAAATTTTAAAAATTTTGCAACCCAACGTACCCGTGCCCCTTGGTGGGGACATAATGGGTTGATGATGATTCTTCTTTAAAAGTATAACATCTAAATGACCCTTTTTTAACATTACACTCATTACAGCCTGCATGAAAAACGTTCTACGGATATCTCTGACCCATAAAATAGTAAAGATAATTATCACTAATACCAAAATCAAATCCCCACCCCAGAGGAGGGTGCGCCTTAAGTAGGTACATGTGCCGTGAAGGCAAACACCTGCCTCACACGAGAGATCTCCATACATAATAAATTTAATTGAATCTTAGACTCATCCGCGTCTCGAGCCTTATTATATTTTCTAAATATCCACCTTGTAGCGGACGGGTTAGGGGACGGGGGTGCCAGCCCTCGTCTTACGAACTTCAGCCGAAGCGAAAGAGGGTTAAAAGGAGTTTTAGGTGTACGAACGCTTTTGATCTTATTAATACCATAAAATAATGCTTTATAATCTTATTAAGCAAGGTTAGCGCTCGCGAGGCGCGCCCTCGCTTTAACCGCTTCGGCTCCGCAGTAATGGCATTTCGAACGTTTCGATTCGACCTCTTACGTTTTCCTCGTAACATTATTTCGTCACGACTCCTCAAGATTTTTTTGCAGCTAACTGCATCAAACATCTCGCTCTCGACTCCACAAATCGCATTTAAGCTCGAAAGTTCGCGCGGAGTCGAGTCGGCAAATGAGTCAAAGGAATCCACAAGTTGGCGAGATAATCAAACACCTGAACGGCAAAGTTGCTCAGTAGCTAAACGGGCAGATGAACTCGGCTCTAAGATATTATGGTAATTTATTGCACGCCAATTTGCGCCACTTCGATTCCAACTCGCAACAAACTTTAAGACGCCTCGGGAATATTTTGCAAGAAGGGTTTTTCACTCTAAAAGGTCAATGGGGGATCAATGTAAGACGATAAATCTTGCCGCCTTAATACTTTTCGAAAATATTTTCTAAATTCATAAGTTTTAATTAAAACAATTTCAAAGTATTTTTTCAATCTCAAGGTAGACGAGATTGGAAGGCTTAAGTAGAGCTACATGTGACAGTAGAGCTGTGTGACTAGTTGGAGTAGATCTACATATGACAGGGCACTACGAAAATAATTCTCTAGATAAGAGTAAGCCTATTGTTTTCTAAGACGTCTTGCAGCGAGCGAGCGGGACGTTTGCAATAACACACCGAATTACGTACGTACTCGGATTACACGTGACAGAGTTATCAAGCGCAGGCGCCAGCTCTCGTAAATCTTCAGCAAAGCTGAAGCATGCCTGCGATATCTGAAAGCAAATATGGCCTCATCTGTTTAAAAATAGAACACACAGAAACGGATTAACGTATCACATGAGTGTTAATGCTGCGCAGGTGACTTGATTTACGACGGCTTAAAATTAACATTTGATTTAGCAAGAGTTGCGTCGCTCGCGCACCGGGCTGTCAGCTCGCTTGACGTCGTAATCACTCGCATTGTTCTACGTAATCTAGCAGATAAGAGCGCAGATTTTAGTTGCATAACTGTCAGCCTGAGTAAATTAGGAGATGGAATAATAATCTGACAGGGTATCTCTTTGATTGACTACGCGTTGGCAAATATTGAAAAAGGCAACATGGGCGGCGAGTTTACCCGCTCCACTTGTTGGGTTCTAAATCAACAAGCGGTATTCAAAGCTTTAGTGTGTTGCCTAATCATATTAACAGAAATGTTTTAGTAGGATCACTTAGGGCGTTATTGATAGTGTCGGCAATGTGCGGTAGGAGGCGGTGGGTGGATACTAATTGGTAAGACGCCCTTCCGCGCTCATTGTTTTAGAGTAAACTATGATTGAAGTTTCGGCCGCGGCGCTAATCGCCAGGCATACACCGTACGCTCTGAGCCATCGCGTCTGCTACGCGCATGATACACACATTAACAACTGACCTAATATTTTCATAATCTAATGGCGATGTTCTGTGAAACAATGCTCATGTTAGCTCTTCCCATTATATCTCCTTTTACCTTGTTAGACTGACCTTTTTAGACTTGTCTTAACGCCGCTCTCGCGCGCTTTGTGATCGGAATTCGGTTGGTTAGCGTACATATAGCGTTTTGTTGTTTACTTATGTAAAGTTTCTTTTCAGGTAACGTTGGCGCAAATATGCAGGGGTCACGACCGGACGTCTGGGCCGCACAACTTTCACGAGCCATCCGAGGAAATGCGCAGGAAGTTCGAGTCATGGTGGAGTGCCCAGGTGACACCCAGGCCACCGTTCAGCCCACGCCGGTACCCATCACCAGGCCCAAAGAACCGCTCGCCAACTCTCAATAGTATGCCAGAACACCTTCACCCAGCGCTACAGACAGTCCAAAGCCAATACCCCACACAGAAAACTCGAATGCGAACAAGTTTCGATCCGGAATTGGAACTCCCAAAACTACAACGTTGGTTCTCGGAAAACCAGCATCCGAGCAGGCAACAGATACAGCAATACGTACGAGAGTTGAATAATTTGGAGTCACGACGGGGGCGAAAACCGCTTGACGTAAACAATGTCGTTTATTGGTTTAAAAATGCTCGTGCTGCACAAAAGCGCGCAGAGCTTCGCAATATCGGTGGTTTGAACTGTCACTTAGGCGTCAATGGATTCAACAGTAGAAGTCATAGTCCTACCAATGGATCTTTAATGGCTGGCAATGATAGCTACGCATCACAAGATCATAATTCTTTGAAAAGCCCTCTTCAGTTATCGGGAAGTCCCGGTCGCTACCCAATGTCAGTCATGTCCGAAGACAACCTTTCAAATGGGGGCTCAGATCTTGAAGATGACGGCGTTGAATTAAATCCAGACATCGAGAGATCGGACAGTCCTGAAGCTCCATTGTCATTGATAACTACAAAAAAGAATCACAATAATTCGGATGATAGACCAGAAGAGTCTCCAAAGCCTCCTGATATCATAAAGGTAAATATTACAGTTAATATTAACATCCTTCGATCTTCATTATACCAACTTTTCAATTTTCTAGAGTCACAATTATTTTTGTTCCTTGTTGGCACAGGTACACGACATCAAGCAAGAACCGCGAGACCTCAGCAAAACAGATCAGCAAACTTCACCACAGCGATCACCAGCTAAGAATAGCGATAGCTCACACAACAATAACAACAATGAGGAAGAAAACGGGGTCGGTGACGACCACGAAAACGTTTCTGACGACGAAGGCATCCAGGAGCGGCATTACGGCACCTCCCCACATCTGGATCGTCTCCCTTTCCCTATGGTTCCTAATCATCCAATGTTTGGCCATGGGATCATGTACATGAGTCAATACATGAGCGGTTTCCATGGCGTCAGTGGAGTTCCGGGGGAAGGGGCCAGTGGCCTAAACCTAGCTTTGGCAGGAGCATCAGATGAACGCCGCAAACGGAATCGCACCTTTATCGACCCTGTGTCTGAAGTGCCCGTCCTAGAGCAGTGGTTCTCCATCAACACCCATCCCTCGCACAACTTGATCTTGAAATACACCGAAGAGCTGAACCGGATGCCGTACAGGCAGAAGTTTCCTCGGCTGGAATCGAAAAACGTGCAGTTCTGGTTTAAGAATCGCCGAGCGAAGTGTAAGAGGCTGAAGATGTCGTTATACGAGCCATCGTCCCCTGGGGCTCACTACGCTCACCCAGGGCATCCACATGCAATTGCTGAGCGTAAAATGGTTTGAACTGGAATTATAGAAGCCTCTGAGTTCAGTTTCATTCAGTGCAACGACATAGAATGCAGACGATACGAATGGACTGCTGGACTATTTTCCATTTCAGCTTCGTTGTTGGGCATTTAATTTTGGTATTCGAAGAGAAATTCTTCCTTTTTTACAAAAATTATATTAAATACAAATTCTGTTTTGTTACAGTCGAAACTGAGATAGTTTTTTATTCATTAAGAACGAATAACTTTGAGTATAACTTCGAAAGCCCTAATAAATATGCTCCTTACATTGCTGTATCGTAAGACTGAATTTTCGGTCACCATGTGAATCGCCTACCTTGTATCGTTTGACTAGTCTGGCGTTATTGTAATAGAAAGATCGTTAGTTCGTTCTTACGGCGCGACAGACTTAAATGCGATGGTCTATTTGTGCCATGTTAGTATTAAAGGTCGACTTCATTTAGGTTGAATCTTCGTTTTCAGATGAAAGCAATTTTTTTTTCTATCAGAAATATTTATGTGGAAATTACATTCATTTTTCTGATAATTTTTTTCATATTTCAAAAATCATATTTATTGTTTGTTCAACGTACTTAGTTCAGGCGCTACCAAATTTTATAGACAGGCATTTTTAACTTAAATCTTGAGTGATATATTTTTTTAATTTACGAGATCTCTTCGCGATCTTACGTAAAACGTCTGTAGATACTAAGTAAACTCTACATTAGTTGAATACGCATATGGCGCTTATATATTGTACAGAAAATATTTTAATTTATAAGGTGTAGTGTATGTATTAAAAATGCGATCAGTCATTGAATCCTCACAACTGTAAGTTTGTGAAAGAATCTCATGTTTTAAAGTAAGAACATTAAAAATAAATAATTTATATTTATTCCATCAATGCTGTACTGTAGTTGTAAAAATTCGTTATTTAAATTAGGAATTAAATGTTGTATAAATTTATTTCGTCAAAAGTTTTGACTAACAGTAGCTTTGTAAAGCTTAACTATTCTTCGATGCTAAAAATGTTTATCTATGAAATGTAAAATATCATATTATTGTCAGAGTTAAGTCACTATTAAAACTTGTAAATTAATTCTTATGCACTAACTAGTATTTAAAAAACTTGTCTTAGGCCCTGTTTCACAATATTCAAATAAAGTTCCAGATAAGCTATCCTCAACCAGGGCTGCCGTTTGAAGCCATAAACGAACACATGCATATAGGAAAAAATTTTTAAATTTAGAATTAAATATTTTTTCCTATATTGCGTGTGTTCGTTTGTGGCTTCAAATTTAGAACAAACGGCAGCCCTGGTTGCGGATAGCTTATCCGAAACTTTATCTGCAGATTGTGAAACAGACCCTAAATGTAATTAAACCTACATAACATAAAGAATTAGGTTTTGTAATCGCTTCCCTGATCGGAATCAAGTTGCAATCTATATGTTTAGCGCGTGGTTGGTATAATTCCATGCGCAAATACTCACTATAGTATCCAAAGATATTTTTGTATTATTTGAGAAGACTTGAATTGTGCTAAAACACTAAAGATGATGCTCATACATATAATTCCAATAGATATCCATATACAGTATTCATGCATTTATAGTTTGGAGGCTGAAATATGCAGCTTATTTTAATTCATTAAAGATCTAGGACTGTTTTTTAGTTTTTTAAACATTATTTTTGCGTAGTTATAACTTATGATTGTAAAACGAATCGTTTTGTTATTTCTATGTTATGCTTGTTTTCGTGAAGCTGTGATGACATTCCCAAATATTGTAAATAGTTTTTTTTTACTATTACTGATAGTTAAATGTTGAATAAGCTTTTTATTTAAGTAAATAAAACTAAATAAATGAAACTTCGTCACTTAGGCTCACACGAATAATAGCAATAGCATTTACTGCTTAGGTAATGAGAATATGGCTAAATGTTTATTCTATTCCCATTACATTATTACAAACGAAAATATAAATCGAATAATACAATATTAAGATAATATTGAAAATTTCGTTTTCTTGTACACCTTCCAATGCGGAACCTACCACACTGATACAATAATTCAACGAACTACTGAAATGGTTGAACTAAAACTTTCGTAAGCACGACTTATTATAGATGGTTTTACGTATCCACTTACTTGAATTTTGTCGGAAGAGTCCGACCAGGGCCTTGATTCTGTTAATGCATTGTAGCACAATGACAACTGCATGAACATGGCGATTAAGTTTCATTGCCGCTTCAAGTCTACGCGCGCACTCAAATCGAGCAATCTAGGCGTCGATGGTGTGAAAAAACACGTCACGTGACCCGACCGTGAATCTGTCATGGAACTATAATGCACTAACAGAATTGATTGATTGATAGAAGACGTTTATTCAAATTAATATACAGAAAAATACAGAAGGTGGTTTCTGCCAAACTGCATAATGGCCGGTTTACACGGGCTTCGTAGCTAAGTGCTTGTCACTATACTAAGCCTCAATATGACAGGTGAAAAGTAAGCGCTTACACGTTTTAGCCAATAGAAGTTATTAGTGACCAGACATTCGAAATGGAACGACGCCGCCTGATTTTGCTCAATGTGTTTAAGCAATATTCAAACATTATTATTCAAAGCATGATCGAAGAGCTTGAAATAAATAAACACGTGTTTCCACTTCCCCAACTTGTCACTAACTAACTTTTCGATCTATTTACACACGGCCAGCAAGCGACACGTGCTTATAGTCTGTAAAATATAGCTTGAGCTCCGCGACAGCTGTCATGGACATTTGCGTCCATGAAGTTTTGATTTTTTTCACAGAATATTTGTACTGTGAAAACTCCGTACTTACTGCACACTATTCGATGTCTATGCAATATCGTAACCTAGCCCTGTCAGTGTTACACTGTCGTGGAGCTCAAGCTATATTTTACAGACTGTAGTAAATCATGGTGGGGGAATCGACTTCTCGCTTAGTAAATAGGATCGTTTTCTATTCACTTGCACCATTCACAAACACTAACACATTAGGACTTTGTATTAGTGACAAGTACTAAGCGCTTAGCTACGAAGCCCGTGTAAACCGGCCATAACAGTTTGTTGGCAGATGCTCAGTTGAGGCCCAGTTTTCGCTCTGATCGGACTCTTCCGGCAACATTCAATTAAATGAATCCGTAAATCCATCTATAACTACTGAAATACCGCAAAACGATCGATAGTTAAGACTGTTTCAAAAAGCTTCTGCTTTCTTAGGTCCGACTTCTGATATTGAGAATTTCACTAAGTAACTAAAACAGCGCTACAGTTGTGTATGTATGAACGTTACTTACGTAATTAGTACCTGGGTGACCGAGCTTTGCTCGGTACTTTTTTTGTTATATAAAATAGGTTTGTAATATAAAATTAAAATAATCCTTTTTCAACAAAAAAAGAACTTGGAAAAAAAACATCATGACTCGAACCGGGTCTCTTGAAATCGGCTCGAAACGGGTCGCCCGTTTTCCCGTCAGAACTATCCCAACCCTGCAGATAGACGCGAAATTTACCTCTGTATGTTATCGTAGCAAATTTCAATTGGCTTAAAACACGGATAAAACCACGTTTTCTAAAAATGTAACCTAATTAGATCAATTAAACGCCCCCGAAAGCATCTGCCTACAAAATTTCGTGAAAATCATTGGAGCCGTTTCCGAGATTCTGATTATATATAAATATATATACAAGAATTGCTCGTTTAAAGAGATTAGATTTAGTGTTAACTCTGAATTGAGAAATCGGCCCCGAATCAGTGAAGCTTCTCCTTAAAATGTTCTATTTCTTTTTTTTTATCTTACATAGTACGATATTGAAACTCAACTTGAATTTGAATGAAAATCGTTAACTTTAAACCTGTTATTATTGTGATAGGTCTAATTATCGCTTCCAAAGAAACGGTTTCCAGATTTTGCGTGTATTTCTTAACACGTTGTATGTAGGTATTATAACAACGAAAACTTCCCGCGACAAAAGTCAAGGACAGACGAATCACTCATCTACCCAAGTCTAAACTTCGGCTCGGCGGAGATCCGTTTGTTACCAATAACAATAACAGCGAAGCATGTGTCAATAATATCAAGCCGAATCGATAGTGGGGTCCAAGCAGCAGGCGTCGGCGGAAGCGACGGCGAGACAAACCCAAATCACCCACCTGTCAACAAGTTGAGAATCTTTGGGAGATCGCCGACGATGCTATCGGCTGACGTCTTTGTCCGGTCTTCGGGATCTCTTGGTTTGGGGGAATGACCGGCTACCCCTGTTTAGGACGAGATATTTGCCACTTGTATGCGTATTATTGCATATACTTACTACGTTGAGAGCCGGCCGATAGAGGTTCCGGGGGAGTATGTATAGCCGGATATAACTCGGTGCATAACGTCAAAAAATGTATTTTCTCTTTCTCAAGTTTGAGTCACTATTGGCTAGTTTTTGTTAGTTGTTGATTCTTATAAGCCTAATGCTGATACTACACTTGGCTATTCGTATTTGCGTATTTGCCGACGATTTAGAATACATTGCATGCTTACAAAAATCAGTGCTAGAGATTCGTAATACCCGGCAAGGTATGGTTAATATTTGCCAATACGCATACACGAGTGGTCAAGTGTGGTGCCGGCTTTAAAAGCTATGCCAAATATGTATAACATGTGATATTACTAACAGATAGTGATGCAGTTTCTGTCATTCAATACTTTAAAGCTCCGTTCTTTAGGGATCACACCGTAATCATGCTACTTAAGTGTGGCATTTGTAAGTATAACCGTTTTTACAGAAGAGCGAAAACAAATACAATGACAATTTTCAAAGTCTGTGAACTTTCTTGGCTACGTACCTATTAGTACGGTTTAGAAATCAGAAATTTCTTTCAACGTAAAAAAATTACAGTCTGTTAGTTGAATGTCAATAGTACATACTAATAATGTTAGCCGCTGCCTTGGGGCCGACTGTAGTGGAGAAAAAATCTACTCTGACCATTTTTTCTCAAATCACCTTAGATCTAATACATAAGTTAGTACAAAAATATATATTATCTAAAAAGCTCGTGACCCATGAGTGCAATAAACACTTGCTATGTCAAAACAAAATAACAGGTTCAAAAAGTAAAGTCCTACTGATAGACAGCCAGACGTACTAGAATATACCTCGGGCTCCAGAATAGGCTTCGGTTTTCGCCGAAAGCACACGAGTGTAATACTACTTCCTGCTCTGTATAAAACTTTTCTTCACTGTTTTGAAAAGTTATGTAAAGTTATAAATAACAATACAAAATAAAAATTTCCTTATTGCAATATAATCGGTTTATCCGATAGTAGCCGAGGTGTATTCTAAAAGCTAACAGACTGTAGTAGGTATATTAAGAGTCCCGTTTAGAGACGTCAATTGGGTACCGACCTCCAAAAGAGAGAAATCGCCATAAGCATTCGTTACATTTTGCTACGCATACGCATCTTTTATCAGGCAAAAAACATTGCCTAAAATGATACTTCTTGATTACTAGAAGCAACACTTTGCTATAATATCTCGGTCAGGAGTTTCTCTGAGCAAAATTAAGTGCAAGAAGCGGTACAATGGGCTTCGAAGATAGAAGAGGGCTTATGAATTGTTCGACTTTTCATTCTTAGCGATGCATCTCTTACTAGCTCTCTTACTAGGAAAGAATAACTGCATAAATTGAGATTAGCATTATTAACGGCCAGTTATTCCAGTCATTAAGAGGATAAAGGTGCTAAGTATAAACATTACCTTCATATTTTTAGGTACTTAACTAAAGGTAAACAATCTTGATACGCCTTTTTATTGAAATGTACAGTTATTAAACCAAAATCTTTACACATTACCAATTCAATGGGAAATTAAATGTAATTTCATAAAAACACATTTAATTTGTTTTTTTTTTTTATTTAAAAAGTGTATAATTTAATAAAAATACTTATCCAGATTGTTTACCTTTAGTTAAATACCTAAACATATGAAGGTAATGTTTATACTTAGCACCTTTATCCTCTTAATGACTGATATTTCTTGAAGTATAATTGATGAAGTTTAAAGAAGTAGGTACTCCTTAGGGGCAGATTAAATCTGTAGTTAGTTTACCTAAATCGTGAGGAAACCTTAGTGTGGCGCTTGAAATCGCCGATACGCGGTGGGCACGCGTGGTGATTAAGCCCATTCTCTCTCTTTCTCTGTCTCTCTGAGAGAAGGCCTGCGCCCTGTAATGGGACGTATATAGACTGATTACTAAGTAAATGCTTAAGTAACGTCCTGTCACGCTCTTTTCTGAGAAATTTGACGAGACAGCAGTAGAGTTAAGTAGTTACTTAGCGAAATTCTCTGATCAGAAATCGGCCGTATTACTACTACTAGACCACTAGAATACCCTGTGTTGTGGAAACTAAAAACAGCGACATTATAAACATAATTATAAAGATCCAAAACCTGACGTTTTTTTTGTCCCTAGCCAGGATTCGAGCCCGGGACCTCTCGCATGACAGACATGTGTGCTAACCACTGCTCCACAAAGGTCAACAAAATTACATTAAGATTTAGTGCCACTCTTATCAACTCCACGCGGATGAAGTTGCAGGCAAAAGCTATTAAAATAAATAAGTATATAATGCAACATGGCTTGTCCTCGGCCTAGATTCTGCTGACGCATTGTAGTATAATGACAACTGCATGAACATGGCGATTTAGTTTCATTGCCGCTTCAAGTCTACACGAGCACATGTATCAATAATTCTAGGAGTTAATGGTATGAAAAAACACGTCACGTGACCCGACCATGTATCTGTCATCGTACTACAATGCACTAACAGAATCGGGGCCCTGGTCCGAAACTAGGATACTCTGTACTGAGGTAACATCTAGATACTGACATAACGGACGTACAAATGAGAGTATTTCTCTGTAACGATTGTATACAAGCAAACTTCCGTGACCTCCAGTGGGAGTGGAACCTACGCAGCTTGTTTTTGCTTAATTAGTTCAATTTGATTGATTGATTTTTAAAAGTCTTTATTAACAGAACAATGGTACACTCATTACAAGGTAAAGTATGTACACAACAATATTAAAAACTATAGTTAATTGTTTGCAGACTACACGCCTTTTAAAACTTTAAAAATGGTTACTAATAACTACATTTCAGTCTCAACTTGACAAATCCATTTTCTAGGACCTATAACAAAATAATAGTATGTCTACTTTGAACAGTAACTTATGAAATAATTAATGAAAGACTTACAATGTGAGCTAGAACATAATATTTGTACGTAGGTAAACATTACTAGTTGCTATCTGCAAAGATCAATTTGATTGATTACAAAGATATTTTAGTAGAACACAAGGAAATAAAACAAAAAGAAACATACAATTTTCCCTTAAAAAATAACCTAAGAAAGGTGAACGATACGGCAAGTTTAATAAACTGTTAGGGAATTAAGTTTTAATCTTTACAAACTGCCCGGAGGCGGCGCGCGGGCGAAGTCGGGGCATTTATGTTAGTTAACCGCGGATTACGACGATGCTTCATAATAAGGCGATTTATTACACGCATTTAGCAACTTGTGGTCGTTTCTACCAAGTAATTGTTATTAGAGACCGGTCGACGACCCCGGAGTATGGTCGAGAGTACATCTATCTTTGCATTTTAGCAGTAAAGTCGCCCGAAATGTGACTGAGTAGAATGCACGTATGTTGATAGGCAGTATGTAACTAGGAAGGAAACTAGGACTCTACTACTAGGTTTAATTAACGCCTCTACTCGCAGATTTTATTACAAAAGCACTTTTCTTTTTGTTGACGGGGGGAAGTCTTAAACATAATATTTAATAAACATACTTACATGCACGTACATTGCCTCTGGCGTCACACTAGGATACCCTGTGTCGTGGAAACCAGAAACAACGACATCACAAACATGTAATCATACAAGCCCTGGGTTTTTTTTTGTATCCCAGCAAGGATTCGAACCCGGGACCTCTCGCATGGTAGGCAGATGCGCTAGCCGCTGCGCCACAGAGGCCGTCAAAAGATCGTCTTCAAAAGATACCAGACATCCTGGGGACGGGCTATGTGGGGTTTTTACCCACTAAAACCCCCCCGGTGGCATTCATCCGTGCTTTGTGGGGAGCACCGGGTACTGGCTAGAACACTTCCAGTGCTCCCCTGCACCGTGCGTGCGCCCTGCTCTGGGCTGGCTGGGCCATCCCAAGTGCCGTCGCTAGGCAACGAGGAGCCTCTCCAGGTTGCCGTCTTCCAGGAGTCGCTTCACGGACGGATCGAGCCCCCACTCTCACCGGCCACGACTCCAAGGTCCCCTTTTAGTCGCTGCAGGGCTTTTATTGCAAAAGCCTACCTTAAGGTTGTCTTTTCAAGACGTGATTACTTTACGCAGTATTTTGGAGGGGTCCAGTAGAACTTAACGTAGTCCTACTAATCAATAAGAATAATTATTATCCATTTTTTATGTAGACTATACACGTCCCACTGCAAGGCATAGACCTTCTATACAAATTGTACCGGAACGCTTAGAGAAGGTATGTGTACGAATATTAGTACATATCATAATAATAATATATTAAACGAATATCTGCTATATTCACACAATATTTTAACACATAGGGAATATGTTATATTTGAATGTATAATATTACCTTGATTTCAGAGTTGAACTGGTAGAACAACCCCTTTGAGCTCTGTGGTAAAATATTCTGTAGAGTCTTAATCAAAGTATATTTAACTATTGATTACGACTTTATCGGACGTTTCAGAAAGCTTAAGGTAACGTTAGGAAATATTGCTAGGCAACGTCAGCATTGACTACAGGATTCTTTAATTACCTACAACCTGATTTGCTCTTGGTCTTGAGAGCTCTGTAGTCAGCAAGAAACCTTATAGTTTCGCAATGTCCATCCGCCAGAAGACTAATAGTAAAATTAGCAAATATGTACGTAAAAAAAGTCAGAAAATTCAACTTTAGGTGTTGAATTTTCTGACTTATTTTACGTAGGGATTTTAGGGATGCAATTTTTTTTCTCACCCACACATTTTGTGGGGTATCGTTATTTTGGGCATTTAAAAATATTATTAGCGCAGGAAAAGATGATTTGGATTGAGGGACTCATTCACGATTTAAATTTTAAACTCTTTTTTTCAGGTTTCCCATCGCCCTCACTCCCGGCTAATCGGTTGATTGTAGAAACATGAAAAAAATCAGGTTAGTAGCTCCAACAAAAAGAAAACTATCACTGCTAAGAGGAGCTTAAAAGTTAACGAATACTACGAACTAGTATTAAGTTGGTCACCTACTCGTTAACTTTTCTTAATTCCATGGAAAAATACTTTGATGAAGTAGTTGGTTTTATAAAGCAGGTAAAAAAAACCTTCCGTCTACGGAACCGTACAATCTCCCCACATACCTACTGGGTCGGTTTTTCTAACAGTCCGCTATCTCAGTATCAGTGGTCTGCGAGGAAACGGCCTTCTTTGGGAGAGAGAAAGGAAGGGAGTGATGGGTCATCTGCATCTGCTCAACGACCTCTGTGGCGCAGCGGTTAGCGTATCTGACTACCATGCGAGAGGTCCCGGGTTCGAATCCAGGCTGGGGACAAAAAAAAAACCAGGTCTTGGATGTTTACATGTTTGTGACGTCGCTGCTTCTGGTTCCCACGACACAGAGTATCCTAGTGTGGGGCCAGAAGCAATGTATGTGCCTGTGTGTAAATGTTATGTTATGTTATGTTATGTTATTCCGGCATCTGGATTTAATCTATTCAGGTACGGAGTGAACTGAAACTAGTAAGCTAAGAAAACAACCATTCATACATATAAAAAAAAAATATTTCAGGCATTACCCATATTATGTTAGGAACAATGGTGACTTAAAAACTATACCTATTAGTAACAATAATAGTTAATTCTAATGTAATCTGGGCTAAGTTACTTTTTATACCTAACTTTACAGAGACTTCACAGAGACTCATAGCACCCTTGTTATTTATTAACTTATAAAACGCCCTGTGACTTCGCCGTAGTCTCGTACAAATAGCTCAAGTCACTGAGCTAGACGAGAATAAAACTCTTAAGCCCAGCCTTACAGCAAGAAAGATTTACTCCAGCAACTTAATACAGCGCAATATCATATCAAGTGCCTATCTGCCAGGCCCGGCCTTAATTGTGATATAACAAGCTAGTGGCCACATTTAGACCTGCCAGTAAGTAGCAAGTCGAATATCAGTAAACAACAAACGTTTTTGGGCAGTTATTGTAACTTGTGCGGTACATTGAACGAAATAGCTACCCAATGCACGCAACGTCTAATGTGCATGCTTTGTATTTAAACCTGTGTTTTGTTTCTGCCTTCTTTTTGTATCTTGTATCTCATGTTAAACTGTGTTTTAGTATTGTGTCGTTAAATAAATGTTTTATCTAGATAGATATCTAATAAGTCACTAGCAATTAAATATCCTGTACATCGTGAATCACTGTAAACCTGTGCGTACAGAAAGGCTACTATAGAAAATTTATTTCTGCTTCGAAATTCGCACTTTTATCGTGTTCCTTGACACTTATGCTTAAGCCCTTGACGTCTACGACAGCTAGTTATTCAAATAAATGCGCTTTATTTCTAGTGGGCTGTCATGCTTATTCCCAATACATGCCTGTCTCCCTGCTTCTATTCGTCCGTCCATTTGTCTGTCTATCTGTTTATTACCAGGCTATATCTCATGAACCTTGACAGTTGACATTTTTACAGATTTTTGAACAAAAACTTTCGTAAGGACTACACATTGTAAATTTGGTCGGACTCGTCCGACAAGAAGCCTAGTAGGTTGATCCGGATCAAAAATTATCAATTTTAACAGATGTATAACATATAAAATATGTAGAGAAGACTTTTTAACTGGATTTAATTGTAATTCCTGGTGTACATACAATAAAGAATATTCTATTCTATTCTATATATATGTAAATCTTATTACAAGATACTTTAGGTTTAAATATTATAAGTATCTACTTAGTATGAAAACCAGTCGGGTAGTTTTGACTTTATCACGCTCAGACAGACAAACTATACAAATATCGAAACAAAATAGCAATGCAATCAATCGATTGAAACTTTAACATAATTTAAATCGATTGCCGTAAAAAGTCATCAATTCGACTTATAAATTGAGCTGTCAAAAGTTAAACGGTAGGAACTATAATAGATGCTTGTCCAGTCTAAACGCTCCGCTACGGGCTCACCGCTAAGCTTCGGCTTACGGTAGATTTTATTAATTGACATGACATTTTTCTTCCTACGTAAACAAGGGAGGTAAACTAGGAGATTTTTTCTCTGATATGTTTTTTGTGTTATTAGTTGTTAGTGATTCTTGATAGGTTGTCATCGTATTTGAGCGGATTTGTTGAGATGTTGCTATTAGTGAAAGTTACCACAGAGATATTGGTCGATTTTTGGATCCTCCATTGCCTTTTTCTTTCCGGAGTCAGAATGATAATAAGAAAATTATTAACATAACAAAAACATAACATTTACACACAGCCACATACATTGCTTCGGACCCCACACTAGGATACCCTGTGTCGTGGGAACCAGAAACAGCGACGTCACAAACATGTAAACATCCAAGACCTGGGTTTCTTTTGTCCCCAGTCGGTATTCGAACCCGGGACCTCTCGCAAATCAAATATCTGGAAAAACAATTCCTACTTTAGTGATCCTCAAAATTCAAATAGTACATATGTACATATGGTAGTGCTTGGCAGAGACCAGGAACTTCCACTTGCCACGATCCTAACAGAGTGCTTATACTGAGTTTATTTCATTTCACTTTCGATAGCGAGAGCGTTTGCAATTTGTATAGGAGTGACAAATGCAAAATGAAAAATGCAGCGAAAAAAAAACTCCACTCTTACTTTCCGTTGACCTGTGGAATTTGGCCAGTTTTGGTCTTACAGTTTTGGTGAGGGGAAGAATCTACAAAATATGAATTTGTAATTAAATCGTACTAAAATTGTCTTTCAAGTTCTGAAAAAGCACAATATTTTTCTGTGAGTATAGAATCTAATATCTTTAAACGAGCAATTCCAACAAACTGTTATGCAGTTTGGCAGAACCCAACTTCTGTATTTTACTGTATATTTATTTGAATAAACGTCTTCTATCAATCAATCAATCTTGTATATATGTTTGTATATATATAATCAGAATCTCGGAAACGGCTTCAACGATTTTCATGAAGTTTTGTAAACAGAGGGTTTCGGGGGCGATTAATTGATCCAGCTAGGTTTCATTTTAAGATAACGTCGTTTTAACCGTGTTTTTGAGAAAAGAAATAACTGCTACCCTATGAGAACGTAAATTTCGCATTAATCAGTAAGGTTGTCGTAGCCCAGGTGGGAAATAGGACGATACCTTAAACAAAAGACCCTTGTTTCGAGACTTGTGCACGAAGTTTCTCTTTTTTTTTCAAGCTCCTTTTTTGTGTGAAAAACTATTATTAGGAGCCCTATTATCAACGCACCTAATTCGTATCCAAATATATTTTCTAAAAGAAATACAAAAAAAAACAAAAAACATGATTTACCTACCAAAAAAATACCGAGCAAAGCAGGTACTACTTTATTTCACACAAAAATTGCGAGACTCGATTCCTGAACTATTTGTTATAATGTAAGTACCTACAAATCTGTATGGAACCCCCGGTGGGCGATTTGTTTATATATATATATATATAAGATTAATTTGGAGATATTTTAGCAAAGGGCATGATAAAAAATACCCGAAGCCGGAGTGCATGCATGCAACGACTAATAAATCTCGATGAACGAAAGTGACCTGAGTGCTTATACTGAGTTTTTTCATTCACTTTCGATAGCGAGAGCGTTTGCAATTTGTATAGGAGTGACAAAGCGCGCAGCGCCACCTTAGTTGTCTCTTTGTCACTCCTACTGTTCGTCCTCTAATGTTGGGTTCTGCCAAACTGCATAACAGTTTGTTGGAATTGCTCGTTTATAGATATTAGATTCTATACTCACAGAAAAATATTGTGCTTTTTCAGAACTTGAAAGACAATTTTAGTACGATTTAATTACAAATTCATATTTTGTAGATTCTTCCCCTCACCAAAACTGTAAGACCAAAACTGGCCAAATTCCACAGGTCAACGGAAAGTAAGAGTGGAGTTTTTTTTTCGCTGCATTTTTCTCCACTACACTCGGCCCTAAGGCAGCGGCTAATATTATACATAACTATATTTGCTAAGATATTAATAAAACCGAACGTAAATTCTTTACGTTTAAATAAATTTTGGATTTCTAATTTCTGTACCCTAAAGAAATTTGATCCCTTGAAAGTCGAAATTTACGTTTTTTTGCAACATAAATAGCCATATCTTTTTTTACGTTAACTTAACGTTCTTAACTTAAAGTTCTGGAATGGAGACCACACATCGGCAAGCGCAGCGTAGGAAGACCAGCCACAAGATGGACAGACAATCTCCAAGTGGCAGGAAGACGCTGGATGCAAGCCGCTTCTAACCGGTCTTTTTGGAAATCCATGGTGGAGGCCTATGTCCAGCAGTGGACTTCTTGTGGCCGAATGATGATGATGATGAACTACTTAACTGCAGTGCTGTCTCGTCAAATTTCTCAGAAAAGAGGATGACAGCATGATACTTAAGTACTTACTCAGTGAAATTCTCAAGTCAGATACTGCCCCACAGTAGAACAAAACAAAATCAGAACTTATAATCTCCATCTTCACAATAACTCAAACGTAATCCTTCTTCAGAGACTTAAGAAGATGAACCACCCTCGTACATAGCCATCACCCCAATCCTACTCTAGCAAGTACCTATAACATCTCCCAATAATAACTATGTAGGTACACTACTCATGAAGGTACAGACTACGCCTACACCCTACGCACAGCCTAGAAAAGGTCACAAGAAAACTCGAACAGAACACGCAGTAAACAAAATAGCACAAGCGAAGTGAGCTGTCAGAGTCTTTTCGTTATCCTAAATTAGTTGTTATGTGAAAGCAGTCCAAAGCATTTTTTCGCTCGGCAGAGCATCCCGTCGCGGTTGGTGTAATCTCAAATCTCCCGACGCCAATTTATTTTCATTAGCGATCATCCTCGGTTAATTTTATTCCCTACTTACCCCAGCGACGGAAGGATCTAAGGCTACGTGGATGCGGAGACGGCTTCTTAGAAAAACAGGCGGGAAATTCGTAAGTTTGATTTATAAAAATCGAGACGAGAAAATTTGGTGAACTTTAAGAGTGTTATTCAACTTTAGAATAAGAACAACTTTTTCGTAAGAGCAGCTACTAAAAATCTAAAAAAATATCGGTTGCCTATTTGATGATAATGGAATAGTTACCTCCTGCAGTTGATTGGTGGAAATGTTTAAGTAAGTATACCTACTATGTTTTTGTTTTAAATGCAATTAAAGTGTTACTTCAGGTACTTCAGAGAATCTGTAACGAAAGACTAACCACTTTCGTTGCATATTCTTTGACATACAAATAGTAATACTCTAATCACTCATTTGTCGTACACTAACAAGCTGTCAATCTACTTTTAACAGCTGTCATTTGGCCAAAGTGCATGCAGAATAAACTTTGGTAGCGGTCAACAGTAGATTGGCAGCTTCTTAGCGTAATCAAGTTTGGCTGTTTACCGGACTTTTCTGAAATAATCAGTTCTTTCTCGAGTTTTTAAACATTTTCTCTCTTTTCGATTGTAGTAACTACACGTATTTCAGAACAACGATATTAAACATTAATTTGAACCAAATTGGCAGCAAAATGGAGGCAGTACTATCTGCCAGGCGGGTATTCTCAAAAAAGTCCTGCTCCACACTCTGCAGCGTTCCTCATTGGCCTCCAAGCTACGATATCTGGGAGCTGCTTAATTCATTTCCACAGGATAATATTATTTTTTTACTCCCTCGGCGAGGTTTTTTTGTGATGTCGATCCGCGGCTTATTTTTTATTCATTGGCCTCAACGCGAATTATTTTGGGGTCGATAATTTCATCTCAAATCACTTACGGTCTGGCTTGCAAAGATAAAGCGGAGACGTTTCCTAGCAAATTAACAACTTAGCTTAGACAGAAAATTATTGCTGTACATGTTGTTGTGTAACGGAAAGTCTGAAAACGCTTACTTCAGTATAAGGCTTTTAATTTGTATAAATACATCCGACAGAGAACCAAAGTCATCGATATAGCTCAGAGAATTAGCAAGCTGAAGTGGCAGTGGGCCGGCTATATCTCGCGAAGAACCGACAACCGCTGGGGTAAACGTATTGTTGAGTGGAGACCGCGACTTGGCAAACGTAGTGTAGGACGCCCTCCAACCAGGTGGGATGACAATCTGCGAAAAACTGCAGGCAGATGCTGGATGCGGCAAGCCGAAGACAGGGCGCTATGGCGCTCATCAGGGGAGGGCTATGTCCAGCAGTGGACTAATATAGCCTGATGATGATGATGATGATGGTGATATTAATGAAGTCGCGTTTTTTTTTGTTCAGGACACAAAAAGTCACACAGAAAAACTATAAAGGAATGTTATAAAAAAATAGACAAATAAATAAAAACCATTAAAATGTGAAAATTACTTCGCTAAGTTCCGCCAAAATCCCACAAGGACCATGCGGTTAGTCAATGCACCGCCCTCCCACCCACTTTTTCAAGCAGAAGCAAGAACGCACACCACCGACACCAATACTTATGTGAAAAAATGCTGCGACGCGTTTCGCCTCCGCAAAGTAATGCCTGATTCCATACAATAAATAAATAAATGGTTAAGACTGTATGAAAATAAAATAGAGAACTATCAATATTGAAACCTTTGGGTTTCAGGTTTTTCTTTATTTGAGTATGACGATTACGATGTTCTCAACAATGAATCCGTAGACGGCAACGACATCCCTACAGGGACCCATCTTAGACCCGAGCGTGCGCTCGGACGTAGATCGTTTCAATAAGTCGTTAGTTGTGTGATAAAATGTAAACTGTGTTCGGTGGTCCAAAACGACTTACTGTCACAGTCTTTGGCCCATCGAATTCGGCCCCAGGCGCGCTAAGATGAGCTGTATCATGTACGTCCACAGGTTGCTATTTACCCCTCTGGAATACAGACGTAAGTTTATGTTTATGTATTGTATATGCATAGACGAAACACGTATTGTGGGGCCAGAAGCAATGTATGTAAATGTTTATGTTTACGTATTGCATCATAAACAACCCATTATGTCTTCACCGAGGGGCACGGTTCTCTTCCCTGAGGAAGGTATAGGCCTTAATCCACCGTGGGGGCCAAGTCCGGATTGGTGGAGGCTTGTAAAACTAGTGGCTGGTTTTACATTCAGAAGTTTTCAAGCCGCCCGCCCTTAGGATTCTGACTTGGCTTAACGACTGCCAACTCTCGACGGTAGCCGGCACCAACTGCTTAGCGTGCCTTGCGAAGCACGGAACCGCCCGGAAAAATAAAACTAGCGTTAGTCATAGAACAGTCACCCATCCATGCACTGAACGCGCCCTATGTTGCTTAACTTTCGTGATCGCTTAAGATCACTCAGGCAGCCGGGGCTACAAGCGATTCTTATTACGTATTCCATGCATTTGATAAAATAAAAAAAATTAAGCATCATAATTATTTGTAAAGCCTTGGTCTGGGTGATTTTCCATGTTTGCAATGTCCGTGCCTCTTTTGGGACCAAATCAAGTGATTGTGTTGTGTCGTAGTTATTATAATATAATCTGGTTTCCAAAATTTCTTATTTCAGAAGTAGAATACATTATCAATCTAATTTATTATTTATCAGCTTAAAATTATTTAAAACTCTGTACACCGTACCTAAACGAAAACAGGTCAAATTTGCAATACCTAAATACGCTAATTATTATGGATCTAAGCTAAGTAATTGTTTGGTACCTGCCATTTACAAAACCCTCCCAGAGAAATTATGTACTATAGTACCTCAGAAATGCACAATTCAAAAGTATGCTTAAGCGCTTTGTTTTAAGCACTTTGTAAACATAAAATATCATCGATGATGTAAGTTGTGTAGAATTTAATGTTAGTTAAGTAATTATATAAGAACTGTTACCAAGAGCTTGCCAATAAACTGCATTTGGCCAACTAATCTTATTGTAATTTCGCATTATTTTTAGTGAATAAATAAATAATAAAAATAATAACAGTATGACCAAAAAACCTTCAGATAGATAAGACTAAAAAACGAAGAGAGTCTTACCTAAAGTAGATTTTTTCTTCTTATAACCCCACTCTCCCCACTGCCCCTTGTCCCTGCAAACCCCATCATCTGATACGACTACACACTTCCAAATCCAGAACAAAATAGCAGACGTATATGCTCCGCGGCTGTCTAAAACTGTTGTTACGAGATCTCTTTTAAATAACCTTAGGATAAAACGGACTGAAAAACGTAGAGTAGATTTTCATACCTGATAACTTTGTCTCCGGAAATCCTATCATCTGATACGACAACGTACTTCCAAATCCAGCAAAAAATACCGCAGACTTATGTGCTCCGCGTCGCAGTTTAAATCTGTTGTGTGCATTAATTTGTTAGGACGGGCGCAAATTAACGCATGAGTAACGTCGCCGCCCTGACATCTTACTAAACCGCCCCTACTGCAGCTTGCTTAGATTTGTGTCTATAGAGCTGCTGATACCTCTCCTGATACCAAGTGTTGGCGACATACCTGTTTTCTTTTTATAGATTTGTTCTTTTAATATTGTATTTTTTTATTTCGATTTTGTATTCATATCAGCTATTGTTCGGCCGCTGGGAGTTTACGATCCTGACACATATGACTAGTGATGGGAGAAAATCAACGTTATCATTCCTTACGTTATTCTTAACTAGCTTTTGCTACTGACTCACGATTAAGTAGTTTTGTTTTTTAGACGACCTTCACTCAGTCATCTCTTGTGCCATTTTCGCAGGCATTTTAGAAGGGTCATCATCTTTTTTGTGCCGAATGGCGGTGAAGTGTTGTGGCGAGCTGTGCGACCTTTTATTTGAGCCCAGATCAGCTCAGTCGCTTGGTACGGTAGTGGTACGGAGAGATTCTGAGAACGCGATGATCATTTTCTAAAGCCTGTTCATCAACTTCGTATCACTAAAGGGACCGTTATTATTTTCGTTATTTTTGGTACGTCACTACAAAAAAATACGGTTGACATAACCTTGTGACAGCGTAGTAAGGATTTTACGCACGAACATTAAATATTGATTTCTTCTTATTTCACATTTAAATCACTGTGCAAAATATAACATTGATTGTAAGTTTACACAATGATATAGTTTCAATGACAATTATTTGCTAGTAGGATAAATAGGACATAAAAATATTTTAATCGAAAATTTAACGCCACTTCCAAGGTTACGTCTTCCGTTCTAACATGACCTGTCAGGATCGTAAACTCCCAGCGGCCGGACGATAAGCCTCATGGCTTAGCTGACACTAGTCTATCATTAAATAAAAAGTGAAATATTAATATATAACTAAATTACAGTGCAAAGGTTTTATTTAACAGTAAAGTATCGGCACACAAACGATTCTTAACACCAAGCGTGACCCAAAAAAAAGTAATTTAAAAAAGAAAGGTAATAATTACCAGAACACAAACAATGTGAATTTTCTGTACACGTGTGCCAAATTATATAAACGTAAACAGAAAAGTCAGATTTTACTAGCGTTGGGTGAGTGATGTACATGTCAAGTTTTAGCGCCACCCAACTCAAATTTTAAGAACTTATAGAGTATCCTATTCAGTAGTTGTTGCATTAAAATTTACAAAAGGAGAAGTTTTGTAGAATCTTTATATTTTTCTTTACTCGCATACAAAAAAGAAAACAATCGGTGCGTTAAGCGTCACAATCACAATGAGTCAAAATTAATGTTAATGTCTAGTGTTTACGAAAGTTAGTATAAAAATCTGTCAACAGTCACCTTGCTTCAAGGTGGCTACTGTCAGATAAAGCTGTAACGTCCAACTGTAACGCCCGTAGCAAATAAAATTTAACAAATAGAACATGCAGTCACTAATATTGCAAAGTTTTTATGCAACAGATACTGAA
Source organism: Yponomeuta plumbellus (assembly GCA_947310845.1). Taxonomy (NCBI): domain Eukaryota; kingdom Metazoa; phylum Arthropoda; class Insecta; order Lepidoptera; family Yponomeutidae; genus Yponomeuta; species Yponomeuta plumbellus. Next base: position 18,153,920 of record OX371193.1, on the reverse strand, counting down.
AGCAGAGTAGCTCTATACATTCCCCTCGTAGTCAGAGTATGTATTCCACCACCCGCGAAGCTCAGGTGAAAATATCCCACGCCCGCTCTGTCTGCGCTCAGTTTTAACAAGGCAACTGTTTAGTATACTAGACTCGGTTTTAACCTCTCGGGCGCACACTAACTCGCTAAGCTCGGTACCCATCTTAGCAATCTGCTATTGACAAAAGTTGGCCCTACGGATAATAACGAATTTGAATTAATTATATGGACTAAAGTTTTGCATCGGTTTGGTATTTGTATTTTGTGTAAGGTTAAATTATTTGTAATTTGTTTCGATGACTTTCAAACAATGTAGAACAAATGTAATGGGTGGAACATAGTTGGACTATAATTATATTGTAACACGTATGTAACCTTTTTCAAGTAAATATAAAAATGATTGATTGATTGATTAATTGGTTGTAAAACGGAGTATTACTGATTTATGTGGCAGAGAGTCTGTGGAATCGGATGGCTAGAGACTATCAATGTTTGTAATGTCCTTGCCTGGTTACCATAGCACAGGGTATCCTAATTTGGGACCAGGGCCTAGATTGTCTTAGTGCTCTGTAGTTCGATGACAGATACACGGTCGGGTCACGTGACGTGTTTCTTCATACCATTGACCGCAATGAAACTAAATTGCCATGTTCATACAGTTTTCATTGTACTACAATGCATTGACAGAATCGAAGTCAAGTGGTTGTGTCGTGTGAAAGTTATTAATATTGTAAGGAACTACATGTTGATGATGATTATCTAGATAGGATATTAATTGTCTCTTTACCAAAATGTTCTCTTTAGTCAATGTGTCGCGTTTTCTCAGCAATTTTACGGTCTACCTAATTAAAAATAGATATCTTTTACGGTTTACCCAAACAAATAAACTTCAGAACAATTCATTGCAGCGAGCCATCAAAACCCAAAAATTGTATCTCTAAACTCCGAATTGAATTAGCCTATCTTAACGTTTTATACCTCCGTTTTAAATGAGCGAAACAAAAACCAGTTGATTTTTAACGAGCGTTCATCAAAATTGTTTAATTACATCCCCGGGGGTGTATACTTGAAGCTAAGCGTGTCTAATCAGGCGTTTTGGAGACGGAATCGTAACTGCGACAGTAAAGACGACCGCTTGCCGGTGAAATACCACCCTCAGGAAATTAGATCTTTTAAAAAAGACATTTGAGACAGTGAGGTGTCAACTGACGCGATTATCTTCGAGGTCCCTTTATAACTGTGTGTGAGTATTTTGCCTTCGTGAAAGAGCAGAATATATCATGTTATATCGTGGATGTTTTTGTGTTTTTCTCTATCCACTCGGCTCTTTTTAAAGTGCTCATTGCCTTATATGCCCATTGAAAGGTTGTGTCAACAACTTCGATTTATATTTTTTCTGTAAGTCATATTATTTATTTAAATATCAGTTCAGTTCTACGTTAAACAATATCCATTACATGCAAAACATATAGCTTTAATTATTAAGTATCGAACATTGCCACTGCAAGGAAGGTAAACTGCGAACGGCTTTTTAATTATACGAAATTGAACAACAACTTTCCAAAATTAATAGCATAATATTAGTTTTATAGTACAAATTATAACCAAAATTTTAAAGGCATTTTACTACGGATCCCCACTTGATTTTTAAAACAAAAAATAGTAAAATCTCTCTCTCTCGCGTTTAAGTACAATGACTGTGCTATTGTTGTAACAACAATTACAAGTGGTATAAGCGCGTTATGTCCCAGGAACATTAATGTGTGAGTGGTCACTTCTAATTGGAGTGAAGGTGCCACTGGACGCTGCATATGTCATCTCATTGCGTACATGCAAAGGTCAAATTGTAACTATTGTAATAACTCCATTAATAATCTGAAAATGTTTCGTAAGTATCGATAATTAAACCGTTTTCAACAAGAAAAATACAAGATTTTTTTTATTTCCCATAAAATTGAACCACGTCAAGGTTGAATATTGTATGAAAAAATAAACTAACAAAATTAAACTTTATCCAATTTGAAATCATTTAAGCATGGATAGTGAAGAAACGATTTCATGTTTATCGTTACTTCAAAATAACGTTATTGTATTGTTTTGCTCAAAAAGTAGACTGCAGCCGAGCCAGTTTTGTCTTAAGTTATCTACGGTCTACTCTTCGACCATTAGCCATTACCTCCAATACTGACTTTGAATTAAACCCCTAAAAGAAGCCACGCTGATTTCAATACAGAGGATACTTTCAAATTGCTTTATTTGAGAAGTTCGATAAAAGGACGGTTCTAAGCTTACAGAAATACACACGGCGGAATAAAATACCTATGTCTGAGTACCTCGACATAATCTAAAACATTTTTTAATTGTGTTTTTTTTTGTCAAAACCCTTTTGCTTTATTTTCTATGAAATATGTACTTAATACCTATGCTTTCAATGTAAGAGTGGAACAAAGGAGCGTTTCCGTTGCATTGCTCATTGAAATGCGATTGTGTCGAAGCTTTGTCTTGTCTCCTCGCCTTACTTTAATTTCAGAGGGCATCGCATGAACCCGAAGCAACATTAGCCTTGCATCAAAGATATTATTTTAATTTAACATGAAACAGTATACCTTTCATGACACTCTTAATATAATTCAATGTAAGCTAGGCAACAAAAATACACTTTTTTATGAACGCTAACCAACTTTAATGTCGTAGAGTCTGCGGATGACAATTGACCGTCTTTTGGACAAATGGCTTTTACTTTTAAAAAGCGGACAGCGGCAGGCTGATGATGATTAAGGAACTTTAATCCTTATTGTAGGTAGTTCTTAATTTACCATGTACGCAACTTAATAGAATACAGATGTATAAGTTAATAAATTAAATTAGTAAGTGGGAAGTAAATTATCAAATTTTATCCTGGTTTTTTTGGACAAGTGATCCATTTTATTAAGTTGAAGTGTCTTAAAGCGGTTCGAAGACTCATAATTTAGTCAAACATATATGAATAATACCTTTTTCACACTGCCAAATAGCCTATTTAACCCACCGATTCTTAAGTAAATAATTAATAGTTTAGTGTTTAATAATATTGTTATCGTTAAATAAATAAATAAATAAATAAATAAATAAATAAATAAATAAATAAATAAATAAATAAATAAACAAACAAACAAACAAACAAATAAATAAATAAATAAATAAATAAATAAATAAATAAATAAATAAATAAATAAATAAATAAACAAATAAATAAATAAATAATAAATTGTTATCGTTAAACGCTGTAATTGGTCTGGGATAGCCCTGTGAATTCACCGCGACAAACTTAGGGGACATTGTGGGAAAATCTCTTTCAGCTAAAAAGAAGCTCCTCTATTTGCTGAATTTGTTTGTTTACAATTATTAGTACAAGAACCAGTGAGCCATTTTTAATAAAAAAAATATTAAACACTGAAAAATACTCGCGGTGTTTACTCAGTATCCAACCCTCGTTTAAATTTTGTCTGCTGATGCAATAAAACGTTACAAACGCTTTGATGATTCCCTCAGCAATTTCTTACATTCTCATCGGCTGATATCATGGCTACGATAGAGATTGAGAGTTCATTCTGAAAACTAATCTTCGTAACTTCGTTTGGAAATGAGGGTCTCCTCACGATGGCTAATATTTTTACACAAAGGTTCAAAATAAAATTTGCTGTAAAATTATTTATAGCTTATCGATATGAATCTTTACAAAAAAAATATTTTTTATTTTACGAATCGCTCGTAGCCCCGGCTGCCTGAGTGATCTTAAATGATCACGAATGTTAAGCAACATAGGGCACGTTCAGTGCGTGGATGGTTGACCGTCTATAACACTAGTGGCATTTTTCCGAGCGGTTCCGTGCTTCGCAAGGCTCGCTAAGCAGTTGGTGCCGGCTGCCATCGATAGATGAGTCGTTAAGCCAAATCAGAGGCCTTAGGGTGGCTTGAAAACTTGTAACGGTAAGTCCAGTCACTAGTCTTACAAATCTCCACCAATCCAGACCATATACAGGGTGGAATTTTGTAATGCCACCTGAAGGGGAAGTACTCTTAATACTGTAGATAGAAAATTTTACTCAAAGAAAACATTCCTTTGTTTTTGAAAAGAAAGAAAACTGCATTCAAAGATTTTTAAAAATTCGCTTGCTGCAGCCGGTAATCGAACCGACTAAAATCTGTGAAAGTTGCACCCTTTACTTTTATTGCATCGATCGTTAGGGTCAATTATAAGGATGAAATCTCTCTAACAAACTTCATAAATTAAATGAAAGGAAAACAATGAAATCTTAAATTGTTTTAATTATTTACTGGTAAACTAACTAATTAATTGCTCGAAATGGGCTCCATTTTCTTGAATACACTTTATTTTTCTAACGAATTCATTTCTAGTAACCTTTAATAACGTGTTGTGGTGAATATTATAAATCGTATTCTGAACTTCAACTCTCAACTCGTTCACATTCTCATAAGATTTAATGTAAATTTGATTTTTTACATATCTAAGTTATGTCGCATCTAAGGAAGGAGTCTGCATTACAAACACGTGCAAATTGCAATCGTCTTATCTAAATAGTAATTCGTCATTTTAATGGATAAATGACGTCAATGATAATTATTAATTAACAACTTAAGTAAACATAAAGAAACGGATCTTTGAGTAAAAGTGCTTTAACTTGACCCGTTAAATTAATAATTTAAGATTTCATTAAGATTCACGAGAAAATTTTCTATCTACAGTATTAAGTGTACTTCCCCTTCAGGTGGCATTACAAAATTCCACCCTGTATAACGACTTGGCTTAACGACTGCCACCCATCGACGGCAGCCGGCAGCAACTGCTTAACGTGCCTTGCAAAGCACGGAACCGCTCGGATAAAAGTCACTAGCGTTAGTCATAGAACAGTCACCCATAAATGCACTAAACGCGCCCAATGTTGCTTAACCTTCATGATCATTTAAGATCACTTAGGCAGCTGGGGTTAGTCATCATAACTAATTCCACGTATCGAACCTACATATCTCTTTATTTTTAAGCTAGCACATAGTGGTCATTATAGCCTCTCGTTAAAATACCATTCTTTTTTTATTGCAGAGTCGTACTCGAAACCATATCTAGTTCTCTACACCGGCAGAATGACGGCCCAAAACCGTCAGATGGTAAGCCATTAGCGAACCGCCGGTTTATGGGCCAGATAAGGCGTGCAGGCAAATGTATTCAGATGCACAATCTTTATAGAGTCACATTTGACACTGGGAGAATGCTTTTCATTTGAATTTTTGCAGAGCGCCAATTTCGCTTCAAATTTGATGACGAGACACAACAAAATACATAGAAGTTACGGACCTATTTTTATTTAAGTCCGTGGCCAATTTACCACTAGTACGGTATTGTATAACGTTATTGAATAACGGTATTGAATAACGTTACATCTCTGTTTTTGTAGTAGCAATATCACACGCTAACGGTCACGGAAAACATCGTGAGAAAAGCCGTAGCTTGGTTGGCTCCTCATGTGTGTGTGAAACAAAAATAAATTATTATTACGTCACAGGTTCCGTGTTATTTTGATAAAAAAAACACTGAGTTGATTGACTGATTTCATTTGATTTAATAAATAGCGCAAAACCTCACAATTTCACTATTTTAACCTGTATAATTTTTCGAGAGTGTATCCGCTCACCATAACAACACCAAAACAAAATTTCTAGGTATTGTTCGTTACCTCACACAGGTATAAATATTACGATTAGATTAGATAAGATATGATAAGAATATTCTTTATTGCGCGCAAAAAACAAAAGACAAATAAAAGTTACAATAAAAAAATATATATACAATAGGCGGTCTTGTTGCTTACAGCAATTCAGATTAGATTAGATTAGAACTCTTGTACTCTCTCTTTCTCTCTTTCTCTCAAGTCACCGAAGCAGACCGATACGATCCCTACAAGTAAATTTATAAAAGTTATCGTCTATTAAACCTCACAAAACCAATGCCATCAGTAAATAACGGGCAGACTGACGTGGTACAACGTAGCGTGTCTTGTAAAATACAACAGACATTAGAGTCTCGGAGAAAATTCAATAAAAAGCTAAAAGCCAATCTTATCTGCGCGGGAGGAAATTAAGAAACAGCGGAGAGCATCTGACACGGTCGCTCTGCTGAGATCTGCGACTAGTGATGGAATGAGACAAGCTGCAGTTTTATCGAAAGTTTTTACTGTATTGTACTTGATTGTACGTAAAAATTTGGTAGTGTTAACGTGAATTCAATGAAAAACCAAAAGCTAACATAATATAAGATAATAATATTATTGCATACAAGAAACCAGAGACAAATAAAATTTACAATTATAAACATACAATAGCTAACCTCATCAGTGACAGAGGAAATTAAGAAGCAGCGGAGAGCATTTGAAACGGATGCAGAGATCTGTCTCTAGAAATGGAGCTGGTGTTTTTGATCCTCTGTTAATAGTTCCGTACCTAAGTTAGAGGCAAAGTTATATGTGAGTATAACTTTGAGGGGCTGCAGTCCGTCCGGATATCCTGTGACTAATACTATGGTGTTTAGAGATGGCTCAAACATTTATAAATAATAAGTTATTAAAAAATGTCAAAAAAAATTCGGTTTTTTCTTCAAACATGTCTTTATAATTGCTATGAAAAAGACGGTTTCGATACCACTAAATATTTTAAAATAAAATACCATTACAAACAAAAATTATGTAAAAAAAACGATATGTATAGTTATAATCGCCAACAATAAATGATTGAAGAAAAAAACCGCCAAAAAGGTAAAACGAAAACGAACAAAAGCGCGCACAAACAGCGATATCGAAAAGGTCTGCAGTTCACTGTGCAGCCCTAAAACTTTTAAAAGCTCAATGCGACAGCGTCACAACACCGGGCCTTGCCCGCGTCGAACCGCAGAAATAATTCCAGCGACCGACAGAGGGAGACGCCGGAAGCGAGCCTTATCTCTTGCCAAATACCAGCTTGTTCCATTTTTAAACAACTCACTTCTTTATTTGTATTTACCACCACCCCCGGCTCCTGCTAGCCTCCCCCCTTCCTGCGTTACCACATGAATAGAATCGCCTACTTAATAGGGCTTTCACTTCGTAAGTCATCGCGTCCTTAGGGTTCTGTTGAAAAAGTAATTTATTTAATTTTTTCATTTCATTTCAGGAGTTTTTATCACACGATGCATTATTAATAATGTTCTAATTCTTCTAAGCTTTATTGAAAGCTTCAGCTGGTGGGATGAAAGTTATGTACGTACCTACAAATAATTCAACAAAAGTTTTAACTAATTCAGGTATCCAGAGATGGAATTTTTGTTTATATTTTAAGATTTGTAATCTAACATGTTCTTATTTTGCTTTAAGTAAACATCTCTATGCAATAAATTTATTCAGGCCACTTTCAGGACTTTTTAACTGTCAGGTTTTTGTTTGACTTTTTTTTAAATTATTTAAACCACTAGTCGAATCAAAACTCTAATAGCTTCTTGAAATCATTATCATCATAAGCCACAAGAAGTCCACTGCTGGACATAGGCCTCCTCCATGGGTTTCCAAAAAGACCGGTTGGAAGCGACTTGCATCCAGTGTCTTCCTGTCATTTGGATGAGGTCGTCTGTCCATCTTGTGGCTGGTCGTACTACGCTTCGCTTGCCGATGTGTGGTCACCATTCAAGAACTTTTCAACACCATCGGCCATCAGTTCTGCGTGCTATGTGCATGCCCACTGCCTTCAACTTACTCATCCGGTGGGCTATGTCGACGACTTTTGTTTGTCTACGGACCTCAACATTTCCGATTCGGTCTCGTAGAGAAATTCCGAGCATGGCCAAGGTCACGCACGTGACCTTGAGCTATCTTATGAGGCCCACAGTGAAACACCACGTTTCGGTGCCATCACTAGTAAAACACTCTGGTTGTATAAATATGTTATATTTATGTCTTGAAATACGTCAAACGAAAACAGATCTTCTTTTTCGTCTTTATGTGTCATCTCCTACCTTGCTTTTCGAGCCTGTCAGTACAAACAATCATGTGTTGAAGAGAATTTACGACAGTGGTTGATGGTTGGTCATAAGTAATCTTTGGTACGTATGTACATAAACTCACGCCTTTACCAGAGAGGTAGATAGAGCACAGGGCCGGCCACTTGCCACGATCCTGACAGATAATTTCGCTTCTCATTGACATTTGTCAGCCGTTGCATGCACACACGTCGGTTATATCCTTAAGTTGTCTTTCAAGGTAATTCAGAACATCGTGACGTAATTCAAAATACATCCTAAACTATATAGGATAGTTTTTGGTCTTCTAAGAGCCATCACAAACAGGGCGACTTGTCGCCGCGTCTAGTCGCCGCGTCAGAGGTGACGTTGTCATTTGCTTCTGGCGTCTTATCTCACGCCAGGTCTGTGGAGATTCGAACAACATGGAAATTGTCGGCCGTAGCCTGTCGTCGCGTCCAGTCACCGAACTGTCGGTGTTGCCTAGTGTGCGCATGGGCTTAATCTCTTTCTTCCTGAATTAAAAACAAAAGCTCATGTCCAGATACTTTTGTTCGCATACGGAACCGCATAGCACAAGTTTCTTCATTCTATGCCAGTTTTTCTTTAGGAGCCACTCCCAGCGATAAGTGAGAAGGTCGGAGGCTCGGATAATAAACGGTGGAAATGCGTACATGAGCTTATTGTGCACGGAAAGTTCTTAAGAAAATTCCTGAGGAGTTTTTCCGAGTTCATAAATAAGTAGGAGTTCATTAAGAGTTATGAAGCGACTGTCGATTTGCTTTCACAATTATTACGTTTTGACGTGTAACGGCTCTTTAAGCCAGTAAGTAATAATCTTGTATGTACCAATATTGATGGGATAGTGGAGCCTATATGGCACTATGGTCAACATTGTTGGAGAGTTTCGACTCTGTCCGAGCATACGCAGCTGTCCTCTTAGACAGCCAATTAGCGACAGCAATTATTATAGGATTTGACAGTTCATTATCATCAACCCATTATGTCCCCACCGAGGGGCACCTGTCTCTTCCCTGATGAAGGTATAGGCCATACTCCACCACAGGACACATCCACATACGAAACCACTGTACAATATTTGGAACATAACTAGACCAAGCACTGACTCTACGTCGGTGCAAAAGTCGGTATGAATTTTAGAGGGATCTGCAAAAACATTATTTTTATTCATCGTCATATCATCATCATCACCCATTTAAAGCCCACTGCAGGACATAGGCATTGGTTGGTTGACATATGGTTTTCCAAGCTTCCCGGCCTTGCTCCACCCGCATCCAACGACTCCCTGCCACCGAAACCTTTTTATTATTTGTTGAATTCATGTTTTGGGTTTGAACCTGAAACCGGCGCGCGCGCATGCAACGACTAATGAATGTCGATGAACCAAAAGATCCCTGTCCCTGTTCTCTGCCTACCCCTCTCAGACACAGGCGTGAGCTTAAGTATGTATGAATCATTTCAAGTGACATCCCGCTTCACCCACCATTGGGATTTGAAACACATCCATGCCTTGACAAAGGTCAATATTAAGCCGGTGAAGTTATTTGCCTGGCATTATAAGACTATTTACGATCACGCCAGTCAACAACTGATGCTAATCCTGAACATCGCACACCGCGCACACCTACGCGATCCATAATCGCACTCTCACATAAGAAATCTCGCAGCCAATTCCTTTACTCAGATAAAGCCACCGTAACAACCCCATTACTCATCAGGAGGGCAGAATATTCGTCTTCGGGGTGTAGTTTATCCTTTATCAGCGGCACAATGCATTACCAGCAGTAACAATATCATTAAGGGGGGCTATTCAACATTTTTATTATTGCACAACAATGCTTACAATTGTCTTACGGCGCAGATAGCTCGGGGAGACGAGATAGAGTCCGTTTCAGATTTATGCTGGCAGCGTTCGCGCTGTTTGTTCTTTAAAAGGTGTCGCACCACGAGATTTATGTAACGCGGACACTGTTCCGTGGTTTATTGTCGTTTTGCTTAGCTCTTGTCTGTATTTTATTACGAAACGAAACTCGCTCCTATACGTCGTAGAACACGGGTATAAACGTCAAGCCAAACGCTTATCGCCAAAGCGTAATTCGGACTGATATCTGAAGATATCTGAAGAGTGATCACAAAGATATCCTGATCATCGTGACAGTGGTGGTAGCTCAGCAGTAGATCACCGTCCTCACGTTTGGAAGGTCATGGGTTCGATCCCAGCATGCACCAGTGACTTTGTTCCCTAAATTTCATTTGTGAAGTGGCAGTAGCAATACGTACGTACAGTATTGCTACAAACAGTAAAGGAAAGGAAACACCGTAAGGAAACCTGATTGTCTGAGTTGTTCACGTACCTCAGCGCTTTAACCCCTCAAGTACCGAGGACCCGCCGGCGGGTCCGATGTAAACTACGGAGCATTCCGTTAGGCCCCGTAGACCGGCCGGCAGGTCGGTCTTGCAACGGCACTTTGAATACAATTTTTAAGTTGATATAGACCACAGTTGTATGAGCATGTTTTATTCTTTGAAAACTGTGATAAATTTCAAATATACTCTCTGAACTAACTTAGCTGTGAAAGAAAAGGTTTTCTATGCCTGACGTTAAATTGTCAATGCCCTTGGTCTCCTGTTAATTAAGTTTATACTCGGTCTCTCCAAGAGAAGGCATGTGGCGAATTAAGAAGAATTTAGGTTTAAAAAAACTGTCATCGGGTGACCAACACTGGTGACGGACAGAAAAATAACAAGACCATCACCCATCTATAATCCATTTATCTATATTTGGCATTTTTTTTCAGACTTTATTTAGCGGTAGAAAACTCGAAAGAGTTTACAAATTTAGTGCTAGCTAGCTAGTACTGCCAAGTATAGATAAATGGAATTTAGATGTCACTGTGATAAGGTGCGATATTCACTCTCGATTACAACTTGCAAATCTTATACCACAAACCTGACTATCGTTAAGCAGAGAATCATGTCTGCATCACGATAGCGAAGGATTCAAACCACACCCAACTACTTAAGTATTCCCAGTTCAATGCAAAAACCACCCCACCTGCCTCCCCGAGCACCGCGACACCATTTATCATTATCTAAATTAATTTCGAACGTTTAAGAAAATCTCCTCTTAGTTTCTTAAAGTCACAATAAAGCGGATCGGCTGCGGTGGCCCATAACTCATCCCGCGTAAGATCGCACTGATCTTTAATCCCCCTCCTGGGTTTCTCTTAAAGTTAAGATTTATGGCCAGGAATTATGTGCCCCCGCAGTAATATAAGCTGAGGTGACGCGGAAGCGCGCGCGAGTGAAAAAAGTTGCGCCTAGTGGGCGATAGGTCGGAACGTGATGAAGGGTTGTTGAAATCGATTGACAGACGATTCTTCTGTCTGAAGGTGTCGTAAGCTGTGTGGTATTTAAATAAGGCAAATTATTTTAATAAGTAAAAGTTTCAAATTATTTACATTTTAATAAAAATCTTAGGGTTATACACACCTCAAATGGAAAAAAGGGAGCCCCTACAAAATCACCTTCTTGTCCAACCGCCTGTTTGTCAATACCCTTTTTCTCAGGGTCCTGTGAAGGTATTAAATTTATATGAAGGAATAATGAAATTAATATCAAATACTCTGGTCTGCAATCCCTCACAGCTTGAAAACATCAAAAGATATGGCTGCTTTCGTCGCATGCTTTGAAACTGGCAAGAGAATAAAATCGCAGAATCTCCAAGTTTGGCAAAGAAGCAAGATTAAATTAAAATTAAAAATTCGAAAAACATAAATAAATTATTGTCATAATTATCACGTTTGGGACCTAATAAACTCGGCAAAACGTGGGTCCAGTTCCAGTGACTGGTGCCTCTGCCTACCCCTTCGGGGATAACGGGCGTGAGTTTATTTATTTAAATTTATTTTTTAAATAAATTATGTAACATTTCTGTCGTCCGTTTATACAATGTTACATAATATATTTTGTAACTGGAAAATTAAGTTTGCAATTGTTTTTTTAGAACCCTTTAGGGCACTAGTTTGCACTCGTATCTGTTTTTTTATATTTGTCGTATAATTTAGTTCCGTCAAGTTTTAAGAATTAAATATTTGTTACATTTGGTCCGGATCAATTATTATTATTTATTTTTATCGTAAGAGTCCGACTAGGTTTCGCTTCCATTCGCAGAACTAAAAAAATATTTAGTATTAAAAATAACGAAATCAAATTGAGAGTTTTAAATGTTAACTTTTGCTTAACGACTTCTGAATCATTAAAACTATTATCGATACCAAAAAACTTTTTAGGTTTGCACCATCTGAGTAGCATAGAAACTAAACACGGTGATTAAAAAAATATGGAAGCAAGAAACGTCCTTTATTTTTTTATTTTTTTGGACTTGATACTTTTTGTACTGAGCTCGTATACAACCCCCGTGCCATAGATTTCAATAAATATCAATTAATTGGCCAAGTCTAAAACGAGGAAAATTATTACCGTTACGTATTCGCCTGCAAGCCGCTTAGATAAACGCCGCAGGAGAGAACAACCTTCGGCACCAAAAACCGATGCAGATTTTTCTTAGAAAGACTTCCAATATTATCTTGAATAAACTTACATCTAAATTATATGCCCAATGCACAATGTTCTGAACGTTATTTAAAAATATAACGTTCTTAACATTGTGCTGACTGAAACTTTTCAAGGCTGCAAAGGTTGTCAAACTATGGCTGTGAATAAAGGCCGAAGATATGCGGATTTTTACACAGTTTCGGCGTTAGCTGAAGGAATATTTATGGCAGGAACTTCTTTAATATAGAGTCGGCGGCTCCCGCTCAACGAGAAGTTTTAAGCTGCACCCACTATATTGCTTAGCTCGCGCAAAACCTTTAACTACATGTTACGATAAGTAACTTGCGATGCGAACAATCTTCTTTAGGCGTGATTTTATTTATGCTTTAAGCATATAACTTCTAACGATAAATCACTGAAATTCGTGAATTCGATCACGAATGTTAAGCAACACGAAAGGTAACCGTTCTATGACTAACGTTAGTGGCATTTTTCCGAGCGGATCCGTGCTTCGCAAGGCACGTTAAGCAGTTGGGGCCGATATATGGCAGTCGTTAAGCCAAGTCCAGAGGCCTTATGGCGGCATGAAAACTTCTTAACATTAAGACCAGCCACTAGTCTTACAAGCCTCCACCGATCCGGACTTAGCCCCTGTGGTGGAGTATGGCCTGTACCTTCCTTAGGGAAGAGACCCGTGCCCCTCGGTGGGGACATAATGGGTTGATAATGACGATGAATCCTGCCTTGTACATTACTTTGGTTTTGAAGGGTCGATGATATTACTAACGTGACCGAACAGCAATAGACGAGCTTGGCAAGAGCTCTCCATCGCTGGTCAATCTCGCCCACTCCTGTCCGTTATGCTTAGCTTGTGGTCTGTATTTTGGGTGATAGCTTAGTGGGCATAAAATAGAAGCTCTGGCGGTGGTTTACTTGGCTTTATTGAAATAGGCAGAAAGGAACATTACACTGTATTGATTGCAACCTAAATAATTGAAGAAGAATGACAGAAATTTACATATTACTTTTTTATAAGGAAACAAAAAAAATCTCTTGTTGGTGTTGCCAAGGAGGGATGCAGAAGGTCGCAAGAGGATAGGATACTGATCCCCAGTTGTGGGCTCCTTTATTTGCTGGTAGATAAATTGAAGTGATGGATTGTTTCACGAATTCATAAATAATAAATAATAATAATAAACTCACGCCCGTTATCCCCGAAGGGGTAGGCAGAGGCACCAGTCTCTAGAACTAAACCCACGTTTTGCCGAGTTTATTAGGTCCCAAACGTGACAAGTGGCAAGCCTGTCGCCGTTATCCGGGCACAATTTATCAGCGAATGGTGTTGCTGTACATACAAACAAATGTACGTAACTAAAAGTCATTGGTACATGCGTGGTTCGAACCCAGACCCTCATGATCGAGAAGCAAGGGTCAACCCCACTACGCCGAATTCACTTACTTTAATTTTCCCTGAAGAGTCTGACCTGGCCCTTGATCTTGTTAGTGCATTATAGTACGATGACAGATACACGGTCGGGTCACGTGATGTGTTTTTCCATACCAATGACGCCTAGATTGTTTGATGTGCGTGCGCGCGTGGGACATGAAGCGGCAAAGCAACTAAATCGCCATGTTCATGCATTTTTCATTGTATTACAATGCATTAACAGAATCTACGTCCAGGTTTCGCTCTGATTCGCAGAGCTTAATGATGGTGAGCAGAGATGGAGCTCGCGTCGTCTGTTGCTCGTCTCTGATTATAATTTGTTGTGGTCACGAAACTTTTAGATCAAAAAACATTGAAGAGATTTTGAAAATAGCTTGTTGGGTCACCTAATTGGTCGCATCATTCGTATGTAGATATTCGGCCGTGGTGACCATTGATGTAGGTAATCGTTTACTGACAGAAGATTGTTCATTTTAACGTAAATTTGCTGTCAATTTAATACATTATCTTTCAAACGATCAGGTTGCCCACCTTCTCCGTTACAACCGAACTGTAACTTTCAGAATATCTCAAGCGAACTTTCACCAACAAAAGGCGTAATTGAAAGATCGAAAATTCCCAAGCAAGCACATATTTCAAAAGCTCTCCTTTGCCGGATAATATAAGAAGATAGAGGACAGAGAAGGATATAAAATATGGCGTCCTTTCATGAATCTTATTAAGATATCCTCCGAAAACCAGAGCGGGATGGCTGTGTACTAAATGCCCCTACGTGTGACAGAGACAGTAGGAATGCCCGGTTTATGTATATTAGAAAACAGACCCGGTTAAAGAGGTGCTCCAGTTGACTTTGCTCGTATATTTATCGCCCCTATGAATATTATTTGCTTTAAGAAAAGCTCGGATTGCTTGTCTTTATTGTGCGCTCTTCTCTATGGATATCCGTGACCATATAAGCCCAAGAATATACAAGATGCGACAAGACGATGTATGGCATGTATCCAGTTTTTGATAACAAGTAATTTTGGATACGTTGTTAGGGTTCCGTACTATAAAAGGAATAGACAGAACCCTTTTAGGATAGTGATAGGACGTGCGGCAAAGTGTTGCTGCACGTCCATTGTCCACTTGTCCGTCTGTGAAGACCCTTAATCTTGAGTAGGTACTTTTTATTATTTAACACAAAGTAATTCGTTTAGTGCATGGATGGGTGACCGTCTATGACTTACGCTAGTGGCATTTTTCCGAGCGGTTCCGTGCTTCGCAAGGCACGTTAAGCAGTTGGTGCCGGCTGGCGTCGATAGATGGCAGTCGTTAAGCCAAGTCAGAGGCCTTAGAGCGGCTTGAAAACTTCTGACAGTAAGACCAGCTACTAGTCTTACAAGGCTCCACCAATCCGGACTAGGTCCCCGTGGTGGAGTATTACCCTATACTCGTACCTTCCTGAGGGAAGAGTCTCGCACCCCTCGGTAGGGACATAATGATGACTTCTTCCTAGAACTAAGTTACAACGCTACGTGTTGAAGAGGTGCAAATATTTTGTGTTTAAAAAGCACTTTAAAAATAAAATGAAAGTAACCGTCGCGCTACCGCTCTTCCTTTATCTCGCCGTAACAAAACACGAAATTGATAATCTACAAAAGTCGAAGTCACCAAAACCGCGTGCCCATATTTCACGTATAAAACTTGCTCATACGAGAGGCGCTATCGCGGCTAACATGCAAAATAAGTTGCCGAATGCGGGGATACGTCCGTGTTTAGCAAAAACCGATAACCGAGCGGGAACTTACTAGCGCTCGCGGCCCGAAAAGTTTCCTTGGTAACCAAGTAATTCTGGAAAATCGTTTGTAAGTGCCAGCGTATTTCTGTAGAATAAATGCTGGAAAAAGAATACCTAGATATATATTTTTGTTCTGTAAACGGCGCAATCCAAATCTAGCTTCAAAAATGTATTATCTCAACCCGTATATTAACAATACTGTTTAATTGTTTTTTGTTTGTGCCTGTATGTAAGTAACATAACATTTACATACAGGCACATACATTGCTTCTGGCCCCACACTAGGATACCCTGTGTCGTGGGAACCAGAAACAGCGACGTCACAAACATGTAAATATTCAAGATCTGGGTTTCATTTTTTTTGTCCCCAGCCGGGATTCGAACCCGGAACCTCTCGTATGGTAGGCAGATGCGCTAACCACTGGGCTACAGAGGTCGCCAGTTATAAATGTTATGTTATGTTATGGTAATGGCCTGTCAGCAGTGTTGAGTGCACATGAAGTCAACTAAATTTGGACATATGCGAAAACAGTCGTTGAGGAGCTTTTTTAGGAGCAAGTTGCAAGTTAAGTTTAAAAATTAAGTGAATTACAAACCAAATGAAATGAAATAGAGTTTCGAGAGAATTTTTCTGCAAATAAAGTCTACAACACATGAACCTTTTTTTTATTCTCGTAACTTCTACAAAAACACAATCACTTAACCTGGTCTCAAACTAGTATACCCTGTGTTATGGTAAGCAGGCAAGGACATTACAAACATCGAAAAACACCCAGACTGAGGCCATTTCTACAAATGCACGGCAGAATCCTGTAGGAATCGAACCCACTACCTCTTAGTTGATAGCTAAGCGCCTTAACGGCTCGACCAACGAGGCAGTCTGTTTAGTCTTATATATAGTCTATAGTACCTTGGTGGGCGTGATTTTTCATATTTCGCACCCTTGCAAAGACAACGTGATATTTCGAATAAAACCATTTTTTTTTCATAGAAATTTATTTTTTTAACGCGATCTTATTTACTCCGAAAACGCCGAAATAATGAGGAAAAGAGACACTGCATCACGTTATAGCGCTATCTCTTACGACTATTATTTTGAAACCTTAAAAAAATGCTCTCATGTAACGTGAGTGTTCCGAAATAACACGTTGTTCTTGCAAGTGTGCGATTTGTATGAAGATGCTTCGCCAAATTGGACGTGAACCTGTGAACACTTTAAATGAAGCCGAAATTGAGTTGTTTTGTCTATTAAATAATTTTACACTGTATGCCAGCTGTAAAAATAAGAATTCACGCCTTTAATTTGATTGACTCCTCTTTTCAGAATATTTTTGCAGAACTACTATACACATACTGTTTGATACAGTCCCAGCCATAAAAAAGTAGTATTTGAATTGTTTCCTTACCTACTAGATTTATCTAATGACGTTTTGCTTATAAGTATGGTAAGTTACTTTGCCTTTTTATTATTATATGCTGTGATGTTATTACTCTGTATCGTATACAGTTTGGGAATGTCATAATTGAAAAACTCACTTCATTAATAACAATAATAAATAAATAAATAACTAGTTAATTCCCTGACTCCTAAATTAGCAGATCCTGTGTCTTAGGAGACAGGATCATTAGCTGTATAGAAAACAACTCGTGAACATGTGTACAAACACTGCATCATCACCATCACTGCAACAGCATCAACTGATCGAAATAAAAACAAAAATCTCACACCCCGTCTTATCATTCAATTTCGCCGGCCCACTATGCAGATGGGGGGTGATATGCAAAAATTACCGTCGCCCCGTTTATCCTGCCATAAATAATATTAGCGAAGTTCACAGGGTGATGTGAGCGTGTGAGTGTTTTTGTAATTACCGTATAAATAATAATTCAGCGTGCCGTAGATTACGGTTACGGGTGATTCACTGCCGCCTTGTATCAGGCGAGCTCTTGAATGGGGGATGGGTTGATGAGACTAGAATCCACGCCTTCAATTTTATTCTCCTCTTTGCAGAGTACTTCTGAAGAAGTGCTATAGACGTATAGTTTGTAAAGGTGTTGTAAGAAACTAATGTCAATTTCTACCAAGTAAAACATACGAAAGTTACACAGAATTTGATCATTTTAATGCCGCAAAATTACAAAGTCAACTTTATCACACATTTTGCAATAAGATTAGTACACATATTTCCTATGCTGTGGAGAAAGCCAAAGGGAGAGCGAGCCGTGCGCTCGCGACCCCGTTCTAGCCTCTGTCCTCGCTCCCGCTACTTGCACCCCACTCGCCGGTAGTGGGATGATGACGTTGGCATTGGTCATGCCTTCTGCGCCAGAGCTTGATTTTAACAGCATTTTTAATGCCTGGCAGATTCCTGATGCCTAACAACTTAAAAAAAATAAGCGCGGTCGCAGTTTGCGATGGACACGCAAGAGCAAATATTTTGTTCATTATTAGTTAGTTAGATTAAACTCTGATTAGAGTAGATTAATAGTCTTCTTGCACACCATACATTAAAAATGTTACGTTACGATTACGTTGATTCAGTCCGAAGAATTCTATGTCACATCCGGCGTCCATGCGAAGTCGAAGATTTTGTTCAAGTTAGCTGTCAAGCAATTTTGAGTTACTATTTTTGTGTTTTGTTACTATAATTTTAAATAGCACCAACTGACCTCGTAAACGGTGTTTTGCTACATTATTTGCACCTATTCTCAGACCTACTAAATATACCAAAAAAGTTGATGAAGCCGTTTCGGAGGAGTTCGATAGCAAAAACGAGATTTTTATGCATTAGGTAATATAAAAATCTGTAAATGTTATTTATGAGTACAATAAAATAATATTCTATCTATCTATCTATAATAATTAAATTAAAATAATATAATAATACAATATAACAACAAGCAACGTAATTTTGACTACCATATTATGTAGGCGACATAAAAAAGTCGGTTCAAACGCCAGTCGGCCAACCTATCAATGACAATTCACGTTACATTACGATGTATATTACTATATACATTTTACTACACGTCTGGTGATTTAAACTCACCCTGACCAACTATTACTCAGATTTTAACTATTAACAGCATGCCATGCTAGAAGTACGGGCTTGACATGCATAATAATGAAAATAAAAGAACAGTGAGGCATAAAACGCTAACCTATACTAAAGTCTGTGGCCTGGTGCTAATAGGGCCAATGTCAATAATCCCCGTCCTCCCTGCATCCCTTTTAAAAGTAACAATTTCTACTATACCGGTAGAAAGTCATACACCCTACATTGGCCTCTTTACACATCTCATCTTTGAAAATATTCCCGTTGCACTTACGCCCTTTTAGCACAATAACTATGTACATTTTTCAATAATTTGGCATCAAAAGCTGATTTTGGGCCAAATCTGACTTTGGCCCTTTTAGCACCAGGCTACAGAGTTAATCTCGAGCTTTTTAGACAAAATAGTTATTGCCATGTAGGCAATAAAAATATTTTATTCCCTGCCGAAAGACATAAGTTCCCTCCCGGAACATAGATTTGACAAAGCGCTTTCTAACTGGTAGGTTCAAAAATGTATAATATACAGTATGAATGATTACTTTAAAACTTAATGACTTTCTAATCCATCAATGACATCTTAGGTTCTTGACATTGTATATCTAATAATTTTGTTAATATATAGTTTTTCTAATGTTAAGTTGTAATATTTTTGTATACCATATAATGGAGCGACAGGCTTGCCACTTGTCACGTTTGGGACCTAATAAACTCGGCAAAACGTGGGCCCAGTTCCAGTGACTGGTGCCTCTGCCTACCCCTTCGGGGATATCGGGCGTGAGTTTATTAATTTAATTTTTTAATTATTATATAATGGAGCTATACGCTTGTCCGTAACAATTAATTATGTAAAACTTAAGGTGTAGGTACCGTGTTTGCTGACAAATAAAGACTTGATTGATTGAATCCCACTTCAAGCTGCAATTTTCCTTTCTACATGAAGTTTGTAAGTAACTAATTGGTGAAACTCTCTACCCATAGACTAGTAGTGGAGTGTGAGGTGTATTGAATAAAGTGCACTCTTCAACCTTTAAAGTTTATGGTCTGTTGTATGAAACCCTCCACAATCTAAGCTCAAGGTGGCATATAAAGCAAAATTTCCTATGCCTTATCCCCTTTGGCAATAATCAGACACGGCGAGGAGATACGGGGAAATATGAGCGCCATTATTCTTGGCGTGCTTTGTCAACATTCCCTTGATAAATTTACATTAGCCGGGTTATACCTGGTAGAAAGAGACACCTCATCATTTTTGCGAGGTGTTTTCGGGTAAGTACTTTATTGGGTTGATATAGCTTACAGATTGAAATGACTTGTCTATTGAGAATATAAGACACCAGTTCGATCATAAAGAATCATATTTATAAAATTGAAGTTCTTGCCAGCTGAATATCATCGAAGAATCGCTCGTATTCTGGGCTACCTGAGTGATCTTAAACGATCACTAATGTTAAGCAACATACGGCACGTTCAGTCCATGGATGGGTCACCGTCTATGACTAAGGCTAGTGGCATTTTTCCAAGCGGTTCCGTGCTACGCAAGGCACGTTAAGCAGTTGGTGCCGGTTGCTGTCGATAGATGGCAGTCGTTAAGCCAAGTCAGAGGCCTTAGGGCGGCTTGAAAACTTCTGACAGTAAGACCAGCCTCTAGTCTTACAAGCCTCCACCAATCCGGACTTGGCCCCCGTGGTGGAGTATGGCCTATACCTTCCTCAGGGAAGAGACCCGTGCCCCTCGGTGGGGACATGATGGGTTGATGATGATGATGATGATTATGAAGATCATCGCTCCACCGAGTCTGCATGAGGACGTCCTACACTACGTTTACCGATCCGCGGTCTCCACTCAAGAACTCGTCTACACCCCATCGGTTATCAGTTATTCGAGTGATATGGCCGGCCCATTGCCACTCCAGCATGCTAATTTGGTGGGCTATGTTGGTGACTTTGGATCTCTGTTGGATCACTTCGTTTCGAATTCGATCTTTCAGAGAAACCCCAAGCACAGCCCTTTCCGTCGTTTTCGTTTCGTTGCTTTGTATTATTTCTGGCCACTAATAATTCTAAATTTAACATTTGGATTCACTTTTTGGACTGCCGCAGTGGTCGGACGTAGCTGGAGGTCCAAATAACCCTCAGTTTCCAAACAAGGTGGACCTAAACGTCATCATACTTTTTATCACGATACTGATTGCTTTAAACTCCATCTCTATAACAATCATCATAAAATATCTGAAAGGCACATAATAATATGGAAGTGTTCCAGCTTTTTTATACTCCTAATGTATTGAACGTGACACAGTTCACTGACCTATGTTCTTCGCCCGCTGTCAATTGTAATTTGCCCAATTTACAATTCTTTGAGTTATATTAAAAACTTGGAATCCTTTGCCGATCTCCTCATTCCTTATTCGATCGCGCAGTGAAACTTCTAACTCTCTTCTTGAACGAAAACATTATTTAAACAAAAAAAACTTAACTTTATTCCTAATAAAGGTCGTAAAGCTCTCTCTAACATATCTTGAAAAACTTGAAATCATGTACTCAACAAAATATTTACTATACTGTAATAAAACGAGTAAATGCTCACCTGAAAATCAGGTAAAAGCGTGCTGCACACCTTTCGCCTATACTTTACTAAGCCGCAAAGCCTTTCTAACACATTTATCACAAGTTAATACCTGGCAATAATTAAAAATCTCGTGTGGGCGGCGTTCGTTTCCGAGCGCTTAATCGTTACACCGTTTGATAGATCGCTTTTGCACCGCTACCTCTTTCCTTACAACCCTTTCGCAGTGACTTACTCGCGAACGCCGAAGTATTACCTTGCAGTCGTACTGTGTTTCGCTGGGAAAAGGTTCTAAGTGGCACGTGTCAGATAGGAGTATTAAGGCAGCGTTTACACGGCCAGCACGTATTGTAATAAATAATATAGTAATCAGCGCTATTCCTTACACATCCCATCGCTTGGAGCCCGGCGCTCGCGAGGAACAATTCCGCTAATACCGCGTCTTAGGCGCACATGTGTAGCGCGATCCGCGAGCAATTTATTGTGCCTCGGCTTATGAATCGTAAATAAGGCGGGCTAATTAGAATTGCCTTAGCGTGTCGCGGTAGTGTATTGCGAAGGAGGCCGTCTTTTGAGTTGCCTAGAGTACTTTACGCTGTTTTTAATTGTGGTGTTATTATATCATAGCTGTATGATGCATACAGCTTACTTCTTTTGATAATAATATTTCACTTTCAAGTGAAATATCCTGTATACTAATGATAGGGTATTTTTAACAAACCTGAAATTGCTTTTTCATATAAATGCTAAGGGGTATTTTCCTCTGTAGATACTTTTTCATTACTAAAATATAGCTGAAAATATAAATAATAGTTAGGTGTCAGTCAGTTAACTTAAACAAATGTAACGAAAAATCACACTTGGAACTTCCAAAATGTATGATAGTAAAATTAGCTTCTTAAGATTTCATTAGCGTATATAGGTAATATCATGGCATGTAGCGAATACGCTTTCAAATAAAAACCACAACCCCCACAAAATTTGTTATTTTTATTGTGTGACATAACTTTTCTGGTCCCAAACTAGGATACTCAGGACATGTTTGTAGAGGATCTCTCCTCTTGTTAAAGCTTTAAGTGTTTATCTAATTTTATTAGTTTCTGGATCGAACTCTCACGCGGCAGATTTATTTCATAGGAATTATAGCATGCTCGTAGCTCGTAGAAGCGTAGCGCGTAGGCGACGCCTACGCCGTAGCGAGTGGCTGCTCGACTCGCTATTCACTACCCCCGTTTTCTCCAACGATAACAGTCTGTTAACCTACTGTCTGTTAAACTAACTGTCAACAGTAGATGAACAGACTGGTAGCGTTTTAAAGCTGTCAGTTCCTTTTTTTGTATGCACTTTTGACAACTGACAGCTGTTAACAATAGATTAACAGAGTGTTAGCGTTTGAGAAAGCGGCGGTAAATGGTTCCGCCTAACATACAAAATCCATGAGTCTAATAACATCCACTGTTGTTAGCAATACAATTTTACTAAGCTGGAAGCGGCAGCATAATTCGCAAATTTAAAAAGCAATAAAAACCGACTTCTGTTCACTAGAGAAGTATATTTTGGAATCGGTGCCCAAAATGTATGTGGTGGCCCGGAGGTTGGCAATGACTACAATATATATTTCTGTTGTACTGTAGTTTTCTGAAGACGTTTTTATAATTTTTTACTACCCCGGGAGTAACTACTCCAGGTAGTTACAATATATTTTGTAAAACAAATTCATCATACTCAAGGATCACTTCTAATAGACCTCTGCTGTCGTTTCATTTCGTCCGAGAGTTCCGTTCCCTATCTCCAAAAATCTACATCACATCTTTACTCAATTAAGATAGAACCAAGGGGACGCTTTTTCAAATCGAAAGAAAAAATAACTCTCAAAATCGGTTAACATTTGAGAAGTTATGCGATAACATATCGAAAAAGGTAATATACGCTTCAAATTTAGAACCTCTTAATTTTTGGTAGTCGGTTAAAATAAAATAAGTTTTTTACCGACATCAAAAAGGAGGAGGCTGTAAAGTCATCAAATCTTTTTATGTGTGTTCCCCGATTACTCGACCGTCCTGGACCGAAGAGGATTTTTTTTTTTTTTATTTGAATGGGTAGACTTTATAGGTGATCCTACAATCGACAAGTCGGGATCTGATGCTGGAATCCTGGTGAAATCAAGGGCATACTTGATTTAAATATTAAAGCCACTCATGAAGCGATTTGGACTTCTTTATAGAACTCGTGGATTTGCTCCTCGAAAAAGCTACTTTGTTGGTGTCATAGTGATCACAATTATAAAAAGTCGTGTAAATAAAAACCGTCCCAAAACACTACAGCACTGAAGACACTCAAATAATTTGAACGTCCTTAAAAGTAGGTACATTAATGGAGGTATTATAGAATTATAATTTAGAGTCCGAAAGGCAATTTTATTTTTTATTGTTATAAAATAAAAAGAACACCGTTGCAAGTCATCTTTTCGACCCATTTTAGCCTCGACAGTTGCTTCCAAGATAGTTTGGCGCTGGTAGTTTCTAATATATGAGTCTGGGTTAAATGACATTAATAAAAAAATAAAGCCACTTGTACAGTCCAATAAAAACACCTTTTGACCCTTAAAAAATAAGTAAAACTAATTCAGTTTTTCAGTCTCTTTCGTTCCATCGCGCTTCGCATATTTTCACGGCGGCAACACCGCGGCCTAATATCACTTCCAAGCCAAAAAGTAAAGAATGAAAGTAAAGTTTGAGCAATAAATTAATTCGCGCCAAGTAAGCGGCCGTGTGTGCGGGATCTTAGCAAGTTTAGCCAATTAATTTGGGACTTATAGGACGGGCGGTGGCGACAAATAGCTTGGTGGGTGTGCGGGTGTGTCGGCATGAGGCACTCGTCTCCATGTGTGAAAATATAATGTGTTTGTGCAAAATTAAGCTATCCAATCTTACAATCTTACTAAAAAAAAATCGATGCTAAGAGAAAAAGCCTACTACTCAGTTAACTACTCAGTTAAGGAATATAATGGACGATAAAAACATAATGTAAAATAATATCATTTAAGTTAAAATATCCCATTTTAGTTTAAGACATTGTAATCATAATAATATACTAATAATTAAACTTAAAATTATAAACTGCATGTTGCAATGCCCTTACGGGGCTCATGTTGTGAACTGGAATTTAATATTTAAGACCATACTATGTACCACATGACGCAAATAAAGGAATAATATAAACATATAAAAACTCGTATCACAGTGTTTGTTATCCAACGCCTCCAAATCGTCTTCGTCGGGTTTTACGATTATTTTTGTGTATTTAGTAGAGAATGAGCAGTAGGCTAATTGATATGGAAAAACCCTTTCGGCCGACTGGGACAAGAATTGTTTATCTTGCTGCGAAACCAGTTACACACAGAGACTTTTTTTAACTGGCTTCGTAGAAAGAAGAATTTTTTTTCGATGAGCTTTTACTGATAATTCTTAGTACGCAGCTTGTTTCGTACTAAAAAAAACAATACGGTAGTAGACACGACCAACAATAAATTATTTGATATGCTCGATTAAAACAAAAATTACAAAATATTTCGCAAAATGTATCTCATTTAGTCAATTACTAGTTATTACAGTTTTTAAATAGATGAAACATAAAAAAAGTGCTCTGAAATATGACGTCATAAACGGGTATTTTCATACAAAATTCCGTTTTAAAAGTAACATTGACATTTTGTCAACTACCCAATTCTGGCCATGTAACCGGCTCCGTAGCGTTGGTTACGTAGACGGGCAAAGTTTTCCCCTTGCCACAAACCTCTTATCGTAAAACTGTAAAATCGTCGAGATATCTTAGAGCCATCGCAAACAGGGCGACTTGTCGCCGCGTCTAGTCGCCGCGTCAGACGCGACGTTGTCATTTGCTTCTGGCGTCTCTTGTCGTCGCGACTCCGACTTTGACGCTAAGTGTGAGGAGATTCGAACAAAATATATGAAAATTGAAGGCCGTAGCCCGTCGTCGCGTCTCGTCTAGTTGCCGAACTGTCGCTGTCGCGTGTCGTCTAGTGTGCGCATAGGCTTAAACTATTACACAACCAACTCGTATTCCCGATAACCGAAAATGTGGGTATTTACACCACGCATAAAACAGTCCCTTGAGAACCAGAGCTTGACAAAAGGGTCTGATTGATTCACTAATAATTGCAGCCGGGAAAGTTACACACTTCTGCGTTTTCAAGTAACTTTGAGCGGTTCCGCGATATCATCACGTTTACACCAAGCGAGCTAATACTACAAGGTGATGTCTAATTTATTAGCCATATTTCAATGTGATATTCTAACCATTTTATGTATAAAAATCTCCTGTCAGTAAAAAATAATAAACTCACGCCTGTTATCGCCGAGGGGGTAGGCAGAGGCACCAATCACTAGAACTGAGCCCACGTTTTGTTTTTCTCCTGTCAGTGTTTCTTATCAAACTCCTCTGAAATGGCTTCACCGTTTTTTGTATAAATTTGACAGGTCTGAGAGGCAGTTGTAGCCTAATTAATATGGCGAAACATGGTTTACCGGATTCGATAGAGTTATTATATTTATTTAGTCATTTATAAGGTCTTCTAACAGTTGCAAGTTGTACAATAATCTTATTATATTAGAAATTTTTAATACTGATGTTGTAGAGATTCGCCTCTCCTACAAATCCTCGTAGAAGGGCGAGCAAAATACGAATTTTCCAATTCAATTTTCTTGAGCAGAACAAAACTTAACAGTATAAAGAGTAAATCTTAACCCCAAACTAAATGAAATTGAAAATTTTATGGAATTAATTTCATTATAAACTTTATTTCTCTATCCACAAATTAGGTACAATACATGTGATACAATATGGCACAATAGGAATAATTTTATTTATGGAAAGACTGGATCCTAAACCAGATCAAAGATCTGTATCTTAGGATGCCGGGCCTCCCAAAAACTAGGGCTACAAAGTATGGAACATACTGTAGACACAAGTCAAGACTAACAGAGAAATTACAGAAACAAAGAAAATATACAAAAATAAATACACAAAAACCAAATAAAATTTATGAGTGTAAGTACCCACTTACACGCATAAACTCAATTATAATGAGCCTTTTTAGTTAACTAGCAAAGAGTTCCGTTTCATATTGCACACTATTTGGCAGGTGCAAACAGAAGTGTTACGCAGATCTAAACGCTCTTAAATAAACCATCCATAGATTATTGAGGCCCATATTGGAACAAAATTACTGCCCCAAGTTTAGACATACATCACGGGTAATATAATCCTTCCGCATTTATTTTTAGGCTCTATTGATTTGTGAGTTACTTGTAACCAAGTTAACTAAGTAGTCAAATAAAACGTAATTGGAGTAAGCTTTATTATTGGAACAAATTAGTCAACTTCTTTTCAATGGCTTTATAAGACCATCAGTACCTGGGTGACCAAGCTTTGCTCGGTACTTATTTTGTAATATAAAATATGTAATATAAAATTAAAATAATCCTTTTTCAACAAAAAAAATAACTTGGATAAAAAAACATCATGATTCGAACCGGGTCTCTTGAAATCGGCCCGAAACGGGTCGCCCGTTTTCCCGTCAGAACTATCCCAACCTTGCAGGTGGACGCAAAATTTATCCGTGTTTTAAGGCAATTGAAATTTGCTATTATAACACACAGAGGTAAATTTTGCGTCCACCTGCAACGTTTTCTAAAAATGTAACCTAGTTAGATCAATTAAACGCCCCCGAAAGCATCTGCCTACAAAATTTCATGAAAATCGTTGGAACCGTTTCCGACACTCTGTTTATATAGAAATATATATACAAGAATTGCTCGTTTAAAGAGATTAGATAGATAGATAAAACACTGAGACATAGTGGATTTGAATTATTAGAGTTATTTAAATATCTAAAAATTTTAGGATAGCTCTAACTTGGTCATCATAACACAGGGCATCCTAGTATGAACCAGGGCAAATTCAAAGTAAAATATTTTATATTCATGACAAAAACTTTATGAACGCCAAAGTTGTTTCACAATAAAATTAATACATTATGTGGAGGAAGAAATTCCACATTTATTATTTTAAAAACAGTTTTAGGTTCATTAGCTAACAAAATTACTGCTCATGGATGTATTGAACATTAGAATTACCCTCTGAATATATTTAATTTTAATTTACTACGCTAGTGGCATTTTTCCGAGCGATTCCGTCCGTCCTTCTCAAGGCACGTTAAGCAGTTGGTGCCGGCTGCCGTCGATAGATGGCAGTCGTTTAGCCAAGTCAGAGGCCTTAGGGCGGCTTGAAAACTTCTGACAGTAAGACCAGCCACTAGTCTTACAAACCTCCACCAATCCGGACTTGGCCCCCGTGGTGGAGTGTGGCCTATAACTTCCTCAGGGAAGAGACCCGTGCCCCTTGGTGGGGACATAATGGGTTGACGACGACGACGATTAATTTACTGTATGGCACCAGACATCTTTGTCTTTTAAATAATCGTTGATTTTTCAAGTTTTTGTATTTTGTGGAAGCTATTGTTAGGTACCTATCGTGCCAATAAACAATACTATTTTGTTTACACTATCATAATTATTTATAAATAAATAATAAAATAAATAAACTCACGCCCGTTATCCCCGAGGGGGTAGGCAGAGGCACCAATCTCTAGAACTAGGCCCACGTTTTGCCGAGTTTATAATCATTTATCTATGAAAAATAATGTCTGCTTATATTGTACATTATTATATTATTATTATATCTATATATATAAAAATGAATCCCAATTTCCCTTGGTCACGGCATCACGCGTGAACGGCTGGACCGATTTCGCTAATTCTTTTTTTGTTCTGTTCGTTATTATCAGGATAAGGTTCTTATGAAAGAAAAAATTAAGGAAATTGCGCGGAAAATTAGAAAATTTAAATTATTATAAAAATTATAAAAATTATTAAATTTTTTAATGTAACCTTAAGACATTTGACATAGAATTGACTGAATGCGTGCTGCAAATATAGTCAAAGAGGATGAAAAAAAAATGACGTTTAAAACGGATTCTTCTTTCAATCTTATTTTATTGATAAACAATATAATAAAATCAAAAATCTGCTCATTTATGGCGTCTAAGGCGAAACAAAGTTCGCGGGGTCAGCTAGTTCTTAATAAAATATTACGTAGGTTTAAAAATATTGGTTAACCACACAGTAACAACGAAAACTTTTTCCAAACTAGATCCAAGTTTACGCGATCAAGTGTCACCATGCGACTGAAGCCGAGTATACCCGATTCGGCGTCACCACCGGCCCGAATGTGAACATACAGTTTAATCTCCAAAATGTGCGCCTAAAGAAGATCTCACTCAAAAAGTACGTCTTTGTGATAACAAAAGGCGATCGCACTTCCAGCGCGTTCCAAATGCAAAATGTCCCAAACAAAAGATAATCGTCAAAAAAGAATCCGTTCCCAAAACCACGTGGCTGTGTGGGCGGATCTGCGCGCGGCTCATCCTCCACCTGTTGTGATCCGGTTGATCCGCCCCCACGGATATAGCTATACGGCTATACGGCTAACCGGTACACCCGGCTTACCCGACTCGAGATCCCAAGCGCCGCCCCTCCTGAAAGAAATGTCGCCTTTCAGTCGTGTAAATGAATGCCCTCGGTAAATAGGGGTGGTATTTTTGCCGGTCATGCTTTAAAAATGCTCTCTTCCTTTTTATTTCTTTATGAATGCTCCAGACGCAAAGGAAAGTTGTCGTCGAAAGAAAATACCCTTCTTTAGAAATTAGAATACACGTTATTTGACAACTTATAAACGTAAATCGAATAACTTAAGATAATTCAAGACAAGATGGCCTTAGTCAGTTTTTTTTTTGTCTTTTCCTCTACCACAACTCTACTCTAAGATTTATCCTAGTAAGTACCCTAATTTGTAAAGTACTTTACAATGCAGCGCCTTTTTGTTAAGCTTAAAACGATACATTGTACACAATCGTCACCTAGGCCGCCACAATTCAGGCTCGACCTTGCGTGGTGGTCACTAGAAAACTACAGCTAATTCATAAGTTTTACAGAAGTTGTAATCGTGTTTGAGAAATAAATTTCTGATTCAGATTCTGAAGCCAGCGGATTCAAAAGTTATTTCTACTTCGAGCATTGACATTCAACAAGCTGAGTTACGTTGTAATACATTTTTGTTCTCTAATCTCGTGGAAGAGGTTATCGCACGTTATCCTCTTGCGGCCCGACCTTGAAAATAACAATTGTTTTTGTACATTTTATTTGACATTGGGCCACACGAGGTTAAAAGTGGGTGAGTTAATTTTGACTTTTATCTGCAGTACTCATGTAATAATAATATCGTTGGTTCAAAAGTAAAACTAAGTAACATTTTTTTCTCAAAATGAGATTTTGCTACCATTTATAAACATTTATTTTATAATTTATAAACAAATGGTAGCAAAATCTCATGAAAAAAATGTCACCTAGTGAGTTTTACCCTCTCGCGTGGTAGTCAGATGCACTAACCACTGCGCCACAGAGGTCGTCAAACCATAATAATGTTAACTTCCACACACCACAATCACTTAACCTGATCCCAAACTAGGTGCTATGGTAACCAGGCTAGGACATTGCAAACATGAAAAAACACCCAGACTGAGCCTATTTGTAAAAAATGTATGTCGGTCCCCAGTGGGAATCGAGCCCACGAACTCTGTCTAGGTAGGTAAGTGCCTCAACTGCTAGACCAATGAGGCAGGCGAACTATGTATACCATCCTGACAGCTTAGAGTAAGAAAAACCTGTGTAATTTCCTTTTTTATGTACAATAAAGTGTTTTCCTTTTTTATGTACAAGTACCTGGATGACCGAGCTTTGCTTGGTATGTAGGTTTTCACACAAAAGGAGGAACTTGAAAAAAAGGAAAAATTATTATCAAGTCTCGAACCAGGGTCTTCTGTTTACGGTATCGTCCTATTTTCCATTTGAGCTATGACAACCTTACAGATGGTTGCTAAAATTACTTTCTTGTAGTGTAGCAGTTATTTCTTTGCCTTAAAACACGGTTAAAACGACGTTTTATAAAAATGAAACCTAGTTGGATTAATTAATTGCCCCCGAAACCCCCTGCATACAAAATTTCATGAAAATCGTTGGAGCTCGTTTAAAGAGTGTACTATAAAGTGTTTTATTTTATTTATTTATTTATTTTATTTACAATTTTTCCTTTTGAGTGGACAATAAAGTGTTTTATTTTATTTATTTATTTATTTTATTTACAATTTTTCCTTTTTTATGTAAAATAAAGTGTTCTCTATCTATCTTATTTGACGAAGCCTACACCCTAGCCCTAGTGGTAGCCTAATGGATAGAAAAATAGACTCGGAAGCGGAAGACCCAGGTTCGATCCTCAGTGCAGGTATGTACAGATCAACCGATCAGGTTTCCGAGAGCGGCGACATAATAAGGAACGTATTTAAAAAAACCCTATGACTTTGTTTACTTTCAAACTTACGTACATTTGGGCATTTGAATACCATCAGACACTTACTAATACGAGGTAAGTATATCTAACGTTCCTACTTACATGTTCTGTATCTATCAATATAGTTTAATCTGGATCTTAATTCCTCCTAACATAACTCAATTAAAGGTAAACGCCTTTACACTTCGCAGCCCAAATGGGGATACATTTAGAGGGCCGTCATCCGACAAGACGGCGGACTTTCACTTGAAGACAACTAAACTCTAATTGGTCCGGAATCGAATTACAAAGCGCCGATTCGAACCCCTATCCTTGGCTTCTACTCCATATATGACCGTTAATTTGACATTGTAACAAAAATACAATCATAATGTCTGTGGAAGAATTAATTTATCCTCAGTAGCAATACTGCCTTCACGATGGTCACTCTTGACAGACGACATTGATAAGGGCAGTGTTTAAACTTAAAAATCAAAGAAAATAATAACAGCAGCTGCATAATGAACCTTAAGAATATTATAAATTAAGGTATTACCAATCAAGCATCGGGCCAAACCTTTTTAGTGCAAATCAAGTTATTAAAAAACTAAAGTTTAAGTAAGGGTTGTAGTTTTACTTTGTCTCGAGTAAAATTTCCAAAACGTATTAATGTATTAAGGTTAGTTTGTACAGTTCTGTACAGTACAGTGTGTACATTTACATTTTTGTTGCAAAATGGTTCGTAACGTAACGGAGTAGAGTGCACGAATGTGAAGGTCGATGTACTGTCGACTGTACAAACGAGACAAATGTTAGGCGTAACAAAGAGTAACTCACCTCACAGATAAACCACACAGGTTAGAGTGACGGTTTTTTGTTCATAATATGTATTTTTGTGAAATTTCTTGAATAAATAATTTAAAAAAAAATAGCAGCAGATAATGTTAATTTACTACGTTTTCTGACACCTGAAATAGCAGTTATTGACCAGATTAATGCAATCAATAGCCTTGAAGCAGAAAAAAAACATGACAACAAACGTGTAGCGTGGTTGATACCGCAAAAGAAATATGTATTCAAGGTTGACATGGCCAAAGTATAATAGGAAACTGATTTTGAGTAGAGGCCCTGCACTCACGCCGGCGAGATCCTTTTAACGGTTTAGTAAAGGAACAAGACCT
Organism: Yponomeuta plumbellus; assembly: GCA_947310845.1. NCBI lineage: Eukaryota > Metazoa > Arthropoda > Insecta > Lepidoptera > Yponomeutidae > Yponomeuta > Yponomeuta plumbellus. The sequence goes on along the minus strand of OX371193.1, from coordinate 18,121,790 downwards.
CTGAGACATCGATCTTTGAGCAATTTAAGGGTTAGTTTCTGAGGGCGTCTAGATCTAATTTGATTGTTGGCGCTCGAATCTCGACGAGATGTTGGTCCAGGGTTACGAAATATGAGCTATTTTGAAGGTCATAAGTTGACTCTAGCTTTAACTTTAGAACCGGTTTTAGCTTCTCAATTATCTTTTGAGTCTCACATCACATCTGTTTTCGATACAGTGGCGGCAGATACAAATTATCAAATTTTATTTTGTGTTTTTTTACAACTTATATTTTTTTTTAGTTAAAATGCCTTAAAGCGGTTTTAAGACACATGATTTATACGAATATATATAAATAATACTGTTTTTTTCACAATGTCAACTAGCCTATTGCCTCAGGAATCAATTAGCAAATGAGGAGGTTAGGAACAAAAGGTGTCATTCACACTTCATGTTTCTGAGTAAATCGAGAAAATAAATATTCATCTTGATCTATGCAATTATTTTGTAATTTATTATACATGTATGTGTCAGTTAGCAGCTAGACTATAAGGTATTTAAAAGTATTTATGTAGACGTTAAAATAAAGTCAATATTTAATAAAGTATTTATGAAATGACACCTTTTGATCATAACTATATGATAAAGTATAGTAAATGTTACCATTTGGTTCAATAGTTGTAAAATGAAATAAAGTAAAATACAAAATCGACAAATCTTGTCAGCAAATGTACCCATTTTGATACGACTTTAGCAACGTCGGATGTATTTAGGAAGAAAATGTCTTGATAATGAAGTCTTGATCACTGCTGTGGTTGAATAAAAATGTCACTTTTTGTACCGGAAGGAGCTATTGAGGTTGATTTTTCTACGAAATTAGTCGCCTTTTGAAGTTGTTCATTGCATATAATGATAGAATTCAGGGTTTTGAGTCGGATAGTAAAACAAAAACGCGTTATGCCGAATACATAAATGTCACCTTTTGTTCCTAACCTCCTCAAATATTCAACACTGACAGATCTCGTATTCTATTAAATGTTCCATCGCTCGATTTCAGTAGAACTAACGTTTAGAGAGACCAATATCGGCCAGTATCATATCCAAACATGGCAATCGGTTGCTTGTTACGAGGCATTAGCTGGCAGGCGAGGAAGTTGCTGGCACAAGACGCTTGGGTCCTCCGAGGGCACTTAGCTGCCCGATGCTTGGAAATTAGGAGCCGTGTTCACCGACCAAGTTTGCAACCGAGGCTCAGCGACGTGAAGGGAAAACCTTTTTTATTTTATTTTTATTTATTTATTGGTGAGTAAAACAGGTAACAAACAATCTATAACATGCAAAGAGAACTAATAGAGTAGATCTAGAATGTCATGAATAGTAAACAATCCCAAAAAATGTAAAAAAAAAGAGGTAAATCTTTTGAAAACTTATTGAAATGGTTCAAAATATTTGGACTTCTGTATAAACCTACTCACGCCCGTATTTTTACAGCAAACAGTTTTTGTCATTGTGTTTAGCTTAGAAGATGTATGGTACGTTGCCATCCACTTGGCCAACGATCATCGGTGTTCATTTATTTTTTGTTTACATTCCCCTGATTTATTTATTCGAATAAAGTACATTGAATAAAGTACATTATTAAACTCAAAAAATATATTTAATCATTAGACCAATTTTCAAATGACAATTAAAGATTATATTATTTTAATCAATAATGATAACTAGTTTAGAGATTATACTTTCAAATGAAGTAAATCCGTTGATTAAATACTTTTGGGTTAATGACAAAAATGTTTTTCTTTATTTTTTATTTTATGTCCGCCGCATTGCCACTGTAATGTTTACTTATGTACTATTTAGTATTAAGCCCGCCAATTGTACAATTTCTTACTCTTACAATAAAGAATTTAATAATAATAATAATAACTGTATTAATAATAATAATGTTTGGCAACAAACAGTGATTACAGATAAAATTAAATAACAATTACAAAGCCGTCAGTGTCATGAAGGCTGTGGCGTTATTACAATTACAGTGTAATTATTGTTATTTAACTAACACTTAATAACTATACATTAATTTACATAATCAGCATCATCTCTCCATTGGTTTGCGCCACCGCCTTCATGACACTAACGGCTTCCATATTTGAAGCCACAGTAATTTAAACGGAGATTCGAGTTTAACGCGTTTCTGGGCATTCCAATGAGGTCGCACGGTGGACTCGGCCAACCTCCTTGGTCATCGTGCGGCGGCCGTCTTTAGAGGCATTACCGAGAAATGCACTAATGCCCACCCCCCCTCACCCTCTTAGAAAACTGTTAAGGGGCTGGTTAGAGGCTTCCTAAGATACTCATGTAATTAGTGCATTGTATACAACCTTTGAGAGGGTGCAGTGAATAAACTGTCTATAGCGGGGAAGCCTGACGACTATTGACATTTAATTTACTGAAGGACCTATTTACAAGACTCATTGAAAATACCCGTAATAAGACACCTTTACATCAACTTTTACACGCGGATCAAGATCCCAAACTAGGGTATACAAGGATATTACTAACAGTTATAACACATTCACAAACGTGGAATGTACTCCGTACGGAGGTGATCAGTAGGAATCGAACCGGAGGTCTTCAGTAGGAATCAAACCCATGACTTCCGGCATCGTAATATGTCTCTCTCACTCTCTTTCTCTCTCTTCCTTACTCTGTCACAAATACTAGACAAAACAAAAGTCCGTACGGACTTGGTAGCTTACGTACTAGAATCTATTTGTGGTATGATGTGAACGTACTGCCGATGTATTCCATAGGCTATTTTGATAGGCTAGTTGCTGGCCTGGGACGAGTCATTATCTTCCAAGAGCCTTGGCCATTGGAAGTGGAGCTTAATAATTCAATATACCTAGTTGTGTCTTGCATTATGCTCTATTGAGCATCGAGGCATTGGGCTGCTCCTTAATTGCCTCCTGTTCTGCGTGTAGACAGACAAAACATAAACTGTGATGTTTTATTTTAATATTTTGTAAATTATACAAGATCATATTAGAGCTTGATAATTTTTGAATAAGAGACATCGCAAACAGGGCCCTTAGTGCGAGTTTTTTCATTCACTTTCGATTCCGAGAGCGTTTGCAATTTGTATAGGAGTGACAGAGAGACAACTAGGTGGCGCGCTTTGTCACTCCTATAGAATATGAGTTTACGTTAACGCGATCGAGTAGTTAAAACAACTCGTACTAAGCACGAGTGCGCCTAGGCTTAAAGATACAAATGAATGACCTGAAACAAACAACTTGACAGATAATATGTTTCCCATTTTTGGGGTACCTCAAAAGAAAAAAAAACGGTACCCTTGTGATCATCATCATAAGTGATCCTCACTTCGATGTCCGTCCGTTTGTCTATCAATACCCTTATCTCAGGAACGCATGGAGGTATAAAGTTGAAGTTAAAACCACATACTACAATCTACAGTTTCTTCAAGCTGTGAAAAAATCAAATTTCTAACATCAACGTTAAGAAAGACAAGGCCGTTTGTGCCGCAAAAACTTATACTTTGACACCCAAGGGAATAAAAAATCATAGAGTTCTTTCCATTGCTTATAAACTATGAAATTTGCAGAGTAATACTGTCTTGTACTACACGTTGTAATTAAATAACTTAACATTTACATACAAGCACATACAACATTGCTTCTGGCCCCACACTAGGATACTCTGTATCGTGGGAACCAGAAACAGCGATGTCACAAACATGTAAACATCCAAGACCTGGGTTTCTTTCTTTTGTTTCTAGCCGGGATTCGAACCCGGGACCTCTCGCATGGTAGGCAGATGCGCCACAGAGGTCGTCATAAATCATAAACATGTTCTTTGAAGTTCGGGAAAAACTGAGAGTTTACTGTAGGTATTTCATCCTCAACCCATTATGTGCCCACTGAGGGGCACGGGTCTCTTCCCTGAGGAAGGTATAGGCCATACTCCACCACGGGGGCCATGTCCGGATTGGTGGAGGCTTGTAGACTTAGTGGCTGGTCTTACTGACAGAAGCTTTCAAGCCGCCCTAAGGCCTCTGAATACTTCTGACGATCGACGATAGCCGGTACCAACTGCCTAACGTGCCTTGCGAAGCACGAAATCGCTCGGAAAAATTCCACTAGCGTTAGTCACTGAACGCGCCCTATGTTGCTTAACCTTCGTGATCATTTAAGAACACTCAGGCGGCCGGGGCTACAAGTGATTCATGTACTATTTATTATTATTTAAATTTGTGAACAACCCTCGGTGGGGAAGTCTGACTCGCACTTATCGATTTCATTAGCAAATTTACTTTATGCCAGCCAGTGTTATAACAGCTGACAAGATATGCAGTTTTGCCTCAAAAATGTACAATTTTAGAAGCATGGTAGTTTCTTTGTAGTGTGGTAACTGAAGCAAATAACTAATTGTATTACTTTACTGCAACATTACTCATTACTGCAACGTAAGTACGTATGCTGACTTGGCTACAAACAAATGAATTTATAAAATAACGTGTTGTCCCAATAAAGGTCTCTTTATTTCGTGCACCGTCCACCATCCTCAAGTCTCCTCCTCACTCTCTTATACTATTATATCTTTATCCCAAACTTAACAGCAGCCTGAAGGTTTTTCCACTCGTGACTCTTTCTCCACAACTTTTTGCTTCTTTATGCTCGACGTACATAACACCAGCGTCAAGATTTTTTCACTCGTGTTCCGGGACCGAGGTCCCTCAGCCGTATGAACATTAGGCATCCTTAGAGGCCCATCCTAATTGCGGGCAGATGGAGCCTCGCCAATTCCAGTAGTTATTTAGCCTGGGGCGCATCGCGATAAATGCCTCTTGCGCATCGTTATATCGGCGAGCAGCCGTATTTTCCGGGCTCGGATGCTAAGTAGGTGGTGTCTGCTTTCACCCGACGGCTACAGAAAAGAGGTGCTAAGTTTGAGAGTATGGATTTCAGAAAGTTTCTGTCGTGTGATTCTCTGGAAGAAGTTCTGTTGGCAATAAGGTTGCACAGTTGTACTACATGTCTTTAATCAATTGCTTGGAAAAAAAAAACAATTAAAAACCATTGGGTTTTTTTAAACAAAAAACTTGTAAAAGGATCGGATTCTTAAGTATACTTATAGTATACAACAACGAAAGTTTAAAAAAAGTATATCAGAAATTCCAATCACCAATCCGGACTTGGCTCCCATGGTGGAGTATGGCATATACCTTCCTCAGGGGAGAGACTCGTGCCCCTAGGTGGGCACCGATAAAATGGGTTGATATCGGTAAGATGATATCAGAAATTCATTTCAATGTAAAGATTTTACATTCCGCTGAACGTATCTAATTTTGGTATAAATAACTAATTATTTAATCTTTCTCTTTACCATACAACTTAATAGGCACTTACCACATGATAACTATAATTATAACTCCCACACAACACAATCACTTATCATCATCAATCCATTATGTCCCCACTGAGGGGCACGGGTCTCTTCCCTGAGGAAGGTTTAGGCCATACTCCACCACGGGGGCCAAGTCCGGATTGGTGGAGGCTTGTAAGACTAGTGGCTAGTCTTACTGTCAGAAGTTTTCAAGCCGCCCTAAGGCCTCTGACTACACAATCACTTGACCTGGTCAAACTAGGATACCCTGTGCTATGGTAACCAGGCAAGGACATTACAAACGTCAAAAAACACCCAGACTGAGACAATTTGGACAAATGTACGTCAGCCCTCAAAGGGAATCGAACTCACGACCTCTTCTTGGTAGCTAAGCGCTCTAACGACTCGACCATCGAGTCAGTCCCGACACCGGGTCCTTTAGTAGTTTATAACTATTTACTATAAGCTAAATATAGCGGCACATTAGGCAGCGCCGGTAATGTCCGCCCTAGTTTATGTCGCGGCAGATAGTCGCGGCACTCGGCTATTCGTTGCGCTAATGTGTTGCTGCTTGCATCTCGGTTGCACTGCGACACGGGGAATATGACAAGACAGAGATGTCGATAAAATATTGCAAGAAAAAAACAGATAGAAAAGCACGAGGCAAAATACCGTGATGACGTGCAGGGCCTAGATGCTGTTAATGCATTATAGTACGATGACAACTGCATGAACATGGCGATTTAGTTTCATTGCCGCTTCAAGTATACGCGCGCACACATATCAAACAATCTAGGCGTCAATGGTAGGAAAAAACACGTCACATGACCCGACCATGTGTCTGTCATTGAACTACAATGCACTAAGAGAATCGGGGCCCTGTTCAGTTCCACTATGCCCGTCTCGAAAGATTAGCGGGAAGGAAATACTTATCAGTATTAAGGTCGTCTATGTACAAATTTTTTATTGTGATAAAATGGTTTTAATTTCAATGAACTTCAATAAGCGTTGACTAAACGCTATAAGCTACTTCGAATAACATTATTTAGAAGAAAATGGTACTACGCCGACTCAAATAAAATTTGTTACCGAAATTAATCATCAATATAAGAAATAAAAGTGACAAAAATCTAAAAGCCAATGGCTCATAGGTTTATGCATAAAATGTTCGTGTTGTTTCATCATCATCATCATCATCAGGCTATATTAGTCCACTGCTGGACATAGCCCTCCCCTAATGAGCGCCATAGCGCCCTGTCTTCAGCTTGCCGCATCCAGCAATTATGTTGTTTATCATAATGAAAATATGGCTGACAATTTCAAAATCGCGCATGGCACCCAGATTCAAATACATTTAATTACCATTTTCAACTTGACGGTACTTACTGCCACTTTGTTTTGTATCCATACTTTCGAACTAAATGTTGACACTCGCGTTTATGTGAGTGGTTGGCCAAAAAGGGACTTGGAGGGATTGGAAACCGATATTTTTTTATTTTAATTTTTTAATCAGTGGAATTTTTGATTTGTTATTGTCTAACCAGATTATTTTTAGGTGCCGTAGTTATTTTTTTATGATTTTTTTTTGTGAGCCGACGATCAATTTTGCACGTAATATAGTGGATGCCTACAGGATATAGAGCCGTTTTCAGAATTGAGAAGTTCACTAAGAAAATACTTAAGTAGCGTTCCGTTACGCTCTTTTCTCAGAAATTTGACGAGACAGCACTACAGTTGAGTAGTTACTTAGCGAAATTCTCAATTCAAAAACTGACCGTATTCATATAACGGGCTAAGACACAATCATCAACTCAGAAAACATGACAACGAAAGAAATAAAAGGTTCTTTAACAGCACAATACTAACACAGCAAACCATTCTTTAAGTTTATGTATGCTTGCTTATACATAAACTTAAAGAATGGTTGGAGAACCAGCAGAACTACTAGGTGAGGTAAATACGAGTTAAGTGCGGTTAGAATAGATAAATCCAACTTGACTTGGTAAGCTTCGAGATATTTCCATTAGACAGAAATCAAAATCTTGTGTAGGAAAGCAATACAGGGTATCCTTTTAAGGTTCTAAAATCATTTTTGAATTTCCAATCATCATCAACCCACTCCCCACAGAGGGGCACGGGTCTCTACCCTGAAAAAGGCATAGACCATGAAACATATAGGCCATAGAACTTCCAATAATCCAATGAATTACAATTCCAAATAGAAATTCCCCCTTAGTACGAGTAGTTAAATGCACTAGTCTGCGCTTTGTAGTTATGGACAAACTCAAAGTAAAGTACATCAGAAACTTCACAACAAAAATAAGACAGGAGACGGGCTTCGCCAGCCGCGACAGGGGCTGACAGGGGGTGGGGGCGTGGAGCGGCGCTCACACTATTTTCATTTCGTGTCTTGCCACATTTAATTTTGCTGAAATTCGTGCCGTAGCTTTGCAAAAATGTCAACTTTATTCCTCCTCAAGCGGCGCGTTCGCGTTCGGATCCCTAGCTCCTTCATTTTCTGGAATGCTCCGGGAGTTTCGAGGCGGGCTTTGAGAAACTATAACTTTATGAAAACTCGGAGCCCGAGAGGTGGCTTCTTGTGGAGATGTAGCAAAGTGTATTTAATTTTAGTTATGACTCCTGCCGCGGCGGAACTTGAGCGCCGGAAATGTTAAACGAAAATTATTTTGAGGTACGAAAAAACAACTGTCTCCAGCAAGTCTAATCTTTCAATAAACAGACCGAACAAAGGCGAATCGAGGAGTTCGATCTGAAAGTCGTATCGACTCAAAGCGGGTAGTTGACTATAAAAGGCTGAGCTCCCACGGGAAGGCGGGTAAAAGGTCAGGACGAATGATAGCACTCATCGGAGAATAAGCCTGTTTCCCGACCGGGGGGCTATAGAGATGTTCCGATGTCGACTCGATGCTGTTTTATTCCGTTGCCGAGTGTAGCATCAATACTTAAAATGCTTTGAGCGGTTAGTGAGGGGAATTAACGATAATTTTATCGATGTATTTGTATTTTACAACGGCATGGTAACACACTGGACCATCTCGCTCCCGTTTACATAACTATGATGATACACGTCGAAGATGCGAATTTGAGTCAAAGATTTGTTGAATATATATTTTAAATATGTTTTGATAATACTTTTAACATTTTGTGAATATTCATAACTTTGGCTACAAATGCCCAAAATATTTCGATGCCAAATCACTATGCTTCCAAATAATCGTCTATGTTTCCAAACTTAACGTTGACTTCCAGCACTTCTTAAATGTCAGACTGGTGGCTATTTAACCTTTAAATTGTTTTTTATTAAAACATTGATTAAATACTACTTATGCTGCAAAAATAATGTAATGCCAGATGGTTTAACTTAAGATTAAACGGAATTAGCTACTAATATTATTCATTGAGTTAAAAGTATTACGTCACTAATTCCCTCTAGTTATCGATATTTCATCGTTCGCCATCTCTACTATAAAAGGATTTGACATTTGAAGCCGAGCACAAGTGAAGTAGCGGATTCGACGATGACAAAGGGTTTCTTGAATTCGTCTCTTCTGGTAATGGCAAATATTGAGTATTCAAATATCAAGACTGTTTAACTTCCTTTTGATAGATTTGTAAGAGTGCTATCCTGCTACAAATACTTACTTGTAGCATATTTGAATCGGTAGTTTCAGAAAGAACATTAGTCCAAATTTTGTGTGATTGTGACTTATTGTTGTCTTTGGTATCCTTGAGGGTAGATCTACAGATCCCTATATAAAGAACATTAGTCCAACGAATATCAATTGAACTACGTGGCACTGAAAATCTCAGTAGACGCGGGAACATCATTAGTCCCACTATGAAATCAGTTCTTTATGTCTACTGAAAAGTAAGCAGATTAGGACTAATGTTCTTTCTGAAACTACCGATTCATTTTATGTTAGCCATTGTTTGCCTAACTTATCTTACAAAAGTCGTCTTAAGATTATGATTGAGAACTACAACCAAGAAATCTATAAATGTAATTTATGAGTACAATAAAGAATCTTCTATCTATCTATCTATCTACAAACAGTCAAGTTGCTGGATTGCCGCATATTAATATTATCATACAATCTTCATCCTATCCTGAAAAAGGCTTATTTTTCTGCCCCTAATAAAACAATGTATCCGATAGACAACACATCTTCCATTTGACTTTTTTGGCGAAGGGTCAAGCGGCTTAACATATCAACAATTACGTTCACAGAGCAATCCTTAGCTGGCACAAATAAATACGGACGGACCTTACTAAAAGTAAATAAACAGAAGTCATATTTGAATTCAGATTCACCAAATTCGAACCCACTCATTGCTACAAAACGTGGAGTACATTGCCACCATCATATCTATTCAGTTGATAGCGGCGCTAGTAGAGTATTTAGCAGTAAAATTTAAGAAATGTACCTAGAAAAATGAGAATATTGTAACTAACCAGTCTTTCAATTTTAATGAAAATATATCTATAAACCTTAGTAAGTGAATAAATAAAACAAAAATAAAATGGGGAACAGGATTTACAATTAATTAGTTAGTTACAATTTTGCCCACCTGAACAGATAACTTAGTGGCGCTGTATACATTTCCATACAATACAGCATTCTATCACGCCTTTCCTGGGCCTCGACTCTTTTAGTGCATGACAGTTCAATTACAGTTAGATGACATGTTTTTTAATTCCATTGACGCCTACAATGACGAAGACGCGTGCGCGCGTTGTTTTGAAGCGGCAATGAAATGGAAGCGACGCAGTCATGCTACTGTCATTGTGCTACGATGCGTTAGGAGAATCTAGGCCCTGGTCCCAAGCTAGGATACTTAAGTTATGGTAACAAGGCAACTAACTCACCCACCTAATAATGATTCCGTTTTTTCTTTTAACGTTTTTCCGTTTTTTCTTTTGACGATCTCTGTAGCGTTGAGCGCATCTGCTAACCATGCGAGAGGTCCTGGGTTCGATCCCCGGCTGGGGAGGAAAAAAAAACCATGAAAAAGACACCAGGTCTTGGGTGTTCACATGTTTGTGACGTCTCGCCGTTTCTGGTTCCCACGACACAGGGTATCCAAGTGTGGGGCCGGAAGCGGTGTATGTGCCTGTATGTGAATGTTTATGTTTTAAGGTACGGAACCCACAAAACAGCGTAATTATAAATCGAATTGAGCTGCTAAATTGTGGTCCAAAAAATATGTTCAGTGAGAAAAGCGGAAAATGGTCCTAATGGTGAATGGCCTAGGGGCATCGTTAATCCGGCCCTGAGTAAAAATATCCTTGCTGGCAAATGGAACTACTGTTACTTTCTACTTCCTATAGCAAGTCATATTTCCATGATCCGCGGGTATTAAGATACGGTTGGGTCAGCAATAGATCGTCCTTTGCCGGGCAATTCAGCCCGTCTGCCCAGTCGCCCACTCTATTACAGGCTATAGGATATCATAAGTGGGGATCTATTGTTTCCTAAGGATGGAATAAGATGTTAGCAATTTAGTTTGATAGACTCTTCTAGTGGTATTAGGTACGCCTGTGACTGGAAGGGCCGAGTTGGGATTTGTGCTTTAGGGCTTTCCTGATGTAGGTGTTTCTACGTGTACTTACATAATGGAAGTTCTGGCCGTTGCAGTCTGTTTTAAGTCATTTAACCCTTTCAGATCTGACCTTGAAAATAACAATGGTCTTCTGTTGTTATTTTCAAGGTCAGGTCTGAAAGCGTTAAGCGAAAATCGTAAACCCACCAACACGTGCCGCTCAAACTTCCTGGCGCGCGCGCCGTGGCGTACGATTTCAATGAGCGTTTTTCCTTTCTTTTTTTTTCTTAGTTCCTTGAGATAATCTAGATGGCGTTATTCGTTTCTTCGTACAAAATTGTGATTCGTAGCAATCAATGTCAAAGTTAGTCCACAGATTACTAAACAAGAGAAGGAACCAGGGTTGCTATTCGGACGAGGTTTCTCGTAATAAAAATAAAAATTCAAACCCGCAATCCACAGCAAAGACTCCAAAATATCCAAAATTGCACTTATCAACAAACGACAACAGCATTTTTGTGTTTCCGTAATCAACCATCACAAATTCCACAGAACCATAGTATTATTTTTTGCTTTGACGTTTATTATTACGGCACGGCAGCGCCACCTAGGGATTCTTTTAGAACTAAATTTGACATAAGGAAAAACGCTCATTCCATAAATGAATGAATGGAAAGGTTTACTAATGTATTGCCAAAAATCGTTTCCCAAAGTATTACTTCCCAAACTATTTTCCGCAAATTATCACTTGGCAAAAAAACATTTCTCAAAACAACTTAAAGCAAATAAACAGTTAGCAAAAGTTATTATGGCAAGTTATTGTTTACCAAATAAATACTTGGTCAAAATTCATTTTACCAAAGAGGCAACAAGAGGCAAGGTAAGAACGCATCAAAATCGAGTCTGTTTTCGGCTCCGCTTCGCTACGCGCGTCGTCGCACCTATATTTCTGTTGTCACGTATTCTTTACATCGCCGACCCCCCGTTCCATTATTTGAAAATAACACTTGTCAAAATAAAACGTTAGCATAACAAACGTTTGTCTTAATAAAACTTGACGCAGTAAAATTATGCGAAATGATAATTTGACCAAATGAATAAAATGTGAAATGAAAAGTTGCTAAAGTTTCATTTGGGAAATGAAACTGATGCCATAAGTTTATTGGGAAGTAAAATTTGACGAAAAATACTTTGGCTAAACGGCGGTATCCCGAATGGAAAGGCTACACAATACCACTTTTATGTTTGATACGCTGCCTTGTGTAACGTTTGATACGACACCTGAATCGAAAGTGATGAGCGTGATATGACACTATGTCACGTGCTCCATAGTAGCGCTATTAACCCTTTCAGACCTGACCTTGAAAATAACAATAGAAAACCATTGTTATTTTCAAGGTCAGGTCTGAAAGAGCTTGTTAACTCTTTCAGACCTGACCTTGAAAATGCGGCTATAGGCGGTTTGTCAACCAAAGTCGACGGCCTTGCTGTCATAATACTCTCCATGACAGGTACGTCGACAGGCCGACAGCCCGGGAAAGTGTCAATTAAATCAACATGATCAACCCATTATGTCCCCACCAAGGGGCACGAGTATCTTCCTTGAGAAAGGTATAGGCCATACTCCACCACGGAGGCCAAGTCCGGATTGTCAGAATTTTTCAAGCCGCCCTAAAATAAAATAAACATTTATTATTTCCTGTATATGAGAAATATCACATAATAATTATAACTTCCGCACAACACAATCACTTGCCCTAGTCTCAAACTAGGATATTCTGTAATGTGGTTACTAGGCAAGGACACAAAAAGGAAATACGCCCAGACTGAGTCCAATTTTACAAATCCAGTGCGGAGGCTTCCAGTGGGAATCGAACTCACCATAGCCTACGTTTTTGTAATCAAACGTGTAACCAAAACCTATGTTTTGGTATTCAAACGTGTTACCCGCTTAGCCTACATGGCAGTCGAATGAGTCCGTGTCAATTAAATGAATAGGAGATACTTCGGATATTGTTCAAAATAACTAAGAAGGTTTTTATATTATTGTCATAGGAAATTGATTTCCGACAGAAAGAAATAAATCTTCATAATAAAAGTAATTATTGATGTGCACAAAAACTAATTACAATAAATTCAACCAAAACTTCTTGCAAGAAAACAAGCTTTATTCAATGGTCGATGGTCGATGTAAAGGTGACGTAATTCTGTATGGGATTTGACAAATACACGATTGGGATCGCTCAGAATTTGGTGCGCGTTATAGGACCAGATTACCTATTGTTACTGTAAAAAGAAAGAAAGTGTAGTTTTATTTAGATTTGCTGTATGCTCTTTAAATTTAAATTTGACTTAAAGAGAACCGGCCAACCGGCGTTAGAAACCATAATACAGGATCTACCTAACTACTTTGGTTTCTAACGCGATAAAAAATGACGTATACCTAATATCTAAGTTTACCTGTAAATTAGCATAACTTTACACGTATACTGATGTTTGTTGCTCAATAAATATCTTTTAATTCTGTGTGATGGTTGTGATCTGCTTTGTACCTACACGTAATAAATAAAATAAAATTTAAAAATGCCCTTTTCTTATTTCCAGTTACACTTCAAACTTTTCTGTTCATTTTGAAATTAATATTGTGACGTTCGTAGTGTGAGAATGGTCAAGAATGAAACTACGAAGTCACAAATAAAAAAAAATTATTAAAAAATATCCCGGTAACTATGTAGAACATTGGGTAGTGGGTCTAATGCCTGTCTAGAGTTGCCGCCGTGAACCGGTACTCCCCTGACTGATCGAAGACTTCGGTGAGGGCGGTCTTCTCAACCAGCGGTCACGAGGGGCAGGGACGGTGTCGAGGGGACGCCAGGAAAACGGGCTCCAGCTCGACGCCTAGTTGGTGGTGTGTTCGTGTCGTTTGTAGTAAGTCGGCCTTCCAACGCCGCAACCAAAATCCAGCGTGAATGACGCAGCACGTATCATAAACGTCGCACCCTGTAAGGTGACAATTCCCAGTGTCACTACGTGACCTTTCGACCCGCTCGGATTGAGAACACCTGATGATGATGAAGAATGGGAGAAAGCCGGTGCAGCAATAAGCGTGCTTGTGTTCTCAATCAGAGCGGAGTTACAATAAGCAGAATAAGCCCTAAGAAGGAACAAGGAACGTTATACATATAACTAAGTGGGTACGAACATATTTCGTACCTACTAAGAAAGATACTACTAAGAATGGGGTTAGCAAACATGATTTTAACATTAAATTACTAAGCATGGTTTACCTAAAATGATCAAGCATGAATGATAAAATTACTCAAGAGATTTTGCGAAAACTGTACTAATAAAATAACTCGTTCAACACTTTCACTCACCAAAGAAGTGGGCGCGATAGTATATATTTTCGTTAGGCCTGCGAAGATCCTGCGAGCCGAAGTATAAAAAGTGTCCGCACACAGCACAATGAAATTATTTTATGAAAATATTATATTTTTGCACAAGCGCGCGTGAGGACACTGTATCAATTCGTGAGCGAGACTTAGTACATGTTCGTTCGGACGGACGGTGCGGTGCGGACAGGGGGTGTAGACTTTGTATGGGCGACCGAGAATACCTTCGTGGGCTAGATTTCCTCATTGCCATTTTGAAATTAAAAAATCCTCGGTAAGATTTGTAGAATTTCAGTCAGGCCTAGACTTATTGTAAAAAAAAACAAATGCACAATTTTTTAAACCAAAACATTTGTAAATAATTGTGAAATAGTAGGTATATCAATTTTCATGCGTTATTGAAATTTATTTTTGTTTTTGGTCGAAAAAACTTAGTAGAAACTTACTTTGAGTGTGGCAACTGGCGACGCCAAACGTCATGCTTACTTACAAGATGGCGAATTTTATTTGCGTATGTTGTATACTTATTTCGGTAACGGATTCGGTTTGTTTCTGAAATATTTCTTGTGTAATTGCTTGGATACGACGTCGAGCTGAGCTTGTTTGTGAGTCTCCGTCTGTGTTTTTCCTAGTTCGTTTTGAGAAAGTGACTCTTATCGAATCTTAGTCGAGTTGAGCTTGTGCTTCTCCTTCTTTGTAATGTTGTTTTATTATGAATAATCTTGTATCATTGTATTGGTTTGTTTACATTAAAGTATTGATTAAATATTTCACTTTAATATTTTATTGTTTTCTAAAAGGCGTTGAAGTATTTTAGTTGTAAGTAACAAAAAGTATTTTGGATGAATAAACAATTTCATTTGCAAACTCAGAATCGTTCTAAAAGTCTTGTAGTATTGTAAGAAGTTTCTGAGTTTGCAATTAATGAAATTGCTTATTCATCCAAAATACTTTTTGTTTTTATGTGCCTGGCACCTTTGTTTCCACAAAGGTGCCATTCAAATTTTGCCGCCACTGATAAGTTGCTGAGGGCATCCGGCAGGTGGCGCTAGTACGCACATTATTTTTTTTTGTTTGTAGTTGAACTTATTCTCTTGAGTAATTGTGTTCTGTGGGTGCGGACTGCTGGCGATATGACGGCGGCGCATACTAGAAACAAGATCTAGAAACTTCTTCGATACTAACCGACGGCGGTGACGGTGACGACGTATTTATTATTTATTACTTTTTATTAGATGTATAAAATAATATGAAACAGCAACGTACAACGTTACAATATCTGCAAATAAAACTAAAAGTTTCTTTTACAGCATCAGAGTGAATGTCTAGACAATTTAATTGTTCTATTCAATAACACTCGCTCTCTAAACATTACACACATGTAGGTGGGCGATAGGGACATGAAAATCCTGAGCAAAATAACCTTTGGAAACACTTTAAGTCTAAGTAAGTAGCGTTCTCCGTCCTAAGATTTGCTGGACCGTCTCTAATGGGCTTTATCCTTATTTATTGACCTCCCTGCCGAACCGAAACCGTTTAGATACAAATTTTAAGTGTATCGTTCAATTTTATAGTACTTACAACCACTTGAAATATGTAAGGCACGGAAAAGATACCGCTACGAGACGGGATAACCTTATTTGGAGTTCTGTAAAAACACAGTCGCCTCGTTAACCAAATAAGGCTGTAACAAACTCGAGGCACACAAATCCCTCGACGACCTTCGAGAGGAAAACATATTGAATATTCAAAGAACTCAATTTACGGCGCAATCCGATCTAATCGACGGGGCTTATCAACGTGAGAGTCTGCTTTTATCGATTTCCCGGGAAGAGTGCTGGCTTGGGGTGCCGTGGCGGGGGCGCGAATAATGAGGTCAGGCAATCTGGGAATCTCTTAGCGCAAACGAGCCAAGACAGGCGTGACGTTTGCTACGTGTCGCATTTTTGCCACAAGTCAATACCTGCTGGATTATGGCGGCAGCACTTAGGATTTCTCGATTGCCGAGTATCGGAGCCTGATGGGAAGTGACGGACCGCTGATTACGCTCCCGGGGTAGCGGGATGACGGAGAAATAAAATAGGGTTTTGGCTAAGTAAGGTTGTTCAAGGATGCGCATTGTTTTCTGAGTCAATCACACAAATAATATAAATGCGAAAGTTGGTGAGTGTGTGAGTGTGTATGTTTGTTACTTCTTCACGTCTAGCGCTGGAGAGACTTTAATAAAATTTGGTATGGCATTAGCTGACACCCTGGATTAACACATAGGCTTCGTTTCACCGCGGGAAAATATCTTATTCCCATGGGAACACCGTGGGGCACAGCTGATATTCTATAAGATGCGATTTCTACATAGAAATATGTTACAAACTTAATTATATCAAGTACCTAAACGTTTCTAAAGTACCTTTGAGGTAGAAATATGTTACAAACTTCATTAATATATATCAAGTACTGAAACGTTTCTAAAGTTCGTTTTCTTTCTCTTTCTTTTCTCTAAACGTTTTCTTGACCTTCCTTTCCTTTCCTTGAAATTATATTTATAACATGAACAACCAAAATTAATTGTAGTAACTTAAACTTTTTTAGTTCGATAATAAATCAAACAGCGGAATAATAATCCCACCGGGCAAAGGAAAATAAATAGGAAAATTAATAAATAGGCTGTACGTGTGGACTGTATTTGTTTTTTTTCTGTCACAGCCCACAAACAATATCGACACCCCTTTAATGGTTATATTAAGCAAGGTGGTATCATCAAGAACTACGACACAAATCGACAATGTATTGAAAAAAGAAACTAAGAGTCAAAACAATTAGGTCTTATGAAAAGATCTATGTCTGTTGCACAGGATCACATGCGTAGGATTAACTCAAACTGTCATTAGATCATTGTTCTTTACAAAATAATAGGAGTTTGCTTAATGTTTGTACAAAAAATAAGTACGGTCAATTCATTGTTTCATGATAGCTCTCCGTCCAGTTTTGCCCAGTTGCCAGTTTTGCCGCTTAGGGCGGCTTGAAAACTTCTGACAGTAAGACCAGCCTCTAGTCTTACAAGCCTCCACCAATCCGGACTTGGCCCCCTTGGTGGAGTATGGCCTATACCTTCCTCAGGGAAGAGACCCGTGCCCCTCGGTTGGGATATAATGGGTTGATGATGAACTTTTTCAGGAAAATTTCATTGTAATCCAAGATAAGCAACAACTTATCAAGATGCATATTAACCTTCAAGACCGTAAAAGTGTTGTAGTTTTTCCATGCCAAACAAATGTTTCAGGTCAAAACGTTGATGCACCAAATACAGTACTTATTTGACTAAAACGATAAGGAACGATGTCTCCTTAGAGGTTGGTTAGAGATAAGTCGATAGCTAATCAGTGATAACTTAGACATTCTAAAGTAACCATATTGAGAGGTATTCACCTGAGTTGAAAACAAATCGTACTGAATATTAGATTTCTAATAAAAAAATTCAAATATTAAGTGTATGTTTTGTCTGTGAGCAATTTTTGCGGCAATTTACACTGCGTGTCAGATTTCCACAAATCGAGTATATCTGTAGATAAACAGTATCTGTACTTGACTATGAATCGGCAACTCGATACGAGGCAAAACTAGCGTGCTTAGGGTTCACAGTTGAGCTGTGCTGTCTGTTTGTCACAGCCAAATTAGACTCTCATGGAGCCACAGGTGAAAAACATGCGAAGCCTGTTATAGAGGTTCATATATTGTGAGTGAATTAAAAATGTGAAATCGAAAAGTGTTCGTTATGGCATTAGGTGAGTTGAACTTTTGACGAGAATTAATTTTTGTTTGCTCTGCACAATTGGCCTTTTCGGTTGGTTTTTCAACTCAACATGTACTACTCAGAGAGGTGTGCGGGCA
The DNA here is from genome assembly GCA_947310845.1 of Yponomeuta plumbellus. Lineage (NCBI taxonomy): Eukaryota > Metazoa > Arthropoda > Insecta > Lepidoptera > Yponomeutidae > Yponomeuta > Yponomeuta plumbellus. The sequence continues at coordinate 18,103,563 of OX371193.1, read as the reverse complement.
AGGTGTGACTTATTAGTAGTGACTCATACTACCCGTGCCCCTTTCTGAATTGAAAATTTCAATCGCGACGTTTGGTCTCGAACCTTACTAAAACTGCTGGCATGCATAATTTTCGTATCTACATAGCAGTCGATATGCCAAATACAATTGCAGGGCACAAGCTTTTTCTTAAATAGGGAGAGAAAGTGTGGGCTTAATACACGTGCTTAGCCAGAGATACTCACGTATCTCACGGCTTAAAACGTACACCGCAGACAAGTTTCCTCATGAGGTTATACTTCGCAGTTAGCTTTAGTATGGCTACTACGAATTCAAACATGTACGTACCTAACTAAAAAACAAATTCAAAGGTAAATACCGGTATCAAACCAAGAACCTCTCGAACATGAGGTCAGGGTTCAATCGCAGCGCTCCCACTGCTTCTCTGTACATCATTCATCATCAACCCATTATGTCCCCACCGCGGAGCACGGGTCTCTTTCCGGAGGAAGGTATATTGAAGTCATACACGGGGGCAGGTCCAGATAGGTGGAGGCTTGTAAGACTAGTGGTTGGTTTTACTATCCGAAGTTTTCATGCCGCCCTAAGGCCTCTGACTTGGCTTAACGACTTCTCTGTACAACTTAATTCATTGTATCTTTCTCGCGTGTCTCTTAATGATTCTCTTAAGGCCTTCCTGTAACAATTTCAGATGCAAACACGACGCTGCCTTTGCTATGGCTGTTGCTAACAACAGTTGCGGCGTTAGTTGTTGGCGAGGCCGGCGATGGGCGCTGTCAGAGTTTTGCGATGGACGGGAGACTCCACATTGACTGCTCAGGACTGGGGCTCACTGAGCTGCCTGAAGGCTTGGATTATCAAGTGAGATAGGACATAAATCAAGGTTTACTCTTGGTTACAAATGGCAGAAACGTATAAAAAAATAATTTAGTGTCTCATAACATATTTCATAAGAACTATTCACAATGCTGTAATTCTTTTTGATAAAATTTCTAATTACAAGCATGATTAAACCTCGATTTGTGTTTTCTAAACCTATTGTAAAGTTTCATTGCAACCCGGCATGTCGTTTGTTTGAATGGAAATCGCTTAAGAGGGCTCTTGAGGCCTCGCACAAGCTCGCATTGCATGAAAAATGAGTATATTGTATTGAATCGTCAAAAGAATGGTATTATTTTACAATCATTAAAATTTTTAGAATTGGCGAGCCATAGAGAAGCCAAAGAAAAGTAAAGGTCTTTTGTTATTTTATCGATAGTTCATTATGATCGGAAGGTTCAAACGTCGAGTTCTAAATAGATTGGTGATTCAATAAATGAAAAATAAACATCATTTACTAGGTACGTCCGCGACTTTGTCAATGCATGTTCAACCTGTATCTGAATTTAATTTTAATCTGTTCAGCCATCTATGGATCAATATCAATAATATGGTACCAATTAGAGTAATTTTTGAACTAAAACTTTCGTAGTACCTACTAGACATTAACCCCCGGTTTCTCGAACGCTAACAGTCTGTTAATCTACTGTTAACATCTGTCAGTTGTTTGTTTTGTATGCACTTTCGACAAATGACAGCTGTAAACATAGATTATACCCTTCGCTTGGCAAATGCCCGCAGCGGGCACGCGGCCATTGTTTAACTATTGTTATGCTAATTACCACCAAATGAAGGGTTAACAGACTGTTAGCGTTCGAGAAACCGGCGGTGAGACTCGTAATTTATCCGGAATGAAGTTAATAGAGTAACTTTATCTAGTAGTAGTACTATAGTATTTGCAGGATTTGCAATACAATTCTGATGTAACATGAAACTTGTAGGTATGTGACATAGTTATTAAGAAGTATTGTTTTTTTCAGGCTCGGGTGCTGGACTTATCGAACAACAATTTTGTAGCTCTTCCACCACAATTACAATTCTTCGTGCTCGTAGAAGAACTAAACTTATCCGGAAATCATTTGAGCGGACAACTGCCGAGCTACGTTAAAGAATGGACTTATCTACAAACACTAAACATGTCCAATAATAACTATGAAACATGGAGTAATTATGGTCTCAGCTCGAGCTTGACCAAACTGGATTTGTCGAAGAACAAAATCAGTAGTGTCACCGAAGATGGCTTCAATGGAATGTCACTTTTGCATTACATCAATTTATCAGAAAACAGAATCAAGGAACTGCCAACAAACGTGTTAGTCGGAGCGAACAACTTGGACAATCTAATTCTATCAAAAAATGAATTTTCCGCGGTGCCAGATTTCCTATCATCTTCGCTGCGCAGTCTAGACCTGAGCACCTGTCAGATCGCGAGCTTAAGCCCCGATTCGCTCGCCGGGATGCCCTCGTTATTGGAAATAGACTTGTCCATGAATCAGATCGAGTCGATTCCGGACAATTTTTCTTCGAAAACGCTGCAGGACTTTGATTTAAGCTACAACATTATTACAACACTCTCGGAGCATGCCTTCACATCACTACCGCACTTAGCGGTACTGGATCTGAGGGGGAATGACTTCAGAGAGGTTTGGTCGACAACCATCTTCGCCTCGAACCCCTTTCTTAGACAGATCCTTCTAAAGGGGAATCGATGGAACTGTGATGGATTTAGCATCAACTTGTTCTTAACCTACGAATTCCTAACACGAGAGCCAGCTAAAGTCGAGGACAGGGCATCGTTAATCTGCTATTACCCTTCTAATGTTACACAGATGAGTTGGCAAGAAGCCTACATCCAGACCTGGCATCCGTCAAGCAATACAGAGACGTTTACAATATTTGCAGTTATGATCGGTATAATAATAGGTGTTCTGATTACGTCTGTGGTTTGCCGTGGACTGATGTCCATTAACAATTCGGAGAATCCGACACCACCGGCGCAAACCACAAACTTTAACGGAGAAATACAAACAAGAGTTGATTCCGTTGTTCTGAGGATTCCTTTAAGGGAAGATCTTCCTCCGAGTTATGACGAAGCTCTTCTGATGCCAACTTTAAATTCTTCGTTCCATTCTTTGCCTGACTTCGTCGATGAAGACCAGGGCAGTCGTCGGTTCCGAAGGTCCAGATCCATCGGAGATCTGGTGGAATCCAGACCCCGAGCAGGTGATAGGAGGTCAGTGAGACCCCATCGCACTGTAGAAATAAACATTGAGTAGCTGTGAAATAAAATAGATAGCTAATTAGTAGATAAGTAGTACTCTGATAAGACTAAGTTTACCTATTTAAAATATTTATTAGGTGATTTCCATTGTAAATAACAACCAAATGTTCAAACAAACTCAACTACATAATGATATTATTGTTAGATTTAATTTTGTAGTTAAGGCTCGTAAAAATACCAAGTAGTGCCCTCCCGGTGTAGAATATGGAACTAATTGGGTTTCGAGTCTCTAAGCGACCTTACCTTTTCAGTCTGTCTCGATGTTGAGTTGTACCTATTTGAGTTGATTGCATGTTTAAAGAAATATGTTGCAATAAACACTCCATAATGTTTAATACAATAAATAAATAAAAACTATTTGTTTCGTAATTGGTAGAATTTATGATAGCGTATAGGCAGTTATGAAAATTGGGACCCACTTCTTAAAAAAGTTCCATGATTTTTTGATAGATGGCGTTAGTAGACTTTGATTCAAATAGTTAAAATTTCAATAATCCTTATGATCTAGCAAGGTTAATTCTCCTTGGATCTAGTAATAATAAAATAATTAAACTGAGAATTGATAATAATTTTAAAATAATTATGTTTTGGTCTTACGCCGTCGATATCATCGACATACCATAACGAGTAGGTAATTAATAAGACACTGCAATAGGCACCTAGAATTGCAATTGCGCTATGGGATGCCTTCATGAGATTCTGCCAGTGCCATAGCATTTTTGTCCATAGAATTCTTCTGCTCCAAAAACCCGATCCTGCCAGTGCCAGACCTTCTATTCACATGGAACTCCCGAGAAATTCCCATTTCTGTTAAAATAAAATGAATCAACATCATCAACAACCCATTATGTACTCACCAAGGGGCACGGGTCAATTCCCTGAGGAAGGCCATATACCTTTTGGCCATAGTCCACCACGGGGGCCCGAGTCCGGAGTAGTGGCTGGAATGAATAAAAAAATAAAGTCTTTTTACCCACGAAGGAACGGAGACGGTAGGTAGGTATTTTCGTTTGGGGTGGGAGGATGGTTGTGCAAATCAATGTTTCCATTTTTAATCTCTTACGTACTTAGTACGTAGGTACCTACTCTTGCAATTAACTGAGTAGGTATGCTGTACTCGTATGCAAAAAATTGCACATCGCTGCTCAAAACACTTACCAAGAGCTGAGTTTCTGATGGAATAGAACGTACCTAGTTATAAATAAGTATTTGACGTTTCCTATCCCGATGTAGGCATATATTCGCTGCTGCAAGGCAATTCTGTGGAATGGTTACTTAATTATTACGTATTAATATACGGTACGTATGTATTTGTGTAGGTACTTATTAACTGTGACCAGTGTTTAATCGACATTAAATTATTTATAACTACTCTGTTGTTTTATTTTTATGTCAAAACTTATTATTCTATTAGATTCGACTCGGCCGTAATCTACTTTTGCCTAACTTAGTTTCAATCAACTTTTTACCTATACATCCTCATACGAAACAGACACACTTATGCTTAACTACTCATGATATTTCTCAAAACACCAACAATTTAGTCACCAAGGCTTATCGTTATCTCAGATAATGCGTCATGACTTTGCCGCAAACTATGCGACCACCTTGTCGTGTGCGCACGCCTGTGACCACGGCGTTGAATTAAAAACTTATTTTAAACCCAATTTGATACTACAAGATCGCAAAACCGCAATTGAGTGTGTGCTTTACAGTGAAGATAAGTGATAATCGATTTGTGTAATCAGTAAAAATAACACATCACTATTGGTAATATCGAACAGCAACGATTTGTGAACCACCAAGCAGATAATCCTGTTCACTTACTCTTAAAAATTTATGATTAACGAAACAATATGTAAGTTAACAAATGTTTTTTTAAATTAAATCCTGAAAATCGTCAAAAAGCAGCACAAATCTATCGGATTTGTGAAGAATGTCTACTTCATATTAAGTATTAATCTTACATTAAATTCCTAAGCCAGCGCTTAAAATGAGTCACTTTATTTCGATGGCGTTTGTGTAATCCAGCTTATATTCTAGGTGATCAATGTGCAAGAGAAGTTGCTAAATATGCAACTGGACATCTTAAATTTAACTGCAGACTATAATACTATAACAGGTATACATCCAATCGCATGCATCAACGTATACTCTTCTACTGCTGGACATAGCCCTCCACCAAGACATGCCACTTCTTTCTGGCCTCCTTTTTACAGGTTTGTATGTGCGACCTAAATTATATCAGGTACCAACCTATACCAACCAACGAATCCCTTATCTGTGTGTGATAAGCAAGATAGTGCCTCTATTACACATACATTGTTTATATAATAAGTGTGCTTATTCATTCAGCAACTGAAAAAGTGAAACGCCTGAAAAAGGTCAGGAAAACTCTAATTTGGATTGTACAACAAATAAATAGTTATTATCTTTCTCAAAGCATCTACAAACTATAGATGCCTCTCTGATTTTAATACGCAGTGTAACACGAAATGAAACTCAACATTAAAACGATTTAAAAGCTATTACTGTGCATTTAATGTGATCAATTTTAGAACACCAACCAAATAATAATATATTAGTTGCGTGATGAGAATGTAACAATCAATTAATCGCGCAGGTGTTCACCATTTTCGTTCAGTTATCCTCCAAGCCAGCGTCAAGATGGCCTGCTTTTGTTGCCCTGACTTTCACGGGTAGAACCGCCTGGACAGTGTTCAAAATATTGGGTCTTGAGTACCAATAATTGCAGTGTACATTTATTTCACAAAAGTTTCGCTGAAATTTTACTTCTGTGAAAATCGGCGACAGTTCGCGAAACAAAATGACATCATGTATTCACATCGATGCACACCTTTTAGTTTCTATACGGAAATTAACTGTCGCTAGGATTTGAAATGAACTACACACTACGTAACACTACTGCTGCAGAGCGTATGATCTACACAAGCTATTCCTAAAGTTGGCTCCGCGGAACTCAACATTTCCAAGAAACGGTTGTTGGGTTCACATTGAACTGTTGAATTAATGTAACTGTTAATGACTCGTCAGGTACAAATACATATTTGCCAGAGTAGTGGTATGTTCATAAGTGAAGTGAAAAGAGGTTCGGTATAAAATCATGTTAATTTTCCATAGTCGAACACCTAGTCGATAAACCAACCGACAGCAAATACACCAGGGCTAGAAACACAAATGAATCTTGATTAATTCAAAATTTTCAGGTGAGTAATGCCGGTGCTGCAACATGATCGGCATCCTGAGGACGTCAAGCATCTGCCTCTTGATACTGCTTGTGACAGTGGAGTCATCGAATTTGCACTTTGACGAGAGCAGCAGCGGTGTACTGTGCTTCGTGTGCGAGTGTAACAGAGACGGATTTTCAGTCGACTGCTCTCGGCGGGGCCTCACGGAGATACCTGGTGACAGGAATGATAAGGTAGAGACATTCTTCTTCTTCGTACGCCTATCCATTATCGGAGGTTGGCCGTCAATTCAGTACATACTGTTCTTAATCTCTTAAATTTCTTCAAAGTTCTTAGTTGTTAGTCACTTTCTTTTACAAATGGGTTTTACAAATATCTCAATCATGTAAAATATTATTTTTAGGACACACGGTCGCGAACCTAAGGTAAAAAACCTAAAGTTTGACATTTCTAATATCGCCCATTTTAAAATAAATAATAATTAATTTCAGATCCTTAATGCAAGGATCTTGGTCGTGGGTCCGAAAAAATACTACTAGCACAACATTATTGAGATTTTTGTAAGGCAATTTTTACAAAACTATGCCTAAAAGAAGATATGAATTTTTTATTTGTGGAGCTAGTCAACTTCGTGGAGCGTCTTGAATGTACTTCTTGAGAAGTAAATAGTTGAAAACTAAGCCGAGGAATTCCTCATAATGTTTTCTTTGCGTTTATCTACCGGCACCATCTACTATAACTACTATAACATACAATGAGCCCTTATTATCGCAGAACATTGTTCCAAATACTTTGTTTTGTTTTTCAGGTTCGCAAGTTGAATGTCTCCCGCAATGAGCTGAGCACCTTTCCGGAGAACTTGTCGAAATTCCCCAACTTGCTTATCCTAGACCTCAGTCAAAACCAAATTAGTTCAATACCTCAAAATGCGCTCTATAATCTTACTCAACTAGAAATTTTGAATCTGTCTCGAAATGCATTTGAAGCGTGGACCGCGATGAATCCAAATGAGGTTCTTATTCCAGCTATCAGTCTAAAAGTTTTTGATTTATCACATAATAAATTTGCATCTCTTGGAGCTTTGGGGCACCAGGAGCTATTTGTCAGCGCAAGCCTTGAGACTTTTTTACTCGACAGTTGTGACATTACTTCGATACATGGAAAGTCTCCCTTGAGTGGCCTGACTAATATAAAACTATTTAAGCTTAGTAATAACCCTTTGAGGAGGATTCAGAACCTTATGTCAGCCACGTTGAGAAGTCTTGATGTAAGCCATTGTCAGTTGAGTTTCATGCACCATGACAGCTTAAGTTACTTACCAGCATTGATTTATCTGCAGATGGCACACAATTATCGCTTAGTTTTAGCTGCACCTAGTGTTACTTTAACGTCAGATTCATTGAAGTACCTTGACATATCTTACTGTAACGTAATGCAGCCAAGTCTGGGAGGATTCCCAAATTTGAGAAAAGCTGTAGTTAGTCACAATATGGTCAGATTCTTGACCAGCAATGAGTTCAGCAATAACACTAAGTTGGAATATATGGATTTATCGTACAATAGTATTGGATCATTAAGATCGGATTCCTTTCGAGGATTGAATAACCTAAAGTATTTAGACATGTCCTGGAATGAAATAGCTACCATTCCAGAAGGTACGTTCCTTGAAACCCCTGTACTCTCACAAATTAATTTATCAAGAAACTATCTGACTAATGTAGGACATTTAAAGTCTCTGTCTCTAACAACAATTGACATGAGTCAATGTGAAATAGGCTCAATAGGTAAGGATTCTTTCGAAAGTCTACCATCGCTGATTGATTTTAACTTATCAAGAAATCTTCTGTCTCATATTCCTGATAGCATATCGTCAAACACTTTACAGTACTTGAATATTAACTACAATAGGATTAGTTCAGTCAATAACGCCACATTTTATATGCTACCACGACTAACAGCACTATCAGTGATCGGCAATAGGTTCACGACAATATGGAACAAATCTTATTTCCAATCAAACCCTTACCTCGAGAAGCTCGACCTAAACGACAATATGTGGCTATGCAATTGCGCTGATAACAACATGTATGACTTTTATGAGTTCCTAACTCTAGAGCCAAACAAGAAAGAAGAAGCCTTCAATTTGGTTTGCAATGGTCCAAATGATGTAAATGGTCAGACATGGTTAGAAGCTTGCTATTTTACTTGGTTTCCTATTGAACAAAAAGTTAATACTGACGGATTAGTTTGGTTCCTGATGGTCATGATTATTGGACTGGCACTAGTGTTTTTATTAGTTAATTTAATAAAACGGTCTATGAAACGCCGTCTGGCTGCTATACAGGCTGAGAGAGAAAGACAAGTGGAGGAAGCTAGAGACCGATTGAGACAGCTAAGAATAAGAGCAGAACAAGAAGCCCAGTGCAACGCACCAGATCCTAGAGATCTAGTAGCACCGCCGTCGTATGACGAAGCTCTATCTATGCCTAAATTAAATGTGTCATGTCACTCCCTGAATGAAACTGGCTCAGGCAAGTCTAGACGAAAAAGGGGTCGCAGAAAAACTAAATCTAGTGGAGACCTACTTGAAGAGACAGAGCGGGATGGCGATATTCGTGTAGTGGATGATTATGAAATGACGGAGACAATAGACGACAACCAAAGACAGAGACGGCGTAGGCGGTCTAGGAGGTATGGAAGTCATGAAATTGCGGAATTAGATCATTCACCTAACTTTAGAAGACGGCGTATGTCTGAATACAATACAGTAAACGAAACCGTAACTGTTGAAGTAGATGCTGAAATAGAGAGACCATTGCGTCCAAATAATAGTAGACGGAGAAACTCTACAGATCATGATGAACTCCGTGAAAGCGATTTCTGAACACTAATTGATTCGATCAATCAATTTATCAGCCCCACTGCTGGACATAGGCCTCCACGAAAGCATGCCATTTCTGTTTTCGGTTATCCCCATCCAACCATTGTCAGTAATCTTCCTCAGAAGGTTGTTCCAGCTAGCTGGTGGGCTTCCTACACTGAGATACACAGTTCTGGTCTCCACTCCGCTCTACACTTGCTCTCCACCCTTTGGTTAAACTGGTTAAAAGCAGTTTTGTAAATATAGTTTTATTCAGTGAAAAATTATGATTTTCCTATTAACCTTTTATGTTAAGTACTTAAATATATGATTCTGTTTCATTCTAGAATAAGCTTTGAATTCTAAATGTATATTATTTATTGTCAGAAATAAACGTTTTAATTAAAATGAAACACGTAAAATGGAATCAACGTTTTATATCGTTACTCTTGAAAAAAGATACAATAAACATAATGTAATGCAACCACATTTTTTATTACGTGCTATTAGTTTTCCAAACTCTTGGATGACGCGACACAGTTTATCATTCTGATAAAGACATGAAATTAGACCAATTAAATTACATCTTCAAGCTGTCAGCCAGAATTCATACAATGCAATTAAAATAAAACATAATTTTAAAAGCGCTACTAGAAAGAGATATTGGAAATCAAAATAGACAAAAATATACAAAGTTTAAGAGGTATTTTCATATGTACATATGAGAGAAGAAGTAGCTGGATACCTAGCTTAACTTTAAATGGTATCACATCCTTAACATAAATTAACAAATACAAAAAGGAACATAGCTTCAAACAGACCTTATAAAGATAAATCTCTTGATTCGGAAGAATGTTGTAAAGTTAATTACAAACACACAAAGCTGGCCCCTGCACTTATTGTTTTTGTTCTGATGATCAGTTTTTGAATAAAAGTAAATAAGTACACAACCATATAAATTGTAAACCCAAGTAGTGTTTCTTAAACGACAAATCGTTCAAAACCTAATAAATGTTATGTGCGTTGTTCATTGACTCCTAAAAACATTATAATATCTAAATAACAACTACCTACCTAATATAGATTCATATCTATCATGAACATGGCAACATTTCTACACGTATAAAAAATATGTTTTGTTTATTGCATAGTATTATATTCTCATAAATATTTATAATTATCGTACGTACTAACGTAGTTTAAAATAAAGGCACTGTCGACTACAAACACACTTTGGCAGCAAAGTTTTCAGACTTAACGCACTGTACCGACTATATCAATCCATCGCACTCGACTAAACACACAAAATCACAGAAATTTTGCCAACAGTATTGTTGATCGAAGCCAACAGAAAGTATTTGTTACTGGACACTGACCGCGAATTGTTCTCTGCCTTTTAGTTCTAAGCTGGGTTCAAGTGGTCGATTTACGTATGTTGCTATCAAGGGACGGAGTGATAATAATATCACCGGCGTTCGACCGACTCCTGGTGACGAGGACTGGTGTCTTCGGCTTCGGTGTCTCCGACAACTTGATCCTAACTCTGCCCATATCAGGCGAGTACACGGGAGAGTACTCCGATGGCGATAAGAAATCAGACAAAGTGGTTTGGTCCCCATTTAACAGAGGTTGAGATACGTCTCCAAGACCATTCAATTTCAAGTCGTCACCGTGCATCGGAACAAAAATGTCTTCGCTCGATAGTGAATGGTTGTCTTTCCTAGAATCAGGCGAGGCGGCATCAGACTCGAAGGAAGTTTCTTGCTGCGAAGGTAAGATTATGTCATCGGTTAAGTTATTGTCTTTCGAGCTACTCTTATTTTGGTTACTATCTCTTGGGCTATCAGTTCTCACTCCATTATTATCTTTGTGTTTAACTCCATTGCCAACGTCTCCGTTTTCACTTTTCTTTAAATGGGGTTCATGGGTTGGTACCAATTCATATTTGCCATTAGCTTTCTTTTCAGTAGGTTCATCAACAACAGCAGGTTTACCTAATAGAGACTTGTTCATATCAACCATTTCTTTTGATGCTTTCTCTACGTCCGTTCTTTGCTGTCTCAGAAGTCTCCTATCCCTACGTTTTCTTATTTGACCCTTCATTATAGCAAATCCAATTAACCCAACAAGTAAAATTACGATTATTGCAATGCAGATATAAGTTCCCGTTTTGTGAGGTGCAGGTTTATCGTCTGAAGAAGAAGGCTGTTCGTTTACGTCAGATGCATGTGTCACTCTGATTGGCTCTGACACAGTGGTATCTTTTATGATTTGTGTTGTCATTGGTTTTTCTGTTTCAGCCTTCACAGTTATGGGGGATACGGTCTGAAGATGCCAGAGGGAGCCACCCTCATATACATTAGGCGTTGGCGGCAACGGAAACTCATCGTTTTCTTCAACGAACATACGCTCAATTGGACCAGTGACTAATTCAATGTGTACTGTGGAGGTTTCTACAGTAGATTGGTGCCTTGCTACTAGAAAATCGAATCCAGATCCTTCAAAGCCTGAACCTTCAATAGGGTCATCAGTACTCTCGATGACCTCATATGTTGTTGTGGTCTCGTAATCTCCAGAACCTTCAATATCTTTAGAGGGTTGCGAAGTTTTTGTTCGATCTACTCTGAGGAATTGCGTGCTGTCATCATCTTCATTTAGTTTTTCTTCCTGAATAACACTGCCGTCTTCTAAGTCACTGCTTGCAACTAATGGCATCGATTTAAGTGCAGAAGATTCTTCGCCAACTTTCACGGGATCGAATGGTTGATCACCCATCATCATGTCTAAGTAATTTATTTCATTCTTTGGTGTCTTACATACATCTTTTGTTTTCAATTCTAACCAAGATTTATTGTGAACTTTGCTTGGACTTGCGCATTTGACAATGTCAATTAACACATTAGCACTGAGCAACTTGTCTCGCACTAGTATGTTTTCGCACGAGCAATTAAGGGGGTTGCCTTCCATCTCTAAATGTTCTAAAGCTCGCAAATGTCCAATGTCTGATGGAACATCTTTCAGCAAATTGTTAGTTAGATCTAAAGAACTAACACTTGTCGGCAGGTGCGTCAGGGAAAGAGTCTTAATTCTGTTATTCGCCAAGTTCAAATGTACCAATTTCTTGGCGTTGTGCAAGAATTTACTTAGGTCCGAAAGGCCGTTTGTGGACAGATCTAGCGTGACGACTTCAGTGAGCCGATCAAGCTCGTGTGTCAGCTTCGTGATGTTATTGTGTGAGAGGTCAAGGATGTTGATGTTGTGATGCTTCTGGCGGAGAGTGAATTTGTACAGGTCCTCGATATTGCTGCAGGCGGCGCGATGGAGGCCATCGCGGGTAGTTGAGCAGATGCAGGAGTCAGGACAGACGCTGGCGAGTCCAGTTGACACCAGCAGCGATATGACCAGAAGACACGCCGAAACGGAGAAGTACTTCATGTTGGACGAAACGCGAAATCTGGAATAGAGATAAAAGCAGCCATTTACTCAATGTATTGGTAGTAATAACACAGTTATAATACTAATATCAGCTTGTTGTGTGCCACAAGAGTAAATCACGTCAATGCACATTAATCATTTATCTATTAGCGGTCACTCGAAGTATTATATTTCAGCCGCAATCTGTTTAGTTATCTGCGTATAAGCCGGGCAATCACATAAACAAGGGCGTTCAGCTCTAGACAAACAACGTTCTTTATGGCTAACCAGTTATTCTCAATAAAAAATAATCGCACGTTGTCTGCAATTCAAATTGCTTGCTAGCAATCTAAATATAGTCAGGATGAAATGGGTCCCCTGCAGTCTGTATTGCCTATCAGCTCTACCTCTCCAATTATTGCACTGCAGTTATACAGCAATTTGAATATAAAGAGCTTCCTCCCATTCAAACAACCCTCAGTCTACAGCCAGCGCATCTGCATTGCAGTATTTACCTCCCTACAGTATAGTTTGAATAAAGCAATGATACCTGTAACGCCCGTGACCGCTCCCGCATGAAACTGCGAACCCATTCACCGCGTTCTATTTCGGTTTGCGTAACTACATCCTCTACACTTGGCCGGCGTCCGCGCAAGTCGTTCAATGTTAGAGAAGAGGAAGTGGGTTGTTAGTACAATTGCGATCATGTCGCCTCACGGGCCGACACCTCCCTAGGTGCGGAACTGCGTGGGCGCGGTTCCGTCGCCACTGCATTTACCTATTCCTGCGCTTGGGTGACCTTCTATGAAATTAAATATGACCTGCGCTAAACAAGTAGTGAGACGATGACAATTTGTACGAAGGACGGCAAGAATAGTAAATCTGTACGTACAAATTGAAAATGCCATGTTTGGCAAAGTTGGGAGTCTGTTAACATTTGCTAGTGTTTTTAGTACTTTGTTGATGTAACCGAGGTTTCTACGTATATTCTAGAAGACCCACGCCCATTCGCTAAGACTAATATAATTGAATATCATGAAAAAACTGAAGCCCGAAAAAACAGCTTCCTGAAGTCAAAAGTTGCGTGTAGACATTCATTAGATTTAAATTTGCCTGGGACCAAAATTGGCCTCAAGATAATCGGCTGAACGTCGACTAACCGAGCTTCTCGAGATAAACGACGTTATTTGGCTTTTCCGGTCTTCCAAGGTGCGCGAATAACTAACCATAAAAGCCAATGAGAAAATTGTAAATGTCATGGTGATTCTCGGACTTCGCTGTTCTTTTTAAAGACAATGGGCGAGTTTCTGAATTGAGAATTACGCTAAGTAGGTAACTCTACTTAACTGCAGTGCTGTCTCATCAAATTTCTCAGTAAAGAGCGTGACAGAGCGTTACTTAATTATTTTTAGTGAAATCAAAAATCAGCCCAATATCGGCAAGCAATTAATTAACCAGTGGGTAACTACTTACTTATTAATGATTTTTCCTGTTCTGTTGTAATGGTATGCAATAAAGAGTATTCATGTAATATTATATTCACAGTGCATTATGCAAGTGTTAAAGTGAAGATCCGTTAGTTGAACAAATTTTCTAGTCTTCTCAACGACAAATTAAGAGATACCTATCTAATGCAGGAAGTCGTTTACACAAATTAGATAATGTTATTTAATTTTAATGCGACAGACGCCTTTAATAGGCGATTTGAGAGGTTTTTCATTTTTAGGTTACTTAAGTACGAGTACCTATTTACTTCGTGAAATTTTTAGTTCAGAAACCAGCCCATGTACATGTTAAATTTATTTAACTATACTTTACTATTGAATCACTTGGCCGCCTGAGTGATCTTAAGCGATCACGAATGTTAAGCAACTGGATGGGTGACCGTTCTATGACTAACGCTGGTGGCATTTTTCCGAGCTTCGTAAGGCACGTTAAGCAGTTGGGGCCGACTGCCCTCGATAGATGGCAGTCGTTAAGCCAAGTTTGAGTACAATACTTATAGTCCCTGTATGTAATTTTTTTTATGTTTATAGTACCTAAAGCATCATCATCATCATCAACCCATTATGTCCCCACCGAAGCTCGGGTCTCTTCCCTGAAGAAGGTAGGTATAGGCCATACTCCACCACGGGGGCCAAGTCCGGATTGGTGGAGGCTTCTAAAACTAGTGGCTGGTCATACTGTCAGAAGTTTTTAAGCCGCCAACATCAAAATTGCTATTAACAACAACATAAAGAATGATTGCAAGTCTTGTGCAATTTATGTTCGACAAATCATTACGCGAAGGCGAACTTATGGTAGAGACATAAAGTTGCTGTTAAATATGCGCTGTTAATAAGAAGAATCCACTATTTGGTAGGACATTTAAAAGTAAGACTAGTGGGGGAAAAAACATCACATTAGTCCTACGATGGTACTGATCAGTAGAACTATAAATGAAGGACGAAACTTACAAGCTGACAACGCCGCCGATACCTTATAGACCTCAATAGCACTCACTCACGTTCTCGACCGCGGGACTTATCACTTTTGACACATTGGTCTAACACGTTTTGCAAAAACATAACATAAACATAAACTCATAATCTCACGCCCATATTCCAGAGGGGTAGGCAGAGACCAGGGACTGCCACTTGACACGATCATGAGAGATCTTTTCTGCTTCATCAACATACATTAGTCGTTGCATGCACGCACTCTAGTTTCGGGTAGGTAATTTTAACTTGCATCCTAATACACCCCCTATTTGGTCGAAGTATGTTTTTTTCGCGAAAAGAATATGTCAAAAAGCATTAATTTTTATTCTCTGGTGACGCTACTGGTGCATGGAGCTCCTTAAGCATGTCAGACATGTCGAAAGTCCGTGCAACAGTGAGTCAGCTGCCGAAGGTCGGCGCTGTGGTCGACCAGTCGACCGTGCGGCAAATGTCACGTCCTTACATGTGACATATCTCCTTTGAACTACTCGTATTCGCTTCCATATATTATGTGGGACCACCAAGGAGGTGCAATGACATTCGGGCTCCGATGTCAAAATAGCGTGGCAATAGCGACAAAACCTACGATCACTTTCCGCTCTCTGTACTTAATAATATTTTCTAAGATTGGAACGTTAAATAAATTTCATTTGATTTGATAAATTTCATTTAGTTTTATTTCTAAGAATGGAACAGACATAAGTGTACCAAATAACGAAACGTGTAAAAAATATCACCATCATCATCATCAGGCTATATTAGTCCACTGCTGGACATAGCCCTTTCCTAATGGGCGTGTGGTGCTCTGCAGCAGAGTCACCACCTTAGAATCTGATCCTTCATATGCGCCGTAGCGCCCTGTGTTTCAGCTTGCCGCATCCAGCTTCTGCCTGCAGTTTTTCGCAGATCGTCATCCCACCTGGTCGGAGGGCGTCCTACAATACATTTGCCGAGTCGCGGTCTCCACTCAAGAACACGGGCCAGCCCACTGCCCCTTCAGCTTGCTAATTCTCTGAGCTATATCGATAACTTTGGTTTTCTGTCGGATGTATTCGTTACGAATCCTATCCTTCAAAGAAACTCCGAGCGTATCCGTGAAATATAAAAATACACTTTTCAGTATTGAGACCCCAATGTCACTAAACTCAGCACGTGATACAAGAGAGCCACACATACCTCATATCGAAGTTGATGGTATTAGGCAGTATGCTGAGTCAGCTGCCTATTGCAGCAGCAGAGACACACAGTGACCGTTGTTAGTATTTTTTTATTAAGTGCGCTGTTTTGTAGTGTCTAAGGCCCGATTTCACCAAACTGGAGTAAATTTTTCCTCTAGAGTAAACTACTTCTTTTCCTAAGCAGATTTTGCATTTTACCAACCACTAGTCTAAGAATAAGGCGACGATACGCGAGTAAATATGTATATGGTAGATTTTGGTAGGTTATATTGGTGTAAGATCGTGTTTAGTCGAATCGGTCCTCTATGTACTAAATATCACTATTTAATAGAACACTTTATTGTACATAAAAAAGGAAATTACACAGGTATTTCTTAATCTAAGACTATAGACGGCGGCCTTATCACTAAAAGTGATATTTTCCAGACAACCTTTGGATCGAATGTTTTGTCTAACTGTTGCTAGAATAAATATGTTTTCTTCTTCTTTCTTCTATTTGTTAAAACCTGGCTAACCTTTGATCATCACACACACACACAGACACACTCTCACACACAGACACACTCTCACACATACACACACACACACACACACACACACACACTGTTGCGAAGCTCTCCACTCGGAAAAGCCTACCTAGTCCCCACGCATTCCCTCATTCCGTTCCCACGTCCGCGGGGCTCGAGATCGAGATGTTGTGCACGCGCACCGATTGGTCGCATTAGCCGATAGAACCCGATACTCGGCAGCCTATGCCCACTTGACTGGCTATCTGGGAATATCGACGTCTGCTGCGTTTTGTACGAGGACTATAGACGGGTATTTACAGCGTAACACAGGAAGGTCCAATGAAATTTGAAGAGGCCTTATTCAATAGTTACAACTCTTTAAGATTATTATGAATACTGATTGCTTAAGACTTTAAATGTTATTATTGTTTTCTTATAATTCCTGTATTCAAAATTGACAACATATTTTGTGCCTGCATGCCAGTTTATTTAATTAGATTAATTTGATTAAGTATACCTTTACCGCAAATAATTACGAATTGCGTAAACTGTCATGTGATTATGTTAATTTACGAAATACATAATAATAATAATGATTAAAAATAACAGCCGTTTAGTAGGTACAATCGACAGCACCAACAACGAAATACAAAAAAAAAATCATTTTTAAATTTACTAGATTTATTATTTGTAGCACAGCACGTAAACCTTCACATTTTAGTTGAAAAGTCGCCCGTAATGCAACGCAGTAGAGTACATGGGTGTATAGGATGATGTGCTGTTGACCGTACTACAGTTGATAACAGTAACTCTCTTGTGAATGTAAAATTGATTTTTTTTTCGGTATTTCGTTGTTGGTCTCGTAATAACAGCAGAGCTGTCTGCGTGTTGTTGATATAAATTGCTATGTTCAGGAAAAAAAATGTTCTTTCTTGTAATATTTCGACCGCTAAGTGTTTTTTGTAAAGAATGGATAAATCACAAATTTAAATTTAATTTAAGTATGGTTATTGTAAATGAATAAAAGACGTTTCAACTTACGTTGTGATTTCAGAAAGATTCGGAAAGCTTTTAGAATAATTCGAGTATTTAACAAAATAAAAATAAAACTGAAAGAAAATATTAAGAAGACAACATAAAACGGTATTGAAGTTACTCTCTTTAAAACTCTTCATTTAACTATGATACAATAACTTTCAGGCCAACCTGCACCACTTCTTAATTGTCACTTACATCGCCATTTAAATCGACTTTGCTTAGAGAACTTTAGTTAAGCGCTGTTTTATCTATGGAATTTTTGGCGGTTCATATTCATTTATGGAATGGGTTTTAATTGTTATTTTTCTTTTTGTTTCTTCGTTCATTCGTCGTCGTTCATTTGTTTCTTCGTTAATTTTTGTTTTTCTAATTAAACTACATTTACGAAAGTGGTGCAAATGTTCTAACATGATCAATTGATCATCGAAAGTTGTTACATTTTTATTGATAATCTGAATCGCGTATTTAAATGCTTAACAGATAAATTAGCTGATAATCCACTTCCTTGGTATGCAGTCGTAAAAGTGTTATGCAAATGCCTAATTCGATGGAACTACTAAACGTCTTGTTTAACAGCAACAGCAGTAAAGTGTAACAAGCACTAATAAACAAAATAATCGCTGCCATTCGTGGCTAAGATTTACAGCTCACTTTCGTAATTTCACGTGCAAATTTGTCTACTTTCTTACGTCACTTCGTGCATATTTTGCCGATGTGTAAACTTTGTTTTTAGTAGTAGTGGCACGAGTCATGCGTTCTATGCATTTAAATATTTGAGTTTAACAATTTATTTTATATATTATATTATATTTTGTCGGGCCTGAGTGATTTAGTCTTGGTTTTAGTTTCAGTTAAGAAAACTAATTAACCGTATTCCTAAACCCTTATATTTGTTAAAATATTAAATTTCTTAGAAACTTTGTTAAATCTTAGATTAAAAAGATTAGTTTAAGGCGTCGAATTGTTATGTAAGCCTGTTTACATTTTCCTGATCTCACGTGTTTGTATACTTTGGATGACATTCTAGATCTACTCTATTAAGTTCTCTCTGTATATCATATAGATTGTTTGTTACCTGTTTTACACTCCAATAAACAAATTAAATTTAATTAATTTAAATTTTCGTTGTTCTGCCCAGTTCCTGTGCTAAACAAAAATACGTGGCGCATGCAGGTACTTATGTAAATTCATACACACAAGCTTACAGCACGTCAAATGAACTATAAACGGATATAGTTTTATATCACCTGCGTAACAACAAAACAGTAGGTCTACTCGGTAAATAACAGATGTATTGCAAATCGGTACATAAAAATACAAACAATGTCCATTCAAATGTCAGATGACTTCACGAAGAGGAACCGCGCAGGATTTGTGAAATTCATGGGCTGAGTTTGAATTCGAAAGACTTGATAGAAAATATGAACTCGTTTAGATCTTTTTATATTGTTGTGTCTTACATAGCTAAATTACATTTAGCAGGTTACACTGTATACCAAAGAAAAATAAATAAAAAACACGCATGAAAATTCTAATGCTCTCAAGGTTCAAAGCCGTAAATAAATAAAATCCACTCACCACAATCACTAACCGGTTACTATTTCCTATATTCCAATCCTATTTGTGATAGTTGGAGTACATTATTAAATACATACACTCACATACATACAGCTCACGCCAGTAGGCAGAGACCAGGGACTGCCACCTGCCACGATCCTGACAAATCACTTAAGCTTCGTCAAACATAATGGGCGTTTTTCCTTTCTTTTTTTTCTTAGTTCCTTGAGATACACTAGATGGCGTCATTTGTTTCTTCATACGAATTTGTGATTCGTAGTAATCAATGTCAAAGTCAGTCCACAGATCACTAAACAAGAGAATGAACGAGGGTTGCTATTCGGACGAGGTTTCTCGTAATAAAAATAAAAATTCAAACCCACAATCCATAGCAAAGACTCCAAAGTATCCAAAAGCGCACTTATCACCAAACGACAACAGCATTTTTTCTTCTAGGAAACCAACCATCACAAATTCCACAGAACCATAGTATTATTTTTTGCTTTGACTTTTATTATTACGGTGCGGCAGCGCCACCTAGGGATCCTTTTAAAACTAAATTTGACATAAGGAAAAACGCTCATTGTACAAACTAATACTAAAACTACACACACACACACACACCCTCACACACACACACACACACACACACACACACACACACACACACACACACACACACACACACACACACACACACACACACACACACACACACACTACAATAAAAATCACCTAATTATAATAATATAGCTAATAGACTCCTCAGCCGGAGGGCGTCCGTCTGGGCACTCTGGCCAGACGAGACCATTACCTTTTTTTCTCCAAAATAATAATAATTTCTGCATTAAACTACATTGCGTCTTATTGACAAAACTACGAATCCTTAAAACCCGTCTGAAACAAAGACTTGCGCCGTCCACTTCTCATCCGCCACTTTTCGTCGCAGGATAGGACGATTATTTCACTACTTCACGCGCGCGGGATAAGAGGGCAAACCCACACCCGCCAGGTTCAAGTGCACATAAACATTATTCTGCTAAAAATATGCAGCGTACTATGGAGCTGTAAATAGGTTCCCACGCGTCGTTCACTCCAGAGTCTATTCAATATAAATACAAAACCATAGGTAAATTCAGACTCAAGACAAGACGTTACCTCTAAGCTCGGTCTTGAATGAAATGCCGGTTGTTTTGAAAAGCATCTAAAATGGACTGCAAAGAGCGGTCTCAGGAGTGTAATAACCCGGCCCTACATCCTAATTTAAAAAGTTCCTAAATTAAATTAAAAAGCATTTAATTGTTGTTCCGAAAATAAACTCTGCTCTAGCACAGTTTTAACTAGTACAGGGAAAGAGCTCTACTCTGCTGTTACTCTTACCTCCTTAATTTATAGACCACCCTATGACGCCATAGGTACACTTACTATATACTTCCATAAGATTTTTAAGTCATGTTATCCTTTTGCATGTTATTCTTTAAGCACCTTGCGCTCTATCTTGTACAGCTCTGCTGCAAGAATACTTTTAGGGACAAAAAATTTAAAAATAAATCTGTAATAAATATAAAATTCTCGTGTCACAGTTTTAGTGAACACACTCCTCCAAAACGGCTTGACCAATTTTGATGAAATTATATAGGTAAATTTGGTAATTTTGGTAAGTTTTTATCTATTTTTCATAGCTCAAATTCAATGGCTCTAAGTGATAAGGGTGGTCCACCCCAATTTTTTTTGTATTAGGTATAATCCCTACCGATAATTTTACGTCACCTAGTAATGTATAATAAATGCTTATAGCTTTAAGTCCGCCGCATTGTATTTTTGTTAAATGTAAGTATGTATGTATGTAGAAAACGCCCTCGCGCGCCATTGCAGCGGTATGAAACGCATGAAACAACAGTCAAGAAAGGCTGTTAGCTATTTAAGTTGTACGCGCTAGCCGATCGTGGACATGAAATTCGAGACCATTAATCTGAGCAATAAAACGGACTTATTTCAAGAGCAACAATAATAGGCAGACTTCTTCGGAGCAATAAAACTCAGTCCGATCAGCCGCCTTTGACTTTGGCGGGGCTAAGGGAAGCTCACACTTGGCTGGGATACGCGACATTGTTTTAATGAAGCGCTGAGTGAAACTTGGTACAATTACATCAAAATAATACGCGATGTTGTGTGTCGAAGCTTTGTGCAAGACTCGATGAAGACCATTCTTCAATATTATTTTTAAGGACGTTACGTAACATAACATAACATTTACATATAGGCACATACAATGCTTCTAGCCCCACTCTAGGATACCCTGTGTCGTGGGAACCAGAAACAGCGACGTCACAAACATAAAAAATACAAAAAAGTAAATTCTAATAATGTATTATTTAATTATTCAAACAAAGTTATCAATAGTGAGAAAAAAGTTTTTAGTAAACTGGGAATTGGTTTTTGTTACCAGACTACCAGAAGATTGTAGTGTTCATAAATAATGCGAGACCACTACATACGAAAAAATGCTTGCAGCCAGACGCTATTAGGGCTTATAGATTAGTGTAGCATTGCCTTTAATTTTGCGCGTTTTATGCGCAAACGCATAGCGTCGTAAACTGCATACGCCATTAACGACATGGCTCACACTGATGTAAGAATAAACGCCGAATGGGCTGCTGCGTTTAAGTATTGTCGTTTCTCCTCGCAACGACATTTGCAATTCAATTCCCATGCACGGCCAGTTGACGTCATACCACGAAAGTCATTGAATAATTCTAACTGTTCCGCCTAGACAGAGGCTTTATCAAACATTTAAAGGTTACATTTGAAGCGCTTGCCTACATTTGGAGCGGTTCATCATCATCATCATCAACACGTTAGGTCTCCACCGAGGGGCACGGGTCTCTTCCCTGAGGAAGGTATAGGCCATAGTGTGGCGTATGGCGGATACACGGGGGCCAAGTCCAGATTGGTGGAGGCTTGTAAGACTAGTGGCTGGTCCTACTGTCAGAAGTGTTCAAGCCGCCCCTAAGGCCTCTGACTCGGCTTAACGACTGCCACCTATCGACGGCAGCCGGCGCCAACTGCGAAAAATGCCACAAACGTTAGTCGTAGTACGGTCACCCATCCATGTCCTAAATCTAACTTTATGATGTCCGTTCTATAGACACGTCCAACTGTTTTAATAATATTATTTCATTTTTGTGTATAATTTAATAGGGGTTTGCTGAAAATCAGCGTTGTGTTGATCAATCACACAACATTTAGGCTGAGCATACTCCTTTTTTTGTCATTTTTTTTTGTACTTTATATTATTTAATTTTGATATATTTCGATGATAAAAATAAAGAATTTTCAATTTCAAATTTCATTTCAATTTCATGCACTGAACGCGCCCTATGTCGGTTACCCCTCGTGATCGTTTAAGATCACTCAGGTAGCCGGGGCTACGAGCAATTTTTTGTATTGCGTTACAAATATTATGTTACTTGTCTGTTTATCTTATTTCTGTGATGTGTCCTGTTGGTTTAATAAACGTTTTTATTATTCTTATACCACAACATCACTCGCTACAGTTGAAGAAAACACAGTAAAAATCCTGAGTGCCAACGATATTCAAATATCTCCGTGCTTGTCATCGCCATTGCGGGGGGCACGAGAGGTGCGTAAGCCCATTCTCTCTCTTTGGGGAAACCTCAGTGCTTGTGGTGCTTACGTATGCCTCATAATGGCCGCTCCAGAGTGGACACGCATGGCTAGTGATCTCTCTAAACCAAAGCCTGTGTCCTGCAGTACGACATAATTTTAGGCTTATGTTGTACCCTTAGCGACCACGAAACACGACGCCGCAAGGCTGCGTCCGCCGTAATTAGGGTTGGTCAGCACACGAGCTCGCCTTTCAACTTGCATCACGCTAATGAGTATCGCGGTTGCATTCGCTGACGCTAGCATCGATACCGCACTTTTTGCTTATCGCGATGACAGAGAGCTCACTTTTTCACGATTGCATGTTTATTTTAAGCCCCTCTGATATACCGGATGCCTGCAAACCAGCTTAGCAAGTTAGCAAGCAAAAGGTGTTGATTTTACAATTACCTCGAGTGCCTCTGTCTATTTTAACCTATGTTGAAATAGTTTAAATGATAAGGTATTAAGTAGGTAAAGGTGATATTCTAAACCACTTTTGTATCGTAAGGTTAAGATTGTAGCAGTATTTTACCACTAATTATAGACTACTGAATTATGATGTTGTTTCCAAGTGCTTTCCAAGTATGTACCTTTTTTTTTTAATTCAAATGTAGACGTTAGCAGGTACCATTGCGGCTCCGTGCGGAGTTTCTGGTCTTCCATCGGACGCGTCCCCCAGGTGGCGGTTAGGGGAACGCCCTCCAGATATGGGGGGTACCGGCTTCGGCCGGCGCGGACCAAAACCAGAGGGAAGGTGACGTCCAGTGGCTTGCGCTGCTGGATGTCGCGCGGGGTCCACCACGGGCCCCGCACCCGTAACCCCACATTGAGCGGGGCCGGGGGCCTTCGGGCCGCGAGGAGACAACCTCTATAAAAACACACACGGTGGGGGCCCTCTCTATGTCTCTCTGTCCAGCAGAGGGCATGGAAGAGGGCATGGAAGAGGGCTGGAGGGGCGGGGAGGGGCGCGAGATCCACAAGCCGGGCCTGGGAGGGGAAACTGCAGGAGGTAAGCCAGGGACCAGGGACTGGTCACCCCATATGGCCCTGGCCGAGGGATGTTTCATGGGAGGGTTTGACTTGATGGGCCGAAGACCTGGCACAGGGCCAAAAAACGGGTCTACGGTAGCTGGAGGCTTGGGGAGCTCGCGCCTCTCCGCCGGGAGAGCCGGTGGCGCGGGGGACGCTGCGCGGACCTTGCGCCGCCGGTTGAGTGAGGGTCACAGGCGGCAGGTTGGGGGACCTGCCGTCCGACATCGTGACGGGAGAAGGGGGTGGGGGGCCCATGCCCCTTCTCCAGTGAGGGTGGGCCCGACTCCTTGCGAGTCGGGTCGACGTCGCCGAGGCGCCGCTGTCGCATTCGCGTTGTGGTTTACCACTTGCGAGATCCGGCGGCGCCCCATTGCACGAGCGACAGGACGGCCCCCGGGGTGTTTTAGGAGGTATGCCTCTCCTATTATTAGGAGAGGAGAGTCCGACACACGGCCGTCGCCCTCCCCCAAGGGTGGCGGTTATGGTGCACAAAGCATATCACCCCGTTAACAAAAAAAAAAAAAAGGTACCATTGCGGCAAGGGCTCATCACAGACTAAATGAGTTGCAGGTAGTTTGTTGCAATTTCCGTGACATGAAAGGTGTTTGAAGTGTCTCATCTAGCAGGTATTACAAAATGCCTCATAGAATGTAAACAAAAACAGTCGCAAACCACTAATTTAACAAAACACAATCTATCACCTCACAGAGTCACAGCGCTTCTAAAGACAGCTTCATCGTCACCATGAACAATGCGCACATAACACACGAACCTCCGCAAGTATTCATCAAGTTAATGCAAACAATCGGTCAGATTTCCCCGACGCGATCCACCCGACATTCGAGACTTCACTGAAACTATACATTTCGCCGAACGAGTGAAAAGGCGACATTTTATTTGCGCTTCACCAAGGTGACGCCGCTTGTTGTCAACCTCTGGCGTGGAGCCAGCCGAAACAATTTCAAAAAGTCACCGATTAGTGGGAAAACTGATTGATACATTGCTCGGCTCGCCAGTGACAAGTTGCCAAAATGCGTTTTCGTGACTTCCTGACCTCCATTCCCTTCAAAAACGGGAAAATAGAAGTAAAATTCCGAGAAAAATATTTCTTTCTCGGTTGAGTAACTGTGAGATTGACGGATATAAACGGACGGGCCTTGGCAATGACCTAGCGCACTTTACCAAATCCTAGACGGAACAAGAATTAAAATTAAAATAAGATCGAACGGGCTGCTATTATGATAGTAACGAAAGTTCGACTCGCTGTCGGACAATCCAATTTAAGTTTAGGTTTTAACACGTTCAGACATCACATTCACAGATTGTTTAATGACTGCCTTTCTTGGTTTTGCATGTTATTATTTATGATAAGACGAGTTACACCAATGAACTTTAGAAGTTTGTGCCATCCATATGTAGGGATATGGTATCGAAACAAAAGTATCGATACTTTACTCATGAGTAGTATTGTATAAAAAGTACCCGATACCGGTATCGTACTTGTATAAAAAGAGTACTTTTGGCACCCAGTGTACTTTAAATCTGACGACCTCTGTGGCGTAGCGGTTAACGCATCTGCTTACCAAGCGAGAGGTCCCGGGTTCGATCCCCGGCTCGAGAGAAAAAAAAAACTCCAGGTCTTGGATGTTTACATGTTTGAGACGTCGCTGTTTCTGGTTCCCACGACACAGGGTATCCTAATGTGTGTGCAAGAAGTGCAAGTGCAGAAGCAATGTATGTGCATGTGTGTAAATGTTTATGTGTTTATGTTTAAAAAATAAAAAATAAAAATATAAATGAATCAAGCTTTATTTGAACTCGCAGTTACATACAGATATTTAACAATTATTTTAAAACACTCTTCATAATACAATAATAAAATTCTTATAATCTAAAAAAAAAACACAGAGGTAGCTTGAATGGTAGATTGACTCTCTTTGTAAAATTCGTGTTACGAAATGTAGATCAACCCCTAAAGCTCAAAAGGCTGAACTTCATGTGCGAAATGCAATCAGCTAACTCTTTTTTTGAGAAGTTTGGATGACCTTGAATCAATCGTTAGTGATGACGATGGGAGTCAGTTGGAGTACAGGGAGTCTTTTGAAGACCAATTTTATAGTTGCATGGCCACTGCACAATGTCTAATTGATGGCGAAGACGAAAGTCTTAAATTAAATTCCTCATCAAATGAAATTAGGGCCAATGTAAAATTACCCGACATAAAACTGCCTGCCTTCGATGGTTCTTACGATTCTTGGTTAGAGTTCAGGAATTCATACGAGACCATGATACACAGTCGCACAGACCTTGATCCAATCCATAACTTTCATTATTTAAAATCATCGTTATCAGGAAGTGCCCTTCAGGTCATTAGTGCTTT
Organism: Yponomeuta plumbellus; assembly: GCA_947310845.1. Taxonomy (NCBI): domain Eukaryota; kingdom Metazoa; phylum Arthropoda; class Insecta; order Lepidoptera; family Yponomeutidae; genus Yponomeuta; species Yponomeuta plumbellus. Next base: position 18,077,077 of record OX371193.1, on the reverse strand, counting down.
GGAGTTCACCGCTTCTAATTACCAGCATGCATGGAAACTCCTAACGGCTAGGTTACATAATCATCGCCTCCTAGTACATAATCACGTCAAGTCGTTGCTTACCATGCAATCAGCAAACAAAGGGTCGCCCATTCAAACTAGAAAAATAATTGATACCGTTTGCCGAAACCTGCGCGCACTAAAAACACAAAACGAACCGACCGCTACGCGGGATACATTAATTATTTATCTGTTGGTCTCGAAACTTGATTCTTCAAATAACAATCTGGGTTGGCGTGACATGGAAGAGCCCTATGCCCTGCAGTGAGCTCTGTTTTAGGGCTGTAGGTATAGATAGATAGAACTAACTCAAATTTTTGATTCAGTAGTGTCATTTTCAATTTGTTGACAGATAAAGACAAGCTTGGTGCTAACAAATGATGATTTTAGTTTTATTTAGTCGCTCAGCCTGTTTATAATGTGCTAAATCTACCTAAATGGCAAAACTATATGTACAAACTATGCAGGCGTTTATTGTTTCTTCAATTAAGCCTAATTACTTAGGCCATAAGAGTCACGCATAATAAATTGCACTAATAAACTACACCTATTTCTAATGGAGACATTCCCTATTTCTGACGGGGACTTTCCCTTGATCTGACGGGAATTTTCCCTAGTCGCAAAGCTTCTTGGGACTCATAGACCCATAGACAAGACGAATGACAATAGGGATGTTTGATTCAACGAAAAAAGTATCGATTACTGTGAAAAGTATCGATACCTACTTAGTATCGTATTAAATAGTATCGAGTACAAAAATACTTGGTATCGTAACCAAAGTATCGAGTATACTTAGGTATCGATACTTTTTGCGGATCCCTATCCATATATCGTCTGAACGTTTCAAAGACGTACGTATGAGCCGGAAATTACATCATAACAAAAAATACTCGTATCTGGTAAAATATTATTATTCAATGCACGAAATTTAAATAATATAAGAACTCTACCACCAAATTGTTTTTTTATTTTAGATTTAAAATTAGGAAATGAGATTTTTCCAGTTGCTTGGTTACATACAATTATCATTGCCATCGGACATTTGAAATACATAATTACTAGTAACCATCCACCCAATCTTGGAACCCGGAAAATACTGGTTTTTTTTAACTGAAGACAAACTGAACACAGGCTGTGCCTAGTTTGGGAGTTGCAATTTGTTCCTAACTATAATACTTGGATTTTTAATAAAAGGGTTTTTATTATTTTTTGTCATTATTATTAAGCAACGTCTTAGTAGTCAGATTTGCCTATTTTGAATGAAAAATCTTCAAAAACAAACAAAGACAATTTGAACAGTATAGTGGAATTCGTAATAACCGAATAATCACCTCGACAGTTCACCAGAGGAAAAATGCACACTTTATCTCGAAACTGGAAGAGCCATATTATTATGTAAGCAACCTACCTATATTATACGCCCCATTATTGAGCACAGTCTTAATATTAACACAGGTAAGTTAATCAAATACAGTGAGCTATTGTCAACAATTTTTTAATCACCTGCAATGCACTTTTAGTTGTTGTCTGGGGTGCAATTACCTAAGTAGGTACTCCACTGTATGGAGTTGTCTGATTTAGCCCTTTGTTGTACGTTAATGGTTGTAAAATTGCTAATATTCATAGTCTAGTAACCAATTGCATTGGTTTTATCATTTTATTGAAAAACGATCTATGTTTTGTTTCATTAGCGAGCGAGTGATATTGTTACTACAACTTCATAAATTAGCATTAAGTCCACCTTTTGTACACTAAAGAATTAATAATCAATAAAGAATTAATAACAATAATAAATGACCTAGGTAAATTAGAAAACCCAGTCATTAGTACATACCGGTAATAGAACCCACGACCTTCCGAATGTGAAGCCGGCATTCTACCTGTCCGCTATCATCTCTAATAGTGAGAGAAAACATTGTAAGGAAATCTAGGTGTCTGAGTTGTTCTCATACCTCCGGAAATTAAAGTCTTGAAGTTGGCATGGTAAATAGGCCTCTCTCTCTCTCTCCTTCTGTCTCTCTCTGAGAGCAAGCCTGTGCCCAGGGCCTAGATACTGCTACTGCATTGTAGTACAATGACAGTTCCATGACTGCGTCGATTGAATTTCATTGCCTATTCAAATTAACGCACGCACGCCTTTTTGTAGTTCTAGGTGTCACTGGAGTTAAAAAACATGTCACGTGACCCGACCTCTAACTGTAATTGAACTATAATGCACAAAAAGAATCGAGGCCCTGGACTGGGATGATTCTAAGCTACATACAAAAATATGTACATATTTTGTATTAGATCGTAGGGCCAGAAATCCATCTGAAGAGTGAATAGAAAATGATTATATTCGCGACCGCCGAGGTGTTGTTGGCGTGGTGCCCGACGGTCATTATCCGAGACATGCATACGCCACGATATCCGAAATACCGAAAGATGCACCTCTAGGCGAGCTGTGCCAATTTTTGACACTCATAAGTCTAAGGTTTCCGTTCATGTCAGGTGGGTGGCATGGAAATACTAAAAACAAGTCTCTCGAGAGACACAAAACAATTGAGTGTGAGTTTATTAATAATTTTTTTATAGATTTGGTGACCGTTGATACAGTTCAGACTTTCAAAACAGAGATTTGTAATAATCTACTGATGACATTAGTCTTTATTAGACATGTCCATAGAAAGAATCTTTTTGCCTCAATCTCTTTTCTCAGACAAGTGGTTGTATCGTGTGGGAGATAATATGCTTTATTAGGTTCTATTTTTCCATATAGAATTTCTGCGAGCAGCTACATTACGTGACAGGTGTAGCTAAAATGATAGCCGACCTCCGACAGGAGATGTCACCGGAAAAAGAAGATTATTATTAGTAGCACCTTTTATATTTACTAAAGTTAGGTATACTCTCTATATTTATATTTACATTTATATTTACTATATATTTACTTTATATTTACTAAAGTTAGGTAGGTGATTATTGATAAAAACTTGTCTTTCAAGGAACACATACACGTGCTTTCTCAAAAAACCCGAAAGTTAAGCTACCTTTTTAAATGTCTTCGCCATGTTGCAGATTCGGAGGTCATAAAAATGGTGTATTTCGCTTTGGCTCAATCTATTCAAACTTATTGCATAAGAACATGGGGCGGTGCTCCCAAGACGACGCTGATTGAACTTGAGAGAGCCCAGAGAATGTTACTTAAGGTCATTTATTTCAAACCTAGACTTTACTGCACTGCTAGCTTGTATTCTGACGCTAAGGTCTTATCGATCAGGCAACTGTATATCGTGAATACTGTCCTTCACAGGCATTCTACCGCCTCTACTTCTGGTAATAGTGGTGATACAATTAGCCGCAGAAGAATCCACACTGTATGCGAAGCTGTAATTGTAAAAACGTCATTTGCACAGCGTTTTTACCTTTATAGATCTGGCAAGCTCTATAACTTTTTCAATAAAATACTTAGCATCATTGATGTTACAAAATATAAACTGAAACAGAAATTATTCACGTACCTAAGTGAACTAGATTATACCAGAACTGAAAGCTTAATTGAAGTGAAAACCTAACGTAATCAGTTACTTTATCTTACCATCAAACACACACACACACACCCACACACACACACACATACACACACATACACACACCTACACTCATACACTCAGTGGCTGAAACCCGATCCCAAGACTTAGTCGTAGGGCTGAGTGTATGAGTGTAAGTACCCGTTTATTTGGTTTTTGTGTCTATTTTTGTATACTATCCTTGTTTTCTGTAATTTCTCTGTTGGTCTTGACTTATTGTGTCTACAGTATGTTCCATACTTTGTTGCTCTAGTGTTTGGGAGGCCTGGCATCCTAAGATACAGATCTTTGATCTAGTTTAGGACCCAGTCTTTCCACAAATTATTCTTATTGTGCCATATTGTATCACATCAGCTATTGTACCTAATTTGTGGATAGAGAAATAAAGTTTATTTGTATTGTATTGTATTGTATACTCGCTATGATTTGAACTAGAATACGCCTATAAATTATTTTTAAATAAAAACACTTGCAGTCACAATCTTAACACAACCAAGATTCTAAGCCATAACTAAATAGTGAAAATCACAAACAACCTTGAGGTAAAGTAAGTAGTAAGAGGTAAATAAATTGGTGTAAATAGATAATTACATGTGGCCGATTGCACAACATTAAAATCACAATTACAGCAATTAAAATTTCATTTATACTGAGATATTACATCCAAAGGAAAGTGTAGGCGTAGTTATTTTTTCGGGTTCCGTATGCAAAGGGTGAAAACGGGACCCGATTACTAAGACTCCACTGTCCGTCTGACAGTCCGTCCGTCCATCCGTCCGTCGGATGTCTGTCTGTCAGCCACCAGGCTGTAACTCATGAGCCGATATTTCTGTTGCCGGTATAACTGTAAGTACTAAAAATAAAATAAAATTGTCATTTTCTATGGCTCATAATATATGGTTCCCATACAATAAACGTAATTTTTTACCTTCTTTTACATACGCGTATAATACAGTATACGCTTAAAATATTCACAGAGTATTTTGTTCTATTTAAGTATAAAAATTAAATAAAATATAAAAGCTATTTATATTTAATTGGGGCTCCCATAAAACAAAAGGAATTTTATCCCGTTTTTGCTCGATATATTATTATTAATATAGTGTCTATGTACGGAACCCTACGTGCCCGAGTCCGACTCGCACTTGGCCGATTTTTTGATACTCGTAAAAGTACAATTATGATAGAAATAATGCGAACTCTGCTAATTTTAAATGTTGCGTCATAAAATGGATTGCACAGTATTACGTTTTTGCTCCAAATACAACCGTTGTGTCAACTATAAATTACATTGTAAAACCTACATTGTAGATGACACACATGCCAGCTAAGACACGGTCACTTTACTGCTAAATTATTAATCAAATGTTCAGCAGGAGTAGAATAACAACTGTATTGATTGGATGCGCAGCGGCGGTATTCATTCGCTTGGGTTCATGACCTGGTGAGCGCCAATGACTCTATCACCTGATCAGAGACAAAACCTGTTTTAGTATTGCTTAGAGACCATGAACATTTTGTTTTCGATAATATTGATACCTGGATTATAAGATCAGTTGGGTGAGGCTCAAATTGCATAATTTCCTTGGAGCATGTTTTTTTCATATTGACTCGATAAAAAGTAACATATTGTAGGTTTATTGGCTCTGAAGACTGTGTTGTAACATATTTGTAGGTGTTGGTGGCATCTACTTCAATGTTATGTTATTTTTATTGTGTTAATATGAAATAAAAATGCGCCAAAGAAATTATGCAGTTCCGAGAATCACCCAGTTGTATTCGGTGGTCGAAAGAATGGTAGCTTCGATTGAAAACCGGCCAAGTGCGAGATAAACTATCTCAACGATAGCGAGATAAAAAGCCATTTAAAGGGCAGATGAAATAACACATAGTTTGTAACTTCATCTTAGATCTTTAAGATTTTCCTGTTAGAATAGGGCCTACTATTACTGGTGACCTTGGATGGAGGTTTATTGCAATCAGTTGAGGATCTAAACTAACAGAAAAAAGACAGATAGAGATCTGTCTCAAGAATAAGAAAACAAGGATTACAAATTGTGGCGCCCTTTTTAGGGTTCCTTAGCCAACAGGTGCCAAACAGGACACTATTGTTATGTCTAAGGCCCGCTAGCACCACCGACTATTTATCCATTCAACCCCGAGTTAAACAGAATTGTGACAGATAAAGTATGGCGGAACTGTCAATATTCTGTTTAACTCAGGGTTAAATGGATATTAGTCGGTGGTGCAAGCGGGCCTTAGACATAACAGTAGTATCCTGTTTGGCACCTGTTAGCTAAGGAACCCTAAAAAGGGCGCCACAATTTGTAAGCCTTGTTTTCTTATTGGTGAGACAGATCTCTATCTGTGTTTTTTCTGTTAGTTTAGATCCTCAACTGAATATAATAAACCTCCATCCAAGGTCACCAGTAATAGTAGGCCCTATTCTAACAGGAAAATCTAAAAGATCTAAGATGAAGTTTCAGCCATAATATTGTGATCATATAATTTGTATTGTAGAGGAATGATTGCTCATTGTGTTATCTTAAGAACCTTGATAGCTAGACAGTTGAAATTTTCACACATGAGATATGTCTGTCGACGCTACGACAATATTTACTAAAAACTGAAGAAAATGTATACTCACGGGAGGCTCCCAAGCAAAAAACGTGATTTTTTGCCCTATTTTGCTTGTTATTAATTACGGCAAAAGGTAGATGATTGAAATATTCAAATGTTGTGTAGACAATACAGTATTTTTATTTGAGATGCTTGATTAAAACAAAAATTACAAAATGTTTCGGAAAATGTACTTCTATAAATCATTTACTAGTTATTAAAATTTTAAAATAGATTAAACATAAAAAGAGTGCTCTGAAATAATGACGTCACAAACAAGTGTTTTCATACAAAATTCCGTTTTTAAAGTAACTCATTTGACATTTTGTCAAATACCCAATTGTACTAAACCTTTTGTACGCGAGTCGACCTCGCTCTTGACCGGTTTTTAAAGTTAGTCAAGAAGTATCTAAATATTGCATGTTTCGCTTACGAAAGGAAAGCACGCAATCTTCTGAAATTCACTTTATCGTGCGTAATTCTTATTAAATTTTGAGTTCATAGATAAATAAATCCGGTATTGATATGTCAACATTAATTTAATTGATGTTTTGAATGAAACATTCCGGTATGTGCGTGGTTGAATAGCAAAAGTATAGGTGTAAACAAGTTATTTTTTGTTACTTCATTAGTACGTAAACACGATCGCGAGTTAACTCGTATGTCTACCAAAAAATAATTCAAACTGACCACTAAGGCCGACTTGCAATAAAATACAGCTTCCATAGAACACCAATTCATGGTTTACCATTCGAAGTACATGGAAAACTCTCTTAGCCCACGGACTAACAAGCATTCTCACCGAGGGGCACGCGTCCTTCCCTGAGGAAGGTATAGGCCATACTCCACCACGGGCGCCTAGTCCGGAGGCTTCGTAAAACACATAATATTTGTGGCTAATTCCATTTAATCTAATAAGTAATCACTGGGATTACATTACATACTTAAGTGTTTATATATTTTTTATTTCGTTTCCCTGCCAAATCCTAGGATAACTAAACACCACCGTAGGCACAGTGCTGAGCCATAGTCTACAAAAGTTTTCTATTTACAACCAACCAACCAACCAACCTTCGATGTTTCTTTTTTATAAATTTTCACATTTAACCTTATTAATTTTCTTTACTTTTCCGGTTTTCTTGTAATGACGCCGTCTTATAGAATACTTAAAAACATGTGTCGAATAGAATGGACGTTCTTAATAGGTATGGTTCGTGAAGCGTGAATTTTATACAATTACTAGCTGACCCGGCAAACGTTTTGCCAGATAGGGATATGAAAAACAGATAACAACCTATTCTCAGACCTACAGAATGTACATATAAAATTTCATCAGAATCGGTCAAGCCGTTTCGGAGGAGTATGCGCACTAACACGGTGATATGAGAATTTTAGATATTAGATTGCGTCCTGAAATTTCGCAACACTTCAACTGTTGTTATAAAATACAAACTCTAGTTGGCGTGTTACAGGCGTTGAGAATTTTAGATGTTACCCTGGATACAACAAATTAAAAATAAACTATGAACTAACAAGTAATTAAAAACACTTATTTGAATATAAAAAATACAACTTTCAAGTGTTTTCTAATGTATGGATTCCAGGAAAGTGTGTCAACTTTTTTCATAGTCTGCACACTTAACTTTTTTCGCACTTTGCATTCTTTTGCAATTCGAAACTATTCAAAACACACTTGAGGTTTTCAAAAAAAGTCGACAAACAGCGAGCGTAACTATTTTGTACCTTTAGGCTCAGCATTGTACTCGTAATGTCGAGTGTTATCTAAGAGATAACATTTTGTTAATCTTCGTGACGCCATCGGAAAGAATTTTTGAATCCGGTAAAAGGGCTTTATTCAAGGTCTACAGGTTTATCAGTGGCATTCAAAATCTTGATGAGTCAGCCAAATATCTTAAGCAAAATGATCATGAGAAATCATTTAGTATAATACAACCATAGACCAATTAATTATTGGTCTATGTAGACCTACTAGCTGACCCCGCAAACGTTGTTTTGCCAGATAGGGGCATGAAAAATAGATAACAACCGATTTTCAGACCTACCGAATATCCATGTAAAGTTTCATGAAAATCGGTGAAGCCGTTTCGGAGGTGTATGCGCACTAACATTGAGACATGAGAATTTTATGTATTAGAAGAAAGAAGATATAGGCTTTCTCTCTCTCACACACACACACACGTATATTCGTTCCACCGCAGAGCACAGACATTCTCTCAGAGAGAGAGAGAATAAGAATATGAGCTAAATTGCCAACAAATGAAATATCTTAAAAATTGGTCTACCCATTATTGATCGAGTTGTAGATGGTGTAACCGACTTGTAATGTAGTCACTGGTAGCCTAAACACTTTCTTTCGCGCCGGATACAGTATATTAAAAGTAATTTAATTTACTTTTTCCCCTATCTTTGTAACCTATCCAACTGAAGCCGCACATCGATCAATTAAGGGTTAACTGTTCACAATTGTCGGTCGATTACCGTGTTGCGGTTTAATTAACAACAATTGGTAACGCATCGTCTCACTATTTAAACATTCGCTTGGTGTGTTTTAGATAAAAACAATCACTTTGGTTTTTGTATCTTCTCAGACGTTTTTTTTTTTCTGATTTCTCAGACGGAGATCACTTTCCTACTGATATTATTTAGTGACTAAGAATGTTTGTACATTAAGACGTTTTTAAACTCGATCACTGATTAACGGCTGAACAGATTTAGATTGGATTTGTCATGGAGACAAATCATGGCGTGGGCTAAAACATTTTATTAAAGCCCATGCGAGCAACGTCATGGAGCTACCTGCATTTGTAGTTTCCAATCGCACGATCTGACAATTCAACAAGTTGATGTTTAAAACTGGATGGGTATTAGAAATATGTATGAGATTTTATCTACATATCTAATATTAAGAAATACCTGTGTAATCTCCTTTTTTATGTACAATAAGTGTTCTCTATCTATCTATCAATATAAGTTTTCGAAATAAAAATAAATTTCGAAATAAATTTCCCCACAACTAAGTCACTAGTCCTGGTCCCAAAATAGAGCCCTGTGCTACGCTAACCAGACAAGGATATCACAAATATGGAAATACACAAAGATTGAAGCCAGCATAGCAAAATAATATACTTGAAGTCGTAGCTCTAACGCTAAGGATTTGAAATCCGCAATCGATTCCAGTTCTCAAGTCAATTTAAAGACTAGACCTTGAACCTTGCTCCATAAATGTATTGACATTTAATAACATGACCCCGGACTTCATTCAATTAATCAAATCTCAATAAACACAATAATATAATGAAGATGTATGTATTGAAAAAGTAGACAGCTGATAAGCCTTTACATTATTGTTGTAAAGGCACCCATAACGTACGGGAAAACTTTGCCTAGAGGATCTGTTTGATACATTTGCGCTAACTAAGCTTCATCAACATCATCATCATTAATTTCTCAGAATCTCTTGAAGCCTACTTCTATATCAGCCAATTTTTGACCCTCAATTCAAATTCACCCATAATGGTCCTGATTCTGAAGGTTTTCTGCTAGAATGAGCATCTCCAGGTGGTTTCGAATACATATTACAGTTTTTTTTAACTTTAAGGTTTACTTTATGAAATCTAAAAGAGAATAGTGATATATAAGAAACAGATAAATAGTGTTTAAAAAAATTAAAATTTCTATGCATTTTTTTTATTTCATTCTAATCTGGATTTGAACTCAATTTTTTTATTTCCTTATGTGTGAACTTTATTTGTCTTAATTACAGAGTACACGTGTGTAAAGTTTGTTGCGCTAGTTCTTCCATGAAAGTGTAGTGACATTGTTACCATGAATACATAATATTTTTAGTATTCAACTTAATTTGGTTGCTGTCCACGTAAATAAATCAAGAAATGCTGAAGATCGTTTTAATTCAAACGATTCAGTTTTATGAAAAACAAAAAAGGCCTATGTAGCAGATTCACGTGTACCTCTACAGACAATAACATAGCTCCCTGACTCACGACCGTTGACCTTTGCGACACGCGACAACATTATAATGATCATAATTAATTTTCTTTACTGTGCAATGACATAAACATTACTTCCTACAAGACGTAGAAAAGTCTCTTATTAGTAAGGTTTTTGTTGAATACTAACTGCATTATTAGATAGATAGATAGATAATCATTTATTAAATTCCCACAACACACAAAGATATACAATTGACAGGCATAGCATGCTAACAATAATATTCAAAATAAATCATAATAATAAGATTTTCCTAAAATAACGATTATGTACCTCTGTCTTATTTCTCTGTTTATATGATATTTTTTCCCAAGTTTATTATCTTGGCTTTCAATAGGACACTGTATTTATAAAAAAATATGGCTGTTAGACTCAATAACGGCTGCTTTTAAATTTTACCTAACTAAACAAATTGACCTCTGTAATGATTGGATTGGATATCCATTCCAAGATTCATTGAATTAATTGTCATCCTCTATATACAGTAGGTACTACTACAGTATATGCAGTAAAACTAATCCTTAAAATAAAAAAATGTTAAATAGAAAAATAAAAAATAAAATCGCCGCTTCTGGCGTTCATCAGTCAACAGATTTGTATTGTGATCTAAATTTAAAACTTTTTAGGCGGAAAACCCTTAAAATCTTGGCATTTAATTATATAAATAAATTAAGAAAGTCATGTACCTATACAGCCTAATAAATTTAAAAAATCGAGCTAATAACTCACCTTCAGAGTAAAAACACGAACAGTTGAGGCATTCCACTTGTTGCACCTGAAAGAGATGATTTACCATTATTTAAAGCAATCAACAATTTTTAAACAAAGAAATTAAATTAATAGTATCGTGCTCCAGAGATAATATAAAACAGCTACTTCTAGAGAAAAGAGTAAGAAAATCTCAATTTTTTTTTCTAATTCTTCATAGATAATGACCACGGTTTAATGGTTGTACAAAAATATTAAGTAGGTACATACCTATCTTAATAATTTTAATATACATACACTAACAAAACGGATGTTTCATGTTTTGCGATATAGCAGTCTGCTTTTTAGCTGACATATTGTTAATAACCATATTATGCAGAGAAATCAAGAAGCATTTAACTTCCTAAGCTACTTATGCAAAAATTTTAGCAGACTCTTACCACTGGACTCTTTCATGGCAATATTAATAGTAAGTTTTAAAATCGAATTTGTCAACGCCGAATTACAATTAGTGGAAAGAAATCAAGTTTGGCAGGACATTAAATTCACACATGTTCGCTTGAGGAAAGCAGCTGCTGGTTAATGCGAACAAAATAGAATGTAATACCTAATTCGCTAAAATTATTTGAAATCGAACCAGGAAGTGACAAGTGTAAGCAAAAATAAAAGTCTAGCATTTGGCAAAACTTTGCTTACGTCATGACACCTTTTATTGCTCCACAATGCAAATTGCAAGATGAATCCTTATCCGAACTGTTAAAAAACCCAACTTTCTGAGTCATAGCCAGCAAATTTACTTGAAAATGTCAAGAAGCACATAAAATAAATCTTTTCATTAGTCTGATAACAATATTGCTTGCAATCACGATTTACGACCAAACTCTCGGTATCGGTCCAAAGGCTATCGCAGGACCAATGCAGAATTTATGGCTCATTTTCGAATCATCAGCTTGTTTGGTAGCTCATAGTCGCTGCAAGGAAGGACCATGTGTCCTCAATTAAATGTCGTTTATGTAAGGAGAATAACGTCTGTTTGCATGTCCCCGCTTCCGTTCTTGAGATAAAGCATCCTATTGTTTGCTAATTGCTTTGTATTGTGACGAGACAAATGATTATGTTCTTCTTTAAATTAGGTGACTAAATTACTTTTGTCGGGGGAATGCTTCCATTAGCACCAAATATACTGTAATGAGTAGGTAAAATTACTCATAGCTAACAAAGAGGCCATGACACAGTTCAAAAGTTCTTCGGGGTTGTGAAACATGGAATTATTTTATTATTAGCTCTTTCCCTATTGCAGCTGCATTCAGTTGTTTTCGCACAAATTTAATCGTTATCGAAATCCAAGTTAACACTGACATTGCAAGTTGTAACTGTTTATTTAAAAGTGTACAAAAACCCGAAATACGTTTTTCATTCGTGTATGCAGTGATAACAAGGTTACATACCTGTGTGTCGTAGAGCCAGCCACAGTATTAACACATGCCGCCACATTATGTAATTTATTTATCGTGGTATTGTACAATAAACTTGACCTTTTTATTTCATTCTGTAACTATTTATAGTCTGCCGTACGTCTACTTTTTGCAAAAACGTGTTCATGTTCTTGTCTATTGTATTGACGTCACATGGTAGATAATTGGTTCTTCTATTAAGTCATGTTTCTTATCGCGTGGACCATGGAATCAATTTCATTACCCTGTAAGCCGGTTTTGACCTTTAGCGCTTATATTAATTACTCCCAAGACTATTTAGTGACCAGTCTTCAATTTCAATGCATAATAACCTCGCCAATAGCCCAACATCTAGTCCCACTGGTGAAACTAACGGTAAACGCAAACCGCTGCGAATACCGTACAGTTTATCCGCCAAAAATGGCCAGAAGCATCTGTGCGGCTTGTTATTACCAAATCCAGACGGCACGCTTGGACGTAAAAGCAATAACATACTGAAAAGCTGAAACTACAAGATTTGAAATTGCTGTCATAGATCTTCGCTAAATCTGACTAAATTTTCTACTGAAGTTAGGATGTAACCCAGATGTGCACGGTTATTACTGAAGCAAATAAAACTGCCAGTTAATGCTACAATAAAAAAAAAACTATTATAGGATCAGCAGATGACATTGTCTGTTCGTTGACCCAAGGTAATTTCCCGATGCCAATCAGTGTACCGAGCAAGGTTTTATGAAAATTGGCAATAATACGGCTTTATATAGAAGTGAAGGCCCCACCCGACTGATATATTGACATCATCATGATTGCAAAAAAAAGTATCCGCAGTCGCTGTCCGTATCGTATGTAGGTAAAAGAAATTGAAAGTGTGTTCCGCTTTCGGGTACAAGGACAACTTGTACTCGCGATGCAAAGAAGTAAAAAGTAATTCGTATAATTTTTTCTTGCTCTCCAAATAACAGTGCAAACAGTTTGGCTAGTAATATCAATCATTGATTACATAGCCACTAGGCGTGGAAATGTGTTGGTAAGTGAATGATTGTACAAACACAACGATCTCGGCGGATACCTACCTACCGCAAGCAGACAGGCAATTGAAACCGTCTGGTGGTTTGCAGACAACCTGGAGGCTATAACTATGTGCCGGTGAAAGTAGATCATTTCGTTAGCAAATAATAAGAGCGTAGGCGGCGCAGAGCTTTATGCCGACGAGCATACAGAAGTTAATACTCGAATAAGTAGCGAGAGGTTTGACTTACCAGATCTGAAAGTCTGTTACGCAACAGACACCACGAAAGATACCTGCAGTTAACCTGCAGCATAATTTTAAGGTTTGAATGTAAATGTTTTATGCTACAGACATTATGATGTCATTATTTTCGGCACTCAAACAATAGGCGGTTTAGATCGGCAAAGGAATCAATGCAATTTTGTTTGAATGTGTCACGTCTGGTGACGTCAACTTGCGAATGCAAATAGGAGGCATGCAAACTGCCACTAACTGGTGACTTTGCCACGCCAGATACGACAATAAGAGACCAACGAGAAAATGCTAAAGCTTTATCAAAAAAAAATAAGACAAGAAACAACTTCACCCACACACATTAGTTTGTCTCCTAGGATTACCTACAATTGGAATCAAGCAAGTACGAGGGCCATACTGAAAGTTTCTGGATTCTGGTAAATAAGACTACCTATTATCTTTATTGATAATATTTTATTGTTTTTCAGAGTATATACCCTCACTATTTACGCATTTTTGCATTCGCTGGAACTATTGTGAAAAGCAGTGGGTCCAGTCTTCCTTAGGGACCTCTTCGATGGCTTTGTGAAAAGCATTCACCGCCATTTCCGGGCTTGTAAAACGTAAACCTCTGAGTTTACCTTTAATATTCGGGAGCAGAAAGAAATCACAGGTTGCTAGATCTGGACTGTATGGCGGATAAGTCATTAATTCTACTTTTAAAGCCTTCAAATACGCATTCGTTGCCTTAGCGGAATGTGCCGACGCGTTGTCATGATGAAGGACTATTTTGCTCAGGGGACGCTTTTCGCGTATTTTGTCAAACACTTCAAGCAAACACGTATTAACATACCAATCTGTAGTTACGGTTCTTTGGTTTTCAAGCGATACAGTGATGTAATGGCCTGAATTGCCGAAAAACGAAGCAACCATTTTCTTGCCAGTGCTGCGGCTTTTTTTGACTTTCGTTGGCTACTCTTCAAAAGGAAAGACCCATTCCACCGATTAACTTTTCCTTTCTGGTTCAAAGCAGCACACCCAAGTTTCATCACCTGTTACAATGTTATACACAGCCATTGATTGTTCTCCGTCATATTTTTTTATCATTTTACGGCACCACTCTACACGCAGTCGTTTCTGATCTTAGGACAAATCATCCGGTATCCATCGAGTGCAAAGTTTCCGAACCTTCAGATGCTCATGCAATAACTTTTGCACTTGGCTCATTCCAATGCCTAAGGTAGTGCGGATTTGCTGACAGGTAATTTTTTTATCCGTTTCAATTAGTTGTCGCACAGTATCAATATTAAAATCGGTAACCGCAATCGCCGGCCGGCGTTCACGTTTAACGTCATAGAGATGATCACGTCCTCGTCTACATTCACCAAAGCACGAATAAATAGAGCAACGACATGGGACTTCATCACCAAATGCTAACTGAAGTCTTTGACAACTCTCTTGCTGACTTAAGCCATAGCGAAAATCTTAAAAAATCATAGTACGGAAATTTTCTCGACTTAAATTCATTGTAATAGCGACGCACTAATTTCAAAACAACGCCACGATGAAAAAACAAATGACAGACTCACAATTTAAAAATAAATGTACTGACAGAGAGTTCCTTGTTCAAACCCTATCAGTGGTTTTTTTATTTTCCTTTTGTAACTAGTCCGTTCCAGAAACTTTCAGTATGGCCTAAGTACATAGTTACCCATCATCCCATCGTGTGTTACAATATTTAAAAACTGATTAATTTTTAAGGCCACCGGGAAGTGGAAAAAAGGTTCAAAGAGAAAATTTTAAATGTTTCATGACATTCAGAAGTAGGATTTGCTGAGTGTTGCACTATGTAAAAAATAATCACATTACAAATATTCATTTAAATCTATACCTTGTTGGATTGCTTTCAAGGAGACTTATTGCACATTTCCAGATGGATGACGTACAGCACTTGGACAAATTTTTTGTTTATTTTAACTAATATTATTAATATGATTCTTTAGGATTGATAATAATAGGATTCTGCCCCCAAGAAACATAATTTTATGTCAAAGCTCCGATGATGAGGAATCTAGACGAATACAGAAGACAGATGTAAACCAATATTGGACTTAAAGAGTAACGCAAAAGATATAAATTACATAGATTTTATGATATACGAGATAGATTTCGCTCGCGTAATAGGATCACGGGAATTCAGCTGCTGGAATCATTATCAGCAACGCGTAAATAGCAAGAGTGTATAATCTCATCTCACTTAGCCGTCATTAGTACGCACGCAACCGCACCGCAGTCAGTGATGCGTCCGTGAGAATCTAGGAAACTCCGAGCAGCTGTGAAATCTAAACCACATTACTTCTCCTATGCAAAAAATTAGGCAATTCAAGAGATAAGCAAAAGCATACGTAATTTACAAAAAAAGAAAATGAATTACGAAATCAGACGACTGTTGATAGTCCAAATTTGGAGTGGAAGATAAAAGCGGAATGAACCGGATGTCAATCAAAAGACAGGAGAGTATCAAGAAAACTTGTGGGTTTCGTAATTGTCATTATTTTCTGATTAATCCAAGCATTTCCGTAAATAGCACAATCAAATATATCCGCAGTGGTACTAATATGCCAGTCATTTTAGTCAGCATCTTTTGATGTTTGACAACATCGTTTATCTTGTCTCAAATTACCTATAGAATTGTTGTTTACGCGTGGCTAACAAATATCAAAACTTATTTTTTTTAGTAATTGGTCGGCTTTTTCAAAACTTAGCCAAATTCTTTTTTGAAACTCATGCCATTGACAACAAATGCATTTCTTCGAGGACTCACGCCGATAAGATAAAAAAAGACTCTTTGATATAGTAAGAGCTTACCCTCTAGATGATATTCCCGTACCGGACTATAGGTAGGGTAGTTTAATTTCCTCTTAAACATGATCCCATAACAATAACTTAATTTATTGTAAAAGTCGGTAACATCAACAGAAAATAAGTTGATGATAAATAATAGATATTATACATCAAATGTTAAAGATGATGATAGACTAGTTCAAATAAGCCTGATCACTAAATTACAGATTGGTTTCTCTTGATAGACTGCGAAACTCTAATAAGCCGACGCTTTTAACCTCACGTAGACCAGTCCACCCCTAATAGCTGTTGCAGGAACCGCATTCCGAAACCGTAATCACAGAAAAGATCTTCTCTTAGTGACAATTCGAACGTTAGCTTCATTTTTATGGATCAATTAATTCGACTTACTTACCTAATTTGTTTAGGAAATAGATGAAGTGGAACACAAATTCGAATTAGGCAAACTTTATCTATTGAATAGCAAAGCAAATGGAGGCTGAACCGAAATGCAAACCACTCGACATAGTGATAACGATGTTTGTGTATAGATAAGGTCAGGTAGGTAGGGTGCGATTGTATTGTGATGAACTGATGACGCACTGAACAAAGTCTGTTAAGTTTCTAGTCGCACCAAGAAAACAATTCTGTTGTGCTGTTTGGGAGAGAAATAATTACCTACATCATCTCGAGATGATTTTTGATAACCGTTGTAAAAAGTCGCTGGCCTTGTCTCGTGATTTCCGTGGAATATAAAAAGTGACAAGTTTGCCTATCAACGCGGATACAACAATAAATCTTTCGACCTATTGGTGTTCGTCTACTGGATAATTTCGACCGAGAATATTTTTTGAAATACGATGAACTTATGACATTATGCTTTTTCTGCCAAATGGGAATTCCTATCATCTGGCGTAGGTCTGCGTGAATATAAATCGCAGTGCAGTGGTTGATTGTGTGTCAGACGTCATTGGAGGCGTATTGCATAATTGTCATTCAATTTTAATATAATGGAATGAATCGCCTACGACCTATGCCCACTCATCAGCAGCCAGATAAAATCTAGATACATACTAAATTAATTTAGGTGAACTAAGTTACTAATAATTTTTCGAATGAGTATATGAGCTTGCATATATTTTTATCCGGGCTCTGATTCAAAGAAAATCTATGTCGTCAGTTATAGATAACTGCATTAGAATATTATGTCGTAAGCCTACAAAAGGAAAATGACAAGGCTTACATTCATCGCCTTTATTTTTAGTGCCTGAGTCTTCTTGGCTTCGGAAATTGTTTACTTAGTTCTAGCTGTAGACATATTTGCAAGTAGTGCGAGTGTTTACCTTCGCAGTGACATCATCTCGCGATGACAAAATACAGAGGCGTCTACGTAAGACTTGGTATTTTATTACTGCACTCTTGTATTTTGGAGGGTTTTCTCTCACTGGCACTAAGGACAACCGTCCTGTGGCATTCTGTCTCATTTTATTGAATTAAAATGACACATACGTCTTCCGCAACATCGGACTGTACATATTTTTTTATGTAGCCTATATATTATTATGTCTCTCTTCAGGACACAGGCCTCTCAGAGAGTGTGTACCTTTACCACGCGTTTCTACCGCGGATTGGCAACTTGAAGCGCTGAGTTTGGAATACCTCAGGCACTCAGATTACGTCACGATGTTTTTCTTCACAGTTAGCGAGTGATACATTAGAATCCAAGAATATTTCCAAAGTTGTAGGAGAGTCGCTATCGCACCGACTGAACTAATGACTGTCTAAAGTCGCATAGTTGGGTCGAAAATCAGACAAATATTCGAACAAAAAATGGTCTGCGCTTAGCCGGGGGCACGCGGTACAAAAGGGACCTCGGTGTCGGAGGTCTTGTAAACAGAATGTAAAAGGAAACGGTTTTTTGTGGGATATCTTGCGACGGCGAGCGCAGGTATACGACATTACTCTCTCTAGGCGTCTCGGCAATAACACTTATCTGTTTCCCTCGCTCTTTGCTTAGAATGTTTGCAAGCATAAGCCGCGCTATCGCGGCAGCAAATCAAATGTTTGCACACAAATAAGATGACCTTATGTTGCTCGCGCAGGCAATACATTGCCGGGTTGCACATGACATCGCGCAAAAATTTCACAAGTGTGGCGTTGCGTTTTACTTGAAAAATTTTCCTAGCCGAACAAGTACAATACATAATATGTATAATTTAAATTAGTACATAATATAATTATGTATCTATAATTTAAATTATCTTTCACTGCGTTGTTCTGTTACATTCGGGTATACTGCGAATGTTCGAACACGCTCTGAATGAATTGTAGTTAAATTTTGTTTCTTAATTAATTTTAATTTCATATTAAATCTAAAGTAAATTTGTATTTTTTTATAATTTTTAAATGTTGTATAATGTAAAAAAACGCATAATATTTAATGCAATTAATTACGCAATAGTTTTAACTGTAATGTTATTATTTTTCTTGCAATAAATAAATGAAAGTTCTCTTGAATTAAATTAATCCACAGATATTCTGACCATCCCTCCCGTCTGGATGTTGCTACCCTTACTTGCCATCTCAGACAAACAGTTCCTGGCCTTGAGATCCGCTCGCTCAACGTGTTTTGGGTCAACTTTATTCGCTGCCCTTCTTAAATATTTATCGTCCTGTTTGCTGGGGTCGGCCAAACAAGCACGTGAACACCCTCTGTGTATCTATATCTTTTACTTTAGAGGCTCAAGTATAAATTTATGAAATGTTTCTATCAAATAAGGTAACTCTACATAAACTGCCTCGTTGGGATAGCTGTATCGCGTCTGATTACCATGCTGAGGGTTGTGGGTTTGATCTCCACTGCAATTAATTGTCCGCCGTATATTTGACTGTTCAAATAGGCTCAGTCTAGTTTGAAACCAGAATAAGTGATCGTATTTTGTAGAAGTAAAGTTGTTATTTTTATTATCATAGACACCGACAGAGCGGTGGCAGCACGGCGGCGGTAGAACGATTCTGGAGGTCGTATGTTTTAATCCCAGTTTGTACCAATGACTGTATTTTCTAAGTTACCTATATTCGTCAAGTTGTAGTACCTATACCACTCGCTAACCGTGAAGGAAAACATCGTGAGCAAACCCTAGTGTTTTAGGTATTTATTTGCGTCAGCGCTTGTTTCATACCCACAATGACGCAAACTGCTAAACGTACCTAATTACATAGAAAAGAACTATAACATAGACACCGCCACTACATTTTGTGTGCCTCATTGATCTGAACGTTGAAGCGGTGGTAACGGAGAGGTAGAACGCCGGCTTCTCAATCGGGAGATCACGGGTTCAAATCCCGGCAAGTACTCATGACTTTATTTTGTAAGTTCATTTATGAACTTATAATAGCAATACAACTTTCTAACCCTGAAGGAAAATATCGTAAGGAAACCCTAGCTATTGATACGTACTATGGCCCAACTTTGAAGCTATAAGGGCGGAAATATCAGGTCTAACTTCTCACTACTACTGATCTGAACGTTCCCTTAAGTTTGCTAGCACGACGGACTATGTGACTAACAACCAAAAGCATCTAATCTGTCTCAGGAAACTTCAAGGCACTTAGCTGATACAATTCATGTCGAACCATGAAGTCACGCTTGACGGCTTGACTACTGGCGCGTTCATATTGAACGTAACGCGATTATGCAACGCTCACAATGTATCGATAACTAACTAGATGGATAAATGTCTTCTGCTTTCTAGGTCATAGTCTGACATAGTTAATTGTAACGTGCCTATGTGCATAATCGGCATAAAAATGCCATCATTAAACAATACAATACTGTCATGTATTGCTGGCAAGGATGCTATTATTACATTGAATCACACAGAAGTATTTGATTGCAATAATTAGACGGTTGCTAAAGAACGTGTACCTAGTACATTGTTGGATGCCGTTTCATGCACTAGTTATCAGAATTGGACCCAACAAGAATATACGGCACAGCTGTTTATTTTTAAGTTCGTATGTCAATTTTGTCGAGAACACGGCAGATGGGCCAATGCAATCACAAAGTGGTGGCCTAGAACAGGACGACGGTCAGTGGGCAGACCTGCGGCCCGATGGTCGGACGGTGATGTTGAGTCGGCGGAAGGTCCGTTGATGCGAATGGCGAGAGACTGTGTGAAATGGCGTTTGGGGGTATAAACATAATATCCAGCAGTGGGCAGTGGTGCGCTGATGATGATGATGTCAATTTTAACCACTTTCTCATCTGCAGAACACAAAATGAGCCTTATTTCAAGCCATTTGGATAAAGCAACACATGTTCCTCTCCCCCAAATTTACATACATAATAAATGAACAGCCCCGAAGTCATTACTAACACAGTCAGTTTCAACAAACAAATTCGCTTCGTTTCGCGCAATAAAACGAAAACTGGCTCACAAAAACCTCAGTGTGTCAATAGGGTAGTTTCCGGGGTCAAAATAATTAAATTCTATTTAGTCCGCATTTTAGATTATAAAAAAATATTGGACACGTTTTTTTTCTTTTTTCGATTAAACCAAAAATAACAAAGATATAGCCCATTAAAGTTACGTGTGACGTCACTCCGTGCTAAAAAATGCAGCACGGCGTGACGTCACACGTAACTTTAATGGGCTATATCTTTGTCATTTTTAGTCTAATTTACAAATAAAAAAATAAGTGTCCCTTATTTTTGAATAATCTAAAAGACGGGCTAATTACATTTTTTAGGGCAACTAGCCCATTGTCTCAATATTTCCGCGGCAGTGAGTGCTAAATATTAACGAGAGCAGCCATTTGTGGCTGAAACTCCGGCATTCAGCGCTGCATTTAACGACTCCGGCCAGTAATGTAATGAAGCCCATCCATTGCCGTCGCGGGCGGCTCGTTTGACTGCCTAATTAGTTAAAAACCAAATATTTTAACTGGCTTTTAGGCTTGCAACTACATGCGCCGGCCCCTACTCGAGACTCAGAAAGAACTCGTCAAGGACCGATGTTTCCAGTAGTTTGACCATGCCATCGCGACCGGAACGGCCGATAAATTCCGTGCGAAAGTCAAATAAGTTAGAGAGTAGAGTCAGAGCATTCGTTTTGATAACGGTCCGATAATGGTTTTGTAATCGACGTCTGTATATGCACAGGCACTCAAGTGCCGGCGTTTCTCGTCGCGCTCGAGAGAACACTTCGAGTTTCTGCGCTCCATATTATTTGATCTAGTGCAAACATTAGACGGGTTTCGAGTGACACTGTTATTAATACTTTCCGTTAATTTTAAAAGATAAGGGAGCCTATTAAGTTTCTCTTTTTAATAGTGGCCTGTGCGGCTCACAATTTCTCCCGGTGTTAATATTTGCATCGACAATGACCGTTAATGTCGCGAGGTGGGGTGTCTTTTCTAAGCATTTGTTAGCGAAGTCAGTTTCAAAGCATTGGAAAGCGTGAAACCATTCACCGCTAGCGTGGGTGACTGTCGGTCTAACGAAGACCTAGGACTAGCCCTCAAGTGGCCAGAACCAGTCTGGTGCACTAGAATTGTGAGATTTATGCACTGCATCTGGGCAGTTCACCCACACACCGCGGTGGGCGTCGTGATAGCCTCCGAGAATTTGCCTCCATAGTTAGAGAAACTCGTTGCGACAAAGCGAAAACTATTCTTGAAGCTTTAATAAATTAACAAAGCCTCGTTCGCCAAAAGCTCTAGCTTTTTAATAAAACCCCAGTTTTTTCCTTGAAAGTCGCTGATTCACTCGTCTTATGGTGGATACTGTTTGTAGAATCCATAAACATAGACTTTTGGCGATTGTTTACTTTACGAGACCGCAAGCGAACAATTCTTAATATAAATAAAGGAAACCTTGAAGTACACTTGGAGGAAAAACCGAACAGATCACGCGGTCAGCGGGTTAATTATAGCCACCGAAATTGGTGGAGATATTTAAAGTTAAGAGTCCATTTTTAGTGGCACCACACCCTAAATAGCATAAATATCAAATTTCTCTTTATGGCTTTCCATTAGGCGGCTGCATTGACACCGCCTCGTTGGCAATGACATAAAACATCCCGAGGGAAGAGAGAGGCGACCAGACAACCCTTCGAGGAAACATTCAATTGAATCATAAAACATGGCCTGTCTGCTTTAATTATATTTACTCTTGGATCACTCTGCACCCCTAATAAAAAAGGTTTCTCCATCGTCAATCTACATGATTTACAATACTGCTTTGAGTGATAAATAGGATGTTTGCGCGTTGTTTAGTTACTTGGTTTCTTCGTCACGTGTTAGTAGTGTCAAAGGTCTAATAACCAACTGATCTTGCAATAATTAGATGAACTTTGTCGAATCTGTGAGCAATTCACCTTGGAAAATGTTCGAGTTGGTATTTTCCAACACAGGTTTTTTTTTTCAAAGATTCCACCCTCGATCTTTTATGATTTGGAGCTTGGGGGAGCTATATTATTTTATTAACATTCATCATCATCATCATCATCTAGCAAACAAGTATATTCCGGCGTGAAATTAATTCATCGGAATGTTTCGTCACTAATTGATTGTAATAGTTACAAAGATACTAATTAGGTCGCCCAATGACGATGATAACACATTTTTATCTATGTGTTTTGTTGTCTATGACTGTGTTGATCTTGGATCGAAATAGTCTTAGCAATGGATCCTAAACAAGTTGGATTCTTTCGCCTTGTATGGGGAACCTCACTTATGTAAGCCACAAACCAACATTAGAGCTGGACTTAGCATTTATCTGAAGAGCGATAAGGATGGACGCCTTAGTAAAAACAAGACAGTCAATTACTGCGTGCCTCGTCAGCGACAAATCTTCCATAGTGTTTTTGTAGTGACGGCTGTAATGCTGTCACAAATGTGGTAGAATCGATGCGGGGGACTTCGTAATTGCATCCCTAAAAGGGAACACGAAGTCTACGCTCTCGGTATCAGAGAAATTCCACTCTTTGACATAAATTGTAGTGTGTTTCGTTAAGTTTAGAAACGCAAGTACTTATTGATGTCCTTTGGTGTGCAATCTTCAATCAAAGGTTTCTCTACCTCCATGCAGCACCACCGATGGAAAAAACATATTAGGCTCTCAATAATTTACCGTATTTCGCAAATATATAAGTAATAATAATAATATTTGACATTAATATATTATCCAATATTTAATATATATTTCTTTCTTTATTTAGGCGGCTTGAAAACTTCTGACAGTAAGACCAGCCACTAGTCTTACAAGCCTCCACCAATCCGGACTTGGCCCCCGTGGTGCAGTATGGCCTATATCTTCTTTAGAGAAGAGACCCGTGCCCCTCGGTGGGGACATAACGGGTTGGTGATGATGATGATTTCTTTCTTTTAGTAATGAGAATTTATTTACCAATTTGGGTGCAGATTTTGAGTACTTTCGTAGGGCATCAGATTTCTTTTATTAGTTTAGTTTTTTTTTTGTTAGCCGTCGAAAAGTTTTCACGATGAAAATTGTTTTCTTAAGGGGGGTTAGGCGGTCAGCGAAAATTTAGATTTCGCGACGATCCGCGTGTTTAATCAGCGGGGGCAGCGGCGGGCGCGCGGGGAAGAGCACGCGGTGCAGACAGAAGCGAGTACAATAGGCAACAAATCGAGCTACCGTACTCCGAATTTTGATGCTATTATTATAACCACTACCATGTTGCATAGGGCAGATTAGCTTGACAGTTGGCTTCTAGTTCTAAAAGGTGTACATCGAATAAAGGTGGGTCACCTAACAATAATTTATTAGAATATATAATATACCTTGGTATCACTGTTGCCAACCTCAGAAGAGCAAAAAGCAGCAAATAGAACTTAAGAAAACAGTAGAAAACAGTAGAATTGTAATTTCATAATATCAAATCGCAAATCAAATCTGACACATAACATTTATAGACTGGACAAATACAACTACTCTTAGATCTAACACAAATTGCCTTTATTTACGAAATTCTGAGAATTTTTTGAAACTACGAACTTTGACCGCACTTGCGAAACGAAATGAGAAATGAATGAGAAAAACCTTGTAGGTACTCAATATGCTACACTTATTAAACTACAAATGTAGCTTTTAGATTAGATTAGAACTCTTTATTGTACACACCAGAAAGAATTAAATAGGTACATTAGAAGCCTTATATTATGTAAGTTTTGTCGTATACAATTGGCGGTCTTATCGCTAAAAGCGATCTCTTCCAGACAACCTTGGAATGGATAGAAATAAGGAGATTAGAGAAAAGGTAGATAAATGTACATGAAATAGAGTGATGGGATAATTATGTACATAAACTGACTATTCTGTTTTACTGTATGTGAAAAGATTTGCGTCAGTGAACGGGGAATCCTCTATGCCGCAAGAAGCCGGCTAGCACCCTGACCAACGTATACAAAAACTATCTCTATTACTTTTCCTAAAATGTTATTATTCCGTTTTGACATGTTGGCTGTGGCCTTGTTGCGATTTGGAATGAATAATTTTTTACGCAGTTTTAAATTCAGATACATCAACAAAAAATAGTAGAAACTCGAGCTAAAACAGAAAACAGTGGTGTCATAGCGAAAACAGTAAATCTACTGTTAAAACAGTAGGGTTGGCAGCACTGCTTGGTATGAAATCATTTAGGTATCCAAGTTATAAAAAACCAAAAGCCAAGTAATGTTAGTGCCGTATAAGGTTTACATCTTTATGCATTTACAAGACACAAAACATAGTCTACATATCTATGTACTTGTAATATTGTAGGTAGGTACATTTTGAAAGATTGAAAATAGGGTATTGGAAGTAAATTATAAAAAGTCAACATACGTATGTAATACTAGGGTAAACGACCCAATAATCGAACGTTAAATGTTAAACGGTAGAAATCATTGTAAGTAAATTATAAAAAGTCAACATACGTATATAATACTAGGGTAAACGACCCAATTATTGAACCCGTCTGCAATTTGCATACAAACAACATTTGGGTACCTATTACATAAAACCAAATATGTTTGTAGGCAAAATAAAAAAAATGATGAAAGTAGGCATTAGCAGTCCTTCACTCAGAATCTGACCTTAACCGAGTGAAGGTTAATAGCCATTTACAATTAAACAAAAGAAGTAAGTGTTTTAATTTTTTTAATGTATTTTTATTTAGAAATAAACAGTTGTATGACTGATTCTAAATACTTCTTTTATTTCATTGTAGCTGACTAATAATATTAAAAAGGCAAAATAAAACAAAAATATTAAATTAGGTACATAATTATGTACCTAATTTAATATTTCATTTTTTTTTATTTTGCCTACGAACATATCGGGTCAAATAAAATAATATTTGTTATATTTATTCGCTTATTTTACGTTAATTATAATGGCGCAGAAGCAATTACACACTAAAAAAACATCTGAACCAAAAAATTAAAATTTTAACATCCACCTGTGACACCTTTCGAAATGAAAAAAATATTTTTTAATCTCTTCACGGGTCTTCGAGTAATCGCTGACCATACATTAAAAAAAAAAAACCCGAAACGTAATAGTGGAAGCTTTCTAAATAAGTAAAAAGGTCGCAACAAAAAGTCGGAGTGCGCATTGTTTGCTTGAGTTTTTTCGCAAAAAATTATTAGACACAATTCTCCGTCCATCCATTTAATTTGCTTATCGAGGAGCGGCTGCCAGTTTCAATTTCAAATTCAGCTTCTGTTACACTCTGTGGTACATTGAATCAATCTTTTGTATTCACTAAGCTAAAAAATAACAAATAAAAATTAATTCGTATATCGATACCTCAGTTTTCTAGGTATCAGCATAAGTATCTGTAACGAAATACTTTTGCACATATCCAGAAAACTGATTATTTGTGCCAAAAAGTGAATTTATCGATATGTCAAGCACAAAATGTCTAATTTTGTAAGGGAAGTAATTAAATTGTTTTGCTATTATAAAATTTGGTGAGCCACAAAAACAAGCATTTAAATAAATTGGTCTGGATACTCTGGATACAAGATTTTGTTTGCAATAAAAAAAAATCAGACAGCAATCCTGGCTCCGCAAATAGTTTTGATAATGGTAAAAATTAAATCGTAAATAGGCAGCTACAATACCATGATAAACATTCAGTCCGCAAAAAAACTACTTGATCAGCAAAATTTAATTATTGATCAGCAGAGAATTGTATTTGATTGATATGCATATTTAAAACATGTTGAGCAAAATAATAGGATTGCATTTTTGTTAAGAAAAACAGCAATGTACGTTCAAAGTGGGCGGAGCAAGATCATATAATTTTCCCTTTATCTTTATTTTAAGATATATCTTTATGACGAATAAAAATATAGCTTAAGTACTTAGTTACCTACTTAATTGTTATATATTTTTTTATTTATCTCAATTATATTTTATAAGAATGGATTTTTATTAATTTCCGCTTCTATAAATAATACATATCCAAACAAACACATCACATCATCATTTCTGAGAATAAATAAATTAAATAACCTTGCACAATTTTTTTTTTATTACCCTTTAAGTGCTTACCAGAATTTTATTAAACATAATAGCTCATTGCATTTTCAGTGTTAATTTGTACAGTTTCGTCCGCTCAGGGGTGGTTATTAACATGATACTAAAGAAAAAAAAAATGAAAAATCCTATCCCCGAGGGGGTAGGCATAGGCACCAATCACTAAGAACTGCGCCACGTTTTGCCGAGTTTAAATAGAAGTATGTAGTTGTCTAAAGCATCAATCAAGTAACTATACTTGAGCTATTACAAACGTGCGAACTAATTCATAAGCATTTGTATCAGACCATTCAGACTTCTCCCTCACACATATAGGAGGCATATCAGGCAATTCAGGCATATCCGCATATCTGAACTCTCGCTCGCACTTTTGTGACTCGGTTCGCACGTTTGTAATGGCTCAAGTATAGTACTTATTGCAGGTATACACCCATGCACTCTACTCCGTTGGCTTAAGGGCGACTTTGCAACTAAAATGTGAAGATTGACGTGCTGTCGACTGTACTTACTATTATGTAAGTCAATAGGCAGCGTAGGTATGTAACATAGCAACTCGTTTATAGCTTTAGGCGACCTTTTTCTGTAAGTACTCAATTTTAAATTAGTTGTGTACTCGTGTTTTGGACTCGTAATTTTTGCGCGTGCAGAGTGACAAGCGACACAGCCCCCACGTGCGAATGCCGAAGCGAAACTGGGCCTCGCGGAGGTGCGCCGTTCGGGGTGGACGTTTAGTATGGAATCAGCGAGTTCGAAACTAAACATCGTAAGCGCCATCCACATATTTGTCAAAAGTTAATAGAAATGTCTTGTGTTTTGGAAATCTACAACAGCCAAGAAATGGAAAAGGTAAATACTTATCTGTTTGTGATTTTACAGGAATTCGTATTGTAAAACACGTCCGTAATAAGCATTTACCTAAAATTTTAGACGTGACTTCTGGATGTTTTTCTATCGAGCAAAGTTTTCCAATCGCGTTTTGGAAACAGCCATCCCCTCACACATACGGTCTGTAATACACATTCCAGATTTCAATGCGAAAAATCGTAAAGTTTTTGAATTACAGCTAATAGAAAACATCGAATTTCGGCATATTCACTTACTAAGGGCCCTTAAGATCGAGCGGATTCTCAAAGAGGTCATTGTTAATTTCACAGATGGTTTTACAATTTCGTCTTAAAAAGTTAGGGGATAGAGGAGTGTTTCATGTCTTTAGTAAACCAATGTCATAGCAAACGATAGTAACTGTTTACAAATTATTTGTCTTTACAGAATTAAACAAACGTTTATCTACAAAGAAACATCAATACATGAGTAATGTTAAACATTCTTCGGTTCTCATGAGCTGTGAGAAAAAACATTATTCATATCAGTCGGTTCATTTATTTATTTATCCACCACGGGGGCCTAGTCCGAATTGGTGGAGGCTTGTAAGACTAGTAGCTGGTCTTACTGTCAGAAGTTTTCAAGTCGCCCTAAGGCCTCTGACTTGGCTTAACGACTGCCATCTATCGACGGCAGCCGGCACCAACTGCTTAACGTGCCTTGCGAAGCACGGAGCCGCTCGGAAATGCCACTAGCGTTAGTCATAGAACTGTCACCCATCCATGCACTGAACGCGCCCTATGTTGCTTAACCTTCGTGATCGTTTAAGATCACTCAGTCGGCCGGGGCTACGAGCGATTAACAAACAATAGTGACAAGAAATCCTTTGTTCTCACTCGGGGAGATGCACTAGCCGCATCGAAGTCCATTTTCATATATGGTAATATTGTACATTGTCATGTGTCAGAATACTCACAATAAGCGCATAGTAGCAATTACAATAGCTACCGTGTGCCATGCGCTCGGTGCTGGTCGATGACCTATTTTGTAATATTTTAAACCGCACCACACGGCACACCTCGGCCCATACATCCTCGATACGTCCTATTTCCTCACACTGATAGACGCTAATTCATGTCAACCACGCGAGGCAGCGATGGTGTGATTAAAAACGTGGAAAATTCGGTTTTAAAATAGTTTAAGAGGGTACAACTTGTGGTCAAAAACCTTGCGAATATTGTTGCTATTTGATCGAAAAATTGATTGGTATGTAAAGTTAATGGCCGATAATAGACAGAATAATTAGATAAGATAAGAATATTGTTTATTGCACACAAGAAAAGAGAGATAAACATAAAAGACACAATTTAAAAAAGTACGACAAGGCCTTATTGCTAACCGCAATTTCTAAGAAATTATATGAAATATCTATAAAATTCTCTTGTCACAGTGTTAGTGCGCATATTCTTCCGAAACGGCTTGACCGATTTTGATAAAATTGGTATGTATATTCCAAAGGTCTGAGAATAGGTTGTTATCTATTTTTCGTACCGATCTGGCAAAACAACGTTTGCCGGATCAGCTGTATAGGAATAAAATGTAGCTTCAATAAAATAATCTTTCAAATCAATAATGGTGAAATCATTTCTTGAGTTGTAAAATCTCACTGTGCCAATTTTTTTATACACCGGAACGATGGTTTGCAAATCTTAACTCAAGGAACGAGAAAGTTGGCAAGCGACATTCACAAGTGAATGTTCAAATAAGTTTTTAAGAAACTGGCTCATGATCTGTATCACTATTTAATTGTGTATCTTCATTTATATAAAAAATGATCATGATAATGCAAAGTACAAAGCATAGCAGTTTCCAAAGAGTCCAACACAATTCAGGTACATAATAAATTAACTTATAGGGCCATATTTCATACAATGAATAGTTTTTTACGAAAAATAGTTTCATATTGCATAGCCAATTAACCCTCAAATTGCTTTATTGCATACCTAAAAGACGTAATAAAACACAACATTTACAAAAAATTCAAAAGTATACATGGTGACCTTATTTCAGCAGAAAACTTTTCCAGCCCACCCTTTATGTGGTGATACGAACATTAAACGATTACATTGAATTGGTGCATTGTCATAGTAAACTAAGGATTTTACTTAGAAAAAAAAGACCCAGAATGACCACAAAAAATATAGTAATATTGTATGCATTGTTATAATGGGATTAATGCTCCGGGTACAGGTGAAAAATCAACCTTCGACGTCGTATGTACAGTCGAGCACATCATATTTAGATCCATGCCCTCTAATAAATTACGTTAAGGGTGACATAGCAACTATTAAGGTTGACGTCTTGACGACTGTACCACCTAAATGTATCCAGGATTTAACAATAAACATTTATCATAATCGATTCATCGTAATCGAGTAAAATATACCGAAGAGGCTAGTAATATGCTAGTCATCTTGACTAGCAATCCGCCTTAGAAGCATTCCACTTAATCCCTGTTTTCATAGCATTATAATATAACATACAGGCATAAGGGAAACAAATTATCCTTTGGAATCTCAGCATGACAATAAAAGTTTTCAACTACCAACATTTTGTTTCCATACCAGTTTATTTTTGTAAGGTCATAACCAACCGGTTCCTTTTTAAAAGCTATCAACAATCAGAATCGTTTTGCTCAAACGTCAAGAGGCCAGCTCTAAACTATGATAGAGAGTCTACTCAATGAGAGGATTTATTTATTTACAGAGTCTATTGTCGAGCCAGAGGAAGACCGAAAACCCAGGTGGATGGACGTAGCGAAGAGTAGAATAAAAAATAAATAAATAAAATATTCTTAATTATAAAAATTACAATTTATAAAAGGGTAGAGACCCCGTACTACCGTCCGGCCGCTGGGAGTTTACGATCCTGACAGGTCATGTTAGAACGGAAGACGTAACCTTGAAGTGGCGTTAAATTTTCGATTAAAATATTTTTATGTCCTATTTATCCTACTAGCAAATAATTGTCATTGAAACTATATCATTGTGTAAACTTACAATCAATGGTATATTATGCACAGTGATTTAAATGTGAAATAAGAAGAAATCAATATTTAATGTTCGTGTCTAAAATCCTTACTACGCTGTCACAAGGTTATGTCAACCGTATTTATTGTAGTGACGTACCAAAAATAACGAAAATAATAACGGTCCCTTTAACGATACGAAGTTGATGAACAGGCTTTAGAAAAATATCATCGCGTTCTCAGAATCTCTCCGTACCACTGCCGTACAAAGCGATTGAGCTGATCTGGGCCCAAATAAAAGGTCGCATAGCTCGCCACAAAACTTCACCGCCATTCGGCACAAAAAATATGATGAACCTTCTAAAATACCTGCGAAAATGGCACAAGAGATGACTGAGTGAAGGTCGTCTAAAAAACAAACCTACTTAATCGTGAGTCAGTAGCAAAAGCTAGTTAAGAATAACGTAAGGAATGATAAAGTTGCTTTTCTCCCATCACTATTCATATGAAACAGACATGTGTCAGGATCGTAAACTCCCAGCGACCGCACAATAGGTAAAAACCTGTATTACGGAAAGTCCTGCTAAAGAAAGACCTCATAGAGTGCAATGCTTCCGAAGAAGATACCGGGAACAGGCGAAGTGGAGGGAGAAGATAAGGAAGGCTGACCCCACCATCATGTGGGGTTAAAGGCCAGGAAGAGAGAGAGAGAGAGTCTATTGTCACCTTTACTCACACTAGATGGGTGACGGAACCACTCTAACTCCGCAGTGCATGAGATATTGTTTTTGTCTGTTTTTATATCTGCTTTGTAATATCATGTTTGCTTAGTCACTAGTTTTCCTAAATATTAAATAAATAAATAAATAAATGAATAAATAAATAAATAAATAAATAAATAAATAAATAAATAAATAAATAAATAAATAAATAAATAAATAAATAAATAAATAAATAAATAAATAAATAAATAAATAAATAAATAAATAAATAAATAAATAAATAAATAAATAAATAAATAAATAAATAAATAAATAAATAAATAAATAAATAAATAAATAAATAAATAAATAAATAAATAAATAAATAAATAAATAAATAAATAAATAAATAAATAAATAAATAAATAAATAAATAAATAAATAAATAAATAAATAAATAAATAAATAAATAAATAAATAAATAAATAAATAAATAAATAAATAAATAAATAAATAAATAAATAAATAAATAAATAAATAAATAAATAAATAAATAAATAAATAAATAAATAAATAAATAAATAAATAAATGGAGTAGGCTGAGCACCTATTCCATCCAGACAGCTTAGTCGTCCTAGCCCACAGAAAGACTGGTCAACGTGTGGAGCCAATCAAACCGCGGGTTGCCTCGTGCAGACCGAGAGTGTATCTATTTCCAAATGAACCAGAAAGAATTTTCCAATCCGGACTTGGCCCCCGTGGTGGAGTAGGGCCTATACCTTTCTCAGGGAAGAGACCGTGCCCCTCGGTGGGGACATAATGGGTGACGATAAAAAGGAAAAAAATTATGAACTGATGATAATATGTAATCTTCGTCACAGGAGCTATCTCGCAAACAACTCTTTAGAGCTCCGCATCCAACTTTTTATATCCGATTAGAGACAGAGTAATAAAGGACAAAGAACTGCTAGATCTGTAACAGCTGGCTAGGTTAGCTTAAATGCGTCAAAAACAAGCGACTCTAGCAAAACTGTTCACAAAACAACCCGAGTAAGAATAAAATGCTACTTAGACAAAAATTTTGCTTTTTGATATTTTTGACTTGTTAACACATTTATTAAGTACGTCATATCATAAAATGTCAGTAGTTTTCATATTTTCTTTTTGATAACTAGCAATTCGAATATCACATAACAATTACTAAAAGGCCCACTGGTTGTCTACGAAACTTTTATATGGTGATCAATGATCAATTGATCATGTACCTTCGTTAAAAGCATAATATAATGTAATCTGCACTCTATTTATCCTGAAGCACCTCTCGTCACGTGTGTTATAGACGTTAGTATCAAACCTCAGAAGAAGGAGTACCATAGAAGGAGCGTTAAAAAATGAAAACTTGCCACATAGTCTGTTTCGTCAATTTAAATAGCCGCAAGCTACGTGTTAGAAAGAGAAAAATATAGTCGTGTCCTTGTTGCTTTTTTCGAGCGTACAAGCCTTAAACGTCAGTTGGTTACCTTTGGTTACCATTACGCGACCAAATTAGAACGGCTCAGAAAATGACGGCATGCAATGTGCCGCCCAATGACATTGATTTGGCAGAGGGTGTTCTGTGTTTGGCAGTGTGTTTGACAAGAGGTTCGGGAGTGCGCCGTTTTCAAGAAGCTTGTGTATTTTATATTTACTAAAGCACCATTTGAAGTGAATTATAGTGGATTCTCATGGTATATAGAATAAGTAACCATCGGCATGGCGTGTGTTGTGTTAGAATGTATATCTCATTCTTCCCGAGAAGATAATGAAACAACATTCATCAGCTTCCACCGGTAAGTCTCAATTTTGTGTACCTAAAAGGGTATTTTCTCTAAGATTTCAACTATGGGCTACTAGAATTGCAAATTAGCTATTAGAGAATGGTGTTTTCATCATGATTATTGTGATATTTTCGATATAAATCATAATACAAGTTTGTTGTTTGTTGTAGGGGAATAGGGATGGGAGTTTCCCACTTTCTCAGTGAAAAAAAGTATCGATAGTTCGTAGAGCATATTTAGTTATTTCTTGCGTTCGTATAGTTGTTTTAATTGTTAATTATCTATTGCAGGTTACCCGAAGACAGCACAAAATAACAAATGTCGATTACCCAGTATCACGTACAAAGTAGTCTTGGAAAAATTTACACCGCATTTGCAGCAAGCGACTGTTTCATAAACAATAGCAAGTGGCGTAGGTTGGAAACAAGTGCCGTACCTAATTTACGCTTTTCCTTAGCCCGCAGATCATTGGTAAGGTTATAATTATACATTATAATAATACTAAAAACAAAATAAAGTCTACATACTGCACAATTATGTCGACTGAGGTGCACGTTTTGCTGTATGTATGTACATCAGGAATTTCACATGAGACCCGACTGTCTCGTTGGTCTAGTGGTTACTCTACTTGGATAATAAAACAGGTTGTCAGTTCCAGCCTGCAAGGCGCAGTATATCACTTGTAGAATTTTTCTCTGATTATTGCCTGACTGGGTGTTTTTTTCTATCCTGGACAACGTTTAGCAGTTAAAGGTCATAACTAGTTTAATACTATCATAGTCTGATTCTGGTGCAAGTGATTTTTATTATTTTTTATGTGGAAGTTATCAACGTGAAGTACTTAAATAAAAACAATTTTCAGGTTGCGACCTCCGCGGAAATGGACAATGTTCGTGAGCTGCAACCAAGCTGATTTCATTTTAATTTCATAAAATATTATCTTTTACATTATGGCTGACACATTTTTGTTAAAAAAAAACGTTAATAGGTACTTGTAAAACAGAAGTCAGGGATAAAAAACATATACATTATAGTAATACGTGTTGGTTTCTTCTCTATTGAGCTGCAACCTGCCACTTTTTATGTGAAAAGCTTGAAACTACGTACTTTATTTGATGCCAAATAATCTTGTACCAATAAATCGTTTGGTTTCAATTTTTATTTTATTCCATCGAACCTGGACTGATGATGTTACTACAACGGGTGCCTTGAGTAACTATGCTAGGTGGTAGGTATTTATTGGAAACAAATACGTAATCTATTAATACGACACAGGGTATCCTAGTGTGGGGCCAGAAGCAATCTATGTGCCTGTGTGTAAATGCTATGTTATGTTATGTTATTAAATAGTTTTTCCTATTTTGATCTTGTTTTATTCATTATACTTTTTTACAGTGCCACCATCTCATCTGTTCAGTTGATAGCGGCGCTAATGGAGAATTTAGTAGTAACATTTGAGAAATTTACCTAGAAAAATGAGAATATTTTAACCCATCTTTCAATTTTAATGAACATATATCTATAAATCTTAGTAAGTGAATAAATAAAACAAAAAATGGGGAACAGGATTTACAATTAATTACTTAGTTACAATTTTACCCACCTGAACAGATAACTTGGTGGCGCTGTATATGGTGATAATTGATGATTTGCAAACATATAAAAAAAAGGTTCTATATTCGCCGTACATATACTTTTTGCCATGTTACCACATAACTTGGTAAAATCTTTTTTCGATTCGCTATAGCCCTATTAGTCCCATTTATATTATTGAAAACCTGATGTAGAATTACTTATAAATATTTATTGTAACTTATATGGTATGTACCACACTTAGCACATAATAACATAACCGCAAGGGGTTCCAGCTGGTTCACAATAAATTATATTTTTTTAGAGATAAATACATTGATAATTAGATAGATAGATAATGGTGATAATAGTGATTATCATGGGCCCATGACTGTAATTTAAATTATTGGAATTGGAATAATGGAATTTAGTCGTAGGTTTTTTGGTACACAGCCATGGGTCCGAAAAATCCCTATTAAACATGGTGATGGGATTGAAAAGATACTTTTTGCAAATTGTGAAAAAGAGGTATGATTTTTTTATCATTTAATATTAATACTTAATTACCACCATTAATTTTAAAAAATACACAGATTATGTAGATCGGAATAAATAATATCGACATCTTTATGGTGTTTGTCGCAGCCCTATCGATTTTGGCTTTGTTCAGTAATCTGTGGCAACCGTGTACGATTGTAACATTTTTAGTGCATGAGTACACTACAGCTGTCTCTTTCTGGCGCAGAGATTTATCGTAAGAGTAACATGGACAGCTATACAACTGTTACTTTTTATTTTATTCCTCCTTCTATGGTACTCCTTCTTCTGAGTATCAAACCGAGACCATTGTCATTATCTATAGTCCGTTTTTTAATTCTATGCAAAAAAAAAAATGACGCGTTGTTACCGCTATAAAAGCTATAGGTTAACCCGGTAGATTTTTTTTACTCATGTGACCAAAATCCTTATCACATCAAAGACAATAAAATTAAATTACTCGTAAGAGCAAAGTCTAAAAAAAAACACCTTCGTAGCATACACAATTTAACTTGGAAGTAAAATGGGGTTATTTGGTTTTTACGTACTAGCAACATTCAGACATTGACAGCCTAAGAATTGTATGGAGATGTCAACGTGACAATATATATTTTTTGCATTGAATGAAAAAACAGACTGTAGATGCATTTGACTGCGCAGTCGAAGACTTCCTTGACCGTTAATTAACAGATAACCGTACATAACGTAGAAAAAACCGTACATCTCAACTATTAACCGTGGTTCGACCCCAACCAATTAGTCAAGATTTGCGAACGCAGAATCTCCATAATATCATAAACTGTGAAAGGTGTACCCATAAATCTGCAGGTTATCGGTATCTGCAGGTTAGTGGGACAGTTAAGTGAGACATTCAGATTTTACTCCAAATAAAGGAGACTAATAGCGGTAATAAGCAATGGACTCTTGCTGAAAGGTAGTTTGGTATTCATGAGCGTATTTACACTGTGCCAACATCAGCCCGATTCGAACCCGGGACCTCTCGCATGATAAGCAGATGCGCTATCCGCTACGCTACAGAGGTCGTCACATCTGACAGCACATCAACCCTAACATGCGTTACGATAAGGGTGACTTTGCAACGATAAAATCTAAAGTTTGACCGGTTTTCGATGTACATAAACTTCAAACAGATCTCGCTGCTGGATTATATTACGGGAATTATGTGTAAGCCGCAGCGGAGGACGTTATAAAAACTGTTTATTTATATGAAAGCTTTATTTAAATTGTACAATAGATTTTTAGGTTCTAATTACTACTATTAAAATAAGGTTTGTCCCTTCTGTTCGATGGTTGAATGAGAAAAGGCCATGACACTGAGCTACATTTTGGTTCTATGGAAACAGTAATACTGGATTTCACAATACCACTGTGATTCTCTTCACTGAGGGAAACAGGGCTGTTCCATACATAGCACGGGTGATATTAAAAATAAGCCTGCTCAATTCTGTGCCTCTTACGAAAACATCTGGCTAGCCAGACTAATGTGACCCCAAATTGGTTTAAAATCGTTTTGGACTAATGTCGTCTATTTGTAACTTTATTTCAATAATTTGTACCACATTGAGACTCGTCATCTTTATTCTGATGGATGGCCTCATTGATTTCTGCCAGATTAACAATGTCGTCTTGAATTCACTTTTCAACAAATTGACTATACAGGGTGGTCAGAGGAAGTATTTCTTGCGCGAAAATAGGCAAGCCGTCGACCGCCCAATGCGGCGTGCGTGCATACAAGGACTAACGAATATCGATGAAGCGAAGGTGATTCGTCAGGATCGTGGGAATTGGCAGTCCCTGGTCTCTGCGTACCCCTCTGGGATACAGGCGTGAGCGTTTGTAAGTAGGTATGTATTTTTGGTTTATAATGTCTCGTCATGCGATATGGGTATGGCAGAAGAATCGAGAAAATTTTATTAATACAGGAGAAATGAGGTCCTTGAGAGGAAGGGACTTATTTCTACTGCATTAATCCTAAGAACGTGTGGTCTTACTGTAAATGACAGGATCAATCTATTGTGAGTTTGATTAGAGAATGATGTAGACTAAACTAAGATGCACTGACTACAATAGGGTAGTTCCAGGGTCAATACAATTAAATTCTATTTAGTCCGTATTTTAGATTATAAAAAAATATTGGACACGTATTTTTTCTTTTTTCGATTAAACAAAAAATAACAAAGATATAGCCCTTTAAAGTCACGTGTGACGTCACTCCGTGCTAAAAAATGCAGCACGGCGTGACGTCACACGTGACTTTAATGGGCTATATCTTTGTCATTTTTGGTCTAATTTACAAATAAAAAAAAACGTGTCCCTTATTTTTGGATAATCTAAAAGACGGACTAATTACATTTTTTAGGGCAACTAGCCTATTGAGAAAGAAATATCATGTTGGTTTGAATATAGGTATGGGAATGTGGAACACGAATGTGGGTGGAAGGGCTGGTAAAGCTCCCGACAAATATACTCCGACCAAACAGGTGATGTATAGCAAAGGACAAGATAAATAAAAATACCCGAAACCAACACACGTGCATGCATCGACTAATGAATATTGATGAAACGAAGGAGATCTGTCAGCTCGGCCATCTCTATGTATAAGGTCTTCTAATTGAACTAGAAGCGAACTGGTCATACTACGCTGGTGGCCAGGCCTAATCGAGTCTAAGCTAATGGCACACCCATTATGTTAATAGTTTAGCAACTTGAGCGGCGCTGGCCTTAGCTGGCTTGCTGCTTACGGTAATATTGGTAATAAGAATGAACCTGGGCCTCAACTCTCTTAGTGCATTGTAGTACGATGACAGATACACGGTGGGGTCACGTGACATGGTTGACAATTGACCATTGACGCCTGGAAGGTTTGATATTTCGCACCTCCAGAACTAAAGTGACCTAACTCAAAATTTGGGTGAAATGAGTTAAATACTCAGAATGACTCAAAAAGGTATACTTTTTCATGCCTATATTAAAAAACCGTCTTTATTTGATCAGAGAGAGATGGAGGAATATTTCGGTCTGTTTTTTCTTGAGCAACTCGC
This sequence comes from Yponomeuta plumbellus, assembly GCA_947310845.1. Classification (NCBI taxonomy): domain Eukaryota; kingdom Metazoa; phylum Arthropoda; class Insecta; order Lepidoptera; family Yponomeutidae; genus Yponomeuta; species Yponomeuta plumbellus. The sequence continues at coordinate 18,038,484 of OX371193.1, read as the reverse complement.
ACGAGCGCTGAATACATTTTCTTCATTTCCCAAAAGTTGCAAATTTTGAGTTAGGTCACTTTAGTTCTGGAGGTGCGATTTATGTATAGCGTAAACTTGAAGCCTCACTGAAACTAAATCGCCATGTTCATGCAGTTTTACTACAATGCATTAACAAAATCAAGGCCCTGTGCCTAGGTTCGTAGTGCATTGTATGGATCTAAAAGTTTTTGTCATTTTTATTTAACACTAGCTGTCCCGGCGAACTTCGTACCGCCATAGTTTTCGTAATTTTTTCATCATTTAAACCGTTCCTGGAATTTCACAAATATAAAACACCAAAAATCAGCCAAATTGGTCCGGCCGTTCTCGACTTTTAGTGAGACTAACGAACAGCAATTCATTTTTATATATAAGAAGATTATTCGACACAACGAGTAACATATATATGATTTCAGACTGAGACGATGATCGTTGATGTCTTTTGTTCAGCGCCACACCATATGATTCGTTTCATTTTCAGAAATCAAAGTAGGTAATCAAAGGTGTAGTAATTAATGTTTTTTCTAATACAAACACATTTTGGAGAGAAAGAGAGAAGTAGTGTATTTTGTTTATAATTTTTTTTTTAATTAAAGTGGAGCTGGGTTGGTTATGTCAGTCGAATGGATAGGGAGGCAAGACTCGCCACCGAGTAGGTGCAACAAGACAGACATCGAAGACGAGTCCGGCCTAGAAGACGGTGGGGAGACGATCTCGACCAAAATCTGCAGGAGTGGTCTGAGGTTGTCCAGGACCGAAAACTAGGGGAGGCCTTTGCCCAGCAGTGGGACGCAATAATAGAGGTTAAAAAAAAACATTTCTATATATACATGCCATTCGTATCACTAACACATTATGTAGCAATAATGTATAGTTACCAAATTAATAGTTAATTTGGTTTAATCGTTACTGTTTATCAACCATAGGTCAGAAACAGATATGATACAGATAGTTATTTATGAGTATATAGGTACAATGTTTTATTGAAATCACGAGTGTTTTCATGTTTTTCCTCGCCTAGTTACCATATCCGAAGTTGGACATAACAGAGTATATTAATTTAGAACTAAGGCAAGTGATTCTATTATGCCAAAAGTTACGTATTTAAAGAAAAAAAAACATTGATTTAAATTGCCTTAAAGGACGCACATGGAAAATAACATAATTAATTTATCTCAATACATATATGAGTTGGCAGGTCAAAGGCTACAAACATAGCACTAATTTCTAGTACCTAGCATGACGCCATCGATAGATGGCAGTCGTTAAGCCAAGTCAGAGGCCTTACGGCGGCATGAAAACTTCTGACAGTACTCGTAAGACCAGCCACTAGTCTTACAAGCCTCCACCAATCCGGACTTGGCCCCTGTGGTGGAGTATGGCCTATACCTTCCTCAGGGAAGAGACCCGTGCCCCTCGGTGGGGACATAATGGGTTGATGATGAGCATGACGCTTCGTCACTAAAATATAAGTAATAAAAACGAGGGAAGGATCTGACTAACATGAAAATACAGCCAGACTGAGATTATTTGTACAATCCCAGTACGGTGGCCTCTAGTTGAAAACAACCCCACGACCTCTGCAGTCGGCTCTGACTGAAGAATACATACAACGGCAAAAAACTAAGCAATATAAGCCGGGGCACCCGCATCACCCGTCTGCATTGAAAAAGACGTTCTCGTGACGTTAACAAATGTTCGTCTGTGAAAATATCTTCCGTTTTATTTATAAGCATTGCAACCGTCAAATGCTCATAAACTCGAGGCAACGGCTGACAACGATCACCGGATAGTTTCTACATTAATTATCACAAAAAACCAAAAACATTAATTCAGTAATATACAATGCTGTGTTACCCGGAATGGATAAGGATTCTAGGTCACAAAATCACAAACTTCTAATTTGGTTCTTCAGTTCAAACATTAACCCCCTTACTCATAATAGTCTGCTAACTTAAAGCATTGCTAATTCTCACTCTGTCTTCTTCTATTGACCTAAGTCAGAATGAAAAATAACACTGTATAGCAGCTGTTTTAAGTTAGGGGACCATTATGAATAAGGGGGTAAGTTTTCTTGGGATTGGGAAATAAACAAACATAAACATACAAGCACACATATTGCTTTTGCCCCCACACTAGGATACCCTGTGTCGTGGGAATCAGAAACAACGACATCACAAACTAAACATCCAAGGGTTTTTTTTTGTCCCCAGCTGGGATTCGAACCCAGGACCTCTCGCATGGTAGGTATCTGCCTACCATAAAAATTTAAACATCTAAACTACAATAAGTACATCAAATGCATGTTACATGTTAGTTGCAAACATTTCAGTATCTTAAGTGAGAAGACTACACGGATGATGTGCTGTCGTGTGTACAGTGGGCCTGCGAAGGAAAAATAACTTTATCCACCTTTTAGGTAAATAATCTATATAAATAAAATTCTAAGTGCTGACTGACTGATTCATTCACTCATCAACGCCCAGCCCAAGCCGTTGGACCTAGGAAGCTGAAATTTTGCACAGAGGGTCTATGTATAATGTAGGCAAGAAATAAGACCGGATTTTTTAAAATTCAACCCCTAAGGAGGCGAAAATGTTGCCAAGATTTGTATGGGTGGTATAAAGAATGTTGTCTAATTTTCTTGAAACTTAAAATAAATACTCTTCAAGACAATTGATTGAATACGTGTTTCGCCGTTTTCTAAATTTAACCCTCAAGGGAGTGAACGGGGTTGCAAAATTTTGAACTGAAGTCCACGTGGACGGAGTCGCGGGCGAAAGCTAGTAAATATATAATAAGAATCGTACATCTTATACGTAATTAAAAGAAACCAAAAAAAAAACTATTGGTATGTGCATTTTAACGAAGTATTAATCAAGTATTCAAGCCGATTGGCCATCGCACTAGAAACAGTACAGTTTCGTGACTCGTGTGAACCCGATAGCAATGCTGATACGATATCTCGGTAGCATTTATGTATGTCAAGAGTACGAAGGTTTAATTTATTTAAATGTCGAAGATGTAGGTATTAAGCGGCGATACGGTGCTATGAGGCGCCACCAGTGGAAAAAAACATCATACCTAATATCGTCCCAGGTTTAAATATACAAACGTTTTGACAAACTACCGAAACCCACCAGGTCTTGGATGTTTACATTTTTGTGACGTCGCTGTTTCTGTTTCCTACGACACAGGGTATCCTAGTGTGGGGCCAGAAGCAATGTATGTGTCTGTATGGAAATGTTATGTTATGATAACTTACGCTTTCCATTTTAAGTCTAGTTAGTACAAAGTTTCGTTAGGGCAGGTTTCTGAAATGAGAATTTCACTAACCCCCGGTTTCTAGAACGCTAACAGTCTGTTAATCTACTGTTAACAGCTGACAGCTGTTTTTTTTGCGTGCACTTTGGCCAACTCACTGCTGTTAATAATAGATTAACATACGTTCTCAAACCGGGGGTAAGGGCCGGTTTCTGAGTTGAGAATTTTCACTAAGTAAATACTTAAGCAACGTTCGGTCACGCTCTATCCTGAGAATTTTGTCGCGACAGCACTACAGCTAAGTAGGTATTTACTTAGTGAAAATTCTCAATTTAGAAATCAACCATAAGTGTAATTATAGGTACTTAAGTAACGTTCTGTCACGCTCTTTTCTGAGAAATTTGACGAGAAAGAACTACATTTAAGTAGTTACTTAACGAAATTCTCAATTCAGAAACTGGCTCAAAGTTACTTGTCGGAAAACGAAGGAAATCTATTACCCTTAAGATAAAATTATATCCTACTTTATTAGTTGGATATAGCTTTAATATTCATAGATCACTGCTAAGAGACTATAATAATTTATTTTATTTATGCTATACTTTCAGTGTTCAGGGCCTTTAGTGCGAGTTTTTTCATTCACTTTCGATAGCGAGAGTGTTTGCAATTTGTATAGGAGTGACAGAGAGACAACTAGGTGACGCGCTTTGTCACTCCTATAGAATATGAGTTTACGTTAACGCGATCGAGTAGTTAAAAAGTTTACTTCCTTTATTTTTACTGTAATTGTTCTTCGTGTACAAATCTACTTGTACTTTTACACACAACAGTCACAGTCGGTAAAGCTTCTCCTACAAAAAAGACACAGTCACTGGTCCTGGTCCCAAACTAGGATACCCTGTGCTATGGTAACCAGGAAAGGACATCACAAACAAAAATACTCCCAGACTCGGGCCATTTGTGCAAACGTACGGCGCCCCCCAGTGGAAATCGAATCCACGACCTCTGTATGTAATGTTCACTTCGTTTTCAATCGGTGGCGCTACGCCTGTTTCAACATAACATTTACATTTTTTAACATTTACAATTACATACAGGCACATACATTACTTCTGGCCCCACACTAGGATACCCAGTGTCGTGGGAACCAGGAACAGCGACGTCACAAACATGTAAACATCCAAGACCTGGAGTTTTTTTTTTCTCTCCAGCCGGGGATCGAACCCGGGACCTCTCGCATGGTAAGCAGATGCGCTAACCGCTACGCCACAGAGGTCATTTTGTCTGTCATCTTTTATTTACCCACTAGCTGTGCCCCGCGGTGTTACCCGCGGTTTATTAGGCAAAATAAATTGTGTATTAACTGTAAAAATAATAACTATTCATATTTTTAGGGATTTTCTCATAGGAACAAGATGTTATCTCGCAGTAAAACGTAGTCTATGTGTTAATACAGGGTGGCCGCTAACTGCATACCAAATTTTATTAAAATCGCTCCAGCCGTTTAGACGTCAAGAAGTAACAAACATACACACTCACAAACTTTCGCCTTTATAATATTAGTGTGATATTTTGAAAACAGCTAATTCCTTCTACAAGTATCTCAGAACAAAAACTAGAATCTACTTAAGAGGAAAAATAAAACTTTGAAATTACGAAGATGATGTTAAAATCTAGAACCTTGGAAACTTGTTTGTCACTATGTACCAACAACACCGAATGACGTTGGGCTCAGTAATTATATGACTGCTGTAGATACTCCGTCATCATCATCAATGCCGTCACGACGAAGGTTAAGCAAGGTTTAAGGGATTTTACACAGATTATAAAGCAATTACGTACCATGAAACTGCTGATTGCCCTGCCCTTGCTCTGATGATGACCCACCGACCAGTTCGCAATTTACTTAAAATGAGTTTTAAAGTCATATTTATAAAAAAAAATACGAATCCTCAAAACACTCTTCAGATGCTGTTTAAGTTGGTAAGTTCTTAAAAACTTCTTCCCCTTAACCGGCTTCTCGAAAGCTAACAGTCTGTTAATATATTGTTAACAGTGTCAGTTGTCAAAAGTGCATACAAAAACAATAACTAACAGCTGTTAACAGTAGATTAACAGACTGTCAGCGTTAGAGAAATTAACAGACTGTCAGCGGTCCAGAAACCGGGGGTTACTCTTTCCACATTACTCACTGTTAGCTGGAAGAAAATATTTTTTAGTCTTAAGTTCGCCTTTGAGAATTTATATAAAGAATTTTCGAATCCAAAATAAAAATATTACAGGAGAAGTCTTGGAGTTTAGTTTGAGAAGTTTTATACCAAACGGGTTTTGATCAATAACAGTTAAATTTTAATCAATACCCTCATAATCATAGCACTTACTGCAAGGTTTAATTCTTCTCAGATTCTCTCAGATTTCTCTCAGGAAAATTGAAGGTTTGTAATCGTATTTCACCCACAACTTTTTAAGCCCAGTTATTTACTTAAAAATCAACAAAGAGACGACCCAGGACCGAGCTGCCAGGAGACGCATGATACGGAGGGTTGACCCCAAATAAAAAGAAAAAAGCCAGGCAAAGAGTTATTTTACCTAACCGTCTTCAAAGCAGTTACACTTTTAAGTACTCAAATTTATTAACTACACAAATACTCTTTTAAACGTGCAATGTTTACGTAATAATCATGATTTGCGTCAGTCACATTCTTGTAAAAAAAGCTTTGAATACTGTGTGGCCCTTAACTACTCTATTTGTTGAGAAATGATGCACTTTTCAGGTGCCCTAAGAAACTCCATTAGCACCCACTTTGTGAAAAACTGGTGTAAAATATTGCCCATGGGCTTACTTTTAATACAAAATCACAACCTGAAAAACAAAGCAATTTATTGGCACAGCCGGTATTCGACCCTCACTCGTTTGAGTTACGAGAACTACCGACACTGTACCTCTACAATCGGTTGTAACCACAGAAAAAAAAAACAAATAAACAATTGAATTCATTGAAATGACACAAAACGAAACAAACGAAACAACTTACCCGTGAAACCGTGCAATATGACGGGAAAATTTGTGTCGGCGTCCGTCGTTCGTTCGAGGAAACTCAGCAAAGATCGAGTCCTAACGTAAACCACTCCAGCTGCCCCTCACTGTGCACTAACACTTTGTTTTTATTCAATTTTTTCATTAAAAAAATTGTGTTGGTCGTCACGCCAGAGTCCATAGGGCACAGCTGTGGCCAGCGTGCTGAGGCGTGGACTCGTGGAGTCTGGCCGGTGGTACGTCGTGTACTGATGTGCCGGCGATTGTGCCGGCAGAGCCGCCCGTAGACACACAGTGCGGTGGCCTATCATGAACTTCACGGTACGACTACTATATGAAAACTAGGCTCAAAAAAAAAGAGGTGGCTTTGGTCCTAATGACACGAAAGAATATTTTGTTATCTATTTCGCTATTGATTATTAGCTAATGGTTTTAGTGGCGAGTGATTAAAAAATAAAGACGAATATTTCTTATTATTAACGTAATATTGTCGAAAAACATCATCTGTAAAGGAACGGATGTGTAAAAAAGTAAAGCTGCCACAAACGGCGTTATAAACCTTATACAAAGTTTAAGTTTTGAGAAGCGCAGCGACGGTAATGTTAGACGGGTTTATTTATCCGTAAGAGACAATGTGTAGTTTTTTTATTATTTTGCTATTCCGGGAAGATTTTTTTTTTCGTTTAAATACATTATAATATAAACATGCTATTTCTAATTAAAATTCCCAAAATACACAATAAAGTAGGAAGAGGGTGTAGAGAAAAAACAAAGATAAAGTAAATAGATCAAGGTAACCAAGCCAGGAAGTCACAAACACGTACACCCAGACTGAGGCCATATGTACAAATTTACGGCGGTCCCCTGTCGGAATCGAACCCACGACCTCTGATGAAGAGGAGACGTGGACCCTAAGAATATTCTATAATCTATCTATCTAACGCGAGGTTCATGATATGTCCCAAGGCACAGAATAGGGGCGGCAAGTTGACGAATTGCGATTGGGCTATTCCACTTCTTGCATTTCACTGACACATCGTATGATTATCGTACCACTTCGCGGCCGTTTTGTGTAATTAACAAAAAAAGTGCTGCGGTCTAGATTCTCGCGTTTGTTTTTAAAACATGCTCTCTGCTCCCGTTTCTTGAACCGCAATCGAGGGTTTTGTGATGATTAATCAAGTCTAGATTAAGTGTCTATTAGACAATACGTCGACGGCGCCTGATGTAAAAAAATAAATTACTTTTTAATAATGTTATTTGTTTCAATGCCCGCCGGTTTCTCGAAAGCTAACAGTCTGTCAATCTATGGTTGTCACAGCAGTCAGTTGTCAAAAGTGCATATAAAAAAAAACAACTCACAACTATTAACAGAGTGCGTATACTGAGTTTTTTCATTCACTTTCGATAGCGAGAGCGTTTGCGATTTGCATAGGAGTGACAAAGAGACAACTAGGTGGCGCGCTCTGTCACTCCTATACAAACTGTATAAGCACTCTGTACAAAACACACTGTTAGCGTTCGAAAACGGGTTCGACTTTCGACTTCGAGTTAGTACTGTCAGGTGCTCTACCTCAATACTTCAAATCCTTCAAATACCCCAGCGCTGCTTACACAGACCGATCCGGGTTGGGCGAAAATAAGTTTATAACTAAATACCTGATGAATTTATAAAATTAAGATGGACCATGTTCAGGAGAGACCTATATAATTGGCTGTGCCAAAATACTCCTCAACTATCTAAACGAATCCTTGACACATAAAGTAAAGTAATATTGACATCTTATTCTGACATTCCAGCTATTTTAATTTTTATTATAATTTATTTTTCTTAAATCAATGCAACTAAATTTTTAATTATTTTATTTGGACATTGTATTATAATAATGAACGTCGTAGATTTAGTACCTATCGGTAGAACTGACATTTGCATTCACAATGGTATTTTGACATGTAAATTATATAAATAAATTCAAACTACACATCTGCATGTTAGAACATAGCTAACAGAATGTGAGATGATAATTAATATTAACAGTCGGTTAGCTTTTATAATATACCTCGGGCTCTAGAGTAGGCTTCAGTTTTCGCCGAAAGCACACGAGTGTAATCCCTAATACTACTTCCTGCTCTGTATAAGTGAAATGAAGTGTCGTATTAGTTCCGACATTTCTATTACACGAATATATCCGATTCTATCCGATAGCAGCCGAGGTATATTCTAAAAGCTAACAGACTGTACCATAAAACATGTCATCAAAATGTGCCACATCCTAAGCAAAAATATTTATTTTACTTTATTTTTATTTTAAGCCCTAAGTACTCTCTCTGCCTCTCAGAGAAGGCCGATGCCCTGAAGTGGGACGTAAGTTAACTTCAAGACCCGTCGTTTTGCCTTTAAATTTTTAAAAGTGAAACGCATTCGAAGCAATTGCGATTCTAAAAATGTAACTCGTGTTCGGTGTTCAATTTCACTAACGAGGTAAAAAACCACCAAATCGGTTTTAATACCTAACATACTTCATTAGTCAATGCATTTGTCTTATTGAATTGATGCGTGGAAAACAGCCAAGTACGATTTTGACACTTGCATCGAGGTTTCCGTAGCCCTCTAAATATCGTAAGCATAGTAATAGAGATGCTTCTTCGGTATTATTTTCTTTTATCTTGTTAATAATATATTCGATTATTTTCTTTTATTTTGCTAATGTATTCTATTACCACTTGTATTCTGTTTCGGTTGAAGCTCCGTGAGTCACCAACGGCCCTTGCTGAAAATCAGTGCTGTGGGTAAGACCGCAGCGTATACTGAGCTCGAGGCCATTTGAATCGGTAGTTTCAGAAAGAACATTAGTCCAAATTTTGTGTGATTGACTTATTGTTGTCTATGGTATCCTTGATTGTAGATCTACAGATCCCTATATAAAGAACATTAGCCCAATGAATATCAATTGAACTACGTGTACGTACTACGTCTCAGTAGACGCAAAAATAACAGTAGTCCCACTGAGGGGTCAGTTTTTTATGTCTACTGAAAAGTAAGCAGATTGTGACTAATGTTCTTTCTGAAACTACCGATTCATTTTATCGCTGCATAGACATACCCTGTGTATCTTATTTTTTTTGAAAATATTTTATGTTTTTGTTTAATTTTTTTGTTTATTTTTAAATCACTTGTTATATGTATGTCTTTGTGGTGTTCAATATTTTTTTTTCTATCTTTCTTTATGTATGTACAAGAATTACAACAAAATACACGTTGGGAGTGCACTGGATAAATTAATGCTTCATATGCTTGAGATCCTAGGTTTGAATCGCAATATGTAGTAATTACTTTGTTTAAGTGGCGCATTTTTAAGTTATATATAAGTAGCACTGTTAGAAAGACATAACAGTCTCTAGCAACTAGAGAAATCATACTGAGAAAAGTTCCTGATTATTTCAGGTTAGGAGTTTACATTCCTTGGCGCCAGAAATCGTCAAAACGTGGCGGGTACCCATACCTTCCTCTGTGATAGACGGTATAGGTAGTACGACGACGCGAGTCGCGCGCCATAACGTCAAAAGTCGCGACTCACTGTGGGCTGGATTTCGGCTTTCATAGACATCCGATCAGTAATGTCGAAAGTGGTGACTTTTATGCCAGCATATGTTTTAAAAGACCAAATACATACCACAAAATAGTATCATTATAGTACAGACTTACAAAAGGCTCGCTGAGATTTTTTTATTAAAAAAATTGTATGGAGCCGACATAATAATTCAATATATCTCCGGTCTCGCACGATTGGGGCTAATTATTTTTCAGGGAGTCAATCTTTGAATTATGTGGATTTTTTTGACATCTTGCATAATGAGCAATAAAAATTATACGACCACAAAAATATATGAATATATAAAAAAAATATATGTTTAAGTCACAATTATTGAACTTTTTAAAGAATCGTTTTTTGCGTTTTGTAAGTCTTAGTTATTACAGTTTGGCGTCTATAACTATGGCATAATAATGAGTACGATCACCATTATTAAATATATAATTGAACAAAAAATTTAAACATTAATCATTATCGGCTTAAATCTATACTGTGAAATTTGCAAACAAGTTACTAATTACATATTAATCTTATCAATAATATTAATGTCTCAAAGTACCTATTAATTAATCTCCTTTAACACCTTAATGACCCCATCGTTACTTCAATATCATTTACAGATTACGTTGAGGGTAGTTAGCAAATTACTCGCAATTAGAGTGGATATTTGTATGCTACCCCAATATCTCACTACTCAGTTGGCTTTGACGATTACAAGTGAATACATTTATCTAAAGAAAATGGAGAGTATCGTATCGTTACAAACTTAGATTTATTCGTGATATTAAGAAGTGCAAACAAAATAACAGCCTACCAATTTTTGTTCGAATCAGTGTTGTCCGATTGGACTGCAATTTATCCGAAGAAAATTCTGTGACTTTTCGGGAATTTTGTCGAAATTTTACTAGAGGAGTCGAGAGACGATGGAGTTCAGCAAATCGAAAAGCAGACATATTCCGAAAGAAATATGAAAGTTGGCTGGAAACGAATATCGACTAGCCTAGCTGCAACTTAAGCCATTATTAAAACATAGATATTTAATAATGTTGATCGTACTCATTATTATGCCATAGTTATAGACGCCAAACTGTAATAACTAAGACTTACAAAACGCAAAAAACGATTCTTTAAAAGTTCAATAATTGTGACTTAAACATATATATTTTTTTATGTATTCATATATTTTTGTGGTCGTATTATTTTTATTGCGCTAGTTATAGATGTGAAGCTGGAATAAAGTTAAACTATTGATACAATAAAAAAAGGTTCGATTATTAAAAAAAAAATGTTTCGCATCTTTGGGCTCATTATGCAATATGTCAAAAAAATCCAAATAATTCAATGATTGACTCCCTGAAAAATAATTAGCCTCAATCGTGCGAGACCGGAGATATATTGAATTATTATGTCGGCTCCATACAATTTTTTTAATAAAAAATTCCCAGCGAGCCTTTTGTAAGTCTGTACTATAATGATACTATTTTGTGGTATGTATTTGGTCTTTTAAAACATATGCTGGCATAAAAGACACCACTTTCGACATTACTGATCGGATGTCTATGAAAGCCGAAATCCAGCCCACAGTGACTTTCCAGTACATGAACTGTCAAATTCTGAAGTTTTAGCGCCACAAAACGCGTGACTCGCGTCATCGTACTACCTATGCTGGATCTTGATTCTGTTAATGCATTGTAATACAATTACAACTGCATGAACATGGCATTTAGTTTCATCGCCGCTTCAAGTCTAAGCGCGCACGCACATCAAATAATCTAGACGTCGATGGTTAGAAAAACACGTCACGTGACCCAACCGTGTATCTGTCATCGTACTATAATGCACTAACAGAATGTTTGTGCAAACGAACAGGCTGAGTTTGACAGTAGGGGGTAGACTGAAGATCTAATATCCACCTTTTAGGGGTCTAGAGCGGCATGCGAGGCAGCAGGCAGTATGCAGTAGGAACATAAACAGTTGACCAACATTGATAAATGTATCGGGATCCGGTGTGCCGATCGTTTTCAGAGCCAAACCCTTCCTGCAAAATTACTCAGGCCACGCCCAGTGGAAAATTTTTAAGTCAAATTTCTAACCATAAGACTGTAGAGATAGAGAGAGATATAGATAGAGAACACTTTATTGTAAAATCGACAGCACATCATCCTATACACCCATTTACTCTACTCCGTTGCATTACGAGCGACTTTGCAACTAAAATGTGAAGGTTGATGAGCTGTCGACTGTACATAAAAAAGGAGATTACACAGGTATTTCTTAATCTAAGAGTACAGAAGGCGGCTTTATCACTAAAAGTGATCTCTTCCAGACAACCTTTGGTTGGACTGGAGCTAAACATTGGATTGACTGTAATGTATTTATTCTTTGTTACACGATAGCTTTCGCAGTAGAGATAACTAGAGTCTTTGGTAACTAACTAATGGGGAAATTCACATAATTTAGGCCTCCGCATACATTTGTGAAGTCTTTCACAGGATATTACTGTATCTTAAGGGGCCAACTCCATTAAAATTTAGTTTTAACGAGTATAGTATGCTTTTAGTCGCAATGTAACACATGTATAACGGTGCCACTTATCAAACAGCCATGTCTGAGGGCCTGTCCACATCTCCACGTCACGTCGTCAACGTGGAACGGTGCGGTATCGTGGCACGTTTCACGGCAACGTAACGTGCTAGTACACGGTACGTTGCTGTGAAACGGCGCGTCTACCTTAGTCGTGTGGCTGATGCGCTCGCTCATTTGAATTATTCCATAACTATTTATAATGCCCCGTTTTCAGAAGAAAAAAAAAACGAGTGGCTGTCATAGGAATGCAATTTTGGACCTGAAGCTGAGCTGAACAAAAGTTCCTAGGTATGACGCCAACAGCCAAATGTTTGTCCTTTCGAAGTTATATTGTATTGAAAATGTTAGTTGTTTTTTTTTTCAATACAATATAACTCCGAAAAGACAAACATTTGGCTGTTGGCGTCATAGTAACTTTTATTCAGCTCGCTGAGTCCTATTCGATGATGTATCACACATGGCTATTGGGCTGAGGTCCAAAATTGCATTCCTTTGACAGCCAATCGTTTTTTTTAGTTCTTCTGAAAACGGCTTATGTGGGTGCACCCAGTATGTCATTTCACAGCTTTTTTCTCCAACTTCTTTGTACGTCTTTTTATCAATAGCAGATGCAGAATACGTGTGCAGTCCATAATATCTAGTACGAGACTGCTATTTCTCCAGTGCGTAGTTAAGAATGTACCGGAATTTTACATTTTTACGTTACAGTTACGCAGTGGGGGATTAACACATTTGCCGCCAGTAGGCTATTCAAATTTTGCCGCCCCTTCTGACCTCTGCATTTCGACAAAAGAAGGTGAAAGAAAATATTTCAGAATTTAAAGACTAAAAAATTATTCATTGTTTTTAAATAAATATGTACAGCCTGTCCATAAAGTCTAGAAAACGGAAGTGAATGTTTACTATTTCTTTTATCAAAAAATCTAAACATTCACTATATTTATTGAAGCACAATACCTTATCTTATGTAACAGATGAAATTTATTAATTTATAAGACGTGTAAGTGCAAGCTATTAACGAACACAGACAAAAAGTCTGAGCAAAACCATACTCTTTAATTTCTACTCTTTCTAGACAAACTGTACCTACCTTATAAAAAATTAAGAACTGATTAGGTATATTAATTAAATTATTGAATTTTCTAAACTGTAATATTTATTGTAATCCAGTTTAGTAAATTTCCTGAGCTTCGAAATAATGTAATCCATGAAATCAATAAATACCTACGCACGTACAGAAGCATACGAATTTCTAATAAGCAATATATAATACCATTGGATACGAAAAATAACTGCACAGTTTCTAAATAATTGGTTTAATTCTCATCACAAATATTGCCAAAAAAAGATTAAATAAAGAAATTTTATCTCTGACCTAAGAAAAGCTCAATTATGTATTGCATATAATTATTATAATGCTGCAATATTATTAAGATACTTTGGTCAGTCATATTTCTAGTGGACGTGGATATGTACCTAGTTAAACCCATTTTTTTTCGTATTATGCTTTATTGCTGAGCTCATAGCTTTCAAAAATTTACAAAGAATAATAAGATTATAAAATATAAGAGAAATATATAAGATTGTTATAGTGAAAAAGTTGAATTTTTTAATTTTCTTAACTTGAATTACAGCTTTTTATGTAAGTAGGTAGGTACTAAATAATAGGTCTTTACCTATGAAATTGCCGTTCTGCAGTACTGGCCATTTAAAATCAAAATATTTTTTATTTGGCTAAGAATTCCAATTTCAAATTAATTTTATTTTAAGAACAATGAATTCTTTTTCCAAAAGTAGTCATTTGTTTATTGATTAGTGTTACATTTCCATCGCATTTCAATCTTTTTCGTCATCATGGATACGTAAAAAATTTGACTAATTATGGAATATGAGTACCGTTGTAGCAGCAACGCGGCACAAGCGGCACGCAACATCAACGACGTTTACGGAGCTAACACTACAAGCTAACACACCACCTGTTATTGGTTTTCTCGCTTCCGTTCTGGAAATTTCGACCTGAAAAATGAAACTCGACGTCGTCCAAAGACTTTGGTCGACAATGACGAATTAAAGGCGATTGTGGAAGCTGATGATACACAATCTACGGCTGAATTAGCAGCAGCTTTCGACGTTAGCTACAAAACAATATTGGTCCATTTGTGTCAAATTGGCAAGGTGAAAAAGCTTGACAAATGGGTGCCTCACAAACTCAATGATCGCCAGCGCGAATTACGCGTCGAGACATGCCTTGCACTGCTCAACAGATACACAAATGAAGGAATTTTGAGCCGCATTGTTACCTGCGATGAAAAATTGATTCTGTTTGATAACCGCAAGTGCTCAGCAAGTTGGTTGGATCCTGGTTCAACACCTAAACAATGCCCTAAACGAAAACTCACCCCTAGAAAATTTATGGTCACTGTTTGGTGGTCTAGCGCCGGTGCGATTCATCACAGCTTCTTACCAAATGGGGTAAGCATTACTGCAGATGTGTACTGTGAAAAACTGAACACAATGATGGAGAAGCTGGCACATCTCCAACCAGCATTGGTCAATCGCTCGTCTCCGCTGCTCCTGCACGACAACGCGCCACCACATACTGCACAGCAGACGGTCTCCAAGTTGCAAGAACTGGGGTTGGAATCTCTCCGTCATCCGCCCTACTCACCAGACCTCGCGCCTACAGACTACTACTTTTTTCAGAATTTGGATAACTTCTTGGCGGGAAAAAAATTCAATACCCGAGAGGCAGTACAAAATGCCTTTGAAGAATTTGTTGCCTCCCGTCCAGCTGATTTCTTTAAGAAGGGCATCAATAAACTGCCACTGCGTTGGCAAAGATGCATTGATTGCACTGGTGATTACTTCGATTAATACAATAAAAAATACATGAAAAAAATTCGTTTAAATTTTTTCATACAAAACGGCAATTTCATAGGTAAAGACCTAATATTCAGTTTGGATAAACTGATGTCGCAGCTTTCATTCCGGCTAGAGAATCTTAGCGAATGACCATGCCATTTGTTGTCAAAATAACTACCTAACTAGTTACGCAAAAATGTAATTTAAAAAAGTACCTATATGAGGTACTTTTTTGGCAAAGGCAAATTAGCAGATTGGCAAACGTAAAAATTCCCACTTTTCAGGTTAAGTTAAATGGTGAAATCTAATAACATTCAGGTATTTCGTTTTTGTATTTCTGTTAGACAAAAAAAACTATTTTTGGGGCAAATGTGCCGCCCCCTAAAACTACCTACGCAAATATGTAATATAAAATGTATCTATTAGCAGATTGGCAAACGTCAAATTTCCCACTTATCAGGTTAAGTTAAATGGTGAAATCTAATAACATTTAGGTATTATATTTTTTCTATTACTGTAAGAAAAAAAAATTGGGGCAAATTTGCCGCCCCCTAAAATCTGCCGCCCTAGGCTCCAGCCTACTCAGCCTGGTGGTAAATCCACCACTGCAGTAACGTAAATTTGAACGTCGACGATGTCGTGACGTGGTGATGTGGACAAGCCCTTAGAGGGCCGTGGTTCCAATAAACGGTATTTCAAGTCGTTAAGGTAATGCTCACAGGATAAGACACATACTTATAGTTCAATATACCCGGGAAGTTCAAAGATAAAAGTGCGCCTTCATTTCGTAAAAACCAGTTGACCTTGAAGGCTTAGGATAATTCGAGATGCTCATTGAATTTAATGAAACTGTGTCGTCAATGATTATACGAGTATTATGTAGTTTTATAATATGACCTTTTTAATTTCTTGACGATGCCCATTTTTATTTTTAGTTTTATTATTTTATCTGTGACATGTATTTTTTTGTTATAAAATAATGTACGCTAAATAATATTTAACTATAATAATTACAATTACAATTATAATACGTATTTATTAAACGTTATAATTATTATAACGTATTTACTTTCCAAAATAATATATGCAATTCGTTTATTTACGTTCCTTCACCTACCGACTATATTCCTCTTGCATTCCGGAATTGCTTACTAAAGGTTGTATGGAAGAGATTGCTCTAAGCGATAAGACCGTCAATTACACACCGCTGCTTGGATATAAGAAATCATAAGCATTTTTTGTTAGTTCTGCAATTAAGTAATTATATCATTAGTAAATTAAAAGTAATTTATTAGTAAGAGGTAACAAACCAGTAAATATTTGTATTTGACTTCCATCATTTGGCTTTGGTCAGTGAGAAGATAATAATATTCATGATTTTTATCTCAGTAATGAAGCTAGTTATCGGATTATCACGTCCACAAATAATTAAGGGGTCTAGGCGTCCATAGCCACCCTTGCTAATGGTCAAATTTGTTAAGTGGAAAGTTTCTATAAGGGAATAAATTTCAGCTCCCCCAGTGCTCAAAACCCAGCAAAGCGTGAAGTCTAATGAAATAAGCAAAGCTCATTTGGAAGTTAACACCACAATAGTCATTAATGCATTACCGGACCTTTGTAAATACTTTAACAACTCCTCTATCCCAAATTACTTACCACGATATCAGAAATGTGAGTTAGTCTGTCTTTTACTATATTTATTTAGTGTAAGCCTAAACACACATTAAAAAGAAATAAAAAATTACAAACGTACAGCACATCATCGTATACACCCATGCACTCTACTCCGTTGCATTACGAGCGACTTTGCAACTAAAATGTGAAGGTTGATGTGCTGTCGACTGTACGGTTCTTAGCTATCTTTTGAGGTGACTATCCGTCAGTTTCTGAATTGAGAAATTGAATTATTATTATTTAGACATTCACGCTTTTTAAAATTGGTTTAATGTATATAAGCCATCCCATCAAAGAAATATATACATATTTTGAAAATGCAGAAAAAACCTTTAGAATAGACTTTTTTTTTTAATTCTAATTACAGTAGTTGAAAAATTGCCTCCTCATTAATAGACACCTCAAATTTTCATTCAATATGAAGAGAGGCTTTAAGCACTTATAAAAGGACAAAAATAAATACATGAACCCTAAAAACATCACACATATAAAATGAAAAAAATGACCTATAAAATGTGTATTTAAGAGGTTATCCTGTCTATTTTGATGAAGCGAAAGTGGTTTGCAAGGATCGTAGTAAACTTTGGACTCTATTTACCCATTACTACAAAGGCGTGAGTTTGTGTTTGTAGGTAATATAATCTTCACACACCTCTTCTCTTAGAGAGAGAGAATAGGGCTTAATCGCCACGTGTGCCCTGCCTACTATGGACTGGAGTCACAAGCGAGAGGGTCTGGCTGGCCACTGAAATTAAAATGCTATAGGACTAGAATCATGATCATTGTAACATAATAATTTATACACTTCTCCCACAAACGCCTGCCTCTAATAAGTTGTAATATAAATTCTTTTATATGCAAAACCGCGCGAAAGCGTTAGTTGGCAATAAACGGTCCATGGATAAGGGCCTTTCTCCACTTCTCCGGTCCGGCAAACGTTAAATACCGGTCCGATTTAGAAACACACAAGAATACTAATAAGCTTCTCCACTACTCCGGCATCCGGTTTTTAACGGTCCGATAATTTGCTAGATCAGAACGGTATTTACCGGGCCGAAGTTATCGACGTACAAACACAATACACGTTTTTGCACCGCGCATACAACCCGAAAATGTTCCCATACTATTTTATTTACATTAATAGAATGTGTAAAAAACGTCCCCTGCCTCGAATAGGAAAACCGAGGAAGT
Organism: Yponomeuta plumbellus; assembly: GCA_947310845.1. Lineage (NCBI taxonomy): Eukaryota > Metazoa > Arthropoda > Insecta > Lepidoptera > Yponomeutidae > Yponomeuta > Yponomeuta plumbellus. The sequence continues at coordinate 18,020,256 of OX371193.1, read as the reverse complement.
TTAATAAAGCACTGCGTCACGTCCATTGCCGATTATAATCGGGTGAAGTGGAGAAGCATAATCCGGCATCCGATATTTTTCTCATGACTGATTCCGGCTCCAACGCCCGACCGGACCAGTGCAGAAAGGGCCTAACAGTTGAAAGTGAGTTAGTTAGTGCTCATGAAAAGTTTAAGTTTCAAGTTCCAATACGGTAATAATTCTAAGGCAGCTAGATTATCGGTAAATCAGGGAAATACGCGGTGATTAAACCCATTCTCTTTCTCTAGAGAGTTTTGCCTTGCAGTAGAACGCATATTGCACCCACTATGTGTCCTAACCGAGTATGCTTCCAAATATACTACGGCGTTATTTTGAGAGGTAAGGTAGGTAAGTTAATATAGTGAATTGTGTATTTAGAACACCGAAATGTAAATAAAAAGAGCTACCTAATCCTTGGACTCGCCCTCCCTTGCCGACTTTAAAAATAAAGTAAAGAAGTTCTATCTCTCTCTTGATGCATTTGTCCTATTTTGTGTTTCTCTTTTTTTTACACGTAAATGCCCAACCATCATACCTATGAAGGTATGGCATATTTACATAAGTATCATTATGATTAATATGACGATCTCAGTGGCGCAGCGGTTAGCGCATCTGCCTACTATACGAGAGGTCCCGAGTTCGATCCCAGCTGTGGACAATTAAAACCCCAGGTCTTGGATGTTTACATGTTTGTGATGTCGCTGTTTCTGGTTCCCACGACACAGGGTATCCTAGTTTAGGGATATCATCATCATCAGGCTATATTAGTCCACTGCTGGACATAGCCCTCCCCTAATGAGCGCCCTAGCGCCCTGTCTTCAGCTTGCCGCATCCAGCATCTGCCTGCAGTTTTTAGCAAATCATCATCCCACCTGGTCGGAAGCCTTCTTACAAAAACCAAAGTCGAAAGTGTACGCACACGAGTTACAAAGCTGAAGTGGAGATGGGCGCGACATTTGTCGAGGCGGGAAGACGGCCGATGGACTAAGGCAGCCACTGAATGGTGGCCAAGAACGGGTCGACGGTCGGTGGGAAGACCACCAGCCCGATGGACCGTCGACATTGAGAAAGCGGCTCGGAAACATTGGACGAGATTAGCACTGCACCGGATGGGTTGGCGTGAAAGAGAAGAGACCTATGCCGAACCGTGGGCTCTATTTACGGGCTGATTAGATAGATAGATAGATGTTCAATAGTTTGACCGTAAGTTTGTAGTACTGAGATTAGTCGATAGATGATCAAAATGTAGGTACCTGAGTAAAGTTCAGTAGTAGACGGGTTAAAGGTAGACGTGGTGTCGACTGTACCTACTATTTAATTATACCCATGTGAAAGTTCATTAGCTGAGCCCACTAATTAGTATCGCGAGTGGTATTTAATGTTCATGTGATCTATTCCCGTCTGATCCACTGAAGATATCCAAGTTACACCGGTATTAAATCATCATCCTCATTATGTCCCCACCGAGGGACACGGGTCTCTTCCCTGAGGAACGGGGGCAACTCCGGATTGGTGGAGGCTTGTAAGACTTCTGGTCTTACTGTCAGAAGTTTTCAAGCCGCCCTAAGCTGATTTTAAATGAATGAGTAATTTTAATTTAAAATGTATTTACAATGTGGTCCCAGAGACGACACTGATAATTCATTTAAACTAAATTTAAACGTAATATAAATTATTCCTTATATTATACATACACATACGTAAACTCAGATTTGTATCTCAGAGGGGTCGGCAGAGACCAGGGACTACCGCTTTTCACGATCCTGACAGATGATCTGACGATCACTTTCGCTTCATCGATATTCTTAAGTCGTCGCATACATGCACGCCGGTTACAGGTATTTTTATCTTGCCCTTTGCCATCTCCGATTTGGTCGAGTATGCCCATGAAATGATTATATAAAAAACAAGTCATTAAGGTGTCACGCAGGTGATTAACTAAATCTGTTGTGTTCCTTGAACAATTATTTTAATTATTCAAAAACTGATTTTAGAAAAAATACATTAAGTAAAGTTTCACTCGTTGTGAAAACATACAAAGTTATTGAAATTGAAATACATATATCCAAAAGCGAGATGTGAACCAAGATGTTTACTTTAAAAATGTTATACAGAACGTTCTTCAAAGGATGAGATCGGAATAGACCTTAATAATTAGCTAATTAAATCGTCGAAGACGCTTTTCTCGGGGTGATAGCACACATATACCGTCTTTCGAGAGGATAAGAGGAATGAAATACGTATTTTCTTTAAGCCGGTTGAATGCATCTCTCATCATCATCTCATCATCGCCATGCGCAGTGAAGGGTTCAGGAAAGTTTAGGAAGTTTTCCTTTTACAAGTTGGTCTCCTGTTACTTGTTAACTTGTAAAGCCTACTTAGCCGTGATAGTTTTTCTATTTAGTTTATGATAATTATGTGCGATATGGGCAATACCCCGATATTTTTCGCGCTTATACAATATACAATTGGCGCTTTGAAGCTCATGTTGCGTAGACGAGTCCTAAAATCGAATATTTTTTCCACGTTCACAATATACATATTTAAAGGATCAAACGAAAAAAACGCTTCATCCGCCTTTATTAATATATAAGGGTAAGGGAGGTACCGCACAAATAGTTTTTTCAAAGATTTCATCATCATCATCATTCAGCCACAAGAAGTCCACTGCTGGAAATAGGCTTCCTCCATGGATTTCCAAAAAGACCGGTTGGAAGCGGCTTGCATTGAGCGTCTCCCTGCCACTTGGATGAGATCGTCAGTCCATCTTGTGGCTGGTCGTGATACGCTGCGCTTGCCGATGTGAGGTCTCCATTAAAGAACCTTTCGGCCCCATCGGCCGTCAGTTCTTCGTGCTATGTGCCTCGCCCACTGCCATTTCAACTTACTCATAATTTTAAAGATTTACGAAACACTAACTAAGCAACCGCTAAGGAATGTTCTACGATTAAAAGAATCATGTTTTTATAAATAGGATTAACAATGTTTAATTACTCTTTGTAAATCTTAACAATAGAATGGACTTTAAATGTTTTAATAACAAACAATATTTTATTGCACACGAAACATCCTCCGTTCATTCGTTTTCCTTACAAAACCGAAGTCTCATCTCCACTATATCCTGTGACAGTATTGACAATCTGAATTCAACTCTATGCGCTTACTACAAGACCGGTCCGAAGAAGGTTGATCAGCTACCGTCTGTACTATCGATAGTGAAAGCGTAGTAAATTTAACTGCATTTAAGTGCATCACAGTTATGGCCATTCAGTTACTCGACCCTTACTCTGAAAAAAATATTTAATTATTTTTTTTGGACAGCAATTGAGTAGGACACAGTAAATCGATGTATTTAGTACTTTCTTTACTGGGTTTTAGGCTGAAGATTCTAAAAGTTGCTGGAACCATTGAGAATAGTGATATATTTTTTTCAAATTCAATTTTAGTTCATTAACAACCAATTATGTCCACACCGAGGGTCACGGGTCTCTTCCCTGAGGAAGGTATATGTAGACCAATACTCCACCACGGGGCCACGTAGGAATTGGTCGAGCCTTGTAATTGTGGCTGGTCTCACTGTCAGAAGTTTTCAAGCTGCCCTAATTAAAGGCCTCTGACTTGGCCTAACGACTCCCATCTATCGACGGCATCCGGCACTAACTGCTTAGCGTGCCTTGCGAAGAACGGAACCGCTCGGAAAAATCCCACTAGCGTTAGTCATAGAACGGTCATCCATCCATGCACATAACGCGCCCTAAGTTGCTTAACCTTCGTAATCGTTTAATATCACTCAGACGGCCGGGGTTACGAGCGATTTTAATATTTCAGTTGTATTTATTATATTTAATTGTAATCATATGCATTATTACCTTGAAATAATAATTAAAAACCGCCATTGGCCCGCCAAAAATTCTAAAGATTAAGAAAAACTCGTATATTTTTGTATTTTTTAAATTTGTTGGTAAATCTAGATTGAAAAAACATTATTCAATACAAGAGCAAAAAATTAATTCGCTCCCGTCATCCCCTTGATGCGTGCGACGTGCCGCACGCGGTCGAGCTTTTTTTTTTCGCTAGTGATTTTGATCTCAAACCTTTAAAGTATGTTAAGTTTATTTTAGCTTGTATCGTCCCGCAACTCGTCCCGGCCCCTAAGGCCTTTGTGGAAAGTCGCGATAAAATTACAAAGGACTCCACTTTCGGAGTGAAGCCCCTTGTATGTTTGACACTTATGAATTTGTCTTGGCGATAACTTTTAGCGTTAGCATCGGTTTTGATGTTGGCTTTCGATCAATTAGCATTTGAGTGACTTCTACTACTTGTTGAATGTGGCGTTAGCTCTAATAATTTACACTGTTATATGGGATCCCGTATCGTAGTTAGATACATATAAGTCATCAGAGTAACGAAGTCATGGTTTGAGACACGTGTAATAACTATGGAACCATAACATCCTGATAAAATTCTTAACCCCGCAGAAGAATAAATACACTCGCGAAAGCTTAAGAAAGAGAGATGAACAAAAAATTAGCAGTAAGCAATGGACGCGTAACTTTCAGTTTTGTTTTAGCACAGCGTACGTGTCATCTAGCGCTACGCTTGTTTGAGATCCAGATGCTTAGAGTATTTGTATAAAAGTTTATAAATCGTTTTCTTAAAGGTTCCTTGGGAAGAAAAGTTTTGTATAATAATTAATGATAGAAAAAATATCTAGAAAAAGTGCAACTTACTTAACCTAACCTTAATTAAGACATTAAGACAAGTTATTATGTTACGTCGATGTAATGATTATACCTAAAATCTCATAAGCCAATGATTTCCGGCACACGGATCCTTGGGCAAAAAAAGTCGGAAATTATGTAGGAATTGGGGATTACTAATGGTTGACCAAAAAATTATTGACAAATGGTCATTCGACAAACAACGTTTAACCAAATGTTCATTTGGCAAACGAGACCTTTGACAAAAGTATCATCTTACAAAAACTCACTTAGCAAATGATCCATTAGCAAACACTACATTTGTTAAATGTTTTGAATATTAAAATGTAAATTGACCTTTTTTAATTTCACCAAATAATATGTTTCGCAAATGAAGCATTTGTCCAAATGTCATTTAACAAAATGTTGAACGCATCAAAGTCGAGTCTGTTTTCGATCTTACATAGAGAACCTAACGCTCCGACGCGCTCCGCTTCGCTACGCGCGTCGTCGCACCTATATTTCTGTTGTCACGTATTCTTTACATCGCCAACCCCCCGTTCGTAAGATTGATTAATAAACGAAACATTTGTCAAATAATACACTTTATCAAACGTTTTTAGACCAATAGTAGTTTTGTCTGATAACTCAGTTGTTAAATGTTCATTAAGTAAAATAATTATTTGTAAAATGTAAATTTAAGTGTTGATCATTTGGATAAGTGAGTCATTTGTAAAATGATTAGTAGTAAAATGATCAATTGGCGAAAGCATTTTTTGTCAAACATTGTTTGTCAAGTGTAATTTTGCCAAATGACTTTTGGTCAAACAGCAGGACCCCAGGAATTGGAGTGTGTTTTTTAACATCCAATAGACAGGAGTCACTTCGTTTTCTTCACTCTTTCGTCCATTCATATCACTACTTGTTTCGTTCGCCCTGCCCGATCTTCCCCAGATACTCACGCTGGTGCTTCACAAATTCATCCCTCCCACGATTCCAACAGGAAGCCAATAGCACTGGATAGCATCATACTAGGCTAACACCCGTATTCCAAGACGTTCCTTGAAGTCTCCTCGACTCAATACACAACGGAGTTTGAGTCGAGGACAGAGTGAAGAAATTTCCTTGAGGTAGTATATAAGTTTGTATTTCGAGTTTATTTTTTATGGTGACAATGGCGATGTGGTTTTAAAAAACCCATTTAGTAGTTTTTTAAAATTATACAAATTACTTTTAAAATATGTAATCACTATCACAAATAAAACACCGATTTTCTTTGAACTTTAACTTTATTTAAGTTTTAACTTTCGTAACTTTATTCCGGATACGCAAGTAAATGTATACGAAATAATGTTAATAATACCGATTTTCTTTTTCGAGGACGTTACAAGGTAGGTCTTGAGGTACCTATGTAGCTTTGACAATAATAATTGATTCCTTGACTCGAGTGAGGAATTTACTCAAGTGGAAGAAATATATGACGTTTTATAATACCGTTTTCCTTAGTCGACGGAGGCTTTGAGGAACGCCTTGGAATACGGGTGTAAGGCTTCATAAAATAAACAATAACACCTTTAGTAGTCATCGTTAAAAGTTATTGTTACGTCCCTTTATTTTCCGCCCGATCTACCTTCACATTTATTAGTTCAAATTGTTCTTATCGTAAAGCAATAGAGTTCAATTCAATGTCTTATGTTTATGTGCCACATTAGGCATTCCCGGCTACTCCTACAAAGGAAATGGTCATAAGCTTTGAGTATTTACTACAGAAACTTAACCAAGTAGTTTTAATTATTAAGTATTATCGTATATGTATTAAATTAAGAGTTGGAGTTTATTAAGTTTTAAACCTATTTAACGAATAAATACGATAAATATTTTTTATGTCAGGATCGACTGACAAAAAAGTGGTAAATTTTGAAACAAAATGTATGGGAAAAGTTTTTGCAATTCCTGACTTTTTTATTCCTCCAATGATAGTTGGTCCAATAAAAGTTTCAAAACCCTATTAGAAACAGGATCGATTAACGAAAAAAATTGAATATGGCCATTTTCTTGCTAACTGTACATATTATTATGTGAATAATTATGGAATCGCTCGTAGCCTGGGCTGCCTGAGTGATCTTAAACGATCACTAAGGTTAAGCAACATACGGCACGTTCAGTCCATGGATGGGTCACCGTCTATGACTAACGCTAGTGGCATTTTTTCCGAGCGATTCCGTGCTTCGCAAGGTACGTTAAGCAGTTGGTGCCGGCTGCCGTCGATAGATGGCAGTCGTTAAGCCAAGTCAGAGGCCTTAGGGCGGCTTGAAAACTTCTGACAGTAAGACCAGCCACTAGTCTTACAAGCCTCCACCAATCCGGACTTGGCCCCCGTGGTGGAGTATGGCCTATACCTTCCTCAGGGAAGAGACCCGTGCCTCTGGGTGGGGACATAATGGGTTGATGACGAAGAATTATGGATACTTATTTTTGTTTTAGTTTCGTTGTTATATTCACATTTTCTCTTATAAGTGATGAAATATTGCAATATGAGTTTAATCACAATTTTTTTTTTTTTTTTACACACAGGCACACACACAATTAATTTAAGCAACGTCGTCACGGCGATGACATTTTAAAATGTATCCCCTAGAAAACCACAAAGGGCCACCATATGGTACAATTAGATTTTTGAAATAAGCCTTTAGAAAATGGGAGGAGACCTGGCCCTAATTACTTTTCTTTCTTTCAAATTAAGTAGGTTCTGTATCAAAACGAGATGGAGCGACTATTATTATCGCTTTAACGAGTTCGATTTAAAGCAAGTTAATCATTTGTTGTGATGATATATTAAATCATTGTCGTTGTCACGTCGGGCGCGGCCAAGTCTTTATTTACTTCAATTTGCTTTATTTTCATTGCAAATTAAAATTATTGTGAAAGAAATGCATATAATACTTGTGATCGATTTGGACTGAAGACTATAAAATAAATTATAAGACGAGTTTTTACCAACTATCAGAAAATTGCGAATTATTGCCCCTTATATTTATTTTATAAAAAATAAGCGCCTATCTATATAACTTACGTTAATGTACGATACTTTGAATGTTAGAGAATAAAGCAAAAAGCCCGGGCGCGTGCGACCGACGACCGACGGGCGGACGGGTTTTTTCGTACTTGTTTATAAGTCTCTAACTCCGTAAGTACTTAAGGCCTATTTTAGATTGACATTGTGCCGCCGACACGTAGTCGACCCATTGGAACGTGAATAGACGATTAAAATAAAATAAATATTCAAGTGTTTGTATTGCTCATCATCATCAACCCATTATGTCCCCACCGAGGAGCACGTTTCTCTTCCTCAAGGAATGTGTAGGCCATACTCTACCACGGGGGCCAAGTCCGGATTGGTGGAGTGTTGTAAGACTAGTGGCTGGTCTTACTGTCAGAAATTTTCAAGCCGCCCTAAGGCCTCTGACTTGGCTTAACGACTTAACGAGTCACGCGTAAACTACTAAGAAACTAATTTTTTCTTTGACACATTAATAGACGAAACTTTTATCCGAATCCGATACAAAAGCGGGTACAGCTGTTATTTAATAAACGTTTTTTAGTAACTATTATTTAAGCATTAACCTTTCCTTCCTGACTATGGGCTAGTACTTTCTACAATACTTTCACAAGTACCGATGAAGCGTTTTACGACCTGTAACTGCATGTCTAGACAATATGGCTTATGATGTAACAAATATTCAAAATGCCATAAGATTACATTAACAGAGAAAGTTAAGTTTCGAAGTGAGTTTGACGTTATCGACTTTATTCCAGATACACTAACTTGATTTTTTATCGAAAGAGTCTGACTAGGCTTCCCTTTGATTCTCTCACATTTGCTTTTTCACATTTTTTGTGTGTTAGTCCGAGTTTTTTTTTTCTTTATTTTTGTTCACTTATTCTATGTTCAAATGTTTTTATTCACCATACAAAAAAAATGCCTGAAATATTTATTTCTATTTTGCGAAATTTGTGATACCTATTTGAAACATCGTGTACTAAATCTAATTGTAACTTTTCTGTGTATATTCCATTATATTTTATGTTACAGTTTGATAGAAGCTTACTTGCTTTTTTGTGGCTAAGTTTAAATTGTGTATCGTTGTACATTTCTATGCATGTAGGTAATTTGTTTTACTCTTGTGATTAATTAGGATTACTAAGCTTAAATCTATCGGTGAGGAATGTTCAAGAGTTAGCAAAATGTATTAGGCTAAGTAATTTAATTTACTCTATTTAAGTAACTCTTTTGCTAATTCTGTGTTTCCTCCTAAACAAAACAAAATAAAATAAAGTTGTAATTTTCACAATTATTACGTGGAGAAGAAACTAACTAAGAAACTCCACATTAATTCTTTTCAAAACAGTCTTAGTTTAATTAACAAACTTTCAAACTTAAACATATTACGCATGGATATGGTGAACACAAGACACCATTATTAATATTGAAATTAAAAATCTCCTTTGAATACATTATTCTATGGTAAAAACCAATGCCAATTGAAGTTTGAAGCAAGTTCCCCATTCTAAAGTTCCACAATAAGCCGCTGTGTGTGTCTGGAGTTGGTGAATAACCCATTATCTCCGAGAGTGTGATCATATTTAAAACGCCACAGTCTTGTTCCACTGCGGACAGAGGCACAAGACAGAAAGCTACATGAAAGTAGTACCATTTGCGGCCTTAGCTACAACCCTCAAGAGCTTCGGAGTGGCCTACTCATGATCATGAGCGCTTCATTTGCGATAGAGACTGGAGGTTATAGAGTTTTATTTATAAACGTAGGTAGAGATATCAGGTAGAGTAAGATTTTTTTACGGACCAAGTGACTGAAACCAACGAACGAAAGTGGAAGTGTCAGAGCGGTATTTACAGTGATAGCAAGCAGGCCTACGCTAGCCTTCGAATGTATGTATAAACAACCTAAATACGTCCCACTAAAGGGCACAGGCTTTCTCTCAGAGAGAGAGTAAGGGCTTAATGCCCATGCGTTCGCGGATTGGCGATTTCAAGCGCTGAGTCATATATATGAATTGCTTACTGACACCTGCGAGTTAACTGCTTCCACTAAAGAAAAATCTGCAGTAGACCCTTTAGCACGCTAGACATGCAACTCTTCACTATAATATTTAATTAATACCTAGATGAAGCATCAACTTGAATATTAAGTAGTCAAGTGAATTCTGACATTACAAGGCTTAGAAGAGTTTAACCACAATGCCTGTAGAAATCGAGGTAGGTGGTGGCGTATTTCTACTTTTTGCGACACAATTTTCGTTTGAAGTAGCATGATTTACGTTGGACCATTCTTTTTTCATCATCATTGTTAAAAATACTTTAAATGGATCCCCTAAATAAATCCGCTGACACCGGGAGAAGCGTCATTAAATTGCACGCAAAACGACGGACATCCGGGCACCTCCAGTCTCGACATCTCGTCGCGAGGGTCAAGTTCAGGACGTCATCACCTACTAATTCTGTATCGTTCCCGGGAATCCCGGGAGTTCCCGGGAACCATTTTCAGTATGCCTTAAATTCCCTATACCGTATTTAACAATCTCTCATATCTGCACCTGGAAGGATTATGCAGACGCCAGGATTTGCTACAATCCTGACAAATCTCTAGACGCAACCTCACGCCTGTGCCGGGACGGATTGGCATGACGGCGAACTGCCTTTGCATTACGTAACCCACCAGTATCGGGTTAAGCACTTAAGATATTATTTATGTATCTGACAGTTCGAAGTAGGCTAAAGCAGACAACTCCATACAGTCTTAAGAGGGGTTATGTCAGGTTTCATAAAATATTTCATATATTGCCAAATTTAAATTGCTGGAAGTTGGGAATATTCCCAGTGGCATATCAGTTCACTATGGGCTTCATTTGTTGACACAATATTCCGGGGCCAGCCACGATCAATCTTCATGTACGAATACCGAAATTGAGTCGGACCTCCTGTTGGAGTCAGTTAAATGTAGCGTCAGCAGACCTTTTGTTATTATTTTTTGTCCGGGAGGATTATAGTCCCTTGTCTATCCCGTCGGGGATTGTATGCATGAACGGACTCATTAACTGATGAAGTGAAGATTGAGGGCTATGCGAGAGATTTTATCTACCGGCGGCAGTGTTTTTGGACTGCAACTGTAATCCAGAACCATTTTGGATTTTTGATCGGTGATGTGGAGAGGAGAGCCTGACTTAAAATCAGCTACGATGAAAAAATTACTTCGATACCGATTTTAATAATCCTCATCATCATCATCAGTTATTTGACGCCCACTGCAAATCAAAGGCCTCCCTCATGGTTTCCTAACATAGGGGGTTTTGTTATTATCGCTTTCCTTCACAGTTTATTTAGTTAACAACTAACGGGTTCGCAATTTTCGACTTAAACGAGCACTAAGCACGAGTGTAAGATCCGTACTCAAAATGTAAAGCATGATACTTAACTTTGAGCATACAATCAATCCTGAAACGTGAATTTGCTTAAGTCGCAGTCAATTTGAGTTTGAGATCCTTTCAGCATTGAATTCTCAATTCAGAAATCGGCCGTTAGAACTTCACAAATGTAAATAACTGTGATGAAGGCTTTGCACACAAAAAAGTGCGTGCCATAGGAGCGGCATATGACCAATTTACCACCGGTGGTCTAATGTTGATTGCATTGGTATTCGTTTTTCAAAGCCGATGCAGTAGTTGGACCTATGAAGTTGCAAAGCATCGTTAGTATTGGAAAAGTGTAGTCCATATAATTTTGAAGATACGAACGATTAAGGAAAAAAGCTTACGTGGTTGACCTTTTTCTTCTACCATTACCCGTACCTACATGCGATACGCAGTACCGCATTTAAATGGCAATCCGCGTAGCACAGCTTCGCATGTACCTACTGCGAATAACCTTGGCAGGGGCAATCAAAGAGTTAAGGTCTTTCCACGTATAACGAGCAGAGGACGTGCGAGCAGAGAGCGTATACTGAGTTTTTTCATTCACTTTCGATAGCGAGAGCGTTTGCGATTTGCATAGGAGTGACAAAGAGACAACTAGGTGGCGCGCTCTGTCACTCCTATACAAACTGCAAACGCTCTCGCTATCGAAAGTGAATGAACAAACTCAGTATAAGCACTCTGAGTGCGTATACCTACTGAGTTTTGTCGTTCACTTTCGATAGCGAGAGCGTTTGCGTTTTGCATAGGAGTGACAAAGCGCGCCATCTATTTGTCTCTCTGTTACTCCTATGCAAATCGCAAACGCTCTCACTATCGAGAGTGAATGAAAAAACTCAGTATAAGCACTCTGGGCCCTTAGTGCGAGTTTTTTCATTCACTTTCGATAGCGAGAGCGTTTGCAATTTGTATAGGAGTGACAGAGAGACAACTAGCTGGCGCGCTTTGTCACTCCTATAGAATATGAGTTTACGTTAACGCGATCGAGTAGTTAAAAAAACTCGCACTAAGCACACTGAACGATGCAACCTAAAGTAATCGTTTCACGTCATCATTAAAGAGACTAGAAAGACGAGTCTAGCAAAGAACCGAATGGAAAAAGAAGAGAAACAGAAGAGGCCTATGCCCAACAGTGGGCTGTGTTTATGGGCTGATTAGATAGACTTGCCAGGTGACTTTAAGAGACTTTAACCTCTTCAGTCCGTCCGTCAAACCGTCTCTCCAGACCTTGAAAACAACAATAGTTTTCTATTGCTATTTTGTCGACACAGGACTGAGGAGGATAATAGAAGCGTGACGGTCCAAGCTTCACCGAAGTTTCTGATGAGAATTATTTTAGATAAGATACGTTGCGCCCGCCCGCACGTTGTCAGCTCATTTCAATATGTTTATTTTATTCCAACATGCAATATTTGGGCCACAGAGCCCTTAGTTATGATGTTGATTCTTTCCGACCGGGTTCGGTCGCGGCGAATGTTACGGCTGAGAGAGCGTCGGTCATGTACTTTCATAAGTCTGATGTAGCCTTATAACATGCCTTGTCATTATATACAATACTAGCTTTCGCCCGCGACTCCGTCCGCGTGGACTTTAGTTGATGAGTGAATGAATCAGTCAGTCAGGACTTTGAATTTTATTTAGGGTAAACTATACATTGATTGGCACCTCAAGCAAAACCTTGACTTCATTTGCTTCCTAAGCATTCAATTTCATATTCAATCCCTATTAACCATTTTTACTAGTTAGAATATGAGTATAGGTTGGAAATAAAAAATAATTCTTGCTTGTTGTCATAGTTTTATTTAAGAAAAATAATAATAATTTGAAAATGTCTCCAAAACTACAGTCATTGGCATTACAGGTACAAACATTGTCACTAATAATATCAGTCATTGGCACTTATAATTTGTATGTATGTTTTGTACTTAAAAATGCTAATTATAAAAAACTACCAAAATGCCCTTTAAGCAATTTTAATTCTTAATATTTGTGTTTAAAACTCACTGTGCCAATCACTAGGTGGGTGCCAGCAATACTATGGTTTACCCTATATAGATAGCATTCAAACTGGGTACACAAAAAAAAGGATGGCTACTATTTCTTCCACCAGTACTTGCAGTAGCCGGCAATTCGTGCAGTATCACCGCTTAAGTACCGCAGCTGACCTTGGCAAGGATCAGGAGTCTTGGGAGCCGGGATACAATTAGAAGATGCAGACTTCCGCCACCGGCCAACTGGAGTGCCGTTCATACTGAGGGTACAGTTTCATACGATCGTCATTGACGGATGCTTTTGCTATACCTTCCTGCATATAGAGCGGCTTATTTATGTAATTATTTATGTATAATTCTAGAATGTTCGATGTTTGTGTTACCCGTAAAATGTTTCTAATAAGTATTTCTATGTGTATATATATATATATATATATATATATATATATATATATATATATTATCTATAAGTGGAGACTTGTAATTGGCCTTCTATTTCCTATTTTTCTGTTATTCTGTTTATTGTGCTGTTAGTCTTCTACAAAATTAAATAAATAAATAAATCTTTTTTTCATAAGGAAAACTTACGGCTAAACTTAACATAACGAACAATTTCGTAAAAAACAAATAAGTAAATACTTGAGTAACTTTCTGTCACGCTCTTTTCCGAGAAATTTTAAGAGACAGCACTACAGTGAAGTATTTGGTGTAAATGATGAGATCCGTAGACAAACGAAAGTCGTCGATATAGCCCAGCAGATGAGTAAGTTGAAGTGGCAGTGGGCGGGTCACATAGCACGTAGAACTGATGGCCGATGGGGCCGAAAAGTTCTCGAATGGAGAACACATATCGGCAAACCCCAGCCACAAGATGGACAGACGATCTCATCCAAGTGGCAAGAAGACTCTGGATGCAAGCCGCCTTCGACCGGTCTTTTTGGGAATCCATGGAGGAGACCTATATCCAGCTGTGGACATCTTGTGGCTCAATGATGATGATGATGATGATGATTAACTGACAAAAATAAAACAAATAAATTAAAATATATCCAAAAGTGTGTGGTATGTCAGGGTTACCACAAAAGGCACCTGACTCAGCGTATGGAAGAAAGGAAGGAATTATGAAAGTTATTTTATTGAAACAGATGGGACAGGTGATGTTGGGCTACTTTGCTTATGTTTTACATTTTTTAACTATCATTACTGTATCTTCTTAATACTGAATGGTCTAAATATTGCAATAAACCGGTACACGCGTCCCGGAACTAGGTGCTTACGTGTATAAACGAGACGACAATGTAATCAATTAGTTTGTTACGGGTATCTCTCACACATAATAATGTGTGAGAGATACCCGCGACTTAGCCACAAAAATGAATGGGATATAGGGATTCAAAAGAGTCTTTAACCTCTTCAGTCCTGACCTTGAAAATAACGTTCTCTATTGTTATTTTGTCGACACGGGACTGACGAGGTTAAGCAAAAAATGTAAAAATCACAACAAACATAAAAGCCATAACATAATTAATGCTACCTCACACAGTGAAAAAATTATACACTGCAGTGGCACAACAAAAAATACCCACCCCTGCCTCATAATTATTATATTATGTATAATAATGAACCTCATTTGCGTTCACCATTAAACAAAAAAAATAATTATTATAATAGAAATACATCTGAATACAAAATATTTTTTGTCGTTATAAACCTCTCTAAGTAAATGATTTCTACTTTCTAACATTTTAATATTTAATCTCTAAAATGTGTCAAAGGATTAAAAGTCTCTGTTCATACCTATAAATCCACCGCGTCAAGTTTTACAATTGCAGGAAATAAAATATTGAATCGTCAATTACATTTTTCAAGCTTTGCTTACTAAAAAGTTGTTTAATTGCTATTTTGATTCTGATAAAAAGAAAACTATGTGGTGCCAGATTCTCATTTAATGAGACTATTACCTACTAATTTTCAATTCAGTCTTGAATCCTAATTACAACGGAAGAAGATTTAACGACTGTTACACATTTGTTATACTGATCGCGCGGAATTCATTTACTACATTGACACAGGGTATAATTAGCAAGCAACTAAAGAGTGATTAGATAAAGATTGTCATTACAGAAGCTAATGCACGGACTTTGTGCGAAATAGGAAATTGCAATCGGCCCCGTCAACTCAATCGTGTAATTACTTACTCTTTCGAAAAGTTTTCAACCTGATTTCCAGCGCAAATATCCTTCGAGGTACCTAACTGTAATAAATAATAATCGAAATTAGCACAAGATGTTGACCCGATAGCCCCAAAAAAGAAATTAACATACAGCACTTAGCCCGGTCGAGGTATAAGTAACGACCAATTATACATAATTTGAGCTAGCTCTCAAAATACTATTCTCCATTACGCCTAGATGCAGCCTATATTTTGGCAATATTATACACCGATCTTATGGCATAAGATTAATTTTAAACTGCGTCTTAGCTTTACAAAACAATTATGTACATTCTAAAGTCCGTTGACCTTTACAGGCGGTACTCTACTTAATCAAGTTACGGGCGACTTTGCAATGAAAATGTAAACAGTTTTAGCTAATGCTTTTCAATGGGAAGGGATCACATTAAATTTAGTAAAGAAAGAGCGCGGTTTCCTGGCAAGTGTTTATACACTTAATAGGAAGTCCCTACCACAATGTACCTACCACTAATGAATAATTGGAAACGAAATAAAAATATGTATTTTTATTTTTTTAATCGTTGAAATTACAATTAAAAACGAAGTTTCTTCGGCATATCCTAATGTCAAAGTCGCTCCTTTCTGTAATATCTATCGTTTTTTATCTAAATTGTGACCAACTTTTATATTTAATTCCCGCATGAACCAATGACTTTTAAGGCTAGACCACACTAGGCGGAACTGCAGTTCAAAATATTATTTCTATGAAATTATATGAGGCAACACGCACTGAACTGCAACGGAACTGAACTGCAGCGGAACTGCGCGACAAAGTTGATCAACTGACCAAAAGTGTCGCGACGTGCTGTTCCACTGCAGTTGAGTGCGGTTTGGAACTGTATTTTTCATAGTCAGTCATGTGAGATACTCCGGGATGCGAGATACTATAGGTACTCCGAAGCGATCGTGTTAGAAAAATGTCGATAGGCGATGAAAAATTAATTGTACTGGTTAGCCAGTATCAGGAGCTATATGACGTCCAGCACGAGAAACATATTAATAGAAACCAACAAAACTTTGGTTTCTATTAATATGTTATTAATATGAGTAAAATAGCCCCAGAAATGGGAGTAAATGATAATTTTTTTTTATTTTTTTTTGCTGTGTTTGAACTAGTGAACAAGAATTGTTACCAAGAGCTTGCCGATAAACTGTACTAGCAGTTTGGCAAACTAATGCCATTGTGATTTTGCATGTTTTACTGAATAAATAAATGATAATAATAATAGTCAAAAATTATAAATAATTTGTTGTTTCAATTCGATTCTTTCCTCTTCCTCGCACAACAAGGAAATAAAAATCATATCTATTTCATCGTCCATCTTGCTCAAGAGTAGGTACTCTATGTCTCAGAGGTTGCGTAGCTACTGAATATATTTTTGTAGTTCAGCTGCAGTTCAAATGCGGTTCACCAAAAAATGACGCGACGTGTCGCGTCATTTTTTGGTGAACCGCACTTGTACCGCAACAACATTCGCTGATAAATTGTGCCCGGATAACGGTGACAGGCTTGCCACTTGTCACGTTGGAACCTAATAAACTCGGCAAATCGTGGGCCCAGTTCTAGTGATTGGTGCCTCTGACTACGGGGATAGCGGGCGTGAGTTTATTATTATTATTATTCTGAAATTTAACACGGAACAGCCCAGTTCTACCCACTGTTGTGTATAGGCCTTTTACCCATCATGCCACGGAATCCATAAACTCCTTATAATAAAAATAAGATAACAAAATACTACTGTGTCCCAAAAGTACCCGGAAATTGTAAATAAAATTCAACGGGTAGGGTAAACAGTGGTATAATTGGCCACCCCCAATAACTAGCCACTCCGCACTAAAAACTCATTTAATAAGGAAAGTAGTAAGGCACCGCCATCTGTTGTGTTTTGAAAATATTACTTGATTACCTGGCTGTTGAAAAATATCAACTTTTTCCGTAAAAACAACGAAGGCGCCAAAATATCCACCATTTTTTGACAGACGGCCAACAAGCGTCCGCCTGGACAGTCGTATGTTAAAAAAATCTTAAGGAACGCAGTATCTTTAAGTGCAAATAAATTCTGTCTCCGGTGAGTCTCAGTTGTTTGTGATAGCTCAATTTTATGCGTATAAGATAAAGATTCATATTTTACACTGTTAATGCATCTATTTAGAGTATTTGTGGCAATTTTGAAGGTGGCCAGTAACTGCCGGTGAGTCGGGACCTCCCCCCTAAAATCTCTAGTCTAGGAAATGAATAGTTTTAAAGTTATGAAGGTTTTTATACCAGAAAAAGTCTTACTTGATAACTCTGTAAGATAAGATGAAGAAGTGAAATCCTGACTACATTGTTTGTTTCTTATAGCTAAAAACTTTAATTAAATTAAAGGATATTGCATCTGCTCCGGCGCTGCGGGAAGTGCAGTCCCTTCGCTCTTGCGTAACATAACACTTACACCTATGCTCACCTCCGCAGCTTCGGCTTGCTGGCCGCCTGCGGCGACCAGCCTCAGCCGCTTTGGTTCGCACGGGTGCAAGTGTTATGTTACAGCGGGCGGGGCCTGCCCTCCCTCCGCGCCTCCGGCTTTTCATATACACTCTAGGGAGGTAACCACAGACACTGCATGGAAGTTGGGTGCACTAAGTTGGGTTGTTACAAAAGAGAACATTCACGCAACCAGAACAGAAACGGAATGAAATCACAGAATGAAATGAATCATAGATAGAGGTGAGATGAATGAATGACAAACAACAAAATGGCGTCCGCGCGGCGCATCAGCAAGATTACGTTCCGTTTCAGTCATCCCAAATGCATTTTTGACATTAATCTCATACAAACTCAACAAAACACGTTCCATTTCAACTAAGTTTTTAAATATTAATTTGTTCCGTAATAAATTCTATTCCCATTTCCTAGTCGTGAAAACCAAGCGAATGGTTCAAGCTAAATACCAGCAACCCCCAGTAAATAGCGTATAATTAAAATCAACTGGCTTATTTTAAGTGCCAACCCCAAAATAATTGTCTAAAGGAAATGGCACCAACTATAAAAAACAAAATATTGGAAAACTTTGAACGAAACAGCTAAAATGCATTCACCAGTTCAGGTCCATAGAGGTCTTTGACAGTCAAAAACTATCTACAAGTGCATCAAGCTCCAATGAAAATAATGAAACAAACTATCTACAAGTGCATCAAGCTCCAATGAAAATAATGAAAAAAACACCGTTATGTCGAATGAGCCCTTAGCACATTATTTACGAAGAGAAATTGAAAGGTTCCCTAAATTCTGCATTCTGACTTCTATCTATCACGAAATAAAACAAGAAAATAAACTACAAGAACAGATAGAAAATTTTTGGAAGCGCATAGGATAAGAAAATAAATTAGAAAAAGAGATTAGTAGAAACATTTCCGAAACGAACAAGATTAATACAGTCATCAGGGTGATATGGTGCTTACTCCAATTGAGACAGAAAATCTGCTCCTTGAACCTTTAATGATGTGTTTCGCTTGTACAGGTAAAATAATAAAAAAACGTTCTAGAATGCGATTATTGCCAAAAGCTATAGGCCTTCTGAAATTTTCTTTATATTATTTTATTCTTTACATTTGAAGAAAAGACTGTAAAAGAAGTTCATTATCATAGTAATAGTATGTATATTTATGTTAATTTTCTATTGGTGATAATATGTTAAACATTTTGTTTCTGAAGATAAAAAAGAAAAGTTATTAAAATTTTAAAACAGCCATTTTATGCTATAATCGAGTGTGATAGTATATAGTTAAGTTTAAATGTGTTGAAGCTAATAATTTATCCGAAACTCTTTGTTTCTTATGGTGGCCAGTTATCCCAAATAAGCATGCCAGTAACTAAAAATTGTGGCTAGTTACTGCCAAAATCGCCCGTTTTACTTTAAATAAATTTATTCTTATAATCTGATGCCCATTTTTTAATTAATTACCTATGAACTGAAAGTACCGGCCCCCCTGCCTTCAAATATAATAACAATCTGTAAAATACGATAACGCATAAAGACATGGCATACATTCAAAGTGGCCAAAGGTGCTTAACTGGCCAGTTACTACCCTACTTACCCTAATTTTAATTATCCAAATTTATGTTGTCCCCTTCAAAGTAACTTCCACTGGATGCAACACACTTACGCCAGCGCTTCAACCACTCTCGGGTTCGAAATCGAAAATCAAACGAAATCGGGGTGGCTTTGATCGCCTTCGTCGTGTTTTCTTTGACCGCCTCTGTGGCCTTGAAGTGCTTTCCGCGAAGCGGTAATTTAAATTTAAGAAAGAGAAAATAGTGGTGCCATGGTAGCACGGGATTTTAAATTGAGAATTTCCGGGTAGTTTTGAGACAGAATGTAAGAATATTCTTTATTGTCCTAACAAAAACAAAAAACACGAATATAAAAATGCTTAATGCGTATGACTTCAAAATAATTTTCATCACTATAAATATTAAACAGATTTAAAATAGGTGTTTCCACTGTAAAGTAAAGCTGCATTAAAATAATTATGTTGCTTAATTTCACCGAATCTCATATCTTGATTCAACGCTCAACAGCATTCAAAATTATCAAAATTTTCATTTGGAGGATCTGGGTTCGTCGCCCAGCTGAAGAGGATTTGTCTGTACCAACCATCTATAAAATTTTAGAGCAATTTATTTTGAAAATAATAAGTTGTAGGTATATGAAACCTCTAAAGTATCATCATCGACCCTGTTATGTCCCCACCGAGGGGCACCGGTCTCTTCCTTAAGGGAAGGTATAGGCCATACTCCACCACGGGGGCCAAGTCCGGATTGGTGGAGGCTTGTAAGAGTAGTGGCTGGTCTTACTGTCAGAAGTTTTCAAGCCGCCCTAAGGCCTCTGACTTGGCTTAACGACTGCCATCTATCCACGGCAGCCGGCACCAACTGCTTAACCTGTCTTGCGAAGCACGGAACCGCTCGGAAAAATGCCACTAGCGTTAGTCATAGACGGTGACCCATCCATGGACTGAACGTGCCCTATGTTGCTTAACCTTAGTGATCGTTTAAGATCACTCAGGCAGCCCGGGCTACAAGCGATTCTAAAGTATATTTATTCAATATAGGTATTGTGGTAAAACAGCGGTGTCTGTAAAAAACACCATAGTTAACAGAAGTAATGAAAACCGAGGAAAAACAAGTTCGTCATTTTATTTATAACACTATCACAACATCCTTACGAAACCAACTTGCGGCTCTTGCGTTACCATCTAGGTATACCTACGTTAACAGACTTACTACAACCGAACAAACAAGGTGTTCGATCTGTCCAAGTTGAAAATAAATGCTTGTCCATGTGGACGTAGCCTGGGCTGCCTGAGTGATCTTAAACGATCACTATGGTTAAGCAACATACGGCGCGTTCAGTCCATGGATGGGTCACCGTCTATGACTAACGCTAGAGGCATTTTTCCGAGCGATTCCGTGCTTCGCAAAACACGTTAAGCAGTTGGTGCTGGCTGCCGTCGATAGATGGCAGTCGTTAAGCCTTAGGGCGGCTTGAAACTTCTGACAGTAAGACTAGCCACTAGTCTTACAAGCCTCCACGAATCCGGACTAGGCCCCCGTGGTGGAGTATGGCCTATACCTTCCTCAGGGAAGAGACCCGTGCGCCTCGGTGGGGGCATAATGGGTTGACGATGATGATACGTGCAAGCCTCATGGCTAGTCTATGGCCATTTTTGTAATGCACCCTACATACGTCCTACTGCAGGGCACAGGGCTTCTCTCAGAGAGAGAGAGAGAGTATGGTGCCACAATGTGCCTACTGCAGATTGCAAATTTCAAGCGTTGAGGTATGTGAACAACTCAGACACTCAGGGTTTCTCACGATGTTTTCCTTTACAATTTATTTTCAATGTAAACTGAAAATGCAATCTCGCATGTTATCTCAATAAGCAGTATCATAAACAGGTAGATAGCTTTACACTGCTTGTACTCACATTTAATTACACTATTTAATATATCATCGTTCTAATGCTAACAGACAGATGACAAAACGTCCGAATAAAAACTAGCCACAGGCAATAGTAACATTTTGTTCGTGAGACGCTCTACTTGCGTTTGCAGTAAAAAAATTACACGAACTTTTATCTGAGAAAGTGTGCCATCGACTCTACGTTCTAGACAGACATGCTAGACAGACGGTGTTTTTTGTTAGGTGCTTACCATTCTCTTTTTCTTGTAAGAGCGCAGTGCACTGCGGGTATTGTACCCGAAATTGTATCGCCGGTTGTGGCAAAGCGGCAGTAAGACAGGA
Organism: Yponomeuta plumbellus; assembly: GCA_947310845.1. Lineage (NCBI taxonomy): Eukaryota > Metazoa > Arthropoda > Insecta > Lepidoptera > Yponomeutidae > Yponomeuta > Yponomeuta plumbellus. Next base: position 17,998,538 of record OX371193.1, on the reverse strand, counting down.
ACAAAATTAATAAGTCGATATTTTAAATCTAATTACAATTCATCAAAGGCCGCCGTATGCTTGCCATTAATTATAATCAAGCGATGAGATCTCATTTTGCTAGACGAAAGGAAATTAGCGGAGCTTTGAGCACGTTCAATGGAGTTTATTAAACAACAGGAACTTCATAACAAATGCTTTCGTTAGAGCTAGTTCTATGTACTAGTTCTAGTTTTTAAATAAATTTATAGGTTCATTCGTGAATACATTGCTTCTATCAGAGTACAAGCGTTTTTAACCTAATTTTAACCATTTGAAGGAGGAAGCTCCTGAGGAAAAGGAGGAGTGATAGTTATAGTTTTGTAAAGGAAAGGTTTTAGGAATAATAAACTTATCAAGTTTGACTTAAAAAACAAGGTAAAGTTATAAAATAAATCACTCATTGTCTTATTTTATAAAAACAAGATCTATGGAAGGTGCAATTTATTTAAGATAAGATAAGATAAGAATAGCCCATTACACAATGAAAAAAAATAAGGTATAAAAATAAGGATTAAGAAATAAGGAACAAGGAATAAGGAATAGCGGAATCCAGCAATGGCAGCACCGTTGAGCAAAACACAATTCAAGAATAAGGAAAACAATTGATTTGTGTGCTATTCCTTATTCCTGGCTCCTTATTTCTTATGGGTGTTATTTAAACGGTTTGCATAGTATTAGTATTTTTGTGAGCAGAAAAATATAATCTGTGAGCAGAAATAGCTAATTGATCAGCAACTCATGGCCCGCAAACATTTCAAAATCAATCAGCAATTTTGCGGACTGAATGTTTATTATGCTGACTCTTATTATTGTAAGCTGCCTGTTTATGATTTATTTTTTTACCATTATCAAAATTAGTTGCCGAACAAGGATTGCTGCCTGATTTTTTTTATTGCAAACAAAATCGTTGTATGCTGACCAAATTATCTAAATGCTGTTTTTTATGGCTGACCAAATTTTATTATTGCTTACCATTTTAATTACTTCTCATTTCTTATTCCTTATTCAATCTTATACCTTATTTTTTTTCATTATGTAATGGGCTTACATTATTTATTGGACACTGGAAAAAACAAAAAAAACTTGCCAAATCTCCACCACAGACTATGTTAATCGACGTCTTAAGTATCATGTCTTTTTAAATCTTTCTTCTTCTTCTAAAATATATAAAATTCTCATTCACCGTGTTAGTACGCATACTCCTCCGAAACGGCTTGGCCGATTTTGATGAAATTTGGCTGTTGGCGTAGTAGTAACTTTTGTTCAGCTCGCTGAGACCTATTTTATGACGTATCACACATGGCTATTGGGCTGAGGTCCAAAATTGCATTCCTTTGACAGCCATATTATTTTTTTTTTTAGTTCTTCTGAAAACGGCTCATTGGGAATGGAAGAAAATATCAGAAGTGCTTGATATTTTTTTTGGTGATAGGAATAACCTTACTTAACGCGAGGAAAAATATTAAGATTATTTAAAAATTTACTACGAAGCCAAAAAAATTGAAACTTTTTCTCGCGTTAAGTAAGGTTATTCCTATCACCAAAAAAAATATCAAGCACTTCTGATATTTTCTTCCATTCCCTATTCTCAGACCTACACAACCCACACAGACAACCTATTCAGGTTCTATACTCTGGTATCTATATTTCATACCCCTAGGGATATGGTATCGAAACAAAAGTATCGATACTTTACTCATGAGTAGTATCGTATAAAAAGTACTCGATACCGGTATCGTACTTGTATGAAAAGTATCGAGTTACTCAGGTATCGAGTACTTTTGGCACCCAGTGCAGTGCTGTAGTTTGAAAGAATGAATCAAGCTTTATTTCAACTCGCAGTTACATAGAGATATTTAACAATTATTTTAAAACACTTTTCATACAATTATAAAATTCTTATAATCTGAAAAAGACAAAGAGGTAGCTTGAATGGTAGGTTGACTCTCTTTGTAAAATTCGTGTCACAATATGTAGATCAACCCCGAAATAAAGCTCAAAAGGCTGAACTTTATGTGAGAATGCAGTCGGCTAACGTTTTTTTTTTGAGAAGTTTGTGTTAGTGATTGTTAGTGATGGATGACGATGGGAGTCATTTGGAGTACAGGAAGTCTTGAACAGCAATTTTATAGTTGCATGGCCACTGCACAATGTCTAATTGATGGCGAAGACGAAAGTCTTTAATTAAATACCTCATCAAATGCAATTAGGGCCAATGTCAAATTACCCGACATAAAACTGCCTGCCTTCGATGGTTCCTACGATTCTTGGTTAGAGTTCAGGAATTCATACGAATCCATGATACGCAGTCGCACAGACCTTGATCCAATCCATAAATTTAATTATTTAAAATCATCGTTATCAGGAAGTGCCCTTCAGGTCATTAGTGCTTTGGAGTTCACCGCTTCTAATTACCACCATGCATGTGAACTGCTAACGGCTAGGTTCCATAATCATCGCCTCCTAGTATGTACATAATCATGTCAAGTCGTTGTTTGCCATTCAATCAGCAAACAAAGGGTCGCCCATTCAAACTAGAAAAATAATTGATACCGTTTGCCGAAACCTGCGCGCACTAAAAACACTAAACGAACCGACCGATACGCGGGATACATTACTTTATTTATCTGTTGGTCTCGAAACTTGATTCCTCAAATAACGATCTGGGTTGGCGTGACATGGAAGAGCTCTAGGCCCAGCAGTGGGCTCTGTTTAAGGGCTGGATAAATAGATAGGTAGATAGAACGATCTCAAATCAATTTCTGATTCGGTAGTCAAATCAATTTCTGATTCAGTAGTGTCATTTTCAATTTGTTGACAGATAAAGACAAACTTGGTGCTAAGAACTGATGATTTTAAATTTATTTAGTCGCTAAACCTGTTTAAAATGTGCTAAATCTACCTAAATGGCAACACTGTATGTACAAACTATACAGGCGTTCATTTGTTTCTTACATTAAGCCTAATTACTTAGGCCATAACAGTCACGCTCACGCATAATAAATTGCTAACTACACTTATTTCTAATGGGGACATTCCCTATTTCTGTCGGGGACTTTCCCTTAATGTGACGGGAATTTTCCCTAGTCGCAAAGCTTCTTGGGACCCATAGACAAGACGAATGACAATAGGGATGTTTGATTCCACGAAAAAAGTATCGATTACTGTGAAAAGTATCGATACCTACTTAGTATCGTATTGAATAAGTATCGAGTACAAAAATACTTGGTATCGTAACCAAAGTATCGAGTACACTTAGGTATCGATACTTTTTGCGGATCCCTACATACCCCTATCTAGCAAAACAACGTTTGCAGGGTCAGCTAGTCTTTCTAATACATTAAATTATCGTGTCACAATGTTAGTGCGCATACTCCTCCGAAACGGCTTGACCGATTTTGATGAAATTTTATATGTATATTCGGTAGGTCAGAGAATTCAGACGACAGGTCAGAGGTTGTTATCTACTTTTCATAGCCCTAAGTGAAAAAAAAATTTGGCGAAACAACGTTTGGCGGGTCAGATAGTACCTAAGACCTTAAAATTTTCATAGAAGAAATTATTCACCTGATCTTTTTAACTGCGATTCTCAACTTATTGAGTCAGTTGACAATTCTATTAAGCATAACAGAAAATCAGCTACATCGTTCTCGTACAACTATTCAGAATAATAAACACATAACATAAACATCACAAACATGTAAACATCCAAGACCTGAAGTATTTTTTTTTCTCCCCAGCCGGGGATCGAACCCGATACCCCTCGCATGGTAAGCAGATGCGCTAACCGTTACGCCACAGAGGTTGTCGTAAAAATTACATTGTTTTGTTGTCGTGAAGACTGTTTGGTAGGACGCAAACCGGTTCACCAACGTTATTGCAAAGAAGTCGTGCGTGACACCGGTATCGCAATAGCACTAGAACGGGAAGTGTAAAGACAAGACTAGAAGCAGTTACTAGTCTTGGCTGACTTACACTAAGCGTAGTTTTCATACAAAATTACATTTAACACGTTAACATTCCCCATACAAAAGCTTTTATCAAGTCTATATGTCCCAGGGGCCTTTTGGTATAGAATGATAAATAACACTATGTACAATAGTAACCTGGTGGTTTAGATATATACCTTACTCACAAATCCCCCTTACTTAAACACACATAACTACAGGTCCAACAAAGTTAGAAACCATTAGGCTAACCCTTAATCGTGTACTAGATATGGTACACGAACTCGGTGGGCTTGCCTAGCGTGTCCTATATATGGCGCACTGAACTAGGAACGTGTTAAATGGCGATGTAAGTGACACTTATGAAATGGTGCAAGCCGGCCTTAAAGCCAGTTTGGCGATTACCGATAGCCTATTCTAGCCTATTTGATAGATCACTTATTAATAGTGTTGTTATGTAGTTGAATATATTATTCTCCTTATGTCGGGTGTATTAAAATCTCCTTATCTTTCCGAAAACAGAAAGTTCTAATCGTAAATATGTTGTTAATACAAACTACTTTCACTAACATTTCCACTACCTATCTATATTTAGAAACATCCTTTGCAGACCTCGGCTTGTAAAATTTATTAAACACATTGAGCAACAGAATGTGAAGATGTCCTAAACAAGACCTACAAATATAATGACAGATGATGTCGAATAGGAAGATTTTGTAAGATAGATTGTGGAGTTTCTCGTTTGATTTCCTACACATGCTTTTAAATTAACAATTTTATTTTCCGATGAATTGCTTTTAACTTGATTGATGAAGCAAAAGTGATTTGTCAGGATCATGGCAAATGGCAGTCTCTGGTCTCTGCCTACCCCTGTAGGATACAGCAGTGAGCTTACGTATGTATGTATGTTTTTATTAGCTATGAACATAAAATTTCGAAAAGTAGAATAAAATAATATATGTTCGTAATTACGTTCTGAAATTTAATTTTGAACTTTAATGAACGAAATCATTTTTCCTTATTTCGTTCCCCGTACATATTTGCCCCGTCCACCATAGTAAAGATAAGAAGTTACGATACCTAAAGCCGGGTCCAGACGAGTGTAACGTGTAATGTAATCCACCGTGTAATGTAACACGAATTATACGTGTGGACGGCACTACGAGAGTTACATGTAATCCTCGTAGTGCCGCCTATACGTAGAATTCGTATTACATTATACGGTGGATTACATTACATGTTACACCCGTCTGGACCCGGCTTAATGCCCTGCTGTGAAATAAGGACTACAGAGAAGTAAGTCGCAATGTAATTTAATTTTAATAACTACTACAAACCAGTGGGTAGCAAAAATTCTAGGTAGTTTAATGTAAACAACGCATTGCTCCTTAGTCGAGAATCCCTTATCCGTTTCGCATACTAATGTAGAGAGAAAAACAAACAAGAGTATACATCATCAATCTGCGGGGTAGTCAACAAGCCGTGCTGTGGTCAATAACAAGGGACCTAGCGGATCAGGAAATTCCTATGTCCAAAAATAGTCTTTATTTCTTGGTAGGACTCGGTAGCGGTGACTTTGCTGCTGTGATTGTCCAGAGAATACGTACCTCGAGCGTCGAGCAGATCTCAGTAGCCCTTACGAAGCGAGATCAGCCCGCACATAATTAATGTTACCTACTTGACTTATAAACGGGCATTCAAGTTTTTCTTTTCATTGTTCTTTTTTCGCGGTGGCTTGGAAACCTACAAGTTCAATACACAAATGTACATTTAAAAACGACCGCAAAACACAATCAAGTTACAATTTCCTTGCCCCAAACTGGACTACGGAGTGTTATGAATCGACTGCGATCTATCGACGGCAGCCGGCACCAACTGCTTAGCGTGCATTGCGAAGCACGGAACCGCTTGAAAAAACGCCATTAGCGCTAGTCGTAGACGGTCATCCATCCATGTACTGAACGCGCCCTATGTTGCTTAACCTCCGTGATCGTTTACGATCACTCAGGCGGCCGGGACTAAGAGCGATTCACTCATACATACATACACACATACGTACGTGCATACATACAAACATAGCTGAGTAGCTGAACAGATTTGCATGTCTAACACGTGTTTGTCCTTGATGTAATCCCGATATCCATAAATACTAAGTATGGGTGAAGTTGCCATTAAGTACCTACCTACATACACTCCGTATAGGTAAATCAGACTTTGTCCATTTCTGGGTTAGAAACGCAATGACCATTTGCGTCTTAGTGTAAGTAGCTAGTTGAAGTTCATGATAAGGAGACAAGAAAATTGGTAAGTCAAACGTCTGGCTGGGCGTGGGCGTTCGTGCTTGCCTATTTAGCAGACAACCCTGTGAATTGGAGCGGACGTACGATGTACAATCGATGGGAGAAGTGTCGCGGTACTATTGGTCTTACGTAATCGACCTTGTGTAGTCCCAGTCAATAAGATATTTTAGAAGTTCAGCTTAAGGTAATGCTAGCCTTAAGGAAAGTGGTGTGCTGATATAGCCTTACAACTGTATTGCTGTTAGTAGCCGTGTTAAGTTAATGGACATCAACGTTTCCATTTTGGCATTAAGGACAACTTTGTAGTAAGAATGCAAGGATGTAAAAGTTGATCAGTCGTCACGACATACGTACGCCGCGCGCCTTTAGATAATAATTATAACTCTTAATAAATCACATTTCCTGCTAAATGTGCGCTTGCCTGTCAAACCCGTTGGATTTTTCCCATTTTTTTAATTGCGTTTCGGACTTATTTGCTTCATAAAATAATAATAATAACGTCCAAACAACACAATCACTTGACCTGGTCCCGAACTAGAATACCATGTGCTATTACCTATAACCAGGCAAGGACATTACAAACATCGAAAAACACCCAGATTTAGGCCATTTGTACAAATGTATGGTAATCGAGCCCACGACCTGTCTTGGTAGGTAAGCGTCTTAACGGGCTGGGCCAACGAGGCAGACATTAGAATGTCTGGATGAAGAGTCACAAAAATGTCACGTTGCTTATGTAAGGACGGCCAAGGATGAATTTTACACACGTGCAGCCTCTTTGTTAGATATACGCAGACAGCTTATAACGCCCTGCGTATTCAGTGTAACAACGCCTTCAGGATGCTGCTGGGGCTGCCGCGTTTCTGTACTGCCGCGCTTACGAATAACGCACTAACTATGCTTGGAAAATAGGGCACTTAGTGCGTTTTTCATAAGCGCGGCAGTGTAGTGTATCAGGGACGTTTGCGGAGGCGCGTGTTGACGGCTTTCACGCCATCTTACGTAAAAGGAGAGCGTCCCTGCTGTACATAGGATTCGCAGCATTACCAATAGTTTTCTGAAGGTTATCGCAGCTAAGGTTGACAATCCCTTCTTATGGCACTGGACGGCAGCGCACATTATATTGTCCGACAGGGATGTCGCCCAGCGAAAAGCGTGAAGTTCAATAAATTAATATTTGTAATTATTAGTTGCTGTTTGTAGGTGTTTTGTGTAATTTGTGATCTCAAAATGTGTTGCTTTTTGTGTTTTTTAACTTTTTATATCATATTAACATAGATATAAGACAATTAATTACATAACAAATTATGGTCTGAAATAAATGGATTTAATTGATTTGAATTAAAGTTTGTCAATTGTCGACGACAGAGTCAATTATTCAAGTATGTATTAGGCTGTTACAGTCATAACTCTGGGTTGGATCATAGAAATCCGATCGGTCACCTCAGTGTTGTAATAAAGTAAGTAAAGTAAAAAATGTTTATTCAGTTAAACGTACAGAGTTATAAATTTGTGAGGCTTATAGAGCTTAGAATTAAGACATAGTGGCACAAAATATTATAACATTGTAAAGTTACAGTGTCCCCACACTAGGCATAGCCTGTATCGTGGGCGACGGTTTCAGAGTTGTTGAACTATAAATGTGGCGTATTCTTGTCGACATTTAAATTATGCTATGGTTATAAAATCTAATCTAGAAGCAAAATTAAAAACTAAAACTAAAGCAAATAACTTTGAAAATTTAAAATATCCTCGTAAGGCCCGACCTTGAAAATAACAATTGATTTTGTGATCACGTGAAGACATTGGGCCTCACGAGGATATTCTTATTATTTTATGTTATTAAAACTACGCACTTTCAGGTCAGTTGATATAAGCCCTTTATTTTAAAATACTGTTTTATTATAATAAATATAAATAATTTTGTTTGATTGATATCCACATATATTTATAATTGCATAGGTATGTATATTTTAAATAAATATATTAGTTTGTATAAATAATAATAATAATAAATAAATAAAACAAGATAACCAGTAGTAATACTTCTTTTACTATTCCATGCTTATGGATCTAGCCTGTTGTTAAGCCAATGACTACGTAGATTACGAAGCCCTCAGGCACTTAGCAAAGCTTCTAAAATTACTGAGCCAGGTAAGAAGAGTCTTTTTGGCTTCCGGCACCGAGGCATTTTTGAAGTCGCACTGCTTAACAGCTTTATTGTACAAAAAAGAGTGAAGGAAACCTGGAAGTCTTTGGGCAAATTTTGTCTTTGTTGGAGCTACCTGCGTCCTGAATACTCTACGAGACAAAAGTTCGTTGTAATTAGAGGAGTTAATTACCTCGCGATGTTTATTGACGCACACCCTGAAGACAAAAAGCTGTCGTATCGAGAGGACCCTACATTCCCTAAAAAGAGTAGTGGTTGGGAACCTTCGTGGCATTTTATACATCACCTTCAGGATTGCTCGCTGCGCTCTTTCTAGTGATATCGGATAAAATAATGTATCGGATAAAATATGGAAAGTTGAAATAAAGTGGAGTAGTATTTAGTAATAAGATATAGACATTTTTTTGGTATATGCCATATGTGGGGGACACTATGCGCAGTAGGGTTAAGAGACAAATTATAATTTACACAATACTTGAGCAAGTAGAATGGAATGATATTTGTGGTTGACTGTACTTAACAGCTCTAATGTTGGTAAGGTTCTGGTAATAATTTCGTTGAAGATGTACCGCAAAAAATATACGAATATTGCGACAACATCAATGATCAAACGAGGTGTTTTTCTGTCTAACTAAGCAGCAAAAATTAATTTAATAAATACGATAATAACATGATTTCGAAGTTATCATTAAGGAACGCGTAATCAATTGCGATCCTTGTTTTCATCAATAAAGAGCTGCAACCATATTATTTATTAGAGAAAGTGGCTCACTCAATAAAATATGTTACTTTAACGATGTGAATTCATACAATTAATCAGAACTGTCTAAATATTCATAATTATACCTACGTTTGGAGCCGATAACAAATTATTAATGTCTTATAAACTTTATGATTGTAATTTATTAGCCATCACTTGTAGAGCTAGCCAGCCACGGGGCGGCAAAAAAATTGGCAAATTAATTAACCCATCAGCCGCTTTTAACAAGGCAAGCTTTCACGGTGAATTTAACTACTTCGGTCCGCTGCTCAAGCGAAGGTAGAGTTAGGTCTAGTTTCGCTTCCTTTACATCGCCTAGACCAGATTTTCTCAAAGTAGGTGATAACGCCATAAGAGAGTGCTGGAGGCTTTCGGGACTCAGTAGAAGGATCAGAAAAAAATTGGGGGCTTCAATGCGGTTTTTCTAGACCGCATTAAAGCCAAACGAGTTTGCTTAAGATATGGGCCACATCCTATCCAAATATACAAACTTTTGCCATATTGACTGATTTTTGATGAATTTGGCTTAAGACATATTTTTGGCATTGCGAATTTTTGAGGTCAGAGTTACCTCAAAAATTCGCAATGCCAAAAATATTTCATATGCCAAATTTGCCATATTGACTGATTTTTTATGAATTGGCATATGACATATCTTTGGCATTGCGATTTTTTGAGGTCAGAGTTACCTCAAAAATTCGCAATGTCAAAAATATGTCAGCCAAATTCATCAAAAATCTGTCAATATGCCAAAAGTTTGTAATTTCCTATAAACATTGTTCCAGGAGATTTGTTTTCTATAGCTATTAGTAGCTAAAAGTTGTGGGATTTTTTTTTACTTTTAAAGTGGGCGTTCGCCGAAATAAGTTTGTGAACCTGTGGTCGAAACTGTATCCAAGGTCACGTCTTGTTCCTATAGTAAAACTCTCTAAAACCATGGGATCCTGGAACATTTACAAACAAATAACGCTGGTGTCAGACAAAAGAACGCTGCTCTCTTTTATGTTTTTTGCTCCCGTAAGATTTATCAAACCGTTAGCGTTGTATCGCTGCCTCGGAGACGTTTGATTCAATTTCTGTGACAAATTAGTGCGGTGTATCTAGAAATCGTGGGTGGTCTCGATCGGGCGAGACACTCTCCCATCCATCACCGAGGTTTCACTTTAGGGCACAATCACACTGGCATAGACCGTAGGCGTTTCGCATGCTGCAAGAATATGAGGTACGCTGAGTAATCGTGTGTATTCATTTTCACATTTTTGTAGAATCTAATAGCAATTAAACATAATGTTATACATACATTATAAAGAGACCACGGACTGTTAAAGAAAAACTGTTCAATATTGGAATCGTACAAAAATTATGTCCAAATAATAATAATAATAACTTCCACGCATCACAATCACTTTTCCTAGAATATCCTGTGCTATAGTAACCAAGCAAGGACATTACAAACATGTAAAAACACTCAGACTGAGGCCATTTGTACAAATGTACAGCGGCCCTCAGTGGGATTCGAACCCATGACCTCTGTCTTGGTACTTACGTAAGCGTCTCAACAACTAAACCAACGGGGCAGTCAATATTTATGTTTCGAATTTAAAATATCAATTATTTCACCACGAAAAATTGTTTATATTACGAGTACATCAAGTGCTCCCTTTAACAGCATAAAGCGACAAGCTATAAAGGGAGATGTGAACCACATATCTGTTACTTCGTGACTCCCCTGATTTGCCCATTATACCTAAGTTAAAAGCCTCGTGGTCGAGCTGAGACCTGCGGCGAAACTTTCTCTTAGTGTTTTCACGAATAAACCTCTTTGCTCTAAATTGAAGTCCTTGAATATCTCTCCAAGATAACGGTCATCGAGTACATACGAGTATATCATTTGACCAACTGATTTTGACTTTAGGTACATCTACTTATTTCGGGTATCACTGGCGGACTGATGGACACTGGGGACGCTGGATATGGATTAGAATTATTCGGGTCTAAATTCAAAAATAGTATTTTTTTATGTAAAGTCTGCATAGAAAACTCATAACGACTACGCGGAGACTTGGCCAAGTTATCTTGTTCAATAATACTCTTTATTGCACACCATACATTACAAGACTCACAGATGATCTGTTACAAGACTACACGAATAACTTAAATATCTAGGCCGCATAGTATACAACCGGCAGTTTAACGCTAAAAGCTATCTCTACCAGGCAACCTTGGGATTTATAGTACTGATAGAGAAGAAAGGAGATTACTTAGGTGTACATAAATTATATAGCAGGATCCGGAGAACAAAATGAGAACCGCTATTATCATAGTTTTAATATTATTGCAATTTCGAGATCCTGAGGTGCTAATACATCTTACCAATTTTTTTCAGATTTTTCTTGTGTTTATTTAAAAAGTTAGAACAAAATATTATTTTATTCAACGATTTTTTTGGATCGAATAATGTATAATAACATTGCTTTCGAAAAATATTTTTGATAGTTTTGCGAAAAAAATTTTAAAATCTGCCAATTAGTTTCTGAGCCTATTCATTACAAACATACACACACACACAAAAAGAACAAAATTACATATTAGTATGACCACCAGAAAACGGGGAGTATGTCTTGCAGCGGGCGTCAAATGCTTGATGATAGAAGTGCATAGTAAAATCCGTTCGCTTAGATAGTGTCGGTACACACGAAGGCAATCTTGGTTTTTGGAAGGCAACATTTATTTCAATAATACAACTTAGACGGCCAAAACACTTTAAATAGAAAAAAAACATGGTACACAATATACCTAATGAAGCACAAAATAAAACACTACTCTTCATCACTCGAAGTATCCTCAGAATATTCATCTCCACCGGTATTTAGAATAGGTACCTACCTAAGTGATGCAGGATCGTTTCGTTATAAATCCATTCTAAAATACTGATTGATTTGCTTCTTTAATTGCGTGATCTACATAATAGTAGAATGAGACGAGTCGCGAGCCAAATTCACTGGCGTGCTTGCGCCGCGTCGGCTTCCTTTAATTTCTGTTGTCAAAAGCCATTTTTGATATTTACCGCCATGGCCGAGGCGGTAAATATCAAAGTGACACTATGATAGGGAACAGACTTTACCTACTTCGGTTTATAATTTTACAGGAAGTGTAACGCGATTGACTATCATTTGTTTTCTCATTGAAGCGCATGTAAAGAGGTTACCAACTGAAACCCGACGACGGGCGGCCAGCGTGTCGGAGCGTTCCAGTCCGGCGCCTATCGCCTAGCCTTCGACTATGATACCACTCTCGCTCAGAGCTTGAACTAAACTATCTGCTACATACCTACCTAAGCAAATCGACTCACATAGATATAGATGAAAAGGCGCGTTGTCATTGACTAAGATAGATAGATAGATAGATAGAATATTCTTTATTGTACTCATAAATAAGATCTCCTATTCAACAAACTTCTAAAAAGGAGTTAGAACCTACGCCGTGCCTCGCAAGGCACGTTAAGCAGTTGGTGCCGGCTGCCGTCGATAGATGGCAGTCGTTAAGCCAAGTCAGAGGCCTTCGGGGGGCTTGAAATCTTCTGACAGTAAGACCAGCCACTAGTCTTACAAGCCTCCACCAATCCGGACTAGGCCCCCGTGTTGGAGTATCTACGTCCTATACCTTACTCAGGGAAGAGCCCCGAGCCCCTCGGTGGGGACATAATGGGTCGATGGATGATGTTTATTTCTTGCTCCCTATGTTCCCTCGTGGCTTCGTTATATCTAAACGGACTTTAATTCGAATTGTGTTTTTATTTGTATAGTATACTGACCGATTGGCCCCGTTTTAATATGGTGAAGATCTAATGAAGTCTTTCGCAAATTGAGAACGGCACTCTACAATGAACAGCAGCTAATTTGGCCCAATTGCTTATTGTATTATATTATAAGTATCGTTTTATATGATTTTACTCGTAGTTCACCACATCGCATCCGCACAATGAGCCGTTTTCAGAAGAACTAAAAAAAATAATAATAATATGGCTGTCAAAGGAATGCAATTTTGGACCTCAGCCCAATAGCCATGTGTGATACGTCATAAAATAGGTTTCAGCGAGCTGAACAAAAGTTACTATGACGCCAACAGCCAAATGTTTGTCCTTTCGGAGTTATATAGTATTGAAAAAAAACTAACATTTTCAACAAAATATAACTCCGAAACGACAAACATTTGGCTGTTGGCGTATTAGTAACTTTTGTTCAGCTCGCTGAGACCTATTTTATGATGTATCACAAATGGCTATTGGGCTGAGGTCCAAAAATGCATTCCTTTGACAGCCGTATTATTTTTTTTTTTTTTAGTTCTTCTGAAAACGGCTCATTCATTTCGCCTATGGCCGCGCATTCCGTCTCCGGCACACAAACCGGCAACCGTCGATCTCCACGACACAGGTTCGCCTAGTGTGGAGATCACTGGCAAAACAAACGGAAACAATAATTCTCAGAATACTCACCTGTTATGTTATATCAGCAATTCCTTATTGCAGCAGTTCCTAAATTGTTAGTACCTATTTAGATATTAAGATAAAGCGAGAATGTTATATTGTGCCACGGGGAACACATACAAAACATTTAGCTTGTAAGTATATTAAAATTATAATAGTTTAGTAAACAACTCTTTGTGTAAATAAAGAATATTGAATTTAATATTTTTCATGAAATATATCGCGAATATAATTTGGCAATGAGTAGTAAAGATATGGAAACTATTGAATAAAGTACTCGCCGTGGTCTATTTAGTGACCTGAGGTCTAATTACGCGCACCAAATCCTTAGCCAATTACAAAAGATCGCAATCGTCAGTATCTGCCCCTGTATTACGTAACTTTCCACTCTATCAGGTTAACCGTTTAGACAACTTCAAAGAGTCAAAATGTGTATTCGGAGTATGACTTACCTACTGGGAATAAAAGTCCCAGAATGTAACAGTGTAACAAAAGGTGGTGTGATACAGTGAACAAAAGTGATAAATCAGACAACTCCACACAGTGAAGTCTTACGTAATTGGTGCGCGTAATATAAGGGCGGTCCCTAACTCAGGATATAATTAAATCGGAAAATAATCCTTTATGCATATTGCTGAGCCGCATCCCACATAATCAAAACTATCAGAACATTCTTAAACACAATGATCTGCAAAAGAAACACACGCCAGACTCCATCTTGCTGCACTGACCTTGAACCTATTCGTGGAGCAATTTGACTGGAGCAGGAACTAGCTATTTGAGGCATCACACACCGCTACGCTATATTGTCCCGTGTACCAGATGAAAGTTCACCAGATGTATACAGACAAGCAGCGTTGGTGGCCTTGTCCACGACACAACGGCGCGGGGCGCATGCACACGTTGGCCTTTCACGACCAACATATGGAGGCTGCTGCGGCTTCCCGCCAACTACTTCTTTTCATCACGAGGAAACCTGAGTGTCGTACCTCAATACCTCAGCGCTTGAAATCACTAATACGCGGTGGGCACGCGTGGTGATTAAAGCCTATATACTCTATCTCTGAGAGGAGGCCTGTGCTCTACAGTGGGACTAGGATACCCTGTGTCGTGGGAACCAGAAACAGCGACGTCACAAACATGTAAACATCCAAGACCTGGGTTCCTTTTTCTTGTCCCCAGCCGGGATTCGAACCCGGGACCTCTCGCATGGTAGGCAGATGCGCTAACCACTGCGCCACAGAGGTCGTCGAAGTTAAATATATTTTTTTATCTAAATCGGTTCAAGTATCAAGACCATAATTGGAGCTATAAACATAGGGACATTGTCAGACTCTATTACTATTTACATCTAGGGAATTTGTAAGCCGGTACAGAGTACACATCCGAGGGAAGCACATTAGTTTTGAATGTGTCCGTCCGAAAACGTCCTGTTTTGGTCACAGTCACGGCCAAAAGAATAACACGATTCACACAACTGTCATCATTGAGGTGGTTCGTTACACCACTATATGAATAAGTTGCCGAGCTGGCGAATCATACACGCATAGCCGAGGCAGCCATTTGAATGAAATTATTTTCCATCATTAACCGGAGGGATTTTACTTTCAAATAAAAAAAGAAATTTGAAAAAATATTCAGTAGTTTTTTTTTTATAGCATTTTCAAAAAAAAAAAGTTATTTGGCGGACCATATATTAGGACTATTCACATCGGGACGGTCGGTGATGCGCGGGCGCAATGCTACAGGCCAAGCAATGCTACAGAGAAATAATATTGAAATAAAAAAAATCAACCATCCAACCCAACAGCGAAGCATTTACTAGTGAGCTGGCGGGACCAACTTAGGTAGGTACCTCGCAATGAGGTTATATTGTAAGGGCCTGCTTTAGTAGCTACCTAATGCTCAACTGTCGGAATGTTGGTTATATTTATAAAACATTTGAAAAATACGTGTTTAATATGTCTATCAATACAATCACATACAATCATACAATCCATGTCCATATTTATCAAGAAACAAAGGAAAGACAAGTGATTGTGTTGTGTGGAAGTTATTATTATTACTTAAGTTGTGTTTTCGGTAGTAAATTTTGTTTTGTTTTTAATTTGGAATAAATTGTTTTTTATTTTAGTCCTTTTAGTGACGTGTACAGATTTTTTATTATTTCATCTGCCTTAAGGCAGTCGCGCAAATACGACTTTGATTGAGATGTTGTTTGTTAAAATCTGACCATTGGTCAAAGAGTAATGAGGTAACATAAAATCGGTCTGACACATATACATAAATAGAGAACTAAATATATACGTACAAACATATATAATATATGTGAGTGGTTGACCAAAAAGGGACCTCAAGGGAATATAACTGATTTCGAGAAAATCGCGTTTGAAGTTTCGTGTTTCTATAGGTTTCAACTCGTGCTCGGCTCACAAAAAAATCATAAAAAAATAACTACGGCACTAAAAACTAAAAAAACTAAAACTAAAATACCGCAGATTAAAAAATTCGAATAAAAAAATAACGGTTTCCAATCCCTCCAGGTCCCTTTTTGGTCAACCACTCACATATACATAAACATATACATACATACGAGTCAAACACATTACCGTCATTTGGACTCCACCGCAGTCGGGTAAAAAGGTCGTCCACATGCACGGTCACGACACGGGAACGGGCTTATTGCACTTTTTTACAACTTAAATAAATAAATAAAAATATTTCAAAAATACGCCTACATCACTATCGCCTTGAAATTAATTTATGCCTGAGTTCGATAATGAGATATTATTATTTGTAATGTTCAAACTCAGCCTTTTTCAATATCAAGTCGTTATGCGCAATTACTGCTATCATGGAAACAACAGCCAGTTATTTTTAACAGGTATTAACTACTTTTTGATAACGGTTCTATATTTAGTATCATCGTTTGACTTTTATACGTACCTTTGCTTAGCGCTTGCTAAACGATTCCGATCTTCTTCATAAAAAACACACAATTCATTAAAATACTCCTCAGAGGCGGTTTAAGTTTAAAAGACAGTCTATGGTAAGAAAGAAGAGAGACGTAACCACGGATTATATTAACACTTCATTTTAATACTTTTAGTTCTGGTGACTTTTCAAGGAAACGACGACCTCTGTGGCGTAGTGGTTAGCGCATCTGCTTACCATGCCAGAGGTCCCGGGTTCGATCCCCGGCTGGGGAGAAAAAAAAACTCCAGGTCTTGGATGTTTACATGTTTATGACGTCGCTGTTTATGGTTCCCACGACACAGGGTACCCTAGTGTGGGGCCAGAAGCAATGTATGTGCCTGAATGTAAATGTTATGTAAATGTTAATCTTTCCTCTTACCGCCCTAAAGCATAGGTTGACGAACGACGGCGAAGTGAGTCGCGTGAGACGCTTTAACGTCAAAAATTCCAGTCGACAATTTTTATTCATCAAAATCAGAGACGCATAGTCATTTCTGCTACATTAATAGGGAATGTATGAAAATATCAGAAGTGCTTAATATTTTTTTTGGTGATAGGAATAACCTTCCTTAGCGCGAGAAAAAAGTTTAAATTTTTTTGGCCCCGTAGTTAATTTTTAAATATACCTAATATTTTTCCATTCGTAGTTCTGGGCTTAGGACGGCATCTCAGACATATTCCTTAGTCCGCTAAGTATGAAAAAAAAAATCTGGTGACAATGACAGCTTTTCAAGGTGGATTTTTTTTTATACGTAGCGGACTAAGGAATATGTCTGAGATGCCGTCCTAAGCCCAGAACTACGAATGGAAAAATATTAGGTATATTTAAAAATTAACTACGGGGCCAAAAAAATTGAAACTTTTTTCCCGCTTTAAGGAAGGTTATTCCTATCACCAAAAAAAGTATCAAGCACTTCTGATAATTTCATCCATTCCCTATTGAAAAAAATCCGCCATTTTGACGCCACAAAACGGGTGACTCGCGCCATCGTACTGCATCTGCAAGGCCTGTAAAACAGTAGTCCTTTGTGAGGCAAGTCGCGCGTTTTAACGTCTTTTATAGTCCGTTTTTTAATTCAATGCAAAAAAAATGACGCGGTGTTACCACTATAAAAGCTATAGGTTAACTCGGTAGATTTTTTTTACCGTGAATAGAAGACTCTTGTGAAGAAAATCCTTATCACATCAAAGACATTAAAATTGAATTACTCGTAAGAGCAAAGTCTAAAAAAACACCTGCGTAGCATACACAATTTAACTTGGAAGTAAAATGGGTTTTTTCGGTTTAGCAACAACTAGCAACATTCAGACATTGACAGCCTAAGAAGGTCCGTTTTCAGCCATCATGTCGTAAAGTTCAATTTTTTGTAACAAATGTTTTCCGAACATCCGTTAGGGCTAAAGTTTCGTACTGGCCCTGTAAAAACAAATATATAATAATAATAACAGCCTAAGAATTGTATGGAGATGTCAACGTGACAATATTTTTTTTTGCATTGAATGAAAAAACAGACTATGAGTACTTACATTAATTGAAAAATTCTGCCAATTTGGCGCCACAAAACGCGTGACCCGCACCATTGTACTACGCAAGCTCTATAAAACAGTAGTCGCTTTGAAATTAAAGGTAGGTAGTCGAAGTCACTCGAAGTCGATTACGCTTATCGTCATTTCTCAGCAGCAAAACGGGTGACCTGCGGTTATAGTAAACATTGATTAAAGTTATAATTATAAATAAATGGATTGGGAAAATCAGTAACAGATCATTGAGAGGTAGCTGCAAGTCAATCCACTACCATTAGTTCGTTAGCTGATTAGTCAAAGTCGGTACAATGAGTACATTGTTGCAATGTTGTTGTTGTAGGCTTGCCACTTGTCACGTTAGGGACCTAATAAACTCGGCAAAACGTGCCTCTGCCTACCCCCTCGGGGATAACGGGCGTGAGTTTTTTTTTATATTTTTGTATTTGTTGTACATGTTAAGGGAATCGATGGGGCTAACTAGCATCATCAGTGAAAATAACATATTCCTTAACAGATTTTCAAAAATTCTTAGATTAATCCCTGTTTATAGTAATTTTTAGTACACAAGACCGTGAAACTAATTAAACTAATAAATTAAAATTCATTTATTTGATTCAAATTTAAATTCATTTATATGTGGAACATGCGTGACACTTTTAGACAGCAATAACACCAACAACGGCCGTTTTTGGCACAAATGCTATGTAGTTCCAAGTTTGCGATCCTAAATTCTGAATACTAAATGTTACTGTTTTTTTTTTTCACTGGTGGCGCTATTGAACCGGACGGAGCATCTTAACGTTCTTTCTCCACTGCTCCGGTCCGGCGTCGGAACCGGAATCAGTCATGAGAAAAATATCGGAGGCCGGATTATGCTTCTCCACTTCATCCGACTATGATCGGCAATGGACGTGACGCAGTGCTTTATTAAAATTCCTTTGTTTTTCTATTCGAGGCAGGGGACGTTTTCCACACATTCTATTAATCTAAATAAAATAGTATGGGAGCATTTTTGGGTTGTATGCGCGGTGCAAAAACGTGTATTGTTTTTATACGTCGATCACTTCGGACCCTTAAAATACCGTTCCGATCTAGCAAATTATCGGACCGTTAAAAACCGGATGCCGGAGTAGTGGAGAAGCTTATTAGTATTCTTGTGTGTTTCTAAATCCGATCGTTAATTAACGTTTGCCGGACCGGAGCAGTGGAGAAAGGCCCTAACGCCTAGACTACCTTTCAGATTACTCTTGACCTTACAAGCTTATTTATTATTATGATAATGCACTGCCGATTCATTAGTGCCAAGTACTTGAGATACATTTTCAGCACTCTTTTAATGGTCTATCTACATTACGACGGGACCGCACTAGCGGCATTTTTATCTAAAATAGTCCTACTTGAAATGCTTTCGAAGTTAGAGGTTACAAGGCCGGTCACAGCCGAGCACTTCATAAAACAGTTTTATCCACACAAAGGTCTAAATTCATAGATATTTAAGGATTATTGTAGAATTAAATCGTGCCGCCCATACACACGTCGCTGGACCGGCCCGCAGCGACAAGCTTCGAGAAATCTCGTAAGGGCGGGTCCAGATATGTTCCTTTGTCCGTACCGTTCCTCCGATCCGTATCAGAGTGCGTATACTGAGTTTTTTCATTCACTCTCGATAGTGAGAGCGTTTGCGATTTGCATAGGAGTGACAAAGAGACAACTACATGGCGCGCTTTGTCACTCCTATGCAAATCGCAAACGCACTCTGAGTGCGTATACTGAGTTTTTTCATTCACTTTCGATAGCGAGAGCGTTTGCAATTTGTATAGGAGTGACAAAGAGACATATTTGGATGAAATTTGGAATTTATATTCGGTATTATACCTACAAACCATATTTCATCAAAATCTCTCAAGCCGTTTCGGAGGAGTATGCGCTCTAACACTTTGACACGAGAATTTTATGTATTAGAAGATTTAAACACGACCCAGAATGAAGTGGGGAAACCGTGGAATTAGTATGAACAATAAATTAAATGCATAACCGATATGACACAGCAACAGAACTAATTCCGCTTGCTTGGTAGTAATCGATATCTACTCAAATAGATGTAATACGAGAGGCGGCATTGAGAATGGCAAAGACCATCGAGGGACGAAACACGTGCATTGCACGTTATGTATGGTAAAGTCCGTTCGCTTAGATAGTGTTGGTACACACGAAGGCAGTCTTGGTTTTAGGAAAAAACATTTATTTCAATAATACAACTTAGAAGACAAAAATACTTTGAATAGAGAAAAAAACATGGTACGCAATATACCTAATGAAGCACAAAATAAAACACTACTCTTCATCACTCGAAGTGTCCTCAGAATATTCATCTCCACCGGTATTTAGATTAGTTACCTACCTAAGTGATGCAGGATCGTCTCGTTATAAATCCATTCTAAAATACTGATAGATTTACTTATTTAATTGCGTGATCTACATAATAGTAAAATGAGACGAGCTGCGAGCAAAATTCACTGGCGTGTTTGCGCAGCGTCGGCTTCCTTTAATTTCTTTTTTTTTAAATCCGCCATGTGCCGAGGCGGTAAATATCAAAGTGACACTATGATAGTGAACAGACTTTACTCACCAGCATGTTTTGTGTTGTCAGCTCCACCCGGCGAAAACACTTGCAGTCGATAAGCACACTTATTTAACGTGCAATAAGAACTAAGGATGGGTGTCTCCCTGAGTTGAATGTCCCTGTTACAAATTGCACCGTCGAAGATCGCTAGCAAACATTGACGATTGTTTGGTGAAAAAAAGACAATAGTCTCACTTAACGATTGGATGTACACATGCGGTGCATGTGGGATAATGGTTCGCTTACGCATTTTTTGTCCATATTTATGGCGAGGTAGAGTCTATATTAAACGGAGTTGAGAGTTTATATTTAACAGTTATCTGAATTCGATTTTTACGCTTTTAGTGGCTTAGGTATTGAACTAAAAATCTTCATCATAAAATTGTCTTGCACGGAAAATATCATCAAATGAGAGCTGTCTGTGTTTCTATTGAAACCAAGGCTCGAAACATAATCTCTAAAGAGAAAGAGAGAAAGAGAAATAAAAAAAAACACAATAACATAATTCCAATTAGTTTCTGTTCTAACACAAAGTTTGTTCCGTGAGTACATATTTTTACAGATTTATATTTTTCGTGAATCCGGCTTAACATGTTTTTTGACAAATTCACGCTCTCTGTAGGTACTCTACATATTTTTTGATAAATTGACATTTTGCGTATGTACTCTCTGTGGCAGCCTTCATGAGATAAATAAAATATAAGGATGTCCATTCTACGTAACACATTGGTGTTACTGTCTCACCCCACAGATAAACCTATGCAGGGACGGTGATTTTAAATATTATAATACAGGGTGGAATTTTGTAATGCCACCTGAAGGGGAAGTACTCTTAATACTGTAGATAGAAAATTTTACTCAAAGGAAACATTCCTTTATTTTTGAAAAGAAAGAAAACTGTATTCAAGGATTTTCAAAAATTCTTTTGCCGCACCCGGTAATCGAACCTACTATTATCTGTGAAAGTTGCACCCTGTACTTTTATTGCAGCGATCGTTAGGGTCAATTATAAGGATGAAATCTCTCTAACAAACTTCATAAATTAAATGAAAGGAAAACAATGAAATCTTAAATTGTTTTAATTATTTTCAAAAAATGGTAAACTAATTAATTAATTGCTTGAAATGGGCTCCATTTTCTTGGATACACAAATTTATTCTTCTAACGAATTCATTTCTAGTAACCTTTAATAACGTGTTGTGGTGAATGTTATAAATCGTATTCTGAACCTCAACTCTCAACTCTGTATGAATGTAAACACATTCTCGTAAGATGTAATGTAAATTTGATTTTTTACATATCCCCACAAAAAATATATCTAAAGGGATGAGATCTGGTGATCGTGCAAATTGCAATCTTTATCTAAATAGTAATTCATAATTTTAATGGATCAATGACGTCAATGATAATTATTAATTAATAACATAAGTAAACATAAAGAAACAGATCTTTGAGTAAAAGTGATTTAACTTGACCCATTGAATTAATAATTTAAGATTTCATTGTTTTTCTTTCATTTAATTTATGAAGTTTGTTAGAGAGATTTCATCCTTATAATTGACCCTAACGATCGATGCAATAAAAGAACAGGGTGCAACTTTCACAGATTTTAGTAGGTTCGATTACCGGGTGCGGCAAGCGAATTTTTGAAAATCTTTGAATGAAGTTTTCTTTCTTTTCAAAAATAAAGATTCCTTTGAGTAAAATTTTCTATCTACAGTATTAAGAGTACTTCCCCTTCAGGTGGCATTACAAAATTCCACCCTGTATATAGTTTTTGAAATTTCTTGTAAAAAAAAAACTATAGGATGTGGATGTCAGGGCACAAGCACAAAGCAAAATAACCTCAGAAAAATATTTATTTAAATGAAATTAATTACAAATCATTTTTTATTTTATTAGAATCAGAATCAGAAATTTATTTCAACGTAAAGAATTTACATTCTGCTTGTTGAATGTCAATGTACATACAGTTATGTATAATGTTAACCTTGGGGCCGTCTGTAGTGGAGAAAAAGGCAGCGAAAAAAAAAACTCCACTCTGACCATCTTTTCTCAAATGTCAAAATTAATTACAAATCATAAATCGTAGAAAAAAACTTGATGTATATTATAAACTCTACTTAACCGACATGATTTTAAGGGTCTAGAGTTGTTTCGGGAATAGTCCATTATTTATGTTGCTGTTCGACAGAAATTCTCAGGCCAATTAAGTAGTCAAAAGGGAAACTAGGCAATACCGTATTTATTTAAACGACCCTCAATATGAAAAACATTCGATTAACATTATACGGTTTCGCGATTTAATGATCAGCGAGCGGCCACTGCGTATTGACGTTCATTGCTCACTAAAATCACTTTCTTCTCCTTTCTCGAGTTGATGAATGAAGCCTAGGAGGTCTCGTAACGGCAGTCGGGACGTCTATTGCACATCAATCAAAGATTATTTATGAAAAAGCCGCCTTCGCGTTTAGCGAACAACTTTCGCAGTGGTTGCCGCTGGCCCCTTGGTGTGTCCATGGGTTGCGGGTATTTTCTACCGCCAAGTGCGCACTCCCTTTGAGACACGCAAAGAAGTGATCTATACTTCATGGTACTAACTAAAGGTAAACAATCTGGATAAGTGTTTTTATTGAAATATACACTTATTAAATCAAAATTTTAAGAATGAAATATTGTGTTTTTAATTATGAAATTACATTTAATTTCACATTTAATTGGTAATGTGTAAAGATTTTGGTTTAATAAGTGTACATTTCAATAAAAAGGCGTATCAAGAGTGTTTACCTTTAGATAAGTACTAAACATAATAATATGAAGGTGTACATACAATAAAGAATATTCTATTCTATTCTATGAAGTATAGGCATTTTTGTGACGCTATGTTACAGTACAAAACTTTTATTAGACTTCCGTATTTCCGTACCAAAAGCGTAAAAAACCGGCCAAGCGCGGGTTGGACCCGCGCACTAAGGGTTCCATGTCATTATCTGTATAAACGGCAAAAAATCACGTTTGTTGTATGGGATATATATATATTTTATTTGAATTATTTATTTTTAAAACTATAATTCACTATTTACACACTACCTTTACCTTTAATACACTATTTTTGTTTTGTACACAACGATTTCTTTTTTTTAATATCGTTGTTTGTGCAATAAAGAATTAATAATAATATAACTCAATATTCTGTGAATATTTCGCGCTGTAAAATTTTAGCAACGAGCAATAAAATCATGTTTGTTGTTAGGGAGCCCTCTTAATTATTTATTTTATTCTGTTTTTTCTGTTTGTTATTATAGCAGCAACAGAAATACATCTTCTGTGAAAATTTCAACTAGGTATTTCAAAATAACAATTTGTTGCCTGTATCTACCCAGTCCATTAAAATAAGTGGAAATTCTTTTACTTTTTGAAATCGAGTTAAATTTTTAACAATAACACAGTGTCCACTATAAAAGAAAATACCGTCTTCTAACACCGCGCTAACAATCACGGTTTAATTTAATCAACGCATTGGGATCGCTGACGATGGTCACTCTCGTGCCGTACATGACGCTTCTAGGTAAAGATAAGCAGCATCTTTGAAACTAAACTTCGTTTGTTTAGAAAGCTTCGGTTAGGAGATCAGTGTTTAAAACATACGAGATACATACGAGACAGAAACTGTAGCTCATAGCTTTATATGCAGACCACGAGTGACCAACCGAATGATATTTGCTTGCTTACACAAAATTCAAATATTTGATTCATTACGAAAACGAAATGTTTACTCAATGATGTCCTTAGTTTCACAGTTAATAGATTTAAATGAATAATATGCTAACAAAGAAAGTACATATTTATTCTTTACCCTCTTGAAACCGAGGTTAGCGATAAACTGCATTCAACTCCGACGGTGAAATTTGGGCTTAGCAAGGAAGTTTACAATTGTTAATCGCTTGTATAATTTAATTATGGAGAGTCATTTAAGTAGCGATGAAAATAAAGTGTTAATGCATTAAGTATATGAATATTATTCTCCGTCTATAAAGATGCGAAGTTAATTGTAATTTCTAGTATACTTCACAAATTTGTTTCGTTCGTCTTGGGCCTACCTAAATTATGCGCACTAAATTCTGAGTGATTCCAACCATCTAACTATTCAATTCAAAACAAATTTGAGAGTCAGAGGATTGGAATAGTACAGAATTTAATTCGCGGTATAAAGGACCATAGTACTGATTGAATGCCCACGTATTTTCAACATCATATAACAAACTTTTTTTTTTCATAGGGACCAATCCTGCAATCAGTGACTCTGGAAATACATTTATGTTCAATTTGGTAACAATACATTAACTTTTTACTTATATTCACTCAGATAAGGTCACGCCTGTATCCCAGAGGGTTTGCGACTAACCACAATCATGCATTACAAACCTGGTAATCCTGCTCTTTATTCAGTAACACATATTCAGTAAACATTTTGCTAACTTTAATACTACCATCAGAATCCGGAAAAAACCATTTGAGATATCAAACGATTACCACCCGCTGTGTAGCTTAGACAAGAAACTGCTTAGATCATCAATAAATTCAGACTTTAGAGACAATCCTTAATAACGATGTTAACATTTATAGAACTCAAGATTCAGAAACTAGACCAAATTGGTTTGTAGAGAAATCGCTTTATTTAGTACTTCCCACTGGCTTTACAATCTTGACCATTGATACACTGTTGTAGAGTAATGGTATCTCGGTTCCAGTCGGCGGCATCGTGAAGCATGATGGTACAGTCGACAGCACATCATTCTATACAATACACCCATGCACTCTACCCCGTTGCATAACGGGCGACTTTGCAACTAAAATGTATAGTTTTACGTGCTGTCGACTGTAGATAGAAGATAGATAGAATATTCTTTATTTTACTCAAAAATGCGTACTGTTCAACGCAGACTAAGTTATCGCAAAATTGATCAGGATAAAAGACGAACCAAGATAATGCTAAACTATTGACTTCTCCATGTCTTATCCGCTGGACGACGCAGCGTGGGCAGATCCCCCACGAGGGCCTAGAATCTGCTAATGCATTGTAGTACGATGACAGTTGCATGAAGGCGTCGATTTAATTTCATTGCCGCTTTAAGCCCACGCGAGCACGCGTATCAATAATTATAGCCGTCAATGGAATTGAAAAAAATGGCAAGTGAACCGACCATGTAACTGTAATTGAACTATAATGCACTAACAGAATCGAGGCCCTGATGTATGGAGTCACCATTCAGAGTCGCCGGATGCGAGCGGCACAAGACCGGGAACACTTAGAGAGGTAATCCACATTGAGCACCCGCCTCTTTGAATTTGATTTTGAATTTGAGCACCCGCCTCAACAGCACCTGCACAAATAGCACCTGGCCTAGTCCAGATTCAGCGCCTACTGATATTTTTGGCAGGTGCTGTTAGTGAATTCAAATGTATTTGTTCTGCCAAAAAAAAAAAAAGGTGCTGAATCTGGACTAGGCCAGGTGCTATTTGTGCAGGTGCTATTTAGGCGGATGCTCAATGTGGATTACCCCAACTTAGAAAACCATGAGGGAGGCCTATGTCAAGTGATGATGATATACGTTTATAAATAAAATGTTTAGTGTTACATACTCATCATCATCATCAGGCTATACTAGTCCACTGCTTGACATAGCCCTCCCCTGATGAGCGCCACAGCGCCCTGTCTTCAGCTTGCCGCATCCAGCGTCATCCCACCTGGGCTCAATTCTGTTAGTGCATTATAGTTCAATTATAGTTACATTATCGGGTCACGTGACATGCTTTTTAATTCCATTGATGCGTGGAAATACGAATACGCGTGCGCGCGTATATTTGAAGCGACAATGAAATTAACGAGGCGGTCATGCAACTGTCATTTTACTACAATGCAATAGCAGAATCTAGACCCTGGTCGGAGGGCGTCCTACACTACGTTTGCCGTGTCGCGGTCTGCACTCAAGAACACGTTTGCCCCAGTTGCATACCCGGAGAGTGTAAATACAGTAAAGAGCGTTCTATTCAACAAATGGTAATCAGCTAATCAGTCAACGTTTTGCTGCTTTCGAAGTGACTCACACTTAGCTGTTTTTGCATGGCCTATACTTTCCTCAGGGAAGAGAACCGCGCCCCTCGGTGGGGACATAATGGGTTGATGATGGTGGCTGTTTTTTGTTGTCTCAGTCCTGCGACCGGCGTCCGATTGTGAATTATGCTATAAGCCGGAAATTAAGTTATTACGAAGAGAAAGGCCTGCTCGGGATAAAGGTGTGAGTTTTTTTAAACGCGTACCGAATAGAGAAAAATACTCTTGGCCATGTGACAGTACTATGATAAGATTAACTTGATTTGTTCCCTTCCATCCGGCCGTGTTCTCAAAAAATCTATATTTTGCCTTTTTATCTTCAGCTATCTTAAAGCCGTCGAAAAATTGCTTTAGGCGACTTGGGCAAATATTTAAATAGGCTATAAAACGAGAATTATTAAAGTCAGGTCGGGAAAAAAGTTCCGATACTAGACCTGACTTTATTCATTTTACACACATACATAAGCTCACGCTTGTATCCCAGAGGGATAGGCAGAGACCAGGGACTATCACAATTCTGACAGATCACTTTCGCTTCAACGACATTCGTTAGTCGTTCATACAGGCACGTCTGTTTATCTTGCTCTTTGCTAATACCTCCCCGTTTGGTCAAGTCCCTTACCTTGCCGGCTTATTAATTTTATATATTTACTAGCTGTTGCCCGCGACTACGTCCGCGTGGGCTTTAGTTACGTAAAGTGTTTGCAAATAAGATAGGGATACTTTTAGCGCATGCGAAAGAGCTTTCATACTAACTTCGCAACCCCCTCTTACCCCCTCAAGGGATGATTTTCGAAAAACTACTTTACATATCTTTCATGACTTTCAATGAAGGACCTTCATGCTGAATTTCATTCGAATAACTTCAAAAACGGCAAAGTTTCATACTGACTTTGCACCCCCCTCTCACCCCCGTAAGGGATGATTTTTGAAAAACTATTTTACACGTGTTTCATAATTTTAAATGAAAAACCTTCGTACCAAATTTTATTCGAATAACTTCAAAAACGGCAAAGTTTCATACTAACTTTGAACCCCCGTTTAACCCCCTTAGGGGGTGAATTTTCAAAAATCCTTTCTTAGTGCTCCCCTACGTTACAAAAGAAACCCCTGTGCAAAATTTCAAGTTTCTAACCCTTATAGTTTAGGCCCTGCGTTGATATGTCAGTCAGTCAGTCAGCTTCTCCTTTTATATATATAGATGAATACTTTTATTACACTTAAATTACTGCTAAATACTTGTTAAAAAGCTTGCTCTACAAGTCAACCACAGGGGGTGGTTGTTTACTAAATTTGAAAATTTCATCAAAATTGTTGTTTGAAAAAAAAAATGTGCGTCTTAACTCAATTACGTAATGATATAATATAATGATTAGCAATTAGTAAATTGTAGTAGCATAAAGCATCAAGGACGAAACTAATCGGGTCACAACTAAGTTAACAAAACCTCTAATCCCGAGTCTCCCGTGCCAGTTGCTACTCGTGGAATGTTAATGGGACATTTATCAAAGCCTCTAATAACCACGAGGGCATGGGACTTACTCAGAAACGAAAACCAACAATTTACTAATGATTTCTCAAATCAACGTTTTTCATAATTTATTTATTTGGACCAAAAACAGGAAAAAGGCTAAGGCTTACAAAAAATGTGGGCTTCAAAAGTATTAGCACTAAACCTTAACTTATCATCATCATGACCAACCCATTATGTCCCCACCGAGGGGCTCGGGTCTCTTCCCTGAGGAAGTTATACTCATACCACGGCGGCCTAGTCCCGATTGATGGACTCTGGAGGAGGAGCAGAAGTTTTCAAGCCGCCCTAAGGCCTCTGACTTGGCTTAACGACTGCCATCTATCGACGGCAGCCGGCACCAACTGCTTAACGTGCCTTGCGAAGCTCGGAAAAATGCCACTAGCGTTAGTCATAGACAGTGAGCCATCCATCGACTGAACGCGTCGTATGTTGCTTAACCTTAGTGATCGTTTAAGATCACTCAGGCTGCACAGGCTACGAGCGATTCGTTCGATAAAGAATCTTAATAATAATCAATCTAAAAGGTTAATAATTAATGCACTTGGCCTCGGCCCGTAACAACCCTTACCTCTGTTAAAAGAGTGGAAATTAAAAGAAAATATGAAAATAATAATAATAATGAGAGTTACTAAGCAACAGTGACACATTTGAACAGTTAAAAAATAATATTTTTTATTAATAAAAACCAAACATAAAAAAAACTCACGCCGTCATCTCGTAGGGGTAGGCAGAGACCAAGATCTACCACTCGCCAAGATACTAAAAGATCTCATCATCAACATTCATTAGTCGTTGCATGCTCGCATGTTAGTTTTGGGTACCGTTTATCTTGCCCTTTGCTAATCCCCAAGTACGTCTGCCTGGGTCTTCCCTCACCGGTCCTTCCACCCACATTCGCTCGATATAATTTGTTTCGTTAATCTTTCATCCTTCAACCTCTCTGTATGTCCAAACCAACGGAAGATGCCTTTTTCAATTCTACCCACGACATCTTTATTTATTTCTCTATGTACGACTCCATAGGCGTTAGTAATTCATTAGTAACAAATGTCTCATCATCAACCCATTATGTCCCCACCGAGGGGCACGGGTCTCTTCCCTGAGGAAGGTATAGGCCATACTCCACCACGGGGGCCAGGTCCGGATTGGTGGAGGCTTGTAAGACTAGTGGCTGGTCTTACTGTCAGAAGTTTTCAAGCCGCCCCTAAAGGCCTCTGACTTGGCTTAACGACTGCCATCTATCGACGGCAGCCGGCACCAACTGCTTAACGTACCTTGCGAAGCACGGAATCGCTCGGAAAAATGCCACTAGCGTTAGTCATAGACGGTGACCCATCCATGGACTGAACGCGCCGGATGTTGCTTAACCTTAGTGATCGTTTAAGATCACTCAGGCAGCCCAGGCTACGAGCGATTCTAAATGTCTAAATACCATTATTTAGACAGTTACTAATTAAAGCATTTCTTTCCATGCGTCTTATAGCCCCTTTCTTCAGTGAAAAACCTAGGACTGAAAGACTCCCGGTTCAGTCATCGCTTCTACCAAATATTCTGTTTTTGTGTTTCAAAGTAAGGGCCTCGGTGCCATCGTACAGGGTTTTATATCAGGAATTAATTTTAATTTATACGTTTAGCCCAACGTATTACTAACATATCGGAACAAATCGGTAACTGTGACAAATAACTCCCCTAAAAGGGTTTAAGTAGATACTTTCTACTCTGGAATTGATTTAAGATTTATTGTGACAGTCGTAAAATATTACGCAGGTCTGTTTATGGCGTCATTTTACATCTCTTTGGTTTTCAACTTTCTATTGTATCTACACTACAGGGTTTCAAAATTTATAGGCCTTTTTAGTTTCGTACCCCAAAACGAAACCGGCCAAGTCCGTGTCGGATCATGCGCAGTGTAGGTAGGGGTCAGAAGTGGGCCGGTAAAGTATTTAAGCCTTATAAATTGTTTTACGGACATACTTGACTGTTTGTCGGAAGAGTCCGACCAAGTTTCGCTCTGATTCATATAGTCTGACAAGCGAGTCCTGGGACGCGATTTATTTCGAATTCTTCATATGGCCACACTCTGACTGTCAAACTTAGGTATTTCAGCTGCAAGTAGTACAGCCCAAACAGTTTGATACTCGTCCTAGATTTAAACAAGAAAAAAACTTTTATTTCTATACAACATAATTTTACCTATATTTTAGTATGTACATACGAGTAATAATGTTTTAAAGCAAACATGAATTATTTCTTGTTGTAAGGTCTGTCGGATGACGAAAATGTTAAACGTCAGATCGAAGACTTAGTCAAAGAACTCAAAGATGTTGAGAAAAAAGATATGAATCAGATTTTGATTATGGTTCAGCATTAATAAATGTTTATACGTTTATGTGGTGCATCTTTATTATCCATGTTTTTGGTGGAGTGGAAATGTTCGTTTTGATGTAGTTAATGTTTTCGTTTTGTTTATATTTATTTATGTTTGGACAAAATTAATTGGAGACTCCAAACTAATTAAAGAAATAATCAAGTTAAGCAAAAGTGTCAAGATGGTTTATTCAGACGATATGCAGGGTTATCAACTAAAAGATTTTTAAATTTCCCGCCAAAAACTTGAGCCACGCCACGACTCACTTGTCGCACTCTAGAGCTTAACCCTTAAACGGCCATGGATAGGATACATTTTTCATTGGTTTTGGACTTCATCTCAAAGCGATAAGGTTCAATTTAAAGTGGGAACTATTATCCCTATGGCTTATTAAGGGTTAATCGTGGTGAGCAGAAGACGAAACTCGCGTCGTTTGGTTGCTCGTCTCTGACTGGACTTCAGATTGGACTGGACGTCAGAGACGAACAACCGTAAAACAATTTAAAATGTGCAGACATGTGTGTTTGGAACTTTTATGTAGGTAAGCTTTGTTTGTTGATTGATGTTTTGCACGTATTCACGTTTACTTTTACGAAGTATGTTTAATAAAAGTTGTTCGATGTTCTCTGTTTTACGTCGTTCAACTATTTTACGATGACTTGTGAAACCTACTTTCCTGTGATATGGCAAATTTATGCAAGTGTCTTAACTCTTATCCATCTAACGTGTTTTCCAGTTACACTTCTACTTGAGGTCGGTCCTGGAGACCGCTCGCGTATTTTCTATACTTTCTAATGTAATGTTTTCGTTTTTTACGAATATTTATAAGACTACTAAGATGCTACTCGTATCGTGTACACTGCCCATTTTAGTGCACTCGTATCAAAACGCCAACTCGGACCGCGCTCTACTCGTCTTAGTTGACTT
Organism: Yponomeuta plumbellus; assembly: GCA_947310845.1. Lineage (NCBI taxonomy): Eukaryota > Metazoa > Arthropoda > Insecta > Lepidoptera > Yponomeutidae > Yponomeuta > Yponomeuta plumbellus. The sequence goes on along the minus strand of OX371193.1, from coordinate 17,966,787 downwards.
TGATGCAATAACAAAAACAAAATGGCGTCTTCGCAAGAAATTCCTGTGCCGCGTAGAAGAAAGTGGTCAAAAAGAGATAATTTGCAGTTTGTGGAGCTTTAGGAAAGTGAAGAAGTATTGTGGAATGTGTGTTTGGCATCATATAAAAATAAAGACGCCAGACAAGCCGCGCTGGAGCGGATACGGAGAAAATTTAATGTGCAAAGCAGTATAACCGTAGTAAAATAAACAATTTCACTTATGCTCAAGAAAAGGCCAAAATAAAGAAGTCTTATTTTTTTCTTCTTTTTTTATCCTACTGCTGTTGCAGCTCGACGATAAGCATATCTGCCACCACTTCTATGCCTTTCAGCAGTAAATCGGTCATTTCAAAGCCACTTCAAAGCTATTTCAAAGTTTTTCAAGTTTTCAGAAAGTTTTTCTTGACAGTAGCCGCTGACCACACACACCAAAGCGCGTTAAAAAATTAATAAAAATCCATGTCCACTAAAATGAATGTAAACTACCATAACATAACAACATAACATTTACATACAGACACATACATACCATCCGAGTGGCCTACAGTTTTAGTTGACTAAGAAGACACGCTCGGTCCTAGTCCAATAAGACCGTGAAAACGCGGCTTTATATGGTCTAACTGACACATTTTATCTTCGACTTTTTCGTATGCTCTATACATTCCGTCCCGCGTTGAGGTGTCACCATAGCCAAACCATCTTCAAACAGTTTTTTCACTTCATTTAATTTAATGTCACAGCCACTTTATTCCGAAACCATAAGAACTACATATATTAGCGAAACTTGGTAGGTAGATGTATTCTGTGGACCACATTAAAATTTTCTCACAAAAATAGAAAAAATAATAATAAATTTTGGGGGTTCCCCATACATGGATAGCTCTTCAAAAATGATATTGAGGTTTCTTTTCTATATATATATATATATATTTCTAAACTGAATAGTTTGCACGAGAGACATTCCAAAGTGGTAAAATTTACAGAATTACTCACAGAATTGTATATATATTTTTACAACAAATAAAATAATTTTTAGATTTGATGAATGGAGATGTAAAGGTTTTTTGACGAACCAAAGCTATTCAAACGGTGATGTAGATAAGGCTCTATAAGCGTTTCTGTATTTTTTTAAATTCAATCTTGAGAATGTGGCACAAAACATTATGCTTTTATCGTTTTTTACCTTTAAACTGCAGCATGGATCTGATCTTAGCTGGATGTCCTTTAGCTATTTTCATGTTCTACAAGAAGAAGCTCTGTTTCACCACCTTCTGTACCTAATTAAGACTGACAGTAACTTTCAACATGTGGTCCACTGGGACATCTTATACGTTTTTGCAATTTTCATTTTGAAGTTCTGACACATTGTATTATTGTATCAGCGTCCTCTAGCCGTCACTAATGCTTACGTGAGATTGTACGAACCCACAAAAGAAAAACACCTTTAAACAAGTATAACGCAATTACTTGACGTCGTCGGTCTCAAGGAGAGCATGCGAAATGTAATTAATTGTATTTTTTTTTTATTTATCTACTTCTAGAGTTGTTAAGCACAGGGCGCGTAGTGCCAAGATAGGGGAAAAGTACATCAAGCAAGACACACATGCGTCTCGCGACAGTACCGGAATAATATGAAAAACTAAATCTCCGGAGTCTCTGAGACCAGGGCAGGTGGTTAAGGGTTAAGCTGTGCCGCGGACAGGCGGACTTAATAATTGAATATGGGAATTCAAGCGGTCAATGCAGTACAGTCGACAGCACGTCAATCTTCACATTTTAGTTGAAAAGTCGCCCGTAATGCAACGGAGTAGAGTGCATGGGTGTATACCATGATGTGCTGTCGACTGTACCTACTCTAAATATACTTAAACTATTCGAATACACAATGAGCGAACTGACGTAATTAGTACAGTGAGCATTATATCTGTAATGCATTGCTAATGTTCGGGTGCATGCAACACTTTGTGACAATGACCCGTTGTTCCCATCGTTGCAGTTCAGTGACCCTTTTTAGCTTACTTATTAAAAACAACATGAGAAATATGCACATTTCTGGAATGTATCTAATAGTAGCTATTGTATTTGAAACTGACTAGTCCATTTTTGACTTCTTCATCGTTTTCGCTTTATATAGTTTTTGGATTACTAATGGTTGACCAAAAAATTATTGACAAATGGTCATTCGACAAACAACGTTTAACCAAATGTTCATTCGGCAAACGAGACATTTGACAAAAGTATCATCTTACAAAAACTCACTTAGCAAATGATCCATTAGCAAACACTACATTTGTTAAATGTTTTGAATATTAAAATATCAATTGACCTTTTTTAATTTCACCAAATAATATGTTTCGCAAATGAAGCATTTGTCCAAATGTCATTTAACAAAATGTTGAAGGCATCAAAGTCGAGTCTGTTTTCGATCTTACATAGAGAACCTAACGCTCCGACGCGCTCCGCTTCGCTACGCGCGTCGTCGCACCTATATTTCTGTAGTCACGTATTCTTTACATCGCCGACCCCCCGTTCGTAAGATTGATTAATAAACGAAACATTTGTCAAATACAAAATACAAATACAAATACAAAATTTTTTATTTCAACGTAAAGAATTTACATTCTGCTTGTTGAATGTCAATGTACATACAGTTATGTAAAATGTTAGCCGCTGCCTTAGGGCCGTCTGTAGTGGAGAAAAAGGCAGCGAAAAAAAACTCCACTCTGACCATCTTTTCTCAAATCAACTTAAAGCTAATACAAATTAGGTATGAGTGTTCGTATACCAAGAATCTCAAGATCCATGAGTGCAATAAATACTTGCAAAGTCAAACATCATTTAATATTCTTAAAAGGTAATAAAACACCAATGCTGCGGCCAGACACACGGACGGCACCCGTTCACGAGCGTAACGCAGAGGTCAGCCATCACCAGTCTCAACCATATTAGAGGGAGATAGGCGACCCGGCCACCGCGCCACCATTCGCATGGCCTTTGGCAAACTTGTGTGATAAAGTTCTTGTCAGTTATCTATAATAATAGCATAGTTTTGATATGCAATCACAGCGTCTGTACATATGTATGAAATTTATTAAACCCTATATATTATTAGAATACCAATAACTAGCTCGTTGTGGAATTGGTTTACTGCCAAGGGTTTTTATCATCTATAAAGTCATCTATTCTGTAGTATGCCTTTTTACACAGCGCAGTTTTAATAACAAATTTAAATTTATTTCCTGGCAGGGATAGAATACTTTCAGGAATTTTGTTATAAAAACGTACACTATATCCTACAAATGATGTATTTACCTTGGCTAATCTGAATCTAGATGAGGCAATTTTGTTTCGATTTCTGGTGTTAACGTTATGTATATCCCTGTTTAGCTTAAATGTAGTTATGTTTTTACGTACATACATTATGTTATCGAATATATATTGGCAAGCTAGCGTAAGAATTCCTATTTCCTTAAAAAACTCACGTAGTGAGTGTCTGGCAGGTAAATTGTAAATACCTCTAATAGCCCTTTTTTGGAGAATAAAAATTGTTTCTATATTTGCCGCCCGCCCCCATAGTAGCAGACCATATGACATAATGCTGTGGAAATAACTGAAATAAACTAGCCTCGCAGTTTCTACATCTGTTAGTTGTCTAATTTTTCTAACTGCAAATGCAGCTGAACTTAACCTACCCGCTAACTTTTCTATGTGTTGATCCCATTGTAGTTTTGAGTCTATTGTAATGCCTAAAAACACCGTTGTCTCAACTAAGTCTAGTCTGTCACCAGCTATTGTTAAACTTGTGTCCACTTTTTTGACATTGGGCAATGAAAACTTAATACATTTTGTTTTTTTGGCATTTAACATAAGATTGTTTACGTTAAACCAGTTCAGAATTTTAGAAAGAGCATTGTTTACATCGTCTAAATTAGATTGACCTCTCTTGATTTTAAAAATTAGAGACGTGTCATCCGCAAACAATACTATTTGTGACAATTTCTCAACTAGGTACGGCAGATCATTAACATACACTAAGAAAAGGAACGGCCCTAAAATTGAACCCTGAGGAACTCCTATTTTAACATCGGATCCGGGTGACTTAACTCCATTAATATCAACTTTCTGCACTCTATTAGCTAAATACGATCTAAGAAGTTCTAAAGATTTATTACTGAGACCGTATCTGATCATCTTACGAAGGAGGGTTTTGTGGTCTACGCAATCAAAAGCTTTGGATAGGTCACAGAAAACCCCGATGGCATCCTGCGCCTCCTCCCACGCATCAAAGATGTGATTCATTAACGCCACACCTGCGTCTGTCGTTGAACGACCCTTAGTGAAACCGAATTGTTTTTTATGGAAGAGTTTATTTAATGTGAAGTGTGTCAGCAATTGGTGTAAAATGATTTTTTCAAATACTTTACTAAATACTGGAAGTATTGCTACGGGTCTAAAATTGTTCGGATCATCACTGTCACCTGACTTAAATAAAGGAACAATTTTACTAAACTTTAATAGATCAGGGAACGTCCCCTGATCAATACATTTATTAAAAATTATAGCAAGGTGTGGTGCCATGATATGAATTACCGTGGATATCAATTTAACTGATAGTCCCCAGAGATCTTCGGTTTTCTTTATATTTATTTGTTTAAATGCTTTCAAAATGGTTTGGGGGCTAACGTGGGAGAATTGAAATGCTATTGTGCACGGTTTTATATTTTCTAACATCAAGGATTCTGCTGACTCTGGGGAAGAATTTAAACACGCTGTTATATTGAGGGGCATGTTTGTAAAGAAATTTTCGAATATTTTTGCGATATCCTCACTTGTGTCAACTACTTTCCCATCTACCCTTAGTACAAAATTTTGATCCTTAGGTTTAGTTTTGCCTGTCTCCTTGTTAATTATTTGCCAAACCGTTTTTATTTTATTCGATGACGCTTCTATTTTTTTACTTATACTGAGAGCTTTAGCTATAGAGCAGGTTTTTTAAAGGTTTTAGAATATTTTTTTACATATTCTTTAAAACTCGGATCCTGATTTGATTGTTTTTCTTCATACAATTCATACAATTTCTTTCTACTTCTATGTATACCAGGAGTGGCCCATTCTGAAAAACCACCTTTAACGCCTTTAATTTTTTTAATTTTAAAAACCTGTTCGAATTCGTTTGCTATTGTGGTAAACAATTCTTTATATAATGTGTTGGGATCATTGCTATCAAATTTTAGTAAGCCTATGTGGGTACTTAATTTCCTTTTAAATAATTCAATTTTTTACTCTGTTATGGGCCTACAAATTATTTCTTGGCATTCTTTTTCTACTGTTGTAGGCAAAACAATGAATAAACCACTATGATCTGACTGTAGGTTATTTATAATTTTCTTTTCAAGATGCTCACAGTTGCAAAACACATTATCTATACATGTAGCACTAGTTGCCGTTGTTCTAGTGGGTTCTTTAAACTGGTTTTGTAAGTTAAATGATCTAAATAAGCTAATAATTTTGGTGTGTAGTGGGCTCTCAACTAACAGATCAATATTAAAATCGCCACATATCACTATGCGCTTATTGCTCGCAAACAGACGTTTTAATGCCTCTTCTACGACTGCCTCAAAGTCATTGTAATTAGTTTGAGGTGGCCTGTAAACGCACATAACAATATACCTGTCCAATTCCACACACGAGATCTCAACTAATCGCTCAACAGAAAGGCTTACAATGTCTTTGCGTTCCTTACTTCTTAAAGTATTTTTTACAATTATCATAGAACCTCCTCTTAATGCTTTACTTCTATTATAAGTACTAATAGGCTGGTAGTCAAATAATACATTTTATCAAACGTTTTTAGACCAATAGTAGTTTTGTCTGATAACTCAGTTGTTAAATGTTCATTAAGTAAAATAATTATTTGTAAAATGTAAATTTAAGTGTTGATCATTTGGATAAGTGAGTCATTTGTAAAATGATTAGTAGTAAAATGATCAATTGGCGAAAGCATTTTTTGTCAAACATTGTTTGTCAAGTGTAATTTTGCCAAATGACTTTTGGTCAAACAGCAGGACCCCATAGTTTTTAGTCACATAGCTTTTACTGACGTTTTTTTGTAAAAAGCCATAATAAGTCAGGGTGGTATAAGCTTTTAAGACCCGGGATACACATATGTGCACCATAACAATGGTTTTCAATTGTTATTTTCAAGGTCAGGACCGAGAAGGATAAAAATAAACATTTACATACAGGCACATACAATGCTTTTGGCCTCACACTAGGATACCCTGTGTAGTGGGAACCAGAAACAGCGACATCACATACATCCAAGGCCTGTGGTGTTTTTTTTGTCCCCAGCTGGGGTTCAAACCTGAGACATGGTACTCTCGCAAGGGACTCTCGCAGGCAGTTGCGCTAACGGCTGCACCGCAGAGGTCAAATAGGTGCTGGGAAAGCCTAATCCATCTAAAAAACTGTCCCAGATACTGCAGCGACCGAGTGGTCTCTTCACCTCACTAGTGTCAGTATATATGCCACGGCCACTCATCATCACCAACCCATTATATCCCCACCGAGGGGCACGGGTCTCTTCCCTGAGGAAGGTACCTATAGGCCATACTCCACCACGGGGGCCAAGTCCGGATTGGTGGAGTCACGGCCACTGTATGTAGTAAATTAACTCATTTCATTGATGCACAGGACCGAATGATTTGTAATATTTTATGTAATTTGCGAAATTTAACAACATGAATCAGAAATCGACAACCTCTGTGGCGCAGCGGTTACCGGATCTACCTCTGCGAGAGGTCCCGGGTTCTAGTCACGGTTGCGGACAGGAAGGAGCCCCAAGTCTTGGATGCTTGCATGTTTGTGACGTCGCTGTTTCCGGCTCCCACGATTCGGGGTATCCTAGTGTGGGGCCAGAAGCAATTTAATGTATTGCCGTTATGTAAATGTTTTTGTTTTAAATATTTTAATTAATTTTGTTAAGCTTATGTAGTATTCCTGACTGGCCATTGATGAGTAAATCAGCCCGTCACGACTTAAGTAACTGTATAAAATAATCAATTTAACTTTTTAATTAACTACTTAATCCAAACACTGAGATAGTCAAGTACCTACGTATAAATAATGACTACAATTATAATCACGTTCTCTTCTGTCACGCACGATCATGCCAAGAAAACTACCTCAAGAGGTGAGTTACTTTTTTGTTATAACTACATTTTGTTCAACTCAAGAAGTGTTTTTTTATGGCACTTCGGCACTTATATTATGTTTAACACAAGTTTTTTTTTTAATACAATAGTAATACTATTTTAACTTAATACTAATTTATAAGGAGTATGTATTATACGTCTGTATGTCTGTCTGTCTGGGTTCTGTCTTGATAGTCAGTACAAGTCTACAAGTACAAGTACTAGTCTTACAAGCCTCCACCAATCCGGAATTGGCCCCCGTGGTGGAGTATGGCCTATACCTTCCTCTGCGAAGTGACCCGTGTCCCTGGGTGGGGACGTAATGGGTTGATAAGGATATACCGCATCTCAAACTAAAGTCCGAAGAGTTCTAAAGTCATATCTGCGCCCCTCGCCAATGCATATCTTCAAAATATCCTGTGGCACGCCGGACGGATATATGTCACCTGATAACGCTATCATCTTTCCCGAAATTCTCTTTTTTCACACCAGTCACCATAATCAGCATACATAAAGTGGTCGGTCACATCACGTTTCGTTATCAAGCCAGAAAAATGTGTGTGAGGCCTTGTTAACAGCTGTATCTGGGGGCAGTGCGTCAGGCCAAGGCCACGCGAGCCCGCATTATGCATCAAAATAAATATATAGAATAAGAAAAATGGACACTAGGACAAGAAATTTTAACGCGAAAAACAATATTATATTTATGTAGGTTCGGAGCCTTATGACGTTTCTAATTTATTGTTAGGTAAATTAAATGATCATATTTTTAGACGCGAAGTTGGCGCACTTTTTTCATAATTATGTTTTTGGTTTGGAATCATTGTTGGTATTGTCAAGGGTGACGATAAGAAATTCACTGGCAAAATGTCATATCAGCTCTCACATTCACCAATGGCCGGGTTCATATTGGACTATGATATTGACTGCACGAAATTCTTGTGTAATTAGTCTATAGTTAGTATATATCAGACTATAGTAACTAGTCTATACCTTACGTGGTAAGAATACCTACTAACAAGGTTTAAGGTGATTTGAGAAAAAAACGGTCAGAGTGGAGTTTTTATACTCCTACTACCTTTTTTTCCACTACATTCGGCGCCAAGGCACCAGCTAACAATCTTTAATTTCTAACTAAATATACTGTAACACTTTTTTCCCTTTCTTCTCTCACCGAAATAACGTCATCTTTAGTCAACATCTTTAGTCATTGATATGATACGTAACAAATTCTGTGTACTGTTCGATCAGTCTTACCGGTCATGACTTTATATTCGAATGGTTCACAAAGACATTGTGTTTTTATGAGGTTTTTTTAACATATCTTGACTTCCTCAAGGGATAGGGGAACAATTAAATGTTTTGTATGATAATGAAGAGCCACGTAAAAGCGGGCTTCATAGTTGATATTTTTTTAGAACACGTCATAGCACGCAGTTGGACTCAACAATGAAAGTCCATTCAAAGTGGCACCGGAAGTAAGAAAGCAGATAGTACAGTCAGAGATACCCACTATTGTCACTCGGAATCATCAACATAATCAGCAGAAGACTTCTGAATTAAATTGTAGCACGCAATACGGCTGAGCTAAGATGACAGGCATAAACTTGGCTTTAAGCTTACAGAATTATTTACATACAGTATGTTGTGTCCCTTTCTAGCCCATAAAACTTTAGCATTACCTCTCTCGCCGTCTCGCTAGAAGTAGACCAAAGTCGAGTTCGGAGACAGACCGATCTTTACATTTTAGTAGCAAACTCAACAGATCTGAAAGTAGTGCACGGATGTCAAGGTCATTAGATTAAATTAGAACTCTTTATTGTACACACCAGAAACAACCAAATACATTAGAAACCTTGCATATCTAAGGCATATTCATTTCATTAGGCTATCGATTGAACACAAAAATTAAAAGGTTGATTGGTTGCCGATCCAATAGAAACAGCGATGCTCGCTTTGTAAAGCTAGATTCAACGGCTTAATTAGGCGCTCATAATCCTTAGCTATTCTTGACGATTGCACGAGCAAATCCAGAGAACCGTATATTCCGAAACATGCCAAACTCCCTGTGTTTAGCGGTAGCATTGCCGAAACTGTGCAAGTGTTTTTTATACGAGTAACGCATAGCCTTAACCTTGCCCTGTGAATCAACATTAGCAATCTGAAGTCATCAAAAAAGTTTGAAAACTTATTCAACTGAAGTAAGTAATTAAGGAACGTTGTAGGCCGAATGAATGCGTGCGATTACGCCGAACTGCAAAACACGAAGTTAAATGGATCGATTGAAACCGATTCACGGGAAAAACAGTGGTTGAATTACGTCGCTCGGTGTCGGTGCGGGAGTTCGAAGAATTCATTAAAGCTTGAGACATCAAAGCTAAACGCCTTTTCGAGATAACTAGGCACATTACAAGGCACACGGAACTTTTCCTAAATGCATTCTACTGTATCCCAGACGGGTAGGCAAATTCAAAAATAATTTAAGTTACCTATTATGTTGTTGTATTTGATTTGTTTTAATATTTAATAAATACTTTAAAAAATTACAACAGTATTAGGTAAAACCACGTATTTCTAATAAAGACTTTTAAAAAATGGAAGTAAAACGACGCTATTCTGTCTGATAAAGTTGATGGTTGTAAAAAAAACAAAAAATATATTTTGATAAAATAATTCAAATTCAAATACCTAGTTATTTTATTCATAGTGCAAATAGAATATTTACTTTATTTACTTTATAAAGACCGACTTAGATTCTGTTAATGCATTGTAGTGAAATGACAACTGCATGAACATGGCGATTTAGTTTCGTTGCCGCTCCAAGTCGACGCGCGCACACATATCAAACCTTGTAGGCATCAATGGTATTAAAAAAGAAGTCACGTGATCCTACCGTGTACCTATCATCACACTAATATTATAAACGTGAAAGTTTGTGTGTGTGTTTATATGTTTGTCAGTCTTTAGCGCTGAAACGGCTGGACGGATTTTAATAAAATTTGGTATGGAGTTAGCCGATACCCTGGATTAAAACATAGGCTACGTTTTACCGCGGGGAAATATCTTATTCCTACGGGAAAATCGATAACACCGCGGGGCACAGCTAGTTGTTCTATAATGCACTAACGGAATCGAGACCCAGGGACTGCCACTTGTCACGATCCTGGCAGATCACATTCGCTTCATCGACCGTGCACGCACGCCGCCGGTTTAGGGTACATTTTATCTTGCCCTTTGCTAATACATCCCCTACTTGTTTCTGAAGTCGACAAAATCGGAAGCGGCGTAAACATACGACCAATCATGAATGATGAGCAAAAATCTATGTTAGTTGCTTTCACTGACAACCCGGTTTGTAAATTAAACGAAATAATTTTATGACCCAAACGATGCTGGCAATTAACTAGAACTTGGTGTTAATTAATTTTATCTTCGCACCATTTATACTGGTTCATTAAGTGGCGAATACATTTTTTGCAAAACAAACAGTGTTATTTAGAAAGCAATGAATTGATTTATATTATATGTATTAGAAACCTTCTTCTCGTTAACGGCCTACGCGAAGAGGCCTTTGGGAGATTACTAGAAACTAAACGCACTTTAAGCATTTGATTTATTGATTTGTTAAGTCAAAGCAGAAATCCTGTTAAGTTCATGAGCTGTATGTTTGTTTTTTTATTTTTTGTAATGTAAAAAATATATTACTAACTGGGCTAATTTATAATATGGGCTATTTACTTATCTCTCTTTCTGAAATTGTTGCTTTATAGTTTGTTTAATTTCCTTTGGGATCCCAATTATATTATGTGCCTATTGCGCCTCATATTTATGATTTTGTGATTACGTATCTGTGGGAAATTCTGAGGAATTGGCAAAGAAACTCCACATCTATCAGTTTTCCCCAATTAACAAACTTTCAAACTCAAAATGTATTACTCCTGGATGTGTTGAACACTAGACACAGTTATTAAATGTTATAAATAAATAATAATAACCTCACGCCCGTTATCCCCGAGGGGGTAGGTAGAGGCACCAATCACTAGAACTGGGCCCACGTTTTGCCGAGTTTATTAGGTCCCAAACGTGACACGTGGCAAGCCTGTCGCCGTTATCCGGGCACAATTTATCTGCGAATGGTGTTGCTGTACAAACAAACAAATGTACGTAACTAAAAGTCATTGGTACATGCGTGGCTCGAACCCAGACCCTCATGTTCAAGAAGCAAGGGTCAACCCCACTACGCCACCACCGCTTACACAGTTATCCTCTGATTAAACTTAATACTAAACTGCTGCTCTGCTCTTTAACACCAGACCAGACATCTTTGTCTTCTAAATAACTTCTTCCTATGACAATTCGATGTACATTGTTAAGTCGATTAACCATAGACTAACAAGTAGGAAGACTCAGCTACGCAAAGTATGTATGTACATAGAAATGTTATAATAAACTATGAATGGTAGTTTAATCAAACGCAGCCCTGAGTGCGTATACTGAGTTTTTTCATTCTTTCGATAGCGAGAGCGTTTGCGATTTGCATAGGATTGACAAAGAGACAACTATGTGGCGCGCTTCGTCACTCCTATACAAATTGCAAACGCTCTCGCTATCAAAAGTGAAGGAAAAAACTCTTTTAGCTTTTAGCTTTTAGAATATACCTCGGGCTCTAGATTATAGGCTTCGGTTTTCGCCGAAAGCACACGAGTGTACCTAATCTTTCTAAAAACAGTCGACGTAAGCTAGCTAGTCTATTAGCTTATAATATTTTTGACTCAGTTATAGGAATTATAACACAGTCACACAATAATGACAACCGTGATACTAGCAGTAGTATTAAAATTTCAACGGGCTCACACACAAATGAATCATTGGCTTTAAACTGCCAATGCAGACAACGGAAAAGCCCAAAGTAGGTCTTAACATAGTAGCACAAAATATTCAGGGCTTTTTCGGCAAGGAAAATATGACAGAACTTTTTTTAACAGATTTTAATATAGATATATTATGCTTAACAGAACATTGGCTAAAAAAATCAGAAATGGTATTTAATTTAAAAGACTACCAGCCTATTAGTACTTATAATAGAAGTAAAGCATTAAGAGGAGGTTCTATGATAATTGTAAAAAATACTTTAAGAAGTAAGGAACGCAAAGACATTGTAAGCCTTTCTGTTGAGCGATTAGTTGAGATCTCGTGTGTGGAATTGGACAGGTATATTGTTATGTGCGTTTACAGGCCACCTCAAACTAATTACAATGACTTTGAGGCAGTCGTAGAAGAGGCATTAAAACGTCTGTTTGCGAGCAATAAGCGCATAGTGATATGTGGTGATTTTAATATTGATCTGTTAGTTGAGAGCCCACTACACACCAAAATTATTAGCTTATTTAGATCATTTAACTTACAAAACCAGTTTAAAGAACCCACTAGAACAACGGCAACTAGTGCTACATGTATAGATAATGTGTTTTGCAACTGTGAGCATCTTGAAAAGAAAATTATAAATAACCTACAGTCAGATCATAGTGGTTTATTCATTGTTTTGCCTACAACAGTAGAAAAAGAATGCCAAGAAATAATTTGTAGGCCCATAACAGAGAGAAAAATTGAATTATTTAAAAGGAAATTAAGTACCCACATAGGCTTACTAAAATTTGATAGCAATGATCCCAACACATTATATAAAGAATTGTTTACCACAATAGCAAATGAATTCGAACAGGTTTTTAAAATTAAAAAAATTAAAGGCGTTAAAGGTGGTTTTTCAGAATGGGCCACTCCTGGTATACATAGAAGTAGAAAGAAATTGTATGAATTGTATGAAGAAAAACAATCAAATCAGGATCCGAGTTTTAAAGAATATGTAAAAAAATATTCTAAAACCTATAAAAAAACCTGCTCTATAGCTAAAGCTCTCAGTATAAGTAAAAAAATAGAAGCGTCATCGAATAAAATAAAAACGGTTTGGCAAATAATTAACAAGGAGACAGGCAAAACTAAACCTAGGGATCAAAATTTTGTACTAAGGGTAGATGGGAAAGTAGTTGACACAAGTGAGGATATCGCAAAAATATTCGAAAATTTCTTTACAAACATGCCCCTCAATATAACAGCGTGTTTAAATTCTTCCCCAGAGTCAGCAGAATCCTTGATGTTAGAAAATATAAAACCGTGCACAATAGCATTTCAATTCTCCCACGTTAGCCCCCAAACCATTTTGAAAGCATTTAAACAAATAAATATAAAGAAAACCGAAGATCTCTGGGGACTATCAGTTAAATTGATATCCACGGTAATTCATATCATGGCACCACACCTTGCTATAATTTTTAATAAATGTATTGATCAGGGGACGTTCCCTGATCTATTAAAGTTTAGTAAAATTGTTCCTTTATTTAAGTCAGGTGACAGTGATGATCCGAACAATTTTAGACCCGTAGCAATACTTCCAGTATTTAGTAAAGTATTTGAAAAAATCATTTTACACCAATTGCTGACACACTTCACATTAAATAAACTCTTCCATAAAAAACAATTCGGTTTCACTAAGGGTCGTTCAACGACAGACGCAGGTGTGGCGTTGATGAATCACATCTTTGATGCGTGGGAGGAGGCGCAGGATGCCATCGGGGTTTTCTGTGACCTATCCAAAGCTTTTGATTGCGTAGACCACAAAACCCTCCTTCGTAAGATGATCAGATACGGTCTCAGTAATAAATCTTTAGAACTTCTTAGATCGTATTTAGCTAATAGAGTGCAGAAAGTTGATATTAATGGAGTTAAGTCACCCGGATCCGATGTTAAAATAGGAGTTCCTCAGGGTTCAATTTTAGGGCCGTTCCTTTTCTTAGTGTATGTTAATGATCTGCCGTACCTAGTTGAGAAATTGTCACAAATAGTATTGTTTGCGGATGACACTTCTCTAATTTTTTAAATCAAGAGAGGTCAATCTAATTTAGACGATGTAAACAATGCTCTTTCTAAAATTCTGAACTGGTTTAACGTAAACAATCTTATGTTAAATGCCAAAAAAACAAAATGTATTAAGTTTTCATTGCCCAATGTCAAAAAAGTGGACACAAGTTTAACAATAGCTGGTGACAGACTAGACTTAGTTGAGACAACGGTGTTTTTAGGCATTACAATAGACTCAAAACTACAATGGGATCAACACATAGAAAAGTTAGCGGGTAGGTTAAGTTCAGCTGCATTTGCAGTTAGAAAAATTAGACAACTAACAGATGTAGAAACTGCGAGGCTAGTTTATTTCAGTTATTTCCACAGCATTATGTCATATGGTCTGCTACTATGGGGGCGGGCGGCAAATATAGAAACAATTTTTATTCTCCAAAAAAGGGCTATTAGAGGTATTTACAATTTACCTGCCAGACACTCACTACGTGAGTTTTTAAGGAAATAGGAATTCTTACGCTAGCTTGCCAATATATATTCGATAACATAATGTATGTACGTAAAAACATAACTACATTTAAGCTAAACAGGGATATAAATAAAAATAAATAAATAAATAATAAACTCACGCCCGTTATCCCCAAAGGGGTAGGCAGAGGCACCAGTCTCTAGAACTGGACCCACGTTTTGCCGAGTTTATTAGGTCCCAAACGTGACAAGTGGCAAGCCTGTCGCCGTTATCCGGGCACAATTTATCAGCGAATGGTGTTGCTGTACAAACAAATGTACGTAACTAAAAGTCATTGGTACATGCGTGGTTCGAACCCAGACCCTCATGATCGAGAAGCAAGGGTCAACCCCACTACGCCACCACCGCTTTTACATACATAACGTTAACACCAGAAATCGAAACAAAATTGCCTCATCTAGATTCAGATTAGCCAAGGTAAATACATCATTTGTAGGATTTAGTGTACGTTTTTATAACAAAATTCCTGAAAGTATTCTATCCCTGCCAGGAAATAAATTTAAATTTGTTATTAAAACTGCGCTGTGTAAAAAGGCATACTACAGAATAGATGACTTTATAGATGATAAAAACCCTTGGCAGTAAACCAATTCCACAACGAGCTAGTTATTGGTATTCTAATAATATATAGGGTTTAATAAATTTCATACATATGTACAGACGCTGTGATTGCATATCAAAACTATGCTATTATTATAGATAACTGACAAGAACTTTATCACACAAGTTTGCCAAAGGCCATGCGAATGGTGGCGCGGTGGCCGGGTCGCCTATCTCCCTCTAATATGGTTGAGACTGGTGATGGCTGACCTCTGCGTTACGCTCGTGAACGGGTGCCGTCCGTGTGTCTGGCCGCAGCATTGGTGTTTTATTACCTTTTAAGGATATTAAATGATGTATGACTTTGCAAGTATTTATTGCACTCATGGATCTTGAGATTCTTGGTATACGAACACTCATACCTAATTTGTATTAGCTTTAAGTTGATTTGAGAAAAGATGGTCAGAGTGGAGTTTTTTTTCGCTGCCTTTTTCTCCACTACAGACGGCCCTAAGGCAGCGGCTAACATTTTACATAACTGTATGTACATTGACATTCAACAAGCAGAATGTAAATTCTTTACGTTGAAATAAAAAATTTTGTATTGTATTGTATTGTAATACTACTTCCTGCTCTGCATAAAACTTTTCTTCGCTATTTTGATAAGTTATGTAATACGAGTATAAGTCTCATATTAGTTCTGATATTCATATTACGAGGGCTGCTACTTATGTATGCGGAATAGAAAAAATATACATATGTATATGGCTAAATATGTTTTTATTGTTTTTCAAAGTATTCTCCACTATGATCGATGCACTTTTGCATTCGATGAAACCAATTTGTAAAACACTTTTTCCACTCTGATTGAGGTATCTCCAAAACGTGCTGTTTGAACGCATCTACGACATCTTCACGGGTCGAAAATCGTTGACCACGTAATTTATTCTTTACATTTGGGAATAAATAGAAATCATTAGGAGCCAAATCAGGGCTGTACGGTGGACCCATCAATTCAATTTTTTGACCATCCAAAAATGTAGTTGTTTCTTGAGATGTATGACAGCTGGCATTGTTATGGTGAAGTATGATTCTGCGTCGCTGGTTGTTTTGGCGTATTTCTTCAAATACTTCCGGCAAACAAATGGTCGTGTACCACTCCGAAGTAACCGTTCTGCGATTCTCCAGTGGTATTGTAGCCACATGGCCGAGAATACCAAAAAAGCAGGCCACCATTTGCTTTGCAGTGCTTTTTGCACGAGCCACTTTCATAGGGTTCGGCTCATTTTGAAACACCCAAACTGTTGATTGTTGTTTAGTTTCGGGATCGTACGCGTAGATCCAGTATTCGTCACCTGTGTAGATATTATAAACAGATTTTGAGTCGCCTCCGTTGAATTTTTTTAAGGTTTTCTTGCACCATTCGACGCGAGCATCTTTTTGATCCTGAGTTAAGTTGTGCGGGATCCATCGCGAACAAATTTTTTTTACAGACAAATGTTCATGTAATATCCTAGAATAGCCTCTATCTCGCGATACGTAACATGGCGGTCTTGCATTATTAGTTTTCCACCACCACAACAACCACCGATTTCGGGCGACCTTCTTTAACTTCGTCCGTGAGCTTACTGCGCCCGCGATTAAACTCACTAAACCAGTGATACACAGTCGTTTTTGATGGAGCTTCACCACCAAATGTCGAAGTTAATTGATCTACGCACTGTTGTTGCGTTAAACCACGTCGAAGCACGAATATTTTCACGAGTGAGTTCCATTTTTTCAGCGATATGACATTTTAAACCCAACAAAAACAAAACACTAACGTATTTAAGAGAAAAATATTAGCGGCCAGTATTTAAAAAAAGAACGAATTTGACCATGTTGGTCAGACATTGCGTTTAAAATTATTGGAATCCCAGATTCCGCATACATAAGTAGCAGCCTATGTTCACGAATATATCCGATTCTATCCGATAGTAGCCGAGGTTTATTCTAAAAGCTATCAGACTGTAGTTAAGGTTTGTTAACGAAATGTTTTATTCTGAAACTGGCGAGCATACTTTTACGTACATACTTAAGCTCACGCCTGTATCCCAGAGGGGTAGGCAGAGACCAGGGTCTACCACCTGCTATGATCCACTTTTCCACAACAAATCACTTTCGCTTCTTCGACAATAATTAGTCGTGGCATCCTCTTACCAGATTTATAAAATGAATAGAGCAAAGCGACAGAAGGGGAGAATTTGTTCAACGCAAAGTGACTCCTAATAGTCATTATTATTATTATTAATTATTTATTGCTCAAAAGGTGGACTTAATGCTTATGACATTTTCTACCAGTCAACTTGCAGGAGAGGCAAAAATATTACCACGATTGAGAGATTGATCTGACACCGAAAAAGAAGAATGATTTATTTTCTATCGGTGGCAGTTAAACAATTCACGCTAGGACCAAATAATGTTTTGCTGTTTGCGTTGAGCTTATCTTCCAAGACACCCTATTTACACCACAAATTACCATTTAAACATGCAACCGAAATGAAATTAGAAAGCCAAGTTTTAGCAGCATCCATAGTGAAATGCAATTATGGAAAGCGAAATGATGGACGATGTCGTGTAATAAACAGCGAGTGCCGTTGCTGCTGGTTTTATGAAAAATTAATAAGATTCAAAATTGAATTGCCTCTTTGGACGGTCTTCATAGAAAGCCGGATTTCACTTGCATTTTATGATATTAGTAATTAGATTTCGTGCTAGTTCCAATATATTCTATAATATTTGTATAAAATCGCACGTATAAACTCAGGTAATAATAGTGACGAAGGTGAAAAACAATTTGGCGAATTGAAAAACTTATAATTTAAACTGATGGCCGACGGGGTCGAAAGGTTTTTAAATGGAGACCACACATCGGCAAGCGCAGCGTAGGACGACCCCACAAGATGGACAGACGATCTCATCCAAGTGGCATGGAGACGCTAGATGCAAGCCGCTGTCAACCGGTCTTTTTGGAAATCCATGGAGGATGCATATATCCAGCAGTGGACTTCTTGTGGCTGAATGATGATGATGATAATTTAAATCAATAAAGTGGCAAAAATCAAAATCTAAGAACTGTTTGTGTTTCTTTGCTATTCGTATTTCTTCCACATACGATAATATGTTATTGAATTGATATGATGGATGAGATATCAAAGGCTCGTGCTGAAAGAACTCGAGGCCATTTGATCGCCATCTGCCTCGGATGGTAGGTGCAGCGAGCTGATGGGTGTCCTACGCTGTGTGTGCCAGTTTGTAGCCACTGCTTGAAAACTGAGGTGACTGACATAGCCTATAGAATAACACGATATAATTAAGGCATTATGCCGAAGGTTCGATGGTCTATGGGGTGCAAAGGTTTTTGAAAGTTAAGACGGAGAAATCACAATGATAAGTACAACGCGACCACCGATACGAAGCGCTAATATCTAGGGGAGTACAGTCGACGGCTGGTCAACCTGCGATTTTTGTTAGATAGCACCAAATAGCACGTATGTGAAAGTGGCAGGAAGACGTTGGATGCAAGCCGCTTCTAACCGGTCTTTCTGGAAATCCATGGAGGAGGCCTATGCCCAGCAGTGGACATCTTGTGGCTGAATGATGATGATGATGTGAAAGTTGATTGCAAGATCATCCTTAAAAAAATATTATGGTCCTGTCGACTGTACCTACCTATTTCAATGGAGCTAAACGCACGTGGTAGCCGGTAGCCTTCACAGCGGGGTCGACGGGTTCAAACGATATTTACCAAACACTGCAACAACGGCGGATGCCTCGTGCGCCGTAAAGTCCAGGCGAAAAGTGATCAAATGGTAGTCAATACTTCAATGGAATTTATTTTTCATTTAGTAGTAATATTATATTTGTAGTTCTTTATTCGTTATATCCGACGAAACTATAAATGTTCGTAAACGTTCGAACGATAAATAATAAACGTTCGAAACTATAAATCCAAATTCAATGTGGTAGGAAATACCATAAATAGAAGTAATTTTCGAACTAAAACCTTCGTAAGCACTAATCATGATTAATAAATGAATCCGGAATAAATTTAATACAAAGGTTTTGAGAGCTTAAGAGTTTATCGATCGTCCCATGTGCATAAACAAATTAAAGAACAGTGGAGCTGGCCGGCGCCGATCTTAAGGCGCTTGGATACTGTTTTTTAGATTTATTTTTACTTTTCGCCATGATAACAACTCTGACGTTCATAAAGTAAACATTTTGTTTGAATTTTGAATTAAACTTTTTTGAAAATAAAACATTTGACATTTGACATATTTTCTACGCTAAAGTCACAATGTGACTGGCGCAAAGTCAAACAAAACTAAAACACAGTGACTGCGCTTTCTGCGTGACTGTACTCAAGCATCCCATAGTATACTTTACCTATTAGCATGCTAGGTGCATGGCCGAATGCATACGCGTCCGTTAAAAGAACTTGCCTAGTCGCTCATGGAAGGAATATTGAGTTTGTATGTACTTTGTTGAAACAAAAACAATGAAATTTTAAGGTTTTGTTTTCATTACTCACCCGAAATAATATTTAGTATAGAGAAGTAGAGTACGCGAGCGATTTCTTACTGTTCTTTTAAATAAAATGTTCCTTATTATTTAAACGCCTACAGAAATATACTCCAATAGTGAACCAATATAGGTATTGTAGTATACCTAGGTACCCCAAAACGTACCTAGGTATGTACAGGACAGTTTCATTAAGATAGATAGACATATTGTGAAAACTAGATGCCCGTTTCAAAATCTAGGAATCTTGTAAACAAACGGACAAAAAACTCCAAGCTTAGTCCCTCAAATGCGTACCAGAGTTTACATATTTTATTCTTCAAAAACCTACTCTTAATACATTGAACTTGTGTATGCAAACTCAATTAATAAAGTAAAAGTCGTTAACTTTGAAAAGATTAAGGTAGGTGTGTTTTTGATTTTTTTTTCTCTAAAACCAGCTAGTTTGGAAATGGACACGTAGTCTAACCTTAATTAGAGTTAACGTTACAGTTTCTGTGTTATTCAGAATAAAAATACTTTGATTTGATTTTCTACCAAAAACCTAAATGACGTAACGAATTTGACTGTGAGGTAATAAGCAGTATTACTTTATAACCTCGTTAAAGTTGAAAATTGCAAACGCTACATTGACAATCGAGATGATCATAGATAAAACCTATTTAAAATTGCTGACTTCTCCAGCTGATCAACAGCAAATGTTGCTACCTAGCAATGAACTGCGCACCAACCAACGTCAACCATTTCTCAGTTTTTTTACAAAGTGCGGAATGTTATACCTATTTTATTTTAGGCCTAGTGAAATTTAAACGCTTAAAATTAATAAGACAAACATTTAAGATCATAGAAAAAAATAAACAGACAAGTAACATAATGTATACACAACAACAGCAGAAAACTAAAAAGGCAGTAGACAAAACAAATAAATAAAAAAAACCATAGACTATAACAGTCTTATTAATAAAAACTATCTATAGTATGCTTGTAGCGTACTGTAGCTAAAGTCCTCTATTAGACATATAGTACGCTCTAACTTTTCCTTATCAATAAAAGTACAACAATCCTACTTTAACTGTAGGTGCTCTTTTACGACCTGTCAATTTGGCAACGTCGCGTTCTAAGGCTGACATTCAGAGACGAATCTTAAGTTCACGCTTAGATCAGTCTTAGCAAAGTAAACGAAAGTCGTACTTAGTAAAGCGCCGTAATTTTCGTATTCACAGTACTTAAGAAAGTCATCTATATTGTCTATCATTTTTTAGTGATGTAGTTCTTACCGGTTTTTTAAATTTGACATTGCTACACGAGAGCAGGACAACATCATACAATTTTATATATGTCAGAGTGAATAAAAAAATCCCACAGATAATGCTCGTAGAACATCAGTGAAATGACGTTTGGAGTAGTCTGTGAACAAAAGGCTTAGAAGTGACAGTTCTAAGTTCACGTAAAGTCACCGATATTGACTACTTACACTTAGCTAAGCACCATTTCATACTAAACTTGCTAAGATTCGATTCTGAATACGAAATGTTTCTAAGTACGTGATTTTGACATTTCTGAGACCAGTCTTTGCTTAGTTTTCGTCTCTGAATGTCAGCCTAAGAGTCGTTCATTCTTTAAGTCTGTGGAAGTGTCAAAACACGCAGATTGTATAATCTATGTACCTATCAAGAAAAAAAAGTTTTCAACTTTTCGTTTGAAAGTTTCTGAAGAAGATACCTAATATGGAAAATCAGGAAAATAAACCTCCGAGGGCAGAAAAAAAACCGTGGTTAGAACTGCATTTTTTCTGCAATTTCCCTTTTGTACCTCTCACACCAATTAACTAAATTTTGTTTTTCCAGATGCTTCTAAAGAGTCTTATTCATGATCGGATGAAAATTATTGAGAACAAAAACACAGACACAAACATTTAAAAAAAAGAAAAAAGAAGCAACAATTTGTAATCACAGGTTAAAATATCGCTTATAGTAAGCTTGTAGTCGAGTTAAAGTAGGGCCATATCAACTTTAAGTTATAGCCGGGGTATAGTCCAGTTATAATGGGGATTTTGTTTTATTAATGACGTTTTTGTTGAACCCTATTATAAACATCTTATAAGGCCACTATAGCAGTGCTTTTAGTGAATTGACTTTTTATTACTAAGGCTGTTAGCCTGTGATGTAGATACAGGTTTCCACAAAAGGCAGCTGACTTAGCGTTGTGCTGAGAGTGAGAACCCCAGGATTCACAATCAAAAACAATCATTTTTTTAAATTATCACGATCCTCACCGACCTCTTTGGCTTCATCAGAGTATCTGGCGTCCGAACTGCAGCGTAATTGATTTTTCTTTGTTTCAAATATCTGCCGTATTTTCCTATGTTTAACTATGGAAGCAAAGGTTGACTTTTACACCATTTTGTATTTTCAAAATTCTTTAATTATAATGAAAAATAACAAAAAATAATAATAAACTCACGCCCGTTATCGCCGAGGGGGTAGAACTGGAACTAGAATTAGAAATCACTAGAAATGGGCTCACGTTTTGCCGAGTTTATTAGGTCCCAACGTGACAAGTGGCAAGCCTGACGCCGTTATCCGGGCACAATTAATTTAATTATAATCTATGCGTAAAAATCTCGTGGCACAGTGTTTGTTACCAAACTTGTTCGTAACGGCTTCACCAATTTTTATGTTTTTTTTTTAAATATATGGTAGATCTGAGTACACATCATAGGCGTAGTACATATAGTACACAAAATATGGCAAAACAACGTTTGCCGGATCAGCTAATATTGCATTATTATTATCAGCTAATATTGCCGGATAGGAATTCCCAGACGAGGCAAGTAATTTTTAGAAAATCTTTGAATGCAGAATTACTAACTTTTAAAAATAACATAAAGTCTTTCAGCAAAATACCCTATCTACGATATTTAAGGTACTTTCCCTTCATGTCCTATAACTTTGGGACGCCCTGTATAATATTTACAGCTGTTACACTATCGCTTACTATTGAGTTGTAGAGTCAAAAACTCATCAGTAAATGTCGACTTGCTGTCGACTCTACATATTTACAGTTTGTGAACTGCATAGACCACACCATGCCAAAAAAATTTGCCTTATTTTACTTTCGTCAATTTTCTATTATTACTCCGGCAGTTTCTTGAACCGTTAGTGGCAATTAGCCTTGATGGAGCTCAGTTATCGATGGTTATATCCCGGGGGTCTAGACTCGAATTTGCGCTTGATTTTTAGGCATAAAGCTTTCACGCAGACGGGACAACTTTTGCAGCTATGGGATTCAAATAATCTGTGGAAAGAAATTCTGCTGTTTGCGCTCTATCGCACAGCGGATTTAAAGGATATGAGGATGAGGTACGGCCTTCTGCACGTTGTTGACCTCCCTTCTTTCAGTCGGTAAGGAGCACCTTATCACAGATTTAGCAACCCTTCTCAATAGAGTATAAGCCCGTAATTATACAGGGTTAAAAGGAATTTTATGGGACAGCAATTGTATGTGCATACTATTATATGTAAATGTTTATGTTTAACTCTGAAATGCGCAATTCTTGGTAGATCCCAAGCGTTTTTAGTTAACTCTGCAAAGATAAATAGAGTCTCTATTATAGAGATACCTTGAGAGATACCTCACCAACCATAATTATGATGTCGCTGTTTCTAGTTCCTACGACACAGAGTATCCTAGTGTGGGGCCAGAAGCAATGTATGTGCCTGTATGTAAATGTTTATGTTGTGTTTGTGTTATTCCCCAGCTCTACTGATCAATTTCATTACATTCAGTAAATGCGGGAATTTGACCGCATGGTCAGATATGCCCAAGAACCGATGATCGATGGTGTTCAAAGGTTGTCGATTGGAGACCAAGAACTGGCGAACGCAGCAGAAAGCCCGACGATATAACTCTGGATGACGATGACCGAAGACAGAAGGAAGTGACGTGTCTTGGAAGATTTATGTCCAACAGTTATTTTTTCCTTTATAATAAACTAGCGACTCGCCCCGGCTTCGCACGGGTGGCAAAAACGTTTCCGTGGAAATAACTATATTAGTTTCGTGCAAAATTCCCGGGGTAGTAATTTTTTACACCTTGGGTTACATTTTTTGGTACCCACGAAGAATGATGAAAGAATTTTTAAAATCAGCCCAGTAGTTTCTGAGCTTATTCATTACAAACATACACACAAAAATACAAATCTTTCCTCTTTATAATATTAGTATAGATATAGAAATATAGATATAGATATAGAAGTCTAGATATAGATATAGAAGTATAGATATTACATCACAAATTAAACTAGATTAATGCTATGGAAGAACGGAATTACCTAGTACATTAGCAAGCATTACGTGCTTAACACTTTCCCGGACAGTGGATGCTGTTGCATCCGATAATAATAAAAATAACAATAGATAAAAATATAAAAATACAAATAACATATGGAATATGTCATATGATATTAAGACTGTCCGCGAAAGTGTTAAAAGGCGACTCCTGTTACTATGTACCGAATATAATGATGATGTATTTGAAGCTTCCGAATCTTGAATCTCTCTGAATAAGAAAAATATATTTTATATTTGTATTGTATTGTAACAGTGGACGAGTGGACGAGTAAGGACTGATTATTTAATGAAGCTAAATGGAGAAGTCGCGGCTAAAATTGTGTTTTTGTTCGTCTTGGTAGGAAAGTTTTAGAATTCAGTAAAAAAAACGCAAAGTTCCGAAAACCGGCGTGCCTGCAGACAATGACTAATGAATGTCGATGAAGCAAGATCGTGGCAGGTTTCAGTCTCTGGTATCTGCCTATCCCTCTTGGATACAGGCGTGAGCTTATGAACATAAGTGTAAAAAACTATATCCAATAAGTGTTAACCAGTAGAGCAACTTGATTTTTTGTGTTTCTTTAAAGTATAAATACAATCGCTTGTAGCCTGGGCTACCTGAGTGATCTTAAACGATCACTAAGGTTAAGCAACATACGGCGCGTTCAGTCCATGGATGGGTCACCGTCTATGACTAACGCTAGTGGCATTTTTCCGAGCGGTTCCGTGCTTCGCAAGGCACGTTAAGCAGTTGGTGCCGGCTGCCGTCGATGGATGGCAGTTGTTAAGCTAAGTCAGAGGCCTTAGGGCGGCTTGAAAATTTCTGATAGTAAGACCAGCCACTAGTCTTACAAGCCTCCACCGATCCGGACTTGGCCCCCGTGGTGGAGTATGGCCTATACCTTCTTCAGGGAAGAGACCCGTGCCCCTCGGTGGGGACATAATGGGTTGATGATGATGATAAATACAATATCACTCCAATTCTCAAAAAACTTCCACACACACCAACCAAATACTTTTAGCGCCATCTGTTGATTATATAGGACACCTTGTAGAGACTTTTTTGGGTAGGAAGTTGGTCCTACGAGCCGGATACAAAATGACGGAGCACTGAGTTGTCTCTACATTCACGTGATGCAGAGGAAAGTCACTAGATGGAAGCACTAATTCTCTTTTGCTAGTTTTGCTTTATTTTATTACAGACAGAATCAGTTTTATTTTAACTTAGCTTACACCGTAGTTTCTCTTTATACAGAAGTTGGCCTTTTAACCTTTAGCAATTCACATTTCAGATCTTTGGGCATTAGTTGGTATTACCTTAGTCCTAAATATTTAGGCTAAATCATCGGACCATTTAGATTTTGCATCACGATATAGCTACAGGCAAACACGAGACATGACATTGTTCGAGACCGGTGATGTAGGTTGCTGCACCCCACCTGTGGGGTACTGACAAGACGACAGCTGTCTCCGTCTAACATACTGCTAATGTGGCGCAGTAGAGTGCGATGGTAGAGTCAGAGCTCGCGTCACTGAACAAACAAGGCACAGCCTTCCGAGTCGCGCTCGGAGCACCAGTCGACGAGTTGGAACAACCCGGCGCCATTACTCTCAACGAAACCGTACGAACGTGACAGTGTCCGCTTTTCGCTTGTTTTCCCTGCATTGATCGTGCTAGGACATCTTTCTGCGCAGTGCAAGGTAAGAGCAGAAACTTTTATAATGTTCACCAGTAGTTTAGTAATGCTGGTTCTCAGAAAACCGGGTTTCTGGAGTTGGCGAGCTTTCTCAGTTATTTTATTATGCAAAGAATTTACCGAGGGCAATGTGTGCTTATGGGCGAGTCGGAGGCTCGCGGCGAGGCGCGCCGCCAATGCCTGCCGTCGCCTGCGCACACATCTCTACCTAAAACACCATGTGACTGTTTTAGTTAATAACGTGCAAGTTTACATCGTGCTTAGTGGATTCGTGAGTGTGTTTCTTTGTGTACGCGACAGTGTTTTGTTTTGTGACGTTCTGCGACAGTAAAGACTCTTCGGACAACAAAAAGATGTAAAGAGTGTCTTTGTGTCGAGAATTTGCTCCGAACAAAGTGCGTTACAGTGTCTACCTTTACTAGGTAGAGCTCGCTTATCTCCTTCTACATACAATTTCATCACAACATCACGTGGTCATATCAAGACTGTAAATGTGTGTTATATTGAAACACCGTTTAGACTGTAATAGAAAAATAATAGGCGGGTCAGTCACCGTCTGGCCTAATCGGAAACGCTATCAGCAACAAAAACTGGTTTTGAATTGAGCTACTAGTACAAATCGATGTACGTTATAGGTCCCGCAATCATTTCAAAGTTTTAGTGAATAAGCTCCCGAATAGTCTGTGACTCATCGATATTATAAACAAATAAAAAAGAAAGCTCGCGGGTCTACTTTCTACTCATAAAATACCGGTACTGGTGCACGCTTTGTCCTTTTATCTTTGCGCATTATAGATGGCGCAATTTTAGATGCATTCGGCTAATGTCATAGACTAGGCTAGCTAGAGCTAAACCGTTACTGGCCCTGGGCCTGTAAGCGTCTAACATTTTGTCCAATGGACTGTCCATTCAAGTGTCAATAATAAGCTGCCATGAAGTAAGTAAAATACTCTCCTCATACGGCTTCCCGTGTGAAAGTTATTGTAATTTGAAGCCGCTGACTTGACGCTCTTTTGGAGGTGCACTTTTTATGATAAAAACGTTTTAAGTTTTTTTTTTATTTAATTAAGACGATTTTTGCGGCCATCAAGGCCGCAAAAAATCGTAAAATATTTTATTAACTAATCAGTGCGGGAAGCTCGGGTTAACACTGCATGGTTTTCATACCTCTGTAAGTATTTTATTTGAGCCGAAATTATACAGTACCTACGTACCTACTAACCAGTTTATACTTTATTGCCTTTGACCTTGTGTGGTTTTTAGACTCTGAGTGGTACCTCAACTATCTGGGATTAGTGTGTAATTTCTGCAATATCTGGGATTTTTTTGGGTAGAGTAAGCTTTCCACCATCTTTGCCATAGGCCGAATTCAAACTAAATCAAGGTCAACACATGCAGAGCCTAATCTTAGCCATTACCAAACTAAGCAAACGTTTGCAGAAATACATCTAGTATAATATCCCAAGAACCTGATCAAAAATTTCAAACTATCGTTTAGTCAAAAGTGATTTGGAATTTTAACTTGCAAAAATTGTAAACATCGGTACCTATCTAAAACAAGCGTAGCTGTAGTTTATGCTTATGCTTTGAACCACGAAGACCCTTAAAATTACGTGTTCACTGCGCGCAAAATTTTTATTTTGAAGTAGGTAGATAAGCCGAAAAAATGTGTAAATGCTTGTTTGCAGGGACAGGTCGATTAGAGTTTGTATAGGTACCTACCAAGTATCAACGGAAGGGCCCACCGCCCACCATTTTCAATTATTAAGGCTAAACATCACAAGCACCCAGATTTCCTTAAGTTGTTTTACTTCACGGCATGTAGGTACCATTATGTGTGGCCGCTACAAATAATAATATTTATGGTGAATTCTAAATCCAACGGTCTTTGTTTCACGCTATTTTTAGTATAATTTGCGTCTGAAATGGCTACAATGTCGACACGAACAATGTTTCTTGAGAAAGCTAAACAAAACCTAAATGTAGTACAATTTGTGTACCACCTAATGGGCAGTGGCGGCGTAGCATAGATGTCAACCCGGGGCGGTTTTCTATTGTGCACCCCCATTATTTAATACTTATTGAACGTACTTACGTGACTTTATTTTACTGAAATATTCAATAACTTTATCAAAATTTACTTTCTTGTCCTTATAGTTGGACAATATGTAAAGATTGGTATTCGCGTTTGGCTCATTGTAGATCTTAACCCTTCTTAAGTATTTTTTTATTAAGTTTCATTCAGAGCATTGAATTTAGAATACAAATTCAATGTTCAGAGAAACTTCTTTCACAAGAAGCCACTGAAACACAACTAGTGAAAAAAAAATCTTAGGCAAACCGCTAGCCTTGGAACAGACTATGAATAGTCCCATTTTATGACAGTACAGGGAATAGAATAGAATAGAAGAGAATAGAATAATCATTTATTGCCATGCAAGGATAAAGACAAATAAAAGTCCAAACTTCGGAAAAATTAGGAAAAAGCTGAATTTTTGCATGAACCTACTTTTTGTGGTTGAAAACAATATCCCAAAATTCCTCTTCGATACATGTGCCGCTAATAATGTTACGTGGAGGTCAAAGGTCACGATAAACAGTTTTTGCGAATATTTCGTTAACGGTTACTTTTATCGCAAAATGGTTTTAATCAAATTTGTAGCTCAAAAGATTGCCTACAAATAACATCTCATTCATTTTTTTCGTAACACTAACGTTTTGTTTATCTATCTTCTCGTGTATGTTTGTAATGGAGACAAGACCCCCCCACTCGATATTGACATTATAATCGAAAATCGATTTTTTAGATCACAATTGTCTCTTTTTACACGTGAATCCCTTGCGTCCACATGCTTCTAAACCTTCGGACACACTAATCATTGCATGCATGCCATAGACCCATTTGCTCAAAACACTTTCTTGTGTGCCCCTCCGTCAGTTTTCATGGATTTAATAAGAGACTGCTGAATGATCATGTCAGACCAAGTTCCACAACTAAATTTATCACTGCGTCGAGTAGTGAAGAATCCCGCAATAAACTTCTGGAAAACAATCGGATCCATAGACTTTCAACGTTGTAATAAAAAATTTTCGAAATCCGTTAGCTTTACGACAAAAAGTAATGATTTTTGTAGGCAATTTTTTGAGCTACAAATCACCCCTATTTTTTCGATAAAAGTAACCGTCAACGAGATATTCGCAAAAAACTGTTTATAGTGTCCTTTGACCCCAACTTTGCTATCATTTTTAGCGGCACATGTATCGATGGGGACTTTTGAGATATGGTTTAGAACCACAAAAGGAAGGTTCATACAAAAATCTAGCTTTCTCCAATTTTTCCGAAGTCCTACGACTTTATTCCCTGTATTATAATGAATTTCAGAAGCTCCAAGGTAGTCCACTGGACCGCTTCATCATCAATCCATTATTTCCCCACCGGGGCACGGGTCTCTTCCCTGAGGAAGGTATAGGCCATACTCTACCACGGGGGCCAAGTGGTGGCCGGATTGGTGGAGCCTTGTAAGATTAGTGGCTGCTCTTAGTGTCAGAAGTCTTCAAGCTGCCCCTAAGGCTTCTGACTTGGCTCAACGACTGCCATCTATCGACGGCAGCTGGCTCCAACTGCTTAACGTGCCTCGCGAAGCACGAAACCGCACGGAAAAATGCCACTAGCGTTAGTCATAGACACAATAGACAGTGACCGATCCATGGACTGAACGCGCCGTATGTTGCTCAACCTTACTGGTCGTTTCAGATCAATCAGGCAGCCCAGGCTACGAGCGATTCTGGACCGCTTCTTGGAAAGAAATGCTGGCGGCCTCCAAGTGGCGCCTCAGACGTAAAATATCCAAAATCATTTCTTCCGCAGTAAATTCGTCATAAGCTTTCGTAAGATTGGAATATATCCCGAAGCTCTTCTTTTGTTGACGTTAGCAGAGTTTTAGGCTGAACAACGCCAAATGTCTTGAGAATGGCATCCATTGCCCTGTAGCGATAGTCTAGTTCTCCGTAAAATCTTTCTAGACATTCTAACATAGCTCTCTGCAGCTCTTCTGGAGTGAGTTGTCACCACGTTGTCACCCCTTGGTGCTTGGCACCCGGGGCGGACCGCCCCCACCGCCCCCCCTCTACGCCGCCACTGCTAATGGGATCAACGTGATTGTGTGAGTGCGTTCTTTTGTGTGAGTTTGACCTCCAAACTACCTAACCATAATAATATTATTCTTACGAGTATAACACTGTGTGTGAGTACATGAGTGTAGTACACCAAACATAGTAAAACTTGCTGGGTTTTATCGTTAATGTATTGACTGCTAGTGAGATTCAAGTTTCATCGAACCTTTCTGAAACATCCAGCACAATAAAAAAGTCTATGATAATTATTTCCGTCCGGATTTGGTCACGGGGGCTCTTACGGCTGGGGAGAGCGTCGGTCATATGCCCATTGTGACTGACGTAGCCTATCTTGGCTATAAAATTGCGCACCGACTACGTGCAACAGTGTGGTTACACCTTTAATAGAAGCTACTACGGAGCTTCCACACAATCCACAGATCGCTTTCTCAAACTTGCCTGCCCACTTCAGTTGCAATGCGCGCAATGTAAACAGGGCAGCGTCCAGCTGACCGTTAACGACATGCCGACAAATCTTGATGATTGATGACGTCACGTAGGCCTCTTTCAAAGGACAACCTTTTCAACGCCAACGCCGTATTCGATGGAAACATATTATTTGGTCTTTTATGTTCATTTGTCCGTTGAAAAGAATACGTCAGGTCAGCAGGTCACACAGCTCGGTTGATGACGTTATTTTGAACTTTACAGGGGCCATTTAGTGTTATAAATTAAAATGAGACTCGTCTATGTATACTTCTTTAGCTGTCATGTGACAGAAATTACGTTTCTTTGAGATTTCTTCGTCACATACAAGTTTTCTCAATGAATTGTAATTTTCACATAAAAAGATTTCTTAGATATTTTTTGCACTAGCTAACTAATCTCTCTCTTTTAAATTTTTTTAAAATATAAATTTCGCTTTCCTGTTAGTCAATGACATACAACAAGGTGGTACTTGTTGATAGGGGCTGACATTTCTTGAATTAATGAAATACATGACTGATCTAGGTCGAAAAGAACACTTGATAAATATTATTGCTGCCGTGTTTTAAGGATTTCTATCAAAGATAGGTACATAATATGTACCTATCTTTGATAGAAATCCTTAAATTTTCAATTCACCAACCAACACTGAATAAAATTATATGCGCATGGGCGGTACCCACTTTTTTTATCATTTTTAAAAGTGAGATACTTTTTCGGGTCTTATTAAAAAGTTGCGATTTGGGTATTTTTTATTATTTCATAAGCCTGTAAAATTCTTGGCTGGCCGACGGCTCAGCACAGCAATGGTTTTTGATAGTTATTTTCAAGGTGATAACGCAATTGATTAAGCTATTGTATTGCTCTTTCTGACCCACATCAAATTTTAATCACACATCATTTTTTATCAAATCAAAATTTGACATGAGAAATACGTACGACACTCGTTTTATCTATCAAATACTGAAATCGCCACAGTCATTTTCAATTCCTTTGGCAAAATCCACAAAACCGGCTTTTTGCCGTTGAACAACCTTCCCGTCGCTTCCGCTGCAGATTCATTGAATTCTTTGTCCACCGCGCCAGTTAACGAGGTGGAACCTCTAGCCTGCTCTACCTACCAACTGGACGTAGTTTAGCAAAAAGGTTCCAACCCACACAAAGTGAGTTTTGAGATATTTGATTTTTAGTTTTAAGCTAATATACGCTCTCCATACATGCCAGCGTTGCCGTTAGCGTACATTTCGTACATTTGACGTACGTTTTAGGCCTCGCATGTACGATGTACGTTTTCATCTCTTGACGTACGTTTTGAACTTGACAAAAAGAGAGAAGCTGTATTAAATTATTTTTAGTAAAAAAATTCCTTATGTACGTTTTTAACCCAAAGTGTACCTTTTCTGGGCTCGACATGTACTTTTTGGGAACTCAGTTGCGGCAACACTGATACATGCGAGTTGGACTACTATGTGCTACTTTGCACAACATACTCATGGGATCGCTATGAAAGTCTTTGATTTTTAAAATACAGAGCATAATGATCATTTTAATGAACATATTGTAGGTTGGAGCCTTTTTGCTAAACTACGGCCAAGTTTGTAAATTAAAAAGAAAATATATTTTTGTACTGCCTGTACCAAAATTTCGATCTATGTACATCAATAAATTATTATTAAAGGGCGTTTTTATTCTGTACTGTTTTTATTCAAAGTAACACAAACGCCTTAGGTTCCTTATTGGTTTGACTAAATCTCCGTTTCAAAATCTAAGTATATCAATTTGGACAAAAAAATATTTTAAACAACTGTGTACAATTAATTTAGTACTCCATTTCATTGCTCATTCACTAATTCAAAGTAACAAGCTACACATATTTCTCAAGGACCTCATTTTAAATACTGCATTGAGCCTACTTTCCTGATACAAATGTGAGGTTATGTACGTTTCCTTTGAATAGTTTTGCGTGGTACATTTAGGTACGTGGTATCAATATACCACGTACCGTACATAGTATATAGCAATCTATAGCTTATTCTAGCTCTATACGTGGGCCATTGCGATAACCATAATTCAGTGCGTCCTTGTCACTCATACCTTTCTTCTCAGAAACCTTTACTGGGATCCTCAATCCACATGACCCAAGGCTAGCTGGATAACAATACTTTGAAGTACTTAACTCGCCTTTGTGCAGAATTATTTCTAGTGGAATAAATAATTTTCAAAGCAAAGATACGCTCACTGGATTAGCCGTTGTCCCACGCGTAGAAGGAGCTTTACGCGAAGCGCGTTACAGTACAGTCTCTCTCGCTCTAATCCTATAAAGTAAGACAGAGCGAAACATAGTGCTATTGAGCTGAGACGTGCTTCGTGCCACAAATCTACAATGCCCGGACTAATTGGTTGCCATTGCCGGTAATCAATCGCGCCCAAGACCCTGTTGCCATGCCGGCGGCCAGCCAGCGGCAAAAAGAGGGCTGCGTGCGCAGCGCTGCAAAAACGCTTGTCATGTGATCCGACCGAGCCAGTCAAAGCAGCGGCGGCGTTGGTTTATGGCTCCAGGCACATCATTTGAAAATGGACCAGAAGGCTTGCTCCGTAATGGTCGATTTTACGTGCAACTTTGCGTCGGTCCGGTCTCGTCATTTGTTCCACCAAATGCAATGGTTGTGATCGTGATTGATGAAACACTGGCTTTTTTGATGTGATTGGTGTGAACAGGTCAACTTAGCCATTAATTATACCTACCAATATCACTAGTTCAGTGAAACGAAATAGCACTCGCTTTTTATGTACAACGGGTCCAAATGTCACTATCAGTGATATTTTTATTGATAAGTACCTAGAACTCCCTCAAATCCTACGATTTTTAAGAAAAACAATACGAAAATTCTTCAAATATCTTTAAAAAAATTTAGGTTCAGAGTTTCTCCACAATTCAATGGTTCTTCTGTAATTTCGTCATCAAGCAACAGGAACTTTCTTCCCGGGAGCGATTGAGATCGTCTCATCACAAGCATTTCGCGGGACGTCATACATACAAACATTAGGTCAGTTTTGACTTTGGAATGACACCGCCTTACCTGAGAGACCTTTCATCGGATAGACGAGAGGAGGAGATTAGCGCTTCTGAAGACATTCATTTGAGAATGTCCTCGCAAGCGCAAGACGACACCCTAAAAATTAAAAAAAATGTGTATTACCTATCTTTATACAAGTAATAACTAACGAAAAGCACTAAAAATAGAAACTATAAAAAAAGATTAAAACAAAATTATAATACCTAATAACAAGTAGAGCAAAAGTTTTACTAATGGCGAACTCTGTCATGTTTCAGGAATTGCGTATTTTAAAATAATCATACATACATACATATTTGTTATAAAATCACGCCTGCATCCCAGAGGGGTAGGCACAGACCAGGGCTTGGATTCTGCTAATGCATTGTAGTACAATGACAGTTCCATGACTG
The DNA here is from genome assembly GCA_947310845.1 of Yponomeuta plumbellus. Taxonomy (NCBI): domain Eukaryota; kingdom Metazoa; phylum Arthropoda; class Insecta; order Lepidoptera; family Yponomeutidae; genus Yponomeuta; species Yponomeuta plumbellus. Next base: position 17,932,934 of record OX371193.1, on the reverse strand, counting down.
CATCGATTTCATTACGACACCGAGAACCTTTGTTTCATCAACATTCATTACCAATTATCAGATACCTACTTTGCTAAATCCCACACGCACGTCGCAGAGAGTTAACTAAACGGTCACGTCCAAACAGCGCATTGCTCAACGGCTGTCATATGACCATTTTATTTAACTCGACTTCATCCCTGTTTGTTGAACACAAATCCTTTTAGAAAGAAGGGGAACCTGTAAACACCCTCATCATCAACCCAGTATGTCCCCACCGAGGGGAGTTAGCCTATATCTTCCTCAGGGAAGAGACCCCTTTCCTGAGGAAGGTATAGGCCATACTTCACCACGGGGGTCAAGTCCGGATTGGTGGAGGCTTGTAAAACTAGTGGCTGACCACGGAACCGCTCGGAAAAGTGCCACTAGCGGTAGTCATACATGGTCACCCATCCATGCAAGCGAGCGATCAGGGTGTAAGGAAGTACACAACACAATAACTGAATCCCAAAACTAGCCTGTAGTGTAGTAACTGGGCAAGAACATCACAAACATGGAAGTACACTTAGACTGAGGCCCTTTGGACATAATAATATCAAGTACGTGGACTTCAGTGGAAATAGAAGCAATACATCTGGCTTTGTTGTGAAACATGTTAATCGCCATACCAGACCATAGAGGCAGTAAAAGCCAAATATGTAAATCAATGATAATTTATACAGGGCGTCCCAAAACTATGGGACATGAAGGGAAAGTACCTTAAATATCGTAGAAAAATACCCTAGTATTTTGGGGATACCGCCGTTTAGCCAAAGTATTTTTCGCCAAATTTTACTTCCCAATAAACTTATGGCATCAGTTTCATTTCCCAAATGAAACTTTAGCAAGTTTTCATTTCGCATTTTATTCATTTGGTCAAATTATCATTTCGCATAATTTTACTGCGTCAAGTTTTATTAAGACAAACGTTTATTATGCTAACGTTTTATTTTGGCAAGTGTTATTTTCAAATAATGGAACGGGGGGTCGGCGATGTAAAGAATACGTGACAACAGAAATATAGGTGCGACGACGCGCGTAGCGAAGCGGAGCGCGTCGTAGCGTTAGGTTCTCTATGTAAGATCGAAAACAGACTCGACTTTGATGCGTTCTTACCTTGTCTCTTGTTGCCTCTTTGGTAAAATGAATTTTGACCAAGTATTTATTTGGTAAACAATAACTTGCCATAATAACTTTTGCTAACTGTTTATTTGCTTTAAGTTGTTTTGAGAAATGTTTTTTTGCCAAGTGATAATTTGCGGAAAATAGTTTGGGAAGTAATACTTTGGGAAACGATTATTGGCAATACATTAGTAAACCAGTATTTTGCTTAAGGAAGACTTTAAGTTATTTTTAAAAGTTAGTAATTCTGCATTCAAAGATTTTCTTTTATGATGCCAATCGAAAGAATGGCCAAAAATAATAACTATTCTTAAGTAACATAATATTTTAAAAGAAAGGAACAGCGTGAAAATAATCATTTTAATCAAATTACAAACTTACATGAAACTGCCGTAGTTTCTTCTTTCAGCAAAATACCTTAACTACGATATTTTAGGTACTTTCCCTTCATGTCCCATAATTTTGGGACGCCCTGTATTATTATGCTAGCGCTATATCTATTATGTTTCGATGGACCCACATACAAATTATAGCTCCACCTGAACAAAGTCTGTTTGTATCCAACGACCTACTTCGTGTGACCCAAAAAAAGAACTGTATTCAAGTGCACCTAATAGTAGCGGAGACCTACATAACGTTTGGGAAATACCTCGCCCGACAGACACTTTTTTTCTTAAGAATTGATGGAGGTGTCATGGAGTATTTCCAGATCATTATCAGTCATTGGCTCGACATTACCGAGAATTATTATAGATGCTGTGCTGACGTAATAATTCTGTACAGTCAACAACAAATAGTCCTGAATTATCATCCGCCCTACCACCAACATTGTCCACTATCGTAAACAATAATAATTCTAATGTTAAGAAATTTAATTATTTGTGCGAGAGTGCTAAGAGTACGTATCTAGTTAGCAACCCCCCCGCACAGACATTTTCTCAGAGAGAGAGCTCGATAATCAAAGAATTCATTATTATTATATTAACAACAGCATTTCTTTCTAAAAACTTACTTGAAAACGAATTTATTTCAATTCGATACTTGTTCAGTACCGAATAATTCAGTTAGCGGCAACATGGTTTTCTTTAGGACATTCCTTTCTAAAAACTTGAAAACGAATTTATTTCAATTCGATACTTGTTCAGTACCGAATAATTCAGTTAGCGGCAACATGGTTTTCTTTAGGACATTCCTTTCTAAAAACTTGAAAACGAATTTATTTCAATTCGATACTTGTTCAGTACCGAATAATTCAGTTAGCGGCAACATGGTTTTCTTTAGGACATTCCTTTCTAAAAACTTGAAAACGAATTTATTTCAATTCGATACTTGTTCAGTACCGAATAATTCAGTTAGCGGCAACATGGTTTTCTTTAGGACATTCCTTTCTAAAAACTTGAAAACGAATTTATTTCAATTCGATACTTGTTCAGTACCGAATAATTCAGTTAGCGGCAACATGGTTTTCTTTAGGACATTCCTTTCTAAAAACTTGAAAACGAATTTATTTCAATTCGATACTATGAAACGTTCAGTAGGTACCGAATAATTCAGTTAGCGGCAACACGGTTTTCTGTAGGACTGTACCTCATAATTTAAATGAAGTTTTTCAGTTCAATGAGCAGTCGGGTATTCCCAGGGAGTTTTACAATAAGGTTTTTTTCGCGCCTACATCCATTTAGCTCTAGGACTGGGGTTTTTATGCGAGATTACCTATAGTATGTTCATAATACCTACCTACAGTCTGTTTTTTCATTCAATGCAAAAAAAAAATTGTCACGTTGACATCTCCATACAATTCTTAAGCTGTCAATGTCTGAATGTTGCTAGTACGTAAAAACCAAATAACTCCATTTTACTTCCAAGTTAAATTGTGTATGCTACGCAGGTGCTTTTTTTTCGACTTTGCTCTTACGAGTAATTCAATTTTAATGTCTTTGATGTGATAAGGATTTTGGTCACATGAGTCGTCTATTCACGGTAAAAAAAAATCTAACGAGTTAACCTATAGCTTTTATAGCGGTAACACCGCCTCATTTTTTTTGCATAGAATTAAAAAACGGACTATAATTAGTTTTCACAGCTCTTGCATTGTATTTACGACCACTATCAGAGGTGGTAATCCAGTAAGTGAGGAAACTGTTACTTGTGTAAATTATATATAGGGATAGGAAAGAAATAAGTAATATTTGAACGTAGTAGTGACAATCAATTCTTACAATTTGTCTCATTTCAGAAGCACCAAATTTTTCAAGCTGCAGGTGGGATCTGTACTTTAATTTCACCTTTATACGGGGTGTCCCAAAAATGACACGACACAGCGACACCTTAGATAGACCTGCTCAAAAGGCATCGAACCAACCTAACATGACCTCAGTAAAAGTTGCACGGTTTTTGAGATATAGCCAATTTAAACTTGTTCTAAATTTTCACTTTTCTTAACAACTTTAGTGCTATGCTAGCACTTACGCTAAGTTAGTAAGTTCGTGACCGAGTAAAAATAAAAAAACCAAACACGAGAGCAATTTGACTTAATGCTAGCACTAAACTTGTTAAAAAAACTAAAAATTTAGAACAAGTTTCTACAAGTCTACCTCCAGTGTCACTGTGATGTGTCATTTTTAGGACACGCTGTATAATGACACCAAAGTTGAATCTTGCCGCTCCACAAGTCTTAGCACATCCTTGACAACTGATTGCTAAAGACTTCGTAAAAGGAAACAGTGAATTAGCGGCGAGACTTGGCCGGAATCTTAATTCTACGCTATTTGTAAAGTCCGCTACTAGCAGGAAGTAGACTTTTTTGTTCAATACTCGAACTTATGTCGCGTGCAATTTGGCCATTACTCCGAAAGGTCAATTCCCGGTTCAATTGTCTTTTCCTTATGTCACGCTTCCTCGACTCTAAGTTATCGTGCAAACCTGATTTTATCAAATTGCGGTGACAATTCTTAGTCATCGACGCTTATCTATTTCTCTAACTCGTGGATAACGTTTATGAGCGCGGTTACGAAAGAAAGTCTCGACTTATACACCAGGTATTACGAGGTGAAAATTAGTAACTCTAAGAGATCCTGGCAGAAACCTAAGCGACCTTTTGCGCCAGTGGAAAATACTCTGCAAATGTGGAATTGTGGATGCATAATCTTGAAATAATCTTAAGCAAGCAAAGCAAGTAGTACAGTCGACAGCACATCATCGTATATACCCATGCACTTTACTCCGTTGCATTACGGGCGACTTTGCGATTAAAATGTGAAGGTTGCCGTGCTGTCGTCTGTACTCGACATACTATAAAACTGAGGCTCTATTTCCATTTTGTTTCTCTCTCGCTTGCACAGTATAACATATGTTTAATTATTGTAAAATAATACGTACACATATTAGAAATGCGGTGTATTTTTATAGCATTAAATTTAGAATAAAAGGATATAACGTTCTAATTGAGAACCTCCTCGTATTCTGAAATATATAATGTTAAAAACGGACAAGTGCTAATAAGACTAGCGCCCTTATTATTATTATTATTATTATTATTATTATTACTAATCTTTATTGCACAGTATTATTCAAAATAAAAATACAAAGGCGAAACTTAATGCTAAAAGCATTATCTTCCAGCTAGCCCTTAGGGCCGATTTTTGAATTGAGAATTCACACTAAGTAAATACTTAAGTAACATGTTGCCACGCTCTTTTCTGAGAAATTTGTCGAGACAGCACTGCAGTTAAATAGCGAAATTCTCAATTCAGAAACTGGCTCTTAGAGTTCCGAACAAACCATTAGATAAGATAGATAAGATAAGATAATTGTTTATTTGAACACAAATAAAATTAAATTTGTTTACAATACATCATTGTGCACTGACTTCTGAACTAGGTGGGGACCTGTATCTCAGGAGCCAGTGCTGTCCCAAAAGGTATGTTACAATGCTATTCTGTGTAAAATTATACATATAAAACAATCAAAATATAATTTTTTCTACACTTTCTTTGGAAAGAAAGTAAACAATATTACATTAAATTAAATTATTATTAATTAGAATGGAATTATCATCAATAATACAATTAACATTTGTAAATAATATTAAAATAGATTATTATTAATTAAAAAGGAATTCTCATCTATAATACAATTATCATACAAAATATTTAATGAGCAACATATGTGTGTGTGTGTGTGTGTGTGTGTGTGTGTGTGTGTGTGTGTGTGTGTGTGTATGTGTGTGTGGTATTGTAGTATGTGACTGTAATGTTTTAGTGTTTATCCCAGTACAAACAATGTCTTCTCTGTAGAAATATAATCTTGACTTTAACTTCGACTTGACATTACAAACTTAACTTTGCAGAGAAAATAAAAACTTGTTAGTAGCAAAAGGGGTAGTAAATAATACGCATGGTTTGATTTCTATATCTCATTTTGTCCAGCGGACCTGACGGTCACGTTCTTTGGAGGTTCTAGGTGGAGATACTTCGACTAAACAGGGGATCTTCTTCTATAGAAGGGCAAGCCCTCCCCTCTTCCTCAAAGATCTTCAAAAGATCCTGCCCTCTGCCTATCCATCCGGGATATAGGCGTGAGTTTATGATCGTATCTAATCTCTTTAAACGAGCAATTCTTGTATATATATTTATATATAATCAGAATCTCGGAAACGGCTCCAACGATTTTCACGAAATTTTGTAGGCAGATGCTTTCGGGGGCGTTTAATTGATCTAACTAGGTTACATTTTTAGAAAACGTTGATTTATCCGTGTTTTAAGCCAATCGAAATTTGCTATCATAACATACAGAGGTAAATTTCGCGTCTATCTGCATGGTGGTGATAGTTCTGACGGGAAAACGGGCGACCCGTTTCGGGCCGATTTCAAGGGACCCGGTTCGAGTCATGATGTTCTTTTTTCAAGTTCTTTTTTTGTTGAAAAAATTTTTTATTTTGTAATATAAAATATGAAATTTTATATTTTATATTACGAAAAAAGTACCGAACAAAGCTCGGTCACCCAGGTACTTTAAGAACTTATTTCTTATGTCTATAACATATTAATTATACTTCATGCTTATTTATATTTCTAAATTCTTAAGATTACATATCTTCACGTATCATATATCTTAAGAATTTAGAATTTAGGTAGCAAAAAGGTAGTAAATACTGATATCAATGACATTCTTAAATTTTTACTAAATTACAAGAAAATTTAAGTGGTCAGCCAACCTGACGTCAGAATGGCTGGCCACTTTATTCTTTTGATAAATTCGATACCGTAAAGGTAGCAAATACATTATGATAGGTAGTAAATAGTAGCAAATGGGTAGTAAATAATACGCATGGTTTGATTTCTATATCTCATTTTGTCCAGCGGACCTGACGGTCACCAAAGAACGTGATGATTCATAAACTAATAAAATTATGCCGTAACATCCCACAAAATCACTAAAAACTTTGGTTGTACTTATCTACCATTACCATTACATACCCACTAATTTACTAGCAACAAAATTACGAAGTTTGTGTATTAATAGCAAAAAACGAGTCCATAATATATTTTTTTAATAATGACTGCCTCAGAAAATCAATCGAGTGGCAATTAGCTCGATGAGCCAATCTTTGACCGGCTATTTTTAGTGCATTCGGATACAAGTAATATCAATTAGACACTTGAAACTTGAAATCATTACGTGTTTTGATAAGCCGGTTTGAAAACTGTGTCACATCATTTTCTTTTAAAGATGCGACCAGAGTTGTAGGTACTAGGCAAGCGATGTGCTTAAAGGGCCGATTTCTGAATTGAGAACTTATACTAAGTAAATACTTAAGTAACGTGCTGTCACGCTCTTTTCTAAAGAAAGTACCTGGGTGACCGAGCTTTGCTCGGTACTTTTTTTGTAATACAAAATATGTAATATAAAATTAAAATAATCCTTTTTCAACAAAAAAAGAACTTGAAAAAAAAAACATCATGACTCGAACCGGGTCCCTTGAAATCGGCTCGAAACGGGTCGCCCGTTTTCCCGTCAGAACTATCCCGACCTTGCAAGTAGACGCGAAATTTACCTCTGTATGTTATTATACCAAATTACAACGTTTTCTAAAAATGTAACCTAGTTAGATGAAATAAACGCCCCCGAGAGCATCTGCCTACAAAATTTCGTGAAAATCGTTGGAGCCGTTTCCGAGATTCTGATTATATATAAATATATATACAAGAATTGCTCGTTTAAAGAGATTAGATTTGACGAGTCAGCACTACAATTAGTCACTTAGCGAAATTCTCAATTAAGAAATCGGCCTTAAGTAAGTAGACTGTATCTCAAATACTCGCATCTTATTGGTCAATGCGCGGCTTGATTGATAATAATCGAAGACGGTCCTTTAATTCAATCATCATCCTCTACCCATTATGTCCCCACCGAGGAGCACGGGTCTCTTCCCTAAGAAAGGTATAGGCCATACTCTACCACGGGGGTTAAGTCCGGATTGGTGGAGGCTTGTACGACTAGTGGCTGGTCTTACTGTTAGAAGTTTTCAAGCCACCCTAAGCCTTTAACATAACTAACTAAAACTTCTACAAATATACACAAAAACAATCATAAAAATCATTGTAGCTGTTTCTGGGGAGTTCGGTAACAAACACTCTGACACGATATTTTTATTTATTAGATATTCAGTTTCGCCGTTTAACTTTAAAATTATTTTAGTTCTGTCAATTTTGAACCACTACACTCTGAGATCTTGAACCAAAATATCTGTTATTTACCTTATTATCTTTTGGTATTCCGTTGTCACGTATATTTCGTTATCTTCTTATCGGTTACTTCATCAAAAAGATTAAATAGGTATAGTATAACACATCGATCCTGTGACTGGCGTTTTTATTAGTCTGTTTTTTCATTCAATGCAAAAAAAAAAAATTGTCACGTTGACATCTCCATACAATTCTTAGGCTGTCAAGGTTGGCATGTTGCTAGTACGTAAAAACCAAATAACCCCATTTTATTTCCAAGTTAAATTGTGTATGCTACGCAGGTGTTTTTTTTTAGACTTTGCTCTTACGAGTAATTCTATTTTAATGTCTTAGCACATAAGGATTTTGGTCACATGACTCTCCTATTCACGGTAAAAAAAAATCTACCGAGTTAACCTATAGCTTTTATAGCGGTAACACCGCGTCATTTTTTTTTTGCATCGAATTAAAAAACGGACTGTAGGTACCTACTATTTGAATCCTCAATATTCGAAAAGGCCCTATTTTCCTTTCATATCCCTTAGAAACAGACCGTAAATGTAACATTACTAACATTTACATACAGGCACATACAATATTGCAGTTTATTTATTAAGCCGGAACAATAATTTGGCATTTGTGACGGGCTTAGGCTTGGGTCTTACCGCCTCATCGCTTGAGTAACCTTTTTCAATCAAATCGGATTCCCAATATCCGCGTGCCGACCTTACGACGGATATTGGTCTGACTCAGCAATTTCACAATCTTATCTTCAGTTTTGTTGAAGCTGTTTGCGGCTGTATGGTCGAGTATAAATAAGAGCCCGGTGTTTGTCTTACCTGCATAGGTACCTATACTGGACGTTGCTTAGCAAAAAGATTCCAACACACACAAAGTGAGTTTTGAGATATTTGAGTTTTTAGGTTTAACCTGATTTACGCTCTCCATAGTTACAATGTGGGGTTGACTTCCATGTGTCATAACTTTGCCCATACTCATCGGATCGCTATGCAAGTCTTTGTTTCTTAAAGTATAGAGCATAGTGATCATTTTGGTATATTTATTTAAAAAAATACCATTGTATGGGTTTTGCTAAACTACGTCCAATTGAGTAAACCGAGAAGGGCTTAACCGACAATCGGTATTTTGTGATAAAGTCCTCCTGTATTGCTTAAAAAAAAGCCTTTTCTGCTTTTAGGTCAAAGTGACTTTTAATAACGTTAGATATGTCCGGCGTTTGTATTTTAGGTCCTGGCAACCATAGATCGACAGAATAAGATGTAAATTGTCTCAACTACTTAATTTTTTAAGACGTGGTGGTAGCGGAGCGGTACAACGACGGCTTCTCTTTTGAGAGGTCGTGGGTTAGAATCCCGGCATGAGCCATTGATTTTGTTTTCCAAGTTACGTACATTTGCGAAATTATAGTAGCAGTACCACTCGTTAACTGTGAAGTAAAACTTCGTGAGGAAATCTGAGTGTCTAAAATGTTCACATACCTTAATGCTTGAAATCACCAATCCGCGGATGGTACGCGTGGCTATTAAGCCCATACTCTCTCTTTCTGAGAGAAGGTATGTACCCTAGTGGGACTGCATAATTCATCCTATTCGTTTGCTTAATTTTTTAGTTATGTTGCGGAAACTTTAGTACGTTCCCTCCTTTAATTAAAGCTCGAGCCGTTTGTGGAAATGAAAACCTATAAGTATAACACTGCTTACAGTCTGTATCTGTTTGACTTGGGGTTTTCCGTGACAGAAAAAAGCCATAATTATGACATTGCTTTACAATTACTTATAACTTGATTTAATAGTCAGAATAAGTGGTCAGGGGATTTCTATTGCGATAGCATGGATTGGATATATTGCATTTATGGAGGAAGTTGTGCAATTCAATGTATGCAATGCAGGTTCTCTGAGCACCACAAAACAGCGGTTCAGATTTCCGATCACAAGCCCGCATTATCACACAACTATGAATAAAAGTTAGTATAGCGATCGAATCTCGTAGCCTAGGCTGCCTGAGTGATCTTAAACGATCACTAAGGTTAAGCAACATACGGCGCGTTCAGTCCATGGATGGGTCACCGTATATGACTAACGCTAGTGGCATTTTTCCGAGCGGTTCCGTGCTTCGCAAGGCACGGTAAGCAGTTGGTGCCGGCTGTTGTTGATAGATGGTTAAGTCAAGCCAAGTCAGAGGCCTTAGGGCGGCTCCAAAAACTTCTGACAGTAAGACCAGCCGCTAGTCTTAAAAGCCTCCACCAATCCGGACTTGGCCCCCGTGGTGGAGTATGGCCTATACCTTCCGGGTTGATGATGATGTTAGCGATCGACAAAGCTCAGCTAAGAATCATGACTAAGGTATTTAGCACAGCGTGATCACACTGCTTGCTTATTTTCAGCCCCAGGCTCTTATCGGGAAGGAATGCTCTGATCAAACAATGTGTTCGACTTCAAAAACAAGTCGGTACTCCTTTTAGCACGACCTTTGTACGATAACGGGGGAAATGTATACCAAACAAACAATTGAATGACGAGCCTAATCACTCCATTTTCAAAACAACAAAATAAAGAAGTGTGAAAGCATTTTGCTTGACAAAATTATTATTTACAAGAACAACTTGCTACGAGTACTTCCTGAATTTTTCGAAATATGTTTTTAATTTTACACCATTTAGATACTTAAGGCGGTACTTTCTGAAAATCATTTGTCATGGTAAATCGGAGACTAAAGTCCAATACAGTTCTTCACGACAATACCTGGTATTTGCCTTTATTATGTCTACCAAACAACAGCAGTGCCACAAAGGTAAACCTAGAAAGTAGAAAACATATAACTAAACTATGAATATGATTAATGCTCACTGTATCAATCATATTTTGGGGAAAATATCAAACTTTCGAAAAAAATATCAGCTGTTTCTTAGATTTTAATGCCGCATTTGAAAACTTTAGGTAAGACAGATAAATAGACAAAAAAGTCGTACATAAAAACTTGACATGTCTGACATATTTTCCTACAGTTTTCATTACCGCTTTTTTGTTACACTGTGTAGTTTGGCTACTACTGTAACTTCGTTTTTGTTGACTCAGGTAAAAAAGTATTCTTTGTGTTCGTCTGTGTGACGAATTGCATCGAAATCCGTTCTGTTGCTACGAGGAATTTAGTAAGGAACCTTTAAACTACCAAACTTTTATGTTACTCGTGGTGGCAAACAAGATAAATAGCAAAGCCGGCAGTGATTCACGACATAGTAAATTAAAAAGTACATCCTTTTCTTTGGTCTACTTATACTATACCTAATATTGTATTTGCGCCATCATCATAAGAGACGACAATTTGTGCAATATTATGACGAATAACATTTACTACAAGAAAGTAAAGAAGAGCAAAGTTTATTTCTTACCATTAAACAACCAACAGCGTGCCTGAGCATACCTTGAGGGCCTTACAAAATTATTTAAAGGCTATTTTGGCAATTAGTGATATTATGGACTTAATGTACAAATGAATTATGTACAAAATTAAATATTCATAATTCTAATATTGTACCTAATATTAAAGGGTCATAAAACAGAATCTTATAAACTACTTTCATTAACCTCTGATAGAGTCATATGGTTCAATATACGCTATTTGAATTTCTATGGTCCATGGACAAATATTATGTTAAACTTATTATATTATTGCGTCCGTATGCTTAAGCATTAACGAATATGGTTTTTTATTTGGCCCACATAGTCTATTCACGATAATTGTTTAATTTAAGACTTTAATCGTTAAAAATAGTTGTAAATGTATACTCCTCTGGCCTCCCCATTTCTATATTATAATGATTTTATGGCGAGATATTTTTAAATACGTATGCCATTATGTTTCTTTAAATACGATCATATCTATATTAATAATTTCGTTCGGGTCTACGGTAGACTCGAACGATATGCACACCAAATGAAAGAGCGTAAAAAAATAGTTGATCTGAGTCGACAACATATGGGCGGAAAATTCGTATTATCGAGCAGCATCAATATAAAAATTATTAAATTCAACAATGGCGTTGCTAAGTAAACATGTCAATGTCATCATTGTTGTGTTAGTGTCACAAGTTTTCATTGTGAACTGTTATGGCCGGTTTACATTATTTTAGTGTTTAGGCGAGTGCTATAATACAATTAGAGAGGCAAGTGCATTAGTACATTACTAGACGTTCGAGTGAACGTTTATATTTCTTCCAGTAGAGTGTCACTTCGTCGACGTCGCGAAATATGCGCTATCCTACTCAAAATACTATGAGTTTTAATTGAACACATAAGTAAGTTTGATAATTCGAGTTATTGAAAACAACACGCACCCGTCACGGGTCACTTGCGCACTCTCCTAAAGTTCTCACTAAATTTTTTGTTTATACACAGATAAGTAATGAGGATAGTAACGCGCTCAGGTGTTACTGGATAGAACTAGAACTAGAACAATTAGACTAGAACAACTAGAACCGTACCTACTTTACCGTAAAACGTACTAAAGCAAGTGGCGCTTACACGTTTCTACAAAAGCACTCTCCTTAAGAAAGAAAGAAAAAAAGAAAATTTATTTATTTGATACTCAAAACAAAACAAAAAAACACACACACACAGAGTGCGTAATAAAAAAAATAACACAGAAAGCATAAAAAACGTAAAAATAAATAAACTGTACAACATGAAAATAATAATAAAATACATTAAAGGTTGAGCCCCCAAAATGGGCCCGATTCAGCATAATGTTGCAACAGAGTGTAAAGTAAAGCACTCTCCTAAACACTAAGATAATCTAAATCTAAATCCTTTGATCTAATCTGTTAACTCCATGGTGTGTGGAATACCGTGGCATCCAAGAAGGTTATTATAATCTGTGCCAACTGAGAAGGTGTAGTAAGTAATCTGTGGTGTTTTTCATTGGCGGGAAGACAATAATTGACATTGAGTTTGGAAGGGTCTGAAAAATAATTGAAAAAGGAAATCAAAGTCATAAATTGATCTTTATTGTTTTGCTTAGTTATAGGTACCAATAAACTTATTGAAATGAAAAGGCCAATAGATAAGATAAATACCAAAAATTAAAATGATGAAGAAAAACATGTGGTCAATACAAAACTAAAAGCTGTAAAGCCAAAGAGGGGGGAGCTGTTTTTAGTTGATTAGCCAAGTGGATACGGTATTTGACACTATCAACAATAAATAATTTGAGATGCTCGATTAAAACAAAAATTACAAAATGATTCGGAAAATTTATTTCTCTTAATCATTTACTAGTTATTACAATTTTTAAATAGATGAAACATAAAAAGAGTGCTCTGAACTGTGACGTCACAAGCAAGTATTTTCATACAAAATTCCGTTTTAAAAGTAACTCATTTGACATCCTGTCAAATACCCAATTCTACGTCTCATTGAATACGTCATTAGATTCACTAGCTGATAAGTTTATGAAGGAAGCTCATTTAGTTAGTAATTTGTGATGAGGTACCCATGACAAAGTTATGATAAGTATCCGATTTTCGCCTTGCATTCCTTCGTGAGTAGCCATACCATGTCCAAAAGAGCAAGATTGGCTATCCGTAGTAGTGTGCTGGTTCCAATACTGATGTAAGCATGGTAGCGAGATTTGGGTATGGCAGAAGAATCATGAAAGTAGGATTAGTGCAGTACAAATGAGATCCTTAAGAAATATGTGTGGTGTTACTTTGAATGACAGAATACGCAATAGTGATCAGAGACCGAGGATGTAGAGAAAGAGGATGTAGTGAGTGACTAGAATTGAAAAAAGGAATGTTGCGCTGGTTTGGAGATGTGGAGAGGATGAACGAAGAAAGACTGACAAAGCAAATATATCGGGTGAATGTGAGTGGAAGGGCCGGTAAGGGACGCCCCAGTTGGACATACTTCGACCAAATAGGGGATGTATTAGCAAAGGGCAAGATTAAAAGTACCCGAAACCGATGTGGGTACATGCAACGACTAATGGATGTCGATGAAGCGAAAGTGATTTGTCAGGATAGTGGCAGGTAACAGTCCGTGGTCTCTGCCTACCCCTCTGGGATACAGGTGTGAGCTTATGGATCTGAATGTATTAAGAGATTTATATCTACTGGTGGTTGATAAATACAGAGGCGTCACCATATAAAAAAAACGTAGTGGAATATTATTTTGCGTCTACATTTTACCCGAGCGAAGCCGGGTTTTCGTCTAGTGCTTTTATAAACATCGAAACATATTTCATCAAACTATACAGTATTTTTTTTTATTAATATAAAGAAAAATAACTTACTTTCATGTCACGTTACAATAATGTCACTTCATCTGGCGAAACTCAAAGAAGTTAAATTTGACTTAAAACCGCAAAGGTATGTTTTTGCCCATGAACTACGCGCATACAATAGTGTTAAGTTAGAAACAAGCTAATGACGTTGAGCAAAATTCCTTTAATATAGGGTCAATTTGCGATTCACTGTAGGAAAGCGTGTTTCTGCCAGTCGTTGGAGTATTTCCTCTGGCAAGTCTATGTTTTTGTATTTTATAGTTACGAAATTGTATATTTGCACAATGCAATGTTTATTGTGTGTAGATGTCATGTATTACGTAAAACGGTGATCAGAAAAGCGAGTGATATGTTTTTGTAGGTTTTGTGCGATTTTGTCACTCCTCTGGCGTCACTCCTCTGGCATATTTCATGTTTTATTTAATACTTGTCCCCTTTCTTAGCTATAATCAATGGTCTGTCACTTCCCTGCTTTAATTTGTGACTACTCTGCCAATAGTGTCAGTCCTCTGGTAACACATTTTCCTCTGGTGCTTATGAAATTCAAAAAAATGGAAAAGTCTTCTGGCCCTCATCATTAAACATTTAAAAATTGTGTCAAATAGAGAAATTATCAATATTGAATGGAACAGATTACATTTCCTTCTGGGACACAAAAAAATCAAATACCGTATATTCACCCATATCTCAAATAACGCATTGTAAAAAGATATGTACAAACTTTTTTAGGATTAAACCTACAAAGACATAAAGACAAAATAGATTAAAAGAGAATTAAAAACTTGATTTAAGTACTATAGGTAGCCGATTAATGAGATCATCGTCTCGGAATTTGTAAACGGATTCTCTACATCTGCCTATTATACCAGAGTGCATTTTTAGTTCACTCTATGTTCACTGGTTATCGCCGTCACTTCACGTGTGAGTTGGAAAAATAACTTTCTCAATCGGGTCGGTTTCAATTAACACTAGGGCTGTGACGTTAGGGTTTTTATTAATTTTAAAGAAGTTCCCATTTGCTACAATTAATCACACATTCTGTACCTTTACGTAACAACCCTGTAGTACTATCTCCTTCCTTCGTTTAAAACAGTGAACAGACTCGAATTATCTTTTTTTTTTCATAATTCTGAATTTGAAATTTAAAAAAGCATACCTACGAAAAAGATGGCCAGTAAATCAGCTTCAAAACTGCATAAAAACTTATTGCACCACCTAACATTTATTTTTAGCAAGGAACCGTCAAAACTTAAAACACTGGTGGGCTGATAGATGTGTCCGGGAGTCTGTAGATATATGTCGCACTACAGAGACCTTCTCTGAGAGAGAGAATGTGGCCTACCGCATATTGGCTCTTTCAAGTTCTAAGATATATTATGTTAATACAGCTTTCAGGTTTCCTCATGCTATTTTCCTTCACGGTTAGGGAGTGGTATGTCTAGTACAAATTCAGAAATGTAAGTAACTTACAAAACAAATTTATCTATGCAAGCTGAGATTCGAACCAACGACCTCATGAATATGGGGGCAGCGTTCTATCTACCGTTGCACTATTACCGTTTAGTCATAGACCTATAAATTATGTAATGTGAATATTCGCATCAATCACGAACTATTTAGAGCGAGACACAATGCATATTATCACGTGTTGTCGAACTTGATAGCGCTCCCTATCCTAGTGGGGTTAACATCAAATATGTGCTGGGAAGAAATTTCTCAGACCGAGAACATACGTTGTATTTTTTTTCGAACATCGTACAGCCCTATGAAATGACGTCCCCATTCTTTGTTCGATACCACCAAAATTCTCGTCGAGCCGTACGGTCGACAACGCATCAACCTATACATACACCCATGCACACTACTCCGTTGCATTACGAGCGACTTTGCAACTAAAATGTGAAGGTTGATGTCCTGTCGACTGTACCGTGAGTAAGTAAGCAGATGCAACCACTGCAATCCGAATAAATTGAATACACCGTTCTGCCACCAGTGTGTTAGAGTTTACGTCATTCTACAATCGGTAGCGTTGTATCGGTGGGCGTGGGTACTTATTTGTGTAGTTACGTTGGCGGTGGTAAGTAAAAAGGTAAACATTAAGCAAGTCTGTCGAGGTCGAATACGTTAGCTTTTAGATTTAATTTTATACAAAATCATCTTCTTGAGAACTCTTCAGCTGTCGCGGAGTGGATTATTGATGTTTCAATTAATCCTCGCTCTACCGTTTACCTTGCACCTGCAGAAGTTGTTTTGGGTACCAATTCCATGAATCATTAGTCAGATTCCTAGTTTCTATGATAGGTGCATTATTATGAAGTATGAATGTATTGAACTCTTTAGTTGAAGCAAGGAGTATTTTAATACCTCCTTGGTTGAAGTAAAGTTATACAAGTAAATTGATGAATTCCGTCCGATACACATAAAACCCGAAGATCGAAATTCTTCATCGCACTATTTTGATAATTATTATCAAATTTTTCGTAATATTAATTATGTTGACTTTGCATTCTTGAATAGTTAACTAAGTATTTTTGAAAATTTTGTTTTTATTTTTAAACAACTTCTTTTTCAAGAAATAATAAACGATGATCGTTCTTTCGACAGTCGACGGCTGATCAACTTGTAGTAACATTTTGGGGTTAAACTTCAAGAGTTCTCAAACGTCTAATTAACATTCTTAAGGTTGACGACATTAACTCGTACTTCCAATAGGTACCTCCATTACGAAGTAGGTAGGTAATTTGTGGGATCAGGTGTATGCCTTTGTGGACTCTACATCCCCAATTTTCTTCTTTCTGTTCCACTAATGCAAGAAGAAGAAAAGGAATATGCGTTAGTTTGGACATGTGGAGAGGATGGGGGGAGTAGGAGGAAGAAAGACTGACGAAGCAAATGTATCTAGCGAATGTGTGTGGAAGGGCCGATAAGGGACACCCCAGGCAGGCCTCGACAAAATAGGTATATATTAGCAAAGGGCGAGATAAAAAGTACCCGAAACCGGCGTGCGAGCGTGCTACGACTAATGAATGTCAATGAAGTGAAAGTGATCTGTCAAAATCGTGGCAGGTGGCAGTCCCTGGTCTCCGCCTACCCCTCTGGGATACAGACATCAGCTTATGTATGTATGTTCCACTAATAGAGATTGGTCGACGCTCCATATACTTCTTCATTTTCTTTCAAGCGAAACATTCCCAATAGCTAAACTAATTTGAGACGTGCACATAAACTTAGACAAACAAACATAAATCTAACGGGAGTGCTTACAGCAAGCCACAAAAGCAACAATTCTCCCCGCCATTTTTCCTAACTGTTAATTCTGAAAGGCACGGAACAGTCTTGAAGTGCCTCTGAGGCGATAAGGTAACTCAGTATGACGGGCGCCGTCATACTGATTATTATTTTTAGTAGTTAGCCTAGGTAGGTAGCAACCCACATAAATAAAATAAATACATACATACATAAGCTCACGCCTGTATCTCAGAGGGGTAGGCAGAGACCAGGGACTGTCACCTGCCACGATCTTGACAAATTACTTTCGATTCATCGAAATTCATTAGTCGTTGCATGCACGCACGTCGGTTTCGGATACTTTTTATCTTGCCCTTTGCTAATACGTCCCCTATTTGGTAGAAGTATGTCCTCCTGGGGCGTTCCTTGTCGGTCCTTCCACTCACAGTCGCTCACAGCCTTCCTTCACCCTCTCCACATGTCCAAACCAACGCAACATTCCTTTCATTCTAGTCACTACATCCTCTTTCAGTCCATAATGTTCAATTCAACGTTCAACGTTAATAAAATAAATATTATCTGTTTAATTGATTACTAAATTGACTGTAGTGGATTTTTTAGGGGGAGACGCAACAAGTTTCTTTAATCTCAGAAGTAAGATCCTACATGGGGCACACTAAAAGTTTTGCACTTCTAGTTAATCGGAATTATTTGAATGTCGAATGTTACATTTTTTGAAACGACTTTCAATCTTCTTCGTAATGAAAAAAAAATTGGCGGGAAATCATTTGTCATTTGTTTTTTATCACACATCGAAGCTCTACGTACACAACGAAAATGGAATTAAGTCGTAAAGATTTTTGAGAGATGATTTTTTATGATTTTAAAAGTTCTGTCTCTCCGCAAGACTGTGCTGCTCGTCTTCAAAATGCTTTTAGGATAGAAGCACCTTGTTTGAGCACCGTGAGGCGATGGTTTGCTGAATTTGAGAGAGGTCGGGTTTCTTTACATGACGAATTTCGTGAAGGGTGGCCTTCAACTGCCGTCAACGAAAATAATGTGGCTACTGTTAAGCGGCAAATTGATGAAAACCCGCGGATTACCTATGACACAATTCGAGGACTATTGGGGATTGGTATGAGCCAAATTCAGATAATTTTACTCGAAGAATTAAAAGTTTAGAAACATTGTTGTCGTTGGATCCCTCA
Source organism: Yponomeuta plumbellus (assembly GCA_947310845.1). Classification (NCBI taxonomy): domain Eukaryota; kingdom Metazoa; phylum Arthropoda; class Insecta; order Lepidoptera; family Yponomeutidae; genus Yponomeuta; species Yponomeuta plumbellus. The sequence goes on along the minus strand of OX371193.1, from coordinate 17,914,333 downwards.
TGAAACGGCAGCGGAGCAGAAGCGGGCTCACGTGGAATGGTGCTCACAGATGCTACTGAACTACGACCACGGACATACTAATGCTGTTTATGACATTGTCACAGGAGACGAAACGTGGATTTATTGTTTTGAACCCGAAAAAAAACAACAATCTTGTGAATGGGTGTTTGAAAATGAGAACAGGCCAACAAAAGTGAGGCCGGCGAGAAACGTTGGTAAAAAAATGATCGCGTTTTTTTTCTCAGCTACGGTCCCATCTTCACAATTCCACTTTAAGATCAAAAGAGTGTTAATGCCGAGTGGTATTCTATCATTTGTTTAACCCAGGGTGTTAGATAAAGTTCGCGAAAGACGACCAAAAAGCCGCGTTCTCTGACATCATGACAACGCTTCTTCACACACGGCTAACAAAACAAAGTCATTTTAGGTTCCGAAAAAGTACAACTCATCATCAATCCTGCACATAGCCCCGACCTAGCACCCTGTGATTTCTGTATTTTCCCCAAAATCAAAGATTTGATGAGAGGTTTCACTTTTACCAACTCCGAAGAGGCAGTGATAGCGTTCAATCAGCACGTAGAAAACATGCCTTCAGATCTGTGGTCCTCCTGTTTTAAAAAATGGTTTGATCGGATGAAAAAATGTTTCAAATCTAAAGGAGAGTATTTTGAAAAGCAATAAACACAATATTTTTGTTATATCACGTTGTTTTTTTAAGTTACGCAAAACTTTTAGTGTGACCTACGTATATTTAAAATAAGTTAAAACAAAACTGAGACGTTATTCTAAAAAGTGGTCTCGAATTCGATCACACTTTTTAAGGCAACACGCTACCCATGTCTATAAACCTCTGTGGCGTAGCGGTTAGCGCATCTGCTTACCATGCGAGAGGTCCTGGGTTCGATCCCCGGCTGGAGAGAAAAAAAATCCAGGTCTTGGATGTTTACATGTATGTGACGTCGCTGTTTCTGGTTCCCACGACACAGGGTCTCCTAGTGTGGGGCCAGAAGCAATGTATGTGCCTGTATGTAAATGTTTATGTTTATAAAGAAAAAAAAATCGCCCAAGTGCGAGACGGGCTTGCGCACAAAAGGTTCTACATATTTGAATATTAAAAAAAACACATTTGTTGTATGGGAGCCCTACTTAAATATTTATTTTAAGTATATGTTGTTATAACGGCAACAGAAGCACATCATCTGAGAAAATTTTAATTGTCTAGCTATTACGGTTCATAAAATACAGCCTAGTGACAGACAGACGGACGGACGGACTTTGCCTCAAAGTGGCAACGACTTCAAAATCACACTGCATAAAGAAATGACTGCAGGCAGATGCTGGATGCGGCAAGCTGAAGACAGGGCGCTATGGCGCTCATTAGGGGAGGGCTATGTCCAGCAGTGGACTAATATAGCCTAATGATGATGATGATGATGATAAAGAAATTAATCTCAAATGGCGGTTGGCGAGGTAAGTTTGAGAACCTGCACCCTAAATAACCAAATTTAGGCGTTGAGAAAATCTATCATCGTCATCATCATCATCAATCCATTATGTCCCCACCGAGGGGCACGGCACGGGTCCCTTCCCTGAGGAAGGTATAGGCCATATCCGGACTTGGCTCCACCACGGGGCCAAGTCCGGATTGGTGGAGGCTCAATCCGAAAGAAAACACAAAAATTTAAATCTATTGAATCATATTTTCTTATTCCACTCACAAACAGTGGCATTAAGGTAATAGAGTCGTCGTGACTGCATGTCTAATTGTTATGTACATCTCACCTTACCTCAACTAGTCAAGGTCATCAATCGTAGTTGTGAATCACTCCACGGCTCGACTTTAATCTTGAACGAGAACTGGGGTCTTCCTCCTAATAAAACTAGCTGTACTAAAAAGTACCAATCCACCAATCCGGACTTGGCCCGGACGTGGTGGAGTATGGCCTATACCTTCCTCAGGGAAGAGACCCGTGGCCCTCGGTGGGGACATAATGGATTGATGATGATACTAAGAAGTTCTTACCTTAAAGGACGCGATTGCGCTCGCGCGAACTAAGGGTCGAACAACTCAGGCTTAAAAAAACCTGAAAAGATACTACTTAATGTAGTAACTAATCGATGGTATGGGATGTAGGAGAGTTGATAGCTAACGAACCTTTTATTTGTAGGATAACTGACAGTATAGAGCAAAATGATAGTTCCAACATAGAAATAGAAAAGTTGTATTACCTATCTGCTTGTAGTGTTTAACTGTGAGGTGTAATCTATGTACATAGGCTGCTACTTATGTATGCGGAATCTGGGATCCATGGTCAAATTCCTTCTTTTTTTAAATACTGGCCGCTAATATTTTTCTCTTATATACGTTAGTGTTTTGTTTTTGTTGGGTTTAAAATGTCATATAGCTGAAAAAATGGAACTCACTCGTGAAAATATTCGTGCTATCATTTATTACGATTTTCGACGTGGTTTAACGCAACAACAGTGCGTAGATCAATTAACTTCGACTTTAGGTGGTGAAGCTCCATCAAAAACGACTGTGTATCACTGGTTTAGTGAGTTTAATCGCGGGCGCAGTAAACTCACTGGCGAAGTTAAAGAAGGTCGCCCGAAATCGGTGGTTGTGCCACAAAATATTGAAGCTGTGCGAAAACTAATAATGCAAGACCGCCATGTTACGTATCGCGAGATACAGGCTATTCTGGGCATATGTATGACGAGCATTCATAGGATATTACATGAACATTTGTCTCGTGTGTCTCGTGGCTCGTGCAAAAAGCACTGTAAAGCAAATGGTGGCCTGCTTTTTTGGTATTAATGGCCAGGTGGCTACAATACCACTTTAGAATCGCAGAACGGTTGATTCGGAGTGGTACACGACCACTTGTTTGACGGAAGTATTTGAAGAAATACGCCAAAACAACCAGCGACGCAGAATCATACTTCACCAGACAATGCCAGCTGTCAAACATCTCAGGAAACAACTACATTTTTGGATGGTCAAAAAATAGAATTGATGGGTCATCCACCGTACAGCCCTGATTTGGCTCCCAATGATTTCTATTTATTCCCAAATATAAAGAATAAATTACGTGGTCAACGATTTTCGACCCGTGAAGCTGCCGTAGATGCGTTCAAACAGCACGTTTGGAGATACCTCAATCAGAGTGGAAAAAGTGTTTTACAAATTGGTTTCATCGAATGCAAAAGTGCATCGATCATAGTGGAGAATACTTTGAAAAACAATAAAAGCATATTTAGCCATATACATTTGTTTATTTTTTCTATTCCGCATACATAACTCGTAATCATAAACGTGGCCCACTTTTGTGAATAGGTCTTTTGTTTTATTGTAACGTAGTTAATACTATAGCATGTCAGCCACTCAAGATATCCCATGTTCATTCGTAGCGGTGGACGTTAACTTTTTTTTTTAAACCAAAGTTATGAACCAAAGGCCGTTAGGAGGACAAGGCCGACTTGACCCAGATCGCCTAGGAATTCTATACAGTAACGTTATCTGAAAACGTAGTCAAAAACAGAAAAATCTTTCCGTAGCTTTTCATTCCTTTTGCGATTTTTTGTAATTGCTAATCACTGAACTGAATTGAAGTCTAACTTTAGTATGATAACATGTAGAGATTTGCAGTTTATATTCTTAACACATCATTTTGAAACTGTTATTTTGCCTTTATATTTTTAATTACCAGCCTCTGTAAAAATGGTAAGCTAATTAAGCCACAATAATCTGTCAAACTCTCTGTGCCCTACAGCGGGATATGGATGGGCATATAGGCTACATTATCAAACAGTGCCAAAATTATATTTGCCATATTTTGTAACGCGCGGACAAAAAGATTTTAATACATTTTAATAATTTCAGAGTAAGGCCCAATGATTTTTCAAAATTCAAGTCATGCGTGCAAAGATTTTTAATTCATTGTCACCGCATGACCGCACTAAGATGGCGCCTGTCGTTTTGGCGCCTTGTTGATTTACAGCCGCTGACCAATGGCCGATCGCTGTCAAATCCAACATGACGGCCAGTTTATATTAGAGTAATTTATTACAGTCCTTGAGATACCTTACTTGCTTGATCTACGGGCGTTCATTTACAATTAAAACTGGCGCTTCGTTTAACAGATGACTTCATGCCTCGTCAATTAAGTACTTATTCTTACGCTACCTAACGTTTGTCTGAGTTAGGTCAATATTGTCTACAAACAGGGTATGGCGTAATTTATTGAAATAGCGTAAAGCATAAAAAGAAAAACCGATATATTGACCACTTCCAATAGAGAAAGGCTGAAAATGTTTATTTAGTTTTTTTAATTTATTATAGTTCATATTTAGTCATACTTGACTACTCGAAAAATAAACAAAATAATATATTTTTTTAATATATGAAAATGTGGTGTAGGGTTAGTTTTTTTTTTCCAGATTTTGCATTTTTTTTATTAGCACGTTGGTTTACCTACATATTATAATGCCGATACGTTTCTTACAATCACGAAAATGCAATTCACTGAAACTTCGCCCGTCCGTGTTAGACACGTGAGTTATAAGGAAAAAAAATATATCGTTCGTCCTCAACTCTTTCATTGTCACAGCTTCGTCTTAACTTTTTTGCTAAGTCCATTTTACTGTGTGGGAAAATAAAATATTTTTCTGTGATTATTTTCTCACACTGATTCTAACTGCAGGTACAGTGAAACTTTAGACGTTATTTTACTCATCAATACTAAACATTTTTCACCTCAGATGAATGAAATTATTTTTGTTCAATGTTCGTCTGACCTTTACATGACTATTTATTTCGAGACTTTTGACGATTAAAATCAATTGCTAAAAGGCGTGCATTGATGGTTAGCAAATAGGCTGCATATAACAAACAATGGGGGCACATAGATAGGTAAATAGATAATAATAGACAATCGACAATAATAGACATTTAAGGAACTTTAGAATATAAAAGATTTAATTGAATTTATGAAGATAAAGTAATAAAACTGATATGTCTTGACGGCGATGACGTCGGTTTTGGCATTTAGCGTGTACAGTCCAAGGGAGTTAAACTAGCGCCACCGAGAAAACAAAACATATGTTTTTTACAGATCAAATTTGCAAAAGGTGTCTGGACACCCCATGGATACTCTTAATAACATAACATAACAACATAACATTTACACACAGGCACAAACAATAACATACATTGCTTCCGGCCCCACACTAGGATACCCTGTGTCGTGGGAACCAGAAACAGCGACGTCACAAACATGACCTGGGTTTCTTTTTTTTTTTTTTTTTGTCCCCAGCCGGGATTCGAACCCGAGAACTCTCGCATGGTAGTCAGTGCGCTCACCGCTGCGCCACAGAGGTCGTCATAATGCTCCCAAGATCTCCATCGTGTTTTCTAAAATCACTATTTACGTGATTATGAAATTGATCCGTCAATTTTTGCAAAAAATATCCGTAAGAAACATATGATCTTTTCCCGGTGGCGCAAGTGTCCCTCGCGCCGTCCCTCGTTAAATCGTGTCATTGATTAAATAATGTCAATCCTTTTATCAGTTTCTCGACTCTGATTGTATGTAACTACAAACTACGAGTATAAAAAAGTTAGTTAACACCCAGGGAAACGCTGGATGAAATAGTTTTTGGTAATCAGACTGCACACATGAGGACATTGATGAGATATCCGCCGAGGTAGAGCGACTGTTGTTGACTAGTACACTGCCGCGCTAACAGTAAGAGCAGTAAGTCGGAAATTTCAAAGTTGAGAAAATCGGGGAAGTTTTGGATTACATTTTTACTTTCTACTAAAACTTATAAGCTTAGCTAAAGAAGTAGTAAGTAAAAATGTAATCCAAAACTTTGTCCCCGATTTTCTCAACTTTGAAATTTCCGACTTACTGCTCTTACTGTTAGCGCGGCAGTACAGTCGACAAATCATTAAAATCATTTTCTGTTATGTTAGTAGAAGCTACTTACTTTGCTACAGAAATACCTATCTGTACATACATGTGTATTGATCTGCTGTCGACTGTACAGTAAAGTCATCGCTCAGCTGTGTCGTATTGGAATAGTGGGCGTCCTTCACACTTAGCGCGCTATCTACTTATCTGTCGTGGTAACTCCTGGCGTTTTGTGCATATGTTTCCAGTATCTAGGTTTCAGACTTTGTTTTTTTGTCAAAAAAAAAAGGTACAATGGTTGTCTGGAAAAGATCATTTAAGTGAGAAGCGTCTGTATTTATAGGTTAAGAAATTACTGTGTAATTTTCTTAATCTATATATGTATATAAAATTCAAAGTCCTGACTGACTGATTCATTCACTCATCAACGCCCAGCCCAAGCCGTTTGACCTAGGAAGCTGAAATTTTTCACAGAGGATCTGTATATAATGTAGGCAAGGAATAAGAACGGATTTTTTTAAATTCAACCCCTAAGGGGGCGAAAAGGGTTGACAAAATTTTTATGGGAGGCATAAAAAATGTTGTCTGATTTTCTTGAAACTTAAAATAAATACTCTTCAACACAATTGATTGAACACGTGTTTCACCGTTTTTCTAAATTTAACCCTTAACGGGAGTTACGGGAGTGAACGGGGTTGCAAAATTTTGAACTAAAGTCCACGCGGACGGAGTCGCGGGCGAAAGCTAGTGTTTGTATAATTAAGTATTCTCTATCTATCTATAAATCATCTAAATTAATAAAAAACGTACAGTTCCTATTTACACAGCATTTGTGTAACGAATGCATCTGTAGGTGGGTGGATCTCCTCGAATTGTCGCTAATTCGTCATTGTTGTCATTAATCTCTCACAGTTCTCAGCACAACAGAAATGTACTAAGAATACAGTTATTCTCGTTACAGTATGTAAGATTTTCAGTCAACTCCAACTAATATAGAAATAAAAATATCTTTAACAACCTGTTGCACTGACAACATATAAGTGTGACACTTCCAAGGACAATGACGCCCTCAATTTAAGTAGATTCACCCAGGTACGCATGGATGCCATACCTGCACTTTCAATTTTGAACTCCAAAGACCCATCCATAAATGACATTTTATGTTTTTCGGAAAAATCATTTAGAAAAACCGTAGAACAAAATTAAGCTAAATGATAAAATTGATAATCTATAATGTAGGGCTCGCAAGCCAATAATTGTCCTTTTTATAAAATAACGGTCTCCCTGGACGTTACACGTTAGTTGATCAAATACAATTCTCAATATTGGAATTTATCTACCATGTAAGTACATTTATAATACTAAACTATACTATCCGTATACACTTACTAATTTTTTTTTGTTGGAAGAATCCAACTAGGGGTGCAATTACATAAAACTCCACTGTATGGAGTTATCTGATTAATCCCTTTTGTTCCCGGTATGTCACACTGTGTCACACACTGATACTGGTACTTTTTTTCGCCAATAGGTATCTCATACTCCTACTCCGTACTGTCATATATTGTGTTGTCTAAATGGAAAAATGAAAAATTCGGAAAGTTACGTAATAGGTATAAGGGCAGGTTTCACTTTGATTCGCAGAGCTACACTTACAGTGGCAACCGAGACTCCGTTTATTAACCTAACTAAGTCAGTTATAAATAGACGAATTCGAATTAAATAGAGTAATTACCTACGACAGTACCTATCAATGGCATAACTAGTCATATTATTAGACATACCTATAAGAACAAAACGTAAAAAACCACAAAACCCACCCACGCCCAAGGTATCTAAAGCCTTACTTGCCCCAGCCATTAAACCTATCAGAATTAGGTCACACCGTCCCGTTATTTGTTTTATTACCGCTTTATTTAGTGACAATGTCGCCCCGGGACGACCGAAACGATTTATTGCGCCGTGGCATTTATAGACACAGCCTTAGAGTATACTGTGGCCTAAATTTACTTGCTTTACGAGGGAGCCACTAAACTTTAACAGAGACATGTAACTTTAACTCTAACGGATGCAATCTCGTAGGATTTTTACTCACATTTTTCTCCGTAAGGTTTACATAATATACTAAAATGGAACGATACATTGTATGTCTGTATCTCTAGATTAACATGGCCCCTGCGCAAGGATGACACGCAAAATCGTGAAGCGTTAAACATTTTTCGGACATACTAATTTCAGTTAGTGCATGCTTCATTCGCCTATGAAACGGTTTATATCTACCATTGAGGACAGAAGGCAGTTGTTATTCAGACCTTACGTTGTCCATCAATAAACTGAGATTTATTGTATTTTTACCTCATCCTTAGGTCGATTGGGACGGGATGACCAATGTGCCTTTTAAATATTGGACAATCAGGATTCCCAATTAAACCTACTCATAATGACACGGTCTACTCATGACTAAATGAAATTAATGAATCAACGATGGAACACATTGACTAAGCGACTACAGTATTTTTGTTGTTATTTAGAGGTTCTGTAAGCTCTTTATTACATACATACATTCATATAATGGAACTGAAAACAGCTGTACACTTTGCGTTACAATGGCTGTTTCACTGTGTTATTGTCTTTGTATTCACGTATTTCATTCAAAATATGTCAAGGACAGTCACTATGAGCCAAGTTTGACAAAGTAACTAAAATATGAACATGTAATATTTCGGGGAACCTAGTTGACGTAACCAATAAGTAAGTTTAAATCTACATCCTGCCACTATTCAAATACAGTCATGCGCGGTTTACATAAAGATTGACGCATCAATTTCGGTGCAGTTCCTGCAACAGCCGTAAATTTAGCTTTATCTAAATCTATGTGTCAGAAACTCTCGAGGTTTTCTTCAAACTTTGTCAACCTTACCGCAGCACAGAAAGGGGGGCAGAGAGCGTGACTGTGAAGGAACTGGTTTGCCGAGTGTCCTGTTGATGTCGCCTTGTACGGTCTCCTACTGCACCCAAGCAGCCTTATTACGCTAGTCATAAATGCGAAAATGGAACAAGAAGCGCTCTTTTTTGTGGATGTTGAGATGTGCAGATGTCCATCATGTGCGATGACCACCTGGCCCTCAGAACTCCGATCATATCGCTTGTGTTTTTTGCAACACCGCAGAGCATGTTTATCTACACAACTTCATTAATTTATTCTGTATTTTAGCAAGTCCTAAAGTTATAATTTTATAATTGGGACTTTGGACATTTACCTAAACATTAGGGCACAAGAAACCAAATGTTAAATGTGTTAGCAGTTACGGAGTTTTTGATTTCTAATTTCGATAGGAAACTTTCCTTGCATTATTGTCGTGAAATAATTTGGCGGTCTTATTTTTTAAACTCAATTCCTCAAAACACTAGAGATTTTACCAAAAAAAGATGTAGCCACAGATTCAATAAACAGAGTTTTGATTTTAGGAAGATTGTAGAAGTTTACAGGTACCGGGTAAAGGTACTGGATGGAAAAAGTCAAATAGGTACGTGAAACAGAGTTGACGGAAAATGTTTTAAAAAATATAGACTACTAGCTGTGCCCCGCGGTGTTACCCGCGGTTCATTGATTTTCCCATGGGAATAAGATATTTTCCCATGGGAATAAGATATTTTCCCGCGGTAAAACGTAGCCTATGTGTTAATCCAGGGTGTCTGCTAAGTCCATACCAAATTTTATTAAAATCGCTCCAGCCGTTTAGACGTGAAGAAGTAACAAACATAGACACTCACACACTCACAAACTTTCGCATTTATAATATTACTAGACGAAAACCCGGCTTCGCTCGGGTAAAATGTAGACGCAAAAAATATTCCACTATGTTTTTTTTATATGGTAACGCCTCTGTATTTATCAACCACCAGTAGATATAAATCTCTTAATACATTCAGATACATAAGCTCACACTTGTATCCCAGAGGGGTAGGCAGAGACCACGGACTGTCACCTGCCACTATCCTGACAAATCACTTTCGCTTCATCGACATCCATTAGTCGTTGCATGTACCCACATCGGTTTCGGGTACTTTTAATCTTGCTCTTTGCTAATACATCCCCTATTTGGTCGAAGTATGTCCAACTGGGGCGTCCCTTACCGGCCCTTCCACTCACATTCGCCCGATATATTTGCTTTGTCAGTCTTTCTTCGTTCATCATCTCCACATCTCCAAACCAGCGCAACATTCCTTTTTTAAATTCTAGTCACTCACTACATCCTCTTTCTCTACATCCTCGGTCTCTGATCACTATTGCGTATTCTGTCATTCAAAGTAACACCACACATATTTCTTAAGGATCTCATTTGTACTGCACTAATCCTACTTTCATGATTCTTCTGCCATACCCAAATCTCGCTACCATGCTTACATCAGTATTGGAACCAGCACACTATTACGGATAGCCAATCTTGCTCTTTTGGACATGTTCTGGCTACTCACGAAGGAATGCAAGGCGAAAATCGGATACTTATCATAACTTTGTCATGGGTACCTCATCACAAATTACTAACTAAATGAGCTTCCTTCATAAACTTAACAGCTAGTGAATCTAATGACGTATTCAATGAGACGTAGAATCCACCTGGCTAATCAACTAAAAACAGCTCCCCCTCTTTGGCTTTACAGCTTTTAGTTTTGTATTGACCACATGTTTTTCTTCATCATTTTAATTTTTGGTATTTTTCTTATCTAGTGGCTTTTTCATTTCAATAAGTTTATTGATAAACTCTGTTCGCTATCATAGTGTCACTTTGATATTTACCGCCTTGGCACATGGCGGCTTTTCGCAAAAGAAAATGAAGGAAGCCGACGCGGCGCAAACACGCCAGTGAATTTGGCTCGCAGCTCGTCGACTTAGTTTTTTGTATTGAGTGTTGAACGCTGCGTGTAAATAAAATGTTTTTTTATGTGGTATGAGCTCTAGATGAATCTTTGAATACCGGGTGAAATTTTCACCGGTACAATAAATTTTACCATATGATTGGTATCGATAATAGATTACATTTTATCGAATAAAATTACCATATATTTTTTTTTCATTTTCATTAATTTATCCTTCATCCAATTTGTAACTCATGGGCACCCATTACAAGGCGTCATCGCGCCGCCGCCGCCGCTTCTTTTCCTTCCCGCAAGCCGCGCGCAGTTGCCAGTTCGTGCGTTTAGTTGTGCTCATGCGTAATAAGTCCACATTTCTTTAAGATTTGCGGATAAGTTCAGACATTGGTTTTTTTTTGTACCAACGGGGTAGTAACAAAAAATGTTGGTATTTGTATTTTGGACTTAGTATTACGTATGTTGATTTATTGTACTGGTGAAAAAATATTCCTGTATAAAAACGTGACTTCCGATTATGTGAAAAAGATGTGTAGGTAGATCACGCAATTAAAGAAGAAAATCAGTATTTTAGAATGGATTTATAACGTGATGATGATGATCCTACATCGTCTATAGTAAATACCGGTGGAGATGAATCTGAGGGTACTTCTAGTAATGAAGAGTAGTGTTTCATTATGTGCTTCATTATATTATGTATTTTTGCCGTCAAAATTGTATTATTGAAAGAAATGTTTTTTACTAAAATCAAGATTGCCTTCGTGTGTACCGACACTATCTAAGCGAACAGACTTTACCTATAACTAAGCAAAACAATAAAGATCAATTTATGACTTTGAGTTCCTTTTTCAATTATTTTTCAGACCCTTCCAAAACTCAATGTCAATTATTGTCTTCCCGCCAATGAAAAACACCACAGATTACTTACTACACCTTCTCAGTTGGCACAGATTATAATAACCTTCTTGGATGCCACGGTATTCCACACACCATGGAGTTAACAAATTAGATCAAAGGATTTAGATTTAGATTATCTTAGTGTTTAGGAGAGTTGAATCTCTGCTGAATCGGGCCCATTTTGGGGGCTCAACCTTTAATTTATTTTATTATTATTTTCATGTTGTACCTACAGTTTATTTATTTTTACGTTTTTTATGCTTTCTGTGTTATTTTTTTTATTATTGTACGCACTCTGTGATAAATTTTCTTTTTTTCTTTCTTAATTTCTTTCTTTCTTAAGGAGAGTGCTTTTGTAGAAACGTGTAAGCGCCACTTGCTTTAGTACGTTTTACGGTATAGTAGGTACGGTTCTAGTTGTTCTAGTCTAATTGTTCTAGTTCTAGTTCTATCCAGTAACACCTGAGCGCGTTACTATCCTCATTACTTATCTGTGTATAAACAAAAAAAATAGTGAGAACTTTAGGAGAGTGCGCAAGTGACCCGTGACGGGTGCGTGTTGTTTTCAATAACTCGAATTATCAAACTTACTTATGTGTTCCATTAAAACTCATAGTATTTTGAGTAGGATAGCGCATATTTCGCGACGTCGACGAAGTGACACTCTACTGGAAGAAATATAAACGTTCACTCGAACGTCTAGTAATGTACTAATGCACTTGCCTCTCTAATTGTATTATAGCACTCTCCTAAACACTAAAGTAAACCGGCCATAACAGTTCACAATGAAAACTTGTGACACTAACACAACAATGATGACATTGACATGTTTACTTAGCAACGCCATTGTTGAATTTAATAATTTTTATATTGATGCTGCTCGATAATACGAATTTTCCGCCCATATGTTGTCGACTCAGATCAACTATTTTTTTACGCTCTTTCATTTGGTGTGCATATCGTTCGAGTCTACCGTAGACCCGAACGAAATTATTAATATAGATAAGTACGATATGAAGTATGATTATTGCCCTCTTTTATTTAAGGTCATTTCAATACCTACCTCTCCAAGAATATCTATTGCTTAGAGTTACCGTTTAGGGTTCTATTGCTACAGTTTGTGTTGTGGCTAATAGCACGCACATTGGTACATACGTGCTTTTTCAGTTACCTACTTAATTTCGAGGTAACTAGTCCAAAATGTGTTAAATTGATTATCTACTGATTTTGAACGGAAGTCTTAATTACTGGCTTGTACTACATACTACAAGTTTTTTGACTGTTATACGATGTGAGCATTTTAATACATAGCTCCAAGATTCCGTTTTGGAGTTATCCTTACTAACTTCGGATCGTTCTTGTCGTAAAGATACATAATATTAATAACTTACCTAATTGAATTTATACCAACATCATAGATCAGCTCTTTAGGGTCAACCATTTTGACTTTACAAAGTGTCAAATATTGTATGTGTTTGATAGTTCAGAGTTGGTTAAATCGGACAACTCCATACAGAGAAGAACTTACATAGTTGCGCCCCTGGAGATTCTTTACTTCGGATCGTTTTTTATTGTAAAGATACAATATAATAATTACAATACTTGACTTCATACCAAAATCGTAGATCAGACACTCCTTCGACTATTTCCACGTCCTACTTTGTCCGGCATCTCGTAGAGGCAGCTCACGGTCAAACTGTGACAGCAAACCCCGAAATCCTAATGCAAACCGTCGCGTCGACTTGTCTTTGCGTCTGTCGCATACGCAGACAAAACAAACGAGGCCGTAGGAGCATAAATTAACATACATTAACTAAGTCGTAACTTAAGAACGCGTTCGGCGGTCCCAGGTGCTTGATGAGACAAGTGTAACTTGATACCCGCCGAAAAACAAACGGCGAATATATTATCTTCCACGTAGAGATCTCAAATAAAATTTGTATTTTCCTTAGTATCTATCAAGTAGACATGGACAGGTAAAGGAAAGCTGCGGCCCTTATCTATTCTTGCTACTGCAGCGATTATGTTATCATTTCCATTAACAATTAATAGATAAAATGGATGTGCTATGCAATGGTGATTATGGGGAAATTTGTACCTCATAATATTTCACGTCTTCTGCCCAATGTGTCTGTAACCTCTTATCAAACTCTAAGCACTTAATTGATTTACTTGAAGTTCATTGACACTGACGACAGTTTTGAAACGAACGGTTAGGAAGGCGCAACATTGTTCCATCAACCTTAAGTACGAGGTACTTATCTTGCGACAAGCAGGTTTGTGATACGAACTGCCTCTTATCAGGTAGGTACCTAATGTTTATGTCAATAATATGTTCTCTAGGCAACACTGTTGTCGGTGACTTAAATTCCTACTTCATACATTTCTTTCGCTCTACATACTCAGTCGCGACTTATACAAAACAAATCACGTTCTGTCGTATGTATTCTAGCGTATGTGACAAACAGGATGGTAAATTGAGCCAAGGCGGTAAGGGAACTTAAATTACTCTACCTAGAGTCACGTACCTAATGTAACTTTCAAAACGTTTTACGCAAATACAATAGGCTAGTTGCCCTAAAAAATGTAATTAGTCCATCTTTTAGATTATTCAAAAATAAGGGACACGTATTTTTTTATTTGTAAATTAGACCAAAAATGACAAAGATATAGCCCATTAAAGTTACGTGTGACGTCACGTCGTGCTGCATTTTTTAGCATGGAGTGACGTCACACGTAACTTTAATGGGCTATACCTTTGTTATTTTTTGTTTAATCGAAAAAAGAAAAAATACGTGTCCAATATTTTTTAATAATCTAACATACGGACTAAATAGAATTTAATTATTTTGACCCTGTAAACTACCCTATTCTTTTTATTTACTTACATATGACGTAAAAAATTAATTCTTCTAAGCTTTTTGAGCTAAAACTTTCGTAAGCACTAGACTTTATAAACTTGATTTAGCCAACTAGTTAAGCCGTAGAGTTAAGTGCGCTATAATTCATCAATAAACTGCCACAGTTTGGCGAATGATTTGTTAATTGAAGCTATGTATAAACTGTGATAAAAAAAAATTTTTAAATAATACAATATGCTTTACCAGACACTTAGTTTATTTTTTGTTTCAATATTAGCGACCAGCCCGGGCTTCGCATCACGGGTGGCAAAACCGTTTCCGTGGAAATAGCTATAATAGTTCCGTGGAAAATTCCCGCGGTAGTAATTTTTTTACACCTTGGGGTACATTTGGTACGGAACCCTAAAGTTTTTGAAAATCCTATAGCCTATGTTACTCACGAAGAATTAGCGTTCCAATGGTGAAAGAATTTGTAGAATCGGCGAAGCAGTGTCTGCGCCTATTCATTACAACATTACAAACATACACACACAATTTTGTTTGTTTTAATTATTTCACATGCGCTAAAGGTATCCGTAACATCTTGGCAAACACTTTTTTCAACTAAACCCAGCGCGAAGTCGCGGGCAACAGCTAGTATTAGTATAGATTTGTATGGGAATCTTGCTGCGCCGCGCGGGCTCTTTTTTAAACAAATTCCATCAGATGTCACGCTAGCCTTGAAGAGGCTGCGACATAAAAATAAAGAAGAAGAAATAAAAAAACGTTATTAAAAAAAAAACAAGATATAATTTAATTAGCACTTCTTCAATTACTAGGGTTGTGAGTTAGAAAATAGCCCTACACTGGTTTTGATCTCTCTTTAGCGGAACTACGGTCAGGTACTCCCCTGAGCCGACCGGAGACAGTAGAAAAGCTCCCCCAACGGCCGTGGACCAAGTGAGGAGAAGGTTTGGCCAGCGGGAACGGCGGATCTCCTTTTCAAAACGGCGGGAACAGGCACCCCGGGGGTCTTCGGCTCCGTAAAAAGGGAATTCTGGTCCGGTACTTGGACCCTGTGGAGAAACCCCTCGCATTAGTACACAGCCATCGGAAAGATACAGTTCACCGCCACCGGTTCGGCAGAAGAAGAAGAAACCCAACTAGTTTGTAAGTGGCGGTGAAGGAAATCAGTAGTGGAGTGATGCGAGATGGAAATTATAATGAAAAATGATAATGAAAATGATAATCAAAAATTAATAGGTATCTACAGTTACTAATTGCCAACATTTCCACACTAGCTGCAACATTATTTGGAAATTAACAAAAGTGGCAAGCGCAAGCTAGTGTGCAGATAAAGCTAAACATCAATATTTTAAATTGTATGAACGAAATGTATGGATGATGCAACCATGACTGGCAATTTTGTGAGGCGCCATCTTGTGTGTCGCCGAGCGAGCAAGCTATGAGAGGCGCTCTGCGACACGGTAAATAGCTGTTAAAACTACGTATAAGCACTACGCTATTACGAAAAGAAGGGAAATAAATTACATATGTTCCTACAAGCACTATAAAACTAATCTACAGCTAAATTAGCAAATACCTAGTTGAAATATCTGTTTGCAACTTACCCAAAAAGTGTGGGGAGACGAGAACACAAACGTGATAGTAAACCACGGCTTTCTTTAAAAAGAAAATTAATAAAATTGACTCGCGGCCGTTAGAGACGGCGCGGCGGCGACTGGCGATTACAAACAAGAAGAAGCGCACGCGCAGGCTCGCCGATGGACCGGAGGCAAATGAGGCGGGCAGCGGTCGAGAGAGGGGACGCGCTGTCCGGCTCCACGTAATAAGTGGTTTTAGAGATGCGCAGACGAGAAATGCGTAAACCCTTTTAGTTTGAGCTTGATTAGTTTTAGTGCCTATATCACAAGTTATTTAACAGGTTTTATCCAACTTATTTAAATAAAATGTTGTTATAAAATAATAACGTTACAGTACCCCGCTCGCTGCCCAAGGATTTTTTCCCTACAAGGATAAAATCCACAGCTGTAAAAATAATGTATAAGATTCTGCCCTACCTTACATTCTTCCACAGTCACAATTCAAACATACATCACCTAACATAAGCAACCTCAACAAGGTAAGAATAGCAGTATTAAGGAACTATTTCATAGAAAAGGCAACTAATTAAATTTGAATTAGTTGACTTAAGGCAGCAATCGTAGATTTTGTTGGGAAAAAAAAATTACCAGGGTAAGTAAATAAACTAAATGTAAAAAAAAAAAAACTATCACATCATCTGTAGTTGACCAATTTCAGGTCTTTGATGTGCCATTTGCCAAGATCCTTTCCGTTCATATCTTCTAACTGGTACACTAACGGAGAAAACTTGTGTTTTACTCGACATTTTGCAAACTTGGGAGCCAGCTTTTTGCTGAAATGACTATCTTTGTCACTTTGAAAGTAGGTGCGTTTCCAAACAATATCGTCTATCTCAAATTCGGCTGGCTTACGTCTTAAATTATACTGCGACTGATTTTTAAGATGAGCTCGCCAGAGAGTTGCTTGCACATTGTTGAAAATTCCTGACAAGTGTCCTACATTTTCACAATAAACGTCGCGGGGAAGGAAAATGACCTCGTTGCCTAATTCTGCGTCTACATAATGAGATCCACAAGTGACAAGTTCTCTTCCATGGACTAAGAAGGAGGCTGTATATCCAGTGGCTTCGTTAACGGAGTTATTTATAGCGAACTGTATCTTTGGCAAATTCACATCCCAAGACCTGTGATCGTTCTCAACAAATGCTGCTATACAAGTCACTATAGTTTTGTTGTAACGCTCCACGGTGTTAACCTGTGGAGTGTGCCTTGGAGTGAAGTATACATTCGGTACTTTAAATTTTTTAAAGAAGCTGTCCAGTTCTTTGCTAATGAACTGGGAGCCGTTGTCCAGAAATATCGTCTGTGGGACGCCATGGACCAGGAAAACATTGTCTTCGAGGTTCTTAATGACTCCTTCCGCGGTTGCTCTACGCAGGGGAAACATCATAAGTACTTCGAGAAACAGCACATAACAACAAGCAGGTATGCGTTTTGTTTTCTACTGGAAGGCAGTGGACCAACGAAATCTATCGAGATCATTTGAAACGGACGAGAACACTGCTTAGGCCTTCCCATTTCACCTAAAGTAGTATGGTTCGGAAGTTTGTGGGAAAGACATACGGAACAGGACGAAACAAACTTCACCACATCTGCATGCATACCCGGCCAAAAATACCGAAGACTCAAGCGGTGGTAAGTTTTAAATATGCCCAAGTGGCCAGCTGTAGGTTTCGTGTGGTTTTCGGAGATTATCTCCTCGCGAAGTTCAATAGGAACCACTTCCTTCCAAGCAAACTCTGAAGTGAGCGTGCTGTTAGCGATATTCTTGGACAAACGATATAGACTATTGTTTTTTATTACAAAATTTTGTAACGCAGAAGGCGTATTTAAACAGGCGTTGTACATTTTCTTATACCAAGGATCGTTGGTAGTACTGAAAGAATCCGAAGTAGAAATGGCGGAGACTGGGATGGCTCGTGATAGCGCGTCTGGAATAACGTTATCAACCCCTTTGCGGTGCTTGATAACGAAATTAAAAGATGACAGACGCACGCACCATCTAGCGAGTCTGCCTGTCTGATTGTTCAACGACAAAAACCATTTTAAAGCTGAATGGTCGGTGTAAACTGTGAAGGTCTGCCCATTCTCTAAGTAGCAGCGCCAATGCTCAAGTGCTGTAAGTACAGCTAGGGTTTCCCTCTCAGTGATGCTGTAATTCTTTTCTGCTCCCGAAAGAGACTTGCTCATGTAAGCAACGGGCCGCTCCACACCATCTACAGTCTGCGTCAGCATGCCACCTACGCCATAATTACTTGCATCAGTATGTACTTCAAATGGCAGTCTGTAGTCTGGGCAGACAAGCACTGGAGCTGAGACAAGACACTCTTTGAGCTTGTTAAAGGCGACATCCGCTTCTTCGGTCCAAACAAAAGGTGGAGCGTTCTTTTTACTCGAAGTCAAATTGTTCAATGGGCCTGCAATGGTGCTGAAGTTTGGTACAAAACGGCGGTACCATGTAGCGGTTCCTAGAAATCGTTTTAAATCCTTCCGACACGTTGGTGTCGGATAGTTAAGGATAGCGTCAACTTTCTTTGGATCGGTACGTAGTCCGTTAGAATCCACTACATAACCTAAATAATTTAGTTGACTCCGGAAGAACTGGCATTTATCGATATTGATAGTTAGATTCGCCTCTTTCAACTTCTCCAAAATGCTGAGAAGAAGAGAAACATGTTCCTCGAATGTGCTGCTCACAATCACAATATCGTCCAAGTAAGCAAATACCTTCAAATCGAACTCTGGACCAAACATCATGTCCACGAGCCTCTGCTGGGTCGCAGGCGCGTTTGTGAGACCAAAAGCTGTCGTCTTGAAACGCAAAGAGCCCCGACCAGGGACGTAGAAAGCAGTTTTGCTGCGGTCCTGCTCATTGATTGGTATTTGCCAAAATGCCTTAGAGAGATCGATGCTTGACAGAAACTTAGCATCTCTAAGATTGTCCAAAATCTCAGAGATGTAAGGTAGGTTATAGGCATCCTTCTTTGTCACAGCATTAAGTTTACGGCTGTCAAGACAAAATCTGGGTTGCCCGTTCTTTTTGTAAACTATCAGGACCGGGGAAGACCATTCACTCTCGCATGGCTCTACGACATCTAGGCTCAGCATTTCGTCCACTTCTTGAGTCAAGATTCGCTGCTTCTCTGGAGACATGCGGTAGTATCTTTGGCGGATAGGTGGTGAATCACCAGTGTCAATGCTGTGAGATATAAGTGAGGTTCTTCCCAGGCCCTTCCTATCCATAGAGATGTCCCGGAATTGGTCGATTAAGTTATCGACAATATGCCGTTGACTCTCTTCTAAACTTTCGTATGCGGTGATGTGACAATCGGAACTGGCGGACAACAATGACACTGGGGAATCAGCAGATTGAGCTATGTTGATACTTCCAAGATACTTGGGACACAGCTCAAACTTCCGCCAGAAATCAATGCCCAAAATCAAAGACGTCTCCACCCCTGGAACTACATAGGCTTTCAGTAAGTGAAAGCTGTTCTCGAAAGTGACAGGAAGATTAACGCAACCAACACTCTTGAGTGTTTGACCTCCAGCAGCCACAATATTAATGGAGTCGTCTGAAGCAATGCTCGATTCCAATCGAAGGTCTTTGTGCGCATTGTTACCCAAGATTGTAACTGCTGCGCCCGAATCCAGCAAACCACAGACCTCCATGTTATTAATCTTAACTTTGACATAAGGTCTAGAGTCAGTGATTGGTTTGTGTCTCAGAATTGTGGAAATGGTGTAGTAGGAAAAGAAATTCTTGACTACAGTCAACCATTTTGTCCAATCCTCTTTATCAAAATGGCTGATTTTTTCACAATTCTGAGTCACTAGTTTTTTGACTGCCGAATCTGTGAAGAACCTTGGCAGTTGGGACAGTCGTAATGACGGTAGTCAGGGCGACCGCAACGGAAACACACAATTTTGCGCTCCGCGGTACACTGACGCAAGCTGTGAGAGTCTACACGGCAGCGAGGGCAAAACTTCTGCCTAGCAACTGCGTGCACAGGCTTCGGTGAGCTGACCGACGGCTTAGGCTGGTGGTAATTATTATTTTGATACTGCCTGTTACCACTGTACTTATAATTTGAGCTGTCTGAAGCATCTGCGTAAGCAAAATTGGGAGCTAAGGTGGTAGGACTAGCTTTAGGCGGTTCGCGAAAACGAGATAACCTTGCCTGAACGTCTTCAAAATTTTTAGCAAGTAAACGTAGCTGTTCGATCGACTCTATTTTCGCTACAGAAGTGAGCACACCTGCATAAGTAGGCCTAATGTTGTGGAGGATTATCTCGAGCTTGTCAGTTTCGGAAAGTGGTTTGTTAAGCTGGGAGAACATGCCTGACATAATTGATAGGTAAACAGTAATGTTCTCTCGTTCACCTTGCGTACGTGCTCTGATCTCCTCGAGGAAGCGGTAGTCGTAGTCCGACTGGCTAAAATCTTCCTTGAGACGATCACAAAGTTCATCCCAAGTCGCTACCGTACCTTGGAGGCTTCGAAACCAGTGCAAGGCCTCGTCAGTGAAAATTTCCGTACCAAAATTAAAAATTTTGCTCGATTGAATATTTCTCGCGTTGATGAATTCTTTCACTCGTTGGATAAAAGCACGAACACAAGTTTTGCCGTTATACTTAAGAGAAGATAAGTCACCTGACAGCCTATCACAAGAAACAACAACCTGAGGTATAGCAGGAACCTGAGGCAGGGGCTCTGAGCATTCAGCAGTAATCTGCTCAGTGGGAAGGTCACCCAATCTTGAAACAGCGAGCGAGGCTTGTAACGTCTGCAGCTTAATTGTTGCCTGACTCAACCTGACTGTGGCTTCAAGGCTTGAGGAAGCGTCAATCCTATTAAGTCTTAATTGGATGTGAAGTGCCAAGTTCTTAGACCTATCCAGCTTTGGCTTGTCATATTTGACATTAAGTTGATTTACACCTTCTTCAAGCCTCGTAAGCGATGAATCGACACCATCCAAATCATCTTCTGGCTCTAAGTGTGATTCTAAGATATCACCAGAGGGAAATAAAGGCCCTAACTTTGCTATTTGCTTTCGCAACAATGGCACAGTAGTTGCAGGCGTTTCTCCACGAATTTCAACCTCATACAATAGTTCTGGTTTTTGTAAAGATAAAAATTTAATTTCAACTGCCATGGTTAAAAAAAAAATTTGAGGGGTACTTTAAAAAATAATCTATAATAGTAGTCTAGAAATGCCGCTTTCTAAGTAAGAGTTGCAAACAGATACCTCCAAACTATTGTATATTTCTAAATACTCCACTCTGTTACAAAAATATACTACGTCGAAATGTTTTCTACAGTGTATCCATTTAGATAAGAAGGAGAATAATAGAAAAGCACAACAAAGTAAAGCAGTGAACTAAAATACGATGAATTACTGCAACTGGTGTGTATGCAAGATTGACATAGAAAAATCAAACTAAAAAAAATAATCAAAATTTCCTACGGAACCCGATTTAAAAAATACAATTTATTGGTGTTGCTTACTCAATTTGACCAGTAAATCAACTGCTATACACCTCAGCTGCTACAGACACATAAAAATCAACATAAAAAACTATTCTTTACAAAGCACACGCACACAAAGCAAACTACGTAGTAACCATTAAAGAGAGATCGTACCTTTTGAACACGTTTGGGCGCCAATGTCACGCTTGCCTTGAAGAGGCTGCGACATAAAAATAAAGAAGAAGAAATAAAAAAACGTTATTAAAAAAAAACAAGATATAATTTAATTAGCACTTCTTCAATTACTAGGGTTGTGAGTTAGAAAATAGCCCTACACTGGTTTTGATCTCTCTTTAGCGGAACTACGGTCAGGTACTCCCCTGAGCCGACCGGAGACAGTAGAAAAGCTCCCCCAACGGCCGTGGACCAAGTGAGGAGAAGGTTTGGCCAGCGGGAACGGCGGATCTCCTTTTCAAAACGGCGGGAACAGGCACCCCGGGGGTCTTCGGCTCCGTAAAAAGGGAATTCTGGTCCGGTACTTGGACCCTGTGGAGAAACCCCTCGCATTAGTACACAGCCATCGGAAAGATACAGTTCACCGCCACCGGTTCGGCAGAAGAAGAAGAAACCCAACTAGTTTGTAAGTGGCGGTGAAGGAAATCAGTAGTGGAGTGATGCGAGATGGAAATTATAATGAAAAATGATAATGAAAATGATAATCAAAAATTTATAGGTATCTACAGTTACTAATTGCCAACATTTCCACACTAGCTGCAACATTATTTGGAAATTAACAAAAGTGGCAAGCGCAAGCTAGTGTGCAGATAAAGCTAAACATCAATATTTTAAATTGTATGAACGAAATGTATGGATGATGCAACCATGACTGGCAATTTTGTGAGGCGCCATCTTGTGTGTCGCCGAGCGAGCAAGCTATGAGAGGCGCTCTGCGACACGGTAAATAGCTGTTAAAACTACGTATAAGCACTACGCTATTACGAAAAGAAGGGAAATAAATTACATATGTTCCTACAAGCACTATAAAACTAATCTACAGCTAAATTAGCAAATACCTAGTTGAAATATCTGTTTGCAACTCACCCAAAAAGTGTGGGGAGACGAGAACACAAACGTGATAGTAAACCACGGCTTTCTTTAAAAAGAAAATTAATAAAATTGACTCGCGGCCGTTAGAGACGGCGCGGCGGCGACTGGCGATTACAAACAAGGAGAAGCGCACGCGCAGGCTCGCCGATGGACCGGAGGCAAATGAGGCGGGCAGCGGTCGAGAGAGGGGACGCGCTGTCCGGCTCCACGTAATAAGTGGTTTTAGAGATGCGCAGACGAGAAATGTGTAAACCCTTTTAGTTTGAGCTTGATTAGTTTTAGTGCCTATATCACAAGTTATTTAACAGGTTTTATCCAACTTATTTAAATAAAATGTTGTTATAAAATAATAACGTTACACAGACTAATCTTGTTTTGAATGAAATTGAACTATTCGGGTACCCCCAGAGGTGCTCTACCTCTGGACTTCTGCCTGACACAATTTTTTGGGGCATCCAGTATAATAAGTGATTGGTTGGTAAACTCGTGCGAAGACATTATAAACATAGGTAGATATAGTAACTACCTACAATATCTGTCTAGCCGCAACTAGCTGTTGTCTTTGAAGTATAAAAATAATCGTATGCACGAAGCTTGATTTTATTACATCGTTACCATCTCTGGCGAAGAATTTTTAGTTTAAGCACCTAACCCATACATAATATATAGATACAAAGTAAGTATAAACACTTATCATTCAGACTGCGCCTCGCCTAGGCAACTAGCTTAATGAATACCTACCTACTTACTTTACATCACTTTGCATGACATTTTAGTGACGATGACGTTGGTGTTACTTTAGAATCTGCGAGTACGTTAGCGTTATTATAAGTGATCTTAGGCATGCCTTTTCAGCCCATTCGTAAGAAACCATAAGGCTCTAAAATACCACAAACTACATACCGCTTCCTGAGGAGCAACCACATTTCAAGCACACTTGGGAATCCGACAGAGGATCTTTGCATTTTCGCTCTTAAACTATCTTGAAGCTTATAGCCTATAAGGTATAGAATGCAATGCAGGTAAATGTCGCATCCATTTCAGCGTGTGTGTGTCATATCGTCATAACTGGCTCTAAAGAGATTACTTTTTCCAACAATGCCCTCAAATTGGGTATTTGACAGGATGTCAAATGAGTTACTTTTAAAACGGAATTTTTGTATGAAAATACTTGCTTGTGACGTCACATTTCAGAGCACTCTTTTTATGTTTCATCTATTTAAAAATTGTAATCACTAGTAAATGATTAAAAGAAATACATTTTCCGAATCATTTTGTAATTTTTGTTTTAATCGAGCATCTCAAATAATTTATTGTTGATAGTGTCAAATACCGTATTGCAAGCATTTTATTCCATAACCAGCTGTCTAGGCAAACTTCGTACCGACAAAGTTTTCGTATTTTTTCCATTTTTACCATTTTAACCTTCTCTGAAAATCCACTAATATAAAAAACTAAAAATTTGCCAAATCGGTCCAGCCGTTCTCGAGTTTTAGCGAGTCTAACAATTCGTTATAAGTTAAATAAGAAGATTTTGTAACAATGGCTTAGACCGATACGCCTTGAAGTCAAAAAAACTTTGATGTTATTAAATTAAAACTTTTACTAGGTTATTAATACCATATTAGGAACGTAGCTCAATTTAAAACCAAGTAATATGGAGAACTAGGGGAATAAATGGAAGTGTATGGGTAATTTAATTATTAACGTCTAGTCACCCCTCTAGACTCTACGCATCCACCAACAACCGGAAACCAATGTTAAACACAATATACTGAGAAATAAATAGATAAATGTCACTGCTCGTTAAAATATTATTAATATTTCTTCCTCTTTACTGGTATCGCTTGCGAGAAAACCAGTCTTGCTTAGTAGGTACCTTACGTCTCGCTAGTTGCACTCAAGTAGCTGGCATAGTATAATTTTATTCAGGTCTAGACCACGCCCAGGTTGCTCTTAGCTTTTCTAAAGAGAATCATACATAATTTAGTAGAGGATATTCGACGCACGCACTTAAAATACCAGAAAGAGCTTAGTAAATTATATTTTTAGGAAAAAAACGGCTAACTGCGAGTTGGACTCGTGCAATGAATTTTCTTGCATTCAGTTTCGGATTATTACCGGGAATCCACTTCACACTTGACCATTTTTATTATTTGTTACTCTAAGAATGGCCTTTTCAAACTGAGTTTGAATCATGTTTTACCCTTCTTCTGACGCAAAAAACAATGTAACAAACATGTACAATGAGATATTTTCTCAATTTTTTTTTCTATTATTATTATCATCACTATTTTTGACAGAGATTTGTTATACTTGAGCCATTACAAACGTGCGAACCGAGTCATAAAAGTGTGAGCGAGAGTTCCGATATGCCTGATATGCCTATAATTAATTATGTGTGAGAGAGAGGTCTGATACAAATGTTTATGACTTAGTTCGCACATTTGTAATGGCTCAAGCATAGTCTAATCCCACTAGCTTCTTTCTAAATCAAAAGTGCAAACATGTCAGTAGGAATGGCATGCACTGCACGTACATCGTACTACATAATAATATGGCAAATGTTTCAACTTCGTATTTGATCAATGCATTGGCCCAGTTTTCTAAACAGAGTGTAACCAAGTACCTTTATTATAATCTAGTTCAGTTATCGATACTCGTTGGGTATGAAATGCAGAATCGATATAATAAAGTATGCTTCAATTGTATGTTCCACAAGGAAAAACATATTAAATACATTGTATACCGTATTGCGGATATACTTACTAGACTTTTAGATGGTTACGTGACAAAAAATCATGTAAGTGTATCTGAAATACGTAATATTGTCTAGTCCTTACAAGTTTTGGTTCGAAAATTTTACCGAAATAAAGTGTGAAGAACAACCAATGGTTGCGTCGCATTCCTGTTTGGTTTAAATAATTTTATTATTCCCTGGAGTGAGTGTACCTCCACAAAGAATAGCATTGAAGCAGGGTGTACCTATTAATATTGAACAAGCCCACGCTTAGAGCAAAGCCAGAGCGACGAGTTCGTTCAGCCAAATCGAAATTTAATTCCTATTTCGATTGACTTTAGAGCTATAATTCAACTGAATAACAAAACATAGGTTATGGTCCTGAGGTACCCCAATAGGTCGGTGACCTAAACATCTGTTGTATGGAGCTGAATGGAACGATCGTTTCACTTTTGAGCGGCTGGTTATTTGGTTAGTGCATACTAGAAACTGATGGTACCTTTGTGTTGTTGCAGGTCGAATTTCGTATCAGCTGATTGGCTGAACCAGGTCATATAGGTATGTATCTCAAATTAATTTGTTATCTTCTTCGACATTTGTTTTCATTCAATGTTCAAATTGATTCACAAAGGGCAAGAAAAAAAGTACCGGCGTGCGTGCATGCAACGACTAATGGATGTCGATGAAGCGAAAATGATCTGTCAGGATCTGTCTACCCCTCTGAGGTAGATACAGGCGTGAGTTTGTAATCAAGAGCCTAATCATGCGCATCAAATTCTGTCGGAATCCTGACGTTTACTATTTTATTTTTACTCGTATATTTGGAGATCTGCCAGCTTATAATAGTAATTAAATACACTAAGTAAGATAATGACACAAAAAGTCATGGATTAATCTCACCCATAGCATTATATTAAAAAAATGGCTCTAGTTTGTACTTCAATGTTAAGGTTAATGCTTCGTACTTCAATGTTTACATTATTAATAATTTTAATTGATAGAGCTAGGTATATGACGGATGGCATTATGTATGAGAGCAATTTGTATGAACTTTGAAAGTAACACGATTGGAATCGTTTAGGATTTGGTGAGCATAGGTAATATAGGAGACAAGACGACAAGACTCTACCTAAATGCAATTTATAAAATATTGCCTCTTGCAAATTGTTAATTAAAAAGGATTCGTTGAAAGTTTTACTTGTTAGTAGGCTGCGTAGACCATAAATAAAATTATAGCTACATGCAAAGTAAAATAATAGCAACAGCGTTCCATATAAACCCACCTAGTTCGCTGCGTTCACTAGGTTTCGGTATTGGTATGGTAATCCAAGATGCATTTTTGCACGTCGCTTATACGGTTCTGGAATGGAGCCGATTGTATGCAAACTAAATCATTTACGAGTATCCACGGGCTGGCGCGTGGCTATTCAATTTGATCGCTTTCAGTTGACTCTACTTATCAATGCACTTTCAAATAAAGAGCTGGGCTTGGTGCTTCCTGGAGAGCTTCCTGGTGTGACGGAAAATTGGATGGATGCACATACCTTAAATCTACATACCTAGCTGACCCGGCAAACGTTTTTTTGCCGTTTTTTTTTTTACTTAAGGCTATGAATAATAATAGATAACAACCTATTCTCAAGCCTACCGAATATAGGTACATATAAAATTTCAGCGAAATCGGTTAGTTTCGGAGGACTATGCGCACTAACACTAGACACGAGAATTTTATATATTAGACTAGGGGGCGAGCCCCCTGCGCGCTTACGCGCGCCATACCTCAGCCGCTGCGAGCTTCGCTCTCCGGGCGCTCGGCCTAGGGCCTCGCTAGACACTTTTGGTTGGGACTTGACGCGTGGGAACACGTGTGGTCTCGGCCTTCGGCCTCGCCGCGGCGGGGTCTCTCGTGCCCGCTTCGCGGAGCTCGGCCTTCGGCCTCGCAAGTTTGTCCGCTTTGGCTTTTGGTTTGTTAGTTTTCCGCCGGAACACGGAACGTCTCGGCCTTCGGCCTCGGCCTGGACGGAGCCCGGCCTTCGGCCTCGCCGCGGCGGGTCTCTCGTGCCCGCTTCGCGGAGCTCGACCTTCGGCCTCGCAAGTTTCTCCCGTCTGGCTTTTGCGTTGTCACTTGACGCCGGAATACGCAACGTCTCAGCCTTCGGCCTCGGCCTGGACGGAGCTCGGCCTTCGGCCTCGCCGCGGCGGGGTCTCTCGTGCCCGCTTCGCGGAGCTCGGCCTTCGGCCTCGCAAGTTTGTCCCATTTTTTGTACTGAAATTAGTACTGAAAGTGGATTTTCAGTGAAAAATCTCCATAGAAAATTGGTCAACTTTGATCATCGATATCTCGGCCGCCATCTTGAAATCTCAAAATGTCCGATTTTTCTGGTATGCATGGGTCTTTCGACAACCCGATGCCGTTGAGAGCGTGTCTCCAGCATGCGCCCAGTTGGGTGCCGACTTTTGCGCAAGCAGAGGTCTAAAAAAGGGCCTATTTTCGGGAGGCTATAGCTCGGCCGCCATTTTGAATTTCGAACATGCAAATTTTTTTTTCTCAATCGGATCATACAAAAAACATTCTATCAAAATCTAGTCAAAATCGAACAATAAACAACAGAGCATAGCATATTTGTATGAGAGAACGCGTTCGAAATTCAAAAATCGGCTTCATAGGATGGCTGTAATTCGTACCTTCCCTACACTTTTCTCATACAAAGTTTTTCTCTAGAACCCACCGTTTCCGAGATAACATATAGATGATTAATCAGTCAGTCAGTCAGTCAGTGAGTGAGTATACCGTGTTGTAGCTTTATATTAGTATAAAGTTAGTAGAAGATGTAACGTAGCTTACCAGCTTTCGGTGGCAAAAACTCACAAAATTTTCGTTAGTTTTTCTCTACTCTGCTGAGTATGTTTCGTTTTGCTTATTTTTACACTTAAAACTCTCGCAATAAGTACACATATTTTAATTCGACTCCATCTATGCATAGCATGATTAATAACTTAGGAGCGAAAACAAAGCGAAACTTCAAAATTACAAGGTAGATGTTCTAGAACAATTTTAATTTGGTACGCCAATTTCTAGTAAGTAGGTACATACCTTTACAAAAGCCTTGTCAAATTTCTGTAGCGTCCGCTCTAACTCGGTATGCTTGATAGCATAAGGAATGTATGTAACGTTTGGTTTATTACGGCATATTGTTTATCGTTATATAGGTAGTATATGGCAGTATCGTTATTAGATAGAAAGGGCCTAACCTCAGCGTTTCAATAGTTTTCTAGCTTCATCGCACTCTATTACCGCCGGCTAGGTGAGGGTATGTAGAGCGAAACCGGTACGCAGGTTATCTAATCTTATCACGGATTCCCACCCGACCACGGCAAACTAAGTAAAATTATCTCGGCTATGGTGGTACAGTCACTGTACTCTACCTATTAGTAAAGATACTTAACGAGGGGATTACAATATTTCTATTCAGAAACAATAATTCTAAAGAAATGCGGCCGCGATCAAACTTACAGAGACGATAAGAGGAACATTGTATACGTTCATTGTTGACGCAATATTTGAGGCATTTAAGGTCCCGCCCATCAGACTCTACAAATTATTTAATGATAAAATTGTACCTAGGGCGTTTCAGAATTGAGGATTTCGTTAAGTAACTGCTTATCTGTAGTGATGTCTCGTAAAAGTTCTCAGTAAAGAGCGTGACAGAACGTTACTTAAGTATTTACGTAGTGAAATTCTCAATTCGGAAACAGGCCCTTAATGTGTACCTACGCTTTGAGCAGCTAAGACGCACGAAAGGACAGCTCGCTGTGATATTTTTTATAGATTAAATATTCGGCTTTTACGGCGTCCGCAGACAGACACTGCCATGTAGTGTGAACGTACAGTGCACACACGCCGGCTAAACAACCTTTATTGCCTTGTGTACACGACACCTAATTATCTTGGAACGAATATATCGGCCGGCCTTCGTTCAAGCCGCTCAGTCAGACACACAAGCGCGTAAACCCTCTCGAAGCCAGGACGTGTCGCGTGTTGTCGATTGACTGTTTAGTGCGCCTACTCCCTATTGTATGTGTGGCCAACGCGAAAGTGAAGAAACTTTCTACTGCTATAAAGGCTCTAGTGAATCGAGAAGTGAGTGACGCAAATGAATACCAAGAACTGCCGATAGGAAACAGTTTCTGGTTACATTTCAAGGCGGTCTAAGATAAGTGGTGAGTCAACCCGACACTTTTTGTTATTGGTTTCGTCCATTGATAATAATTTATGGAGACATCATTATTTTACCTACTAGTGAGAGGAAGTAATTCAATCATAAGTCAACATTGAAGGACTGCGTCGTGATATCTCGAAACTGTCCTCTAATTGGCTGTTTGGATGGAGCTAATCACTAATAGGTGTGATACCGCGTCACGATACGAGTGTGTAGCTGTAGAGTAACCATTATTATGAAAACAAATACAAGTAGATACATATGGCACTTGGACGTATGTGGGGGAAAATCCTAAATACACGGCGAGCGCGTTGAAGGTCGAAGCTGCGAATGCCTTGAAACGCAAAGACCTAACTAGATCCTTAGAGCGTGGGATAAGCCAATGCTAAACACATCGTCTGTCTTAATCTTAGCGAGCACTAGACAAGATAATAGAGCAAAGTGTTTCGTAAGGACATTCGTAGCTCGGTGGTGGAGCATTGAACCTCTGTATTCAAAGTATGAACTTCGGATAAAGGCAGGCCAGCGTCAGGCTCCTCTAAGGAACATCTGCTAGCACAGATGTTGGCAAC
The DNA here is from genome assembly GCA_947310845.1 of Yponomeuta plumbellus. Classification (NCBI taxonomy): domain Eukaryota; kingdom Metazoa; phylum Arthropoda; class Insecta; order Lepidoptera; family Yponomeutidae; genus Yponomeuta; species Yponomeuta plumbellus. Next base: position 17,884,033 of record OX371193.1, on the reverse strand, counting down.
GCTTCAAGCCGAACGAACGAATGACAAAAACGTTGATAACACACGTCGAGCAAATATCACATGCTATTTGCTCGACTCACAAAGGAAGGCAGGCGACGATCAATCACGTTAGATAAGCGATTTCTTTGTTACCTGTCTTTGTATTTAGGTGTCAACAATGTAAAGCAATGCCCAAAATATACAAATAAATGTTTGTTTTCTTTAGGATGTTTATATTGGTATTGGTCGGTTATTTATTTATTTATTAATACTTGTATTGCACTTACATATAAAAAATAAAATGCGGCAGGCAGACTTAATGCCATAAGCATTTTCTACCAGTCAACCGTAGGAGGTAAAGGAAAGAGTTGGTCGCCAGGTAAAAAGAAAGGCATTTTAAGAAAACATTAAAAAAAAAAAACAATGTAAATGTATAAGTCAAATTGAGAATTATGAGAATTATTTTCCGTGTGTTTTGCACGTAAATAGTGAATTTTGCACGGGTAGAGGTAACAAAATGCCCATACTTATTCATAAAAAGTTGGTTTAGTTTAGGTGGTCTTAGCAAGTGGCTATCGTCGTCAATACAAACCACTTTTACTAAGAGGAAAGCTTTAAAATCTCTACAGAAAATATTAGCGTCTTCATATACCTACCGTCTTTTCCTCCGGAATACCTCAATACCTCAAAACAAAACTGTACAACCAGTGTGTGTTACCAGTGATGACTTATGGCACAGAAACGTGGTCTCTTACTATGGGCCTCATAAGAAAGCTCAAGGTCAAGCAACGAGCAAAGGGCTATGCTCGGAATTTCTCTGCGAGACCGAGTCAGGAATGATGAGGTCCGTAGACGAACGAAAGTCGACGACATAGCCCAGCGGATTAGTAAGTTGAAGTGGCAGTGGGCGGGGCACATAGCACGCAGAACTGATGGCCGATAAGGCCGAAAAGTTCTCGAATGGAGACCACATATCGGCAAGCGCAGCGTAGGACGACCAGCCACAAGATGGACAGACGATCTCATCCAAGTGGTGGGAAGACGCTGGATGCAAGCCGCTTCCGACCGGTCTTTTTGGAAATCCATGGAGGAGGCCTATGTCCAGCAGTGGACTTCTTGTGGCTGAATGATGATGATGATGATACCTACTTACTTATCGTAATTAAGAGGTAACTTTAGTATTGAGCATCCGATATGTTTGCTGTAGTTTTTGTCTTGCCCCAATCGTATTGGGGCGTTGTGGTTTTACTCATCAATAGATCGTCTATAGATCGTCTTCTTGTCCTACTCCTTTCTGCGAAGCTGTTGAATTATTGTTTGTTTTAATTTTTATTAAGTTTATTTCTCTTTATGATGCATGTAAGGCACGCTATTTTTAGTTTCAAAATAACTGTGTGGTAATTAGGTAATTCTTTTTTAATAATTAATGTACGTATGTCAAGTTTTCTACAATAATTCAAAAAATATATTTGTAGTTAAAAATATCGTTTTTATAAACCTTTTGAAACCCTGTGGAGAAAGGCAGATATCAACAACCAAACCATAGGTCAGCAAATATTTGTAAGCTCTCCGAAAGAAATGTTCAACTTTTGTTTGTTTACACAAAATAAACGTTAGACTGTTTACCAGCTCAATGTGCACAGCAAAAACGTTAACCCATTGTTAACTCACATGACGCAAATCTGTGCAAAGAAAAGACACAAAAAAATCGTACTTCCCCCATTGTTTCAACGTGCCATTTTGAACCGGTAACGTGACCCTCCCGCATTCGGTAAAGTTTCGCTACACGATAAAGCTGATGGCGTGCGATACTGAAACGTGATTATCATCTCTTTTCAGAGTTCGCTTCAAAATGGGGACGAGAGCGAGGGAGCTACTGCTGCTGCTGGCAGTATGCGGACTCGCAGTGAGCGAGCCCGCCAACAAGACGAGCACAAAAGACGCCGACAACTTCCTCTACCAGTATGAGGACTATGAGACCGACCAAGACCAAGAGGAGGTAGTCTTCAACGAGAACAAACCCTGCCCCAGAGACTGCATATGCACTGTATCCCAAGGATACAGGATAGCCAAGTGCAACCGTCTCGAGGTCGGCGTGCAGAAGTTCGGCGACGACATCACAGACCTCGTCCTCGAGAACATCGATTCTCGGTTCCCAATAAGCCTGGACGACTACATCTTCAAGAAGCTTGGCCTCCACAATATGGCTACGGTTAAAATCGTCAACAGCACCATCGCCTCCGTCGGTCCTAAGGCTTTCTACGGTCTCCACGAACTGTACGCGGTGCATCTATCCAATAACAGATTAAAGAACTTGCACCCGGAAACCTTCGCGTTCAACAAAAAGCTGCTGCTACTAACACTCGCCAACAACCCGCTCAACTTCCCAGCCCTGGGCTCGGACAGCTACTTCCTAAATGCAACTTCCGTTCAGGAGCTCGATGTGTCGTACTGCAACATGAGGACCATTTCTCCTAGTACATTCCAAAACATGCCTAGTCTGATGTATCTGAACGTAGCTGGAAATTCTCTGTCCGAGTTGGACCCGAACACCTTCAAGGACCTCTTGGACTTGGAGGAGCTTGATCTGACAGATAACAATATTAGCACTCTTCCTGACGATATTTTCTCCGAAAACACGGAGTTGGCTACATTGCACATTCAGAGGAACCCGATCTACACGGTGTACGGTTTAAAGATCTCAGACTGCTTGACCCTCAATGCCGGCCAAACCAGCATCAAATTCGTCGGCCCTTCCATGTTCAACGGCATGCCTTTTATTGCCAACCTGAATCTCAGCGGCAACCACATCGCTAAGATCCACAACCAAGCTTTCCACACGCTGAAAGACCTGAACTACCTGGATCTGTCATACAATGACTTGGACTTCATTTCCAGCAGCCTTATCAAAGAGAACATTGAACTAGACATCTTCAAGATCTCCAATAATCCTAACTTGAAACATCTGCCAGATAACGGCTTCGAATGCTCCGCGCAACTATTCAACATATACTTGTTTGACGCGTCCAACTGCGGTCTCGAAGAAATTCAAGATAACTCGCTGAGCACTTTCACAGGTCTATCGCAAATCAATCTGTCTGGCAACAAGATTCGCATGATTAGCGCTAAAGTGTTCTCTAGAATTCCCAAGCTCGTGGAGATCAATCTTGCAAACAATCTGTTGACAACTTTAGATAACAAAGTGTTCGAACAGAACAAGGATCTGGCCAAACTCTACCTCCAAGGAAACCCCTTGAAAGTGATTTCAGCTACCGTGTTCTCGTACACGCCAGAATTGACCTTACTAGATATGAGTCACACTGAAATCACGTCTCTGTGGAAGGAGGAGAAGAACCTAAAAACTGAACTGCTTGGTAAGCTAAGGCACTTGAACACCTCTTTCTGTCGCATCACCGAAATTAAGAAATCTGAAATCGAAGCGCTGAAGAACTTGCACACCCTCGATATTAGCAACAACCCCCTAGCCTGCAGCCGCGAGTTCGAAAACCTCATGACTTTATTGAGCAACCGCAACGTCTCGCCCAACGCTTACACCGCTAGCATAGCAAATTTGGCAAAGGACGCTAAAGATGACGAGTCCACTTACAGCTGGGAATTCTTAGCCAAGAAGGTATGCGGGACTGACCTACCGAACAGAGTGGAAGTGTTGCCAGCCGCGGCGCCAGCTTCGGACGAAGAAATCTGGGAAAGGATCGACGGTGACGCCGCAGGCAACTTCGACTTGAAGGATACTCTGGATGACGCCATATTGGCCAACGAAAACAAGGCGACAGACAAGAAGGACAGTAAGGTTGAGAACAAACCTGACGACGCCGACGACGACGCTGATGACGAAGGTGATGACGACGACGACGAAGATGAAGACGACGATGCGGCCGAGGACTACGATGACGCTGCCGACGACACTCTAGAAGTGAAAGCCGTCGAGAAGCCCGTGACCACAGCGAAACCCAAAGTGTCCACCAGCACAGCAGCACCGGTCGTCGACGAGCGCGTCAAGATAGACATCAAGCTGCTGGAAAACGACAGCTTGTACGACGACGGCGACGACGACGAAGTGGAAATTCTGGCGACACTTCGTGACGAGGAGCACAACCGTTACGAATACCTGTGGCCGCTCCTCATCGCCGTCCTCGGCTCCCTTCTCATCCTGCTCGTGGTCGGCAAAGCCGTCATGATGGTGTGCAACAGGAGAAGCAAGCAAGTCCGCTACAATAGTGCCATAATCGCTGCCATGGGCCAGCAGGGCCGGACTAAAAAAGACTGCGGGCTCGTCTACCAGCAACTCTCCGAAGACCTCAAAGGACCCGCCACCCCCAAGCTCAGCCGCTACCAACCGCTCCACAATGTCACCGTAAATGCGGCAAACATGTCCTACGAGAGCAGTCCCTTCCACCACAGCAACATCGTGCCAGAAGCGGTCTGAGCCACACGGTACAAACTGTTTCATAACACTTAGACTTAGGACACAAAATTAACAAGCCGCTGCAGTAACAAACAACTCTTACATAAGAAGCAGTAAGTGATAAATAGGCATAAGCGCTAGTCACACACGCGTACAATTATGAAAATGCAAAACTGGTCGTAGTGCCTTACAGTCCCCTGAACAATGTTGCGACCGACCATCCAGTCTAGCGCTACCCTTAAAATTTATAAAAGCAACAGTAACAAAATGAAGTCAAGATTTTTACAATAAATTAATTTAGGATACTATACATAATTATTATTATATATTTTACAAATTAGCTGATAGGTTTATTTTATGTACTTAAAAATATTAAAAATTAAACACTATATTTGCGTTTTTTATTTAATATTCCAATAACAGCAATAATAACAAGAATAAAATTGTAACTATATAATATTTCAAAGTATAACAACCGCAAAACAATAAGTATCAAATTATACAAATAATATCTATCTACAAAAATAAGAATACCTGAGACACCCCGATAAGAATTTGTGTTTGGCAACATCTTTTGTTTTATCAGTTATTTCTCCTGTTTATGACATACAACTCGTGTTTTACACTCTATCAGTGGCGTAGCATCCATTAAATTATTACTTTACGTAATAATTTAATGGATGTGGAAACTATTCGTGGAAACACATATATGAGAAAAAAAGTTCCGAGTAAAGGAATATGGTATCGCACTATACAAAGGGAGCTCCCACGTAGAACGTGGTTTGAGAATTCCTCGATGGGCAGATCGGAAGTAGTGGCTGCTTTGAGAACTCGTTCCGGGCACCTCCCACTCAACAAGTTTGCTCACTTGATGCGCAAAGTACATTCGCCAAACTGCACAGAATGTGGAGTAACAGAAGATGTGACGACCTCTGTGGCGCAGTGGTTAGCGCATCTGAGTGCGTATACTGAGTTTTTTCATTCACTCTCGATAGTGAGAGCGTTTGCGATTTGCATAGGAGTGACAAAGAGACAACTAGGTGGCGCGCTCTGTCACTCCTATACAAACTGCAAACGCTCTCGCTATCGAAAGTGAAGGACAAAACTCAGTATAAGCACTCTGCCTACCATTCGAGAGGTCCCGGGTTCGAATCCCGGCTGGGGACCAAAAAAAAAAAAGAAACCCAGGTCTTGGATGTTTACATGTTTGTGACGTCGCTGTTTCTGGTTCCTACGACACAGGGTATCCTAGTGTGGGGCCAGAAGCAGTGTATGTGCCTGTATTATGTATGTGCCTGGGTTGTTGCTGAAAATCGGCGCTGCCAAGATCACTGCGCTGACTTGGTAGCATAATGCTGAGCCTCGACCCTTTATCTTAATATGATAATAATCTCTTTCTATTCTATTCTATTAAATGTTATGTATCACTTGTTGATGGAGTGTGTCAGGACGGAGTCTCGAAGAACACAAATTTATAATAATTGTATATTTAATAATGTCGGTGTATGTAAACTTGTATTGTCTGACCCTACGTCAGATGATGCAAGGTTACTCCACAAATTGGTGGTTTTTGGTATGCGATCCAGAACTCAATACATGGGTTCTGGACCGCACGGCGGAAATCACTAGCCTTAGTTGGTTCGGAATGAACATGAGTTTAATTATTGTTAAATTACTGTGTTCACCTAGTCTTTAATGTGTAGCCTTATAAGGGTGACATCGTCGCTGTGCGACAAAACCTTTTTCCAACAAAGATTATAAAAAAAAGCCCTATCTATCAACATTGCTTAAAAAAACCGCACAAATATGTCGCGGAACAAAAGTTGTCGAAAGTGACAAATTCTAACGGACACGTCTCAGGAATGTCGCATTTTAAAAATTACCCTGTATGTCTCACTTTCACTTACACATAATGTATCATTTCTGTTCTTAGTAGACTGTCAGAGAGTCCTCCAAAATCCTTGCCAGATCTTCTTCTGACTGTGGCAGGGGCGCCAGATCACACAGGCGAGCCTAGAAAAAAAGATATTAGTTTACAAACTATTGGTGGACCAGGAATTCATTATCGTCAACTTGGGGGATGTGCGATTGGCAGTCTCGTTTGTAAAGCCGGGTTTTCACGGTCTTAGTGCGCTCGGACCGAGTGCGTCATCCGAGTAAACTCATGCTTCTGATTGGCCATTTTAGTGTCGTGACAAAAAACCGTCCAATCAGCAGGATTAGTTTACTCGGATGGCGCACTTGGTCCGAGCGTGCTAAGACCGTGAAAACTCGGCTTTAAAGTGGTTTACGTCCCCATGAACTGAACCGTGTATGTTATACGCACCGCGCCAAATCTCGTAGGAATACTGACGTTTGGCGATACCTTTGCGTCTGCGCAATGAGATGTTTAATAAGAATAATTTATTTAAATAAGGTTGCATGCATAACATTAAGTTTACAAATGCTTAATTAAAGAGGTAGGTACAAGATTGCAACGTAAAGGCTGTTGAAAAGATTTGAAGTAACGGTGGTCCCCACACACACTCTTACAGCAGGCTTGCCCAGCACCTATACCATAGCCTTACAGCCGGTTTCTTGGGGGCTGATTAGATTAGTTAATCGCTAAGATCAAATTAACTATGATTAACCACGATTTGGGTTTCCTGAGCGCCAATCAATTCAGTTGACCAACAAATCAAATCAGTTAACAAATGAAACGTCAAAGTACATGTCAAACTGTATTCGGGTTTCCTGGGGAATGATTAGGCACTAATCCCTGTTCAAAATCAATTTTGAAGTGTCAAATCGCCTTGTTAACTAATCGGAGGAGATCGACGAATTAACTTAACTTGTTTGCTTGAAAACTGGTGATATTTTGTAATAATCTGCTTGTCTTCGCTTTCGGGACTCTCACCTAGCTATGGTGACTCGCGGCTGCTAGAACTAGACGCTCAAGGAGGAGGATGAACCCTATGGAAGAGTTTGATAAAGAGTAGTTTCGAACTTGGTTCCGGGTCCCGAAACCAGTGATTGTGATGATTGTGGGCCTGATTGGGACTTGGATTATAGGTGGGTACGTTATACAATCACGCGTAATGCCATCAGCGTTGTGGAGCAAATTCAGCATATAAGCAACTGGAGCCTTCCAGATAACTGTGGCGGGCAATATAAGGATCCACAAGACGGCAATGCACTTTTCTGCAATGATCAGAAGCATCTATTTTTCACGTTCTGTGAAGTTTTTGCCGCGGGTTGCTTTGCAATTCATTTTAGATTAGACAACTCAATAATAACTTTTGGACAGAAAAACTTTTCATTTCGGCGCGAACCAAACTTCAACTTCAACGCGAACCAACATTAGTCCTGTCATTAAAATGTCTTTTTTTTTTTAAACTGTAAACTAGCATGCTAGTCATCAATGTACTCTGTGCTAGTCGGGCTAGAAAAGTGTGTTTGACAGTTCGTATGGTTAAGTTAAAATGATCGACTGATTAGTAAATTTTTGGCTAATCTGCCCTCGGGAAACCCGATTTGATTTGATTGCTTGGTCAAGTTAAATGCTTTGTCAATAAATCACAATTTTGAACAGCGCCCAAGAAACCGGCTGTTAGTGAATCAATAGCAATTAGTTCGGAATTTGACATTTGCACGTTTGGAATCGTTAGGTTTAGTCAGGATTTGGTGCGCCTAGTATATGTAGAAGCAAAGCAGGAACAAAAAAGACGGTCTAAAATAAATGCATGCAGGGTTTGTCAGAATCACCATATGCGAGTGGTTGACCAAAAAGGGACCTGGAGGGATTGGAAACCGTTATTTTTTTTATTTGAATTTTTTAAACTCTGGTATTTTAGCTTTGTTTTGGTGTAACCAGAATATTTTTAGGTGCCGTAGTTATTTTTTTTTTTTTGGATTTTTTGTGAGCCGAGCCGAGTCGAAACCTGTCTATACACGACACTTCAAACGCGATTTTCTCGAAATCAATTATTTTCCCTTGAGGTCCCTTTTTGGTCAACCACTCACATATATTCAAAAACCTTCAATCGTCTAGCTATCACGGTTCATGGTGACAGACAGACAGACGGACAGTGGAGTCTTAGTAATAGGAGCCCTTACTCTTTGGGTACGGAATCCTAGAAAAGGGGAGTTCTACTCTTCAACGGAAAAAAAATATAAAAAAAGCTACAATTTTAGAGCTTTGCGAAAAAGCTCTATCGACACGCTTAATTTAACGCTTAAAATACTCTGAATTCTTGTGTACAATAAATAATATTTTATCCATCTATAGTATTGGCAACGTCTCGTTACGATCGGGAAAGTCATTTGTAAATTAAAACCGAACTACGATTGCACGGGAATCACCATCCGCTGAATCCTTAACTAAGTACATATTATGTGCAATAGATCTCACTTTGGGCCGATTTCTGAATTGATTGAGAATTTACACTAAATACTTAAGTAAATACTTAAGTAACGTTCTGTCACGCTCTTTTCGAAAGAAATTTGACGAGACAGCGAAATTCTCAATTCAGAAATCGGCCCTTTACACTGAACCTCATCACCTTAAAATAAAGTCCAAAACGAAAAGAATTATACAACCCGTATGATGGGATCATTCATTACTCTTAAACATTTACCTATTTGTGTCGAAATGGACAAACACATTATATTTTATATCTACTATTTGTAAATTTTATTTACTGGGTCGTTGTTCACTACATTCTCTTAATATCCGTTTAATTTCCTTTTTTATGTTCCCTATCTATCTAATTGTAAAACAATTGACCGTTTAGACGTCGGGAGTAAGGTAAGCTTTTTATATCATTAACTTCTTAAAGTCATTCAGTATTCGTGGGTGCAGAGGGTGATCGATCATAGGGGCCGTCCATTAATCACGTGATCTTTTTTTAAGTTTTTTTTAACCCCCCCCCCCCCCCTCCCCCTTGGTGATACATGGTGAGGTTTAAGACTACCCCCCCACCCCCCACCCAACATCACGTGTATTTTTCGTATCTAGAAAAATCTTAATTTTTTAGAACTAGAATTGTCTTGCGCGCGCAAGCGCGCGTGTTGAACGCGTGCGCGTTTGAAAAAATAATGAAAAAATAAATACACGTGATATCTTACTACACCCCCCCCCCCCTCCCCCCTTGTGACATTTCGTGATTTTTTTTCAAACCCCTCCCCCCGCTTTCAAGCCTCACGTGATTAATGGACGGCCCCATAGCCGTAGGTCACAAAAATAAAAGCACCTGAAACCACCCTTTGAACCTACTTTGTATTAGGTATTAGTCATTTGTACATCACCTGGTCTGTGATATTGTTACCTGTCACCAAAGCACAGAGTATCCTACTTAAGGACCAGACCTTATATTACGTAACTTTCCACTCTATCGGGTCAAGCATTTAGACAACTCGAAAGAGTCAAAATAAAAATGTATATGACAGTTCGGAGTAGGATTATGAGATACCTCCTGGGGAAAAGTCGCAAAATGTAACAGTGTGAAATAAGGTGGTGTGACATAAGGTGGTGTGACATACCGGGAACAAAGGCTAAATCAGACAACTCCATACCGTGGAGTCTTACGTAATTGCACCCCAGGTCATGTGATTGTGTTGTGTGAAAGTTATTATTGTCATTTTTACCTGCGGCAACGTCCCCTTGACCAGCGCGGGAATGTCCTCCCTCGAGTACCCGACGCCAGTGAGTCCGTTGTCGATCTTCATCTGCTCCATATACTTCAATATCGTGTCCGCCAACACTTGACCCGCATCCGCCTGCTTCTTATTCTGGATGTCGGCTCCGAGTAGGCTGGCCGCCTCTAGATGCTTGTCCGGGTCACTGGGGGCGGTGAAACGGAAGACCGCAGGCGCTGTGACAACCACTGACAGACCGTGGGGGATGATGGGATTGGTGCTGGTGAGGAAAAGTGAAATATTACCAAAAAATTCGTCGCAGGCGTCGTCGTGCTGATAGCCCATCCCCCCCCCCCTCTCTCTCTCTCTCTCTCTCTCAGAGAAGGTTTGTGTGCTACAGTGGAAAATTAAAGATGCGAACTACTTACATGGGGAAAATTGAATAATTATAGCAAGATATTTGAAATAATATGTGGTAATAGCCCATTCATTATCAGTCTCTCTGTTCATAAACCATTGAATTTCTAAATTCAATGCATAAACTAATTTTTTTCTTACGTTACATCTAAAGTGCACAGTTCTATCAGTATTTTCTCTGTTACAAAATTGAGAAATGTAGACGATAACATAATTTTAATAAATATGCGCTTTATGCTCTCTACCAATGTCCCAGCCAGCGATAAATCATTGCACGGAAGAATGCCCATACTATAAACACTTTTTTTTAAATTATTAATCAACCATCTATTTCTCGTACACTAACACTGGTAATCTACTATATCTACTATTAACACTTGTCAGTTCATTATAATCAATCCATTAAGTCCCACCGAGAGGCAAGGGTCTCTTCCCTGAGGAAGGTATACGCAATACTCCACCGCGGGGGCTAAGTCCGGATTAATAGAGGCTTACTGTCAGAAGTTTTCAAGCCGCGCCGCGCTAAGGCCTCTGACTTGGCTTAACGACTGCCATCTATCGGAACCGATCGGAAAAAATGCCACTAGCGTTAGTCATAGACTGTGACCCATCCATGGACTGAACGCGCCGTATGTTGCTCGCTTTGTATCGTTTAAGATCACTCAGGCAGCCCAGGCTACGAGTGATTCAGCGAGCAGTTGGTGGTTAAAAAGATAACTAACAGCTGTTAGAAGTACTGTAGAACTGTAATTTATTTTTGTAGTTTCGCCGGTTTATTACCCGTAGTCCGGCGGCAGGAAGCCTTTGACGCGTCCGGCGATGGGGTAGGCCAGGCCGTGGCAGAGGTGGACGCCTGCGTTGCCGATGCCCACGCCGGCCATCGTGGCCGCAAGGTGCATGGACGAACGGGCCTCCAAGTCATCCGGATTATACACAGCGCGCGCAAAGTATTTTTGGAGGGACTGTGGTGGGAAAGTGAATCTAGCTGTACTAATGTATCTAATTGGGTATTTGACAGGATGTCAAATGAGTTACTTTTAAAACAGAATTTTGTATGAAAATACTTGCTTGTGACGTCACATTTCAGAGCACTCTTTTTATGTTTCATCTATTTAAAAATTGTAATAATTAGTAAATTATTAAAAGAAATACATTTTCCGAATCATTTTGTATTTATTGTTTTCAATCGAGCATCTCAAATAATTTATTGTTGATAGTGTCAAATACCGTATTGTACTGTACTACAGTCTGTTAGATACCTCGGGCTCTAGAGTAGGCTTCGGTTTTCGCCGACAGCACACGAGTGTAATACTACTTCCTGCTCTGTAAGTACTAGTTTATTTCCGTCATATTAGTTTCGATTTCGAAATTAAGTGTCATATTAGTTCCGATACGAATACATCCGATTCTATCCGACAGTAGCAGAGGTATATTCTAAAAGCTAACAGACTGTATGTTATGTGAAATCTCATGTGTAATTCCTGGTGTACATACTGTGTACCTACTGTACTAATAAAGAATATTCTATCTATCTATTGACGACCTCTGTGACGCAGCGGTTAGCGCATTCGGCTACCATGCGAGGTCCCGGGTTCGAATCCCGGCTGGGGACAAAAAAAACCCCATGTCTGGGATGTTTACATGTTTGCGTTGTCGCTGTTTCTGGTTCCCACGACACAGGATATCCTAGAGTGGGGCCAGAAGCAATTTATGTGCCTGTATGTAAAATCAGATGCTGCTCATCCTATGATTCTGGGATGAACTCAAGACCTTCGACGAAGTATGGTGCTCGGCACCGGCGGACAAAAGAGCCAGGGGGCACCAAATCCATACTGACCCGACCTCGGACCTTTGTGTGTCCTAGCTACATGCGGTAGGGGCTGCCGCTCTCGAATCTGACTTTTTAGTAACTCAAAAAAGTGTGGAAGCCTCAGGCACTGCTTGAATCGTCCGTAACGGACGCGAAAGCCTATGATGATGGATGATAATAAGGCTCAGCGAATGGCTATTATGAGCATTCCCTTCCAACACACACTTAGCGCAAGTTAAAACGGATAGCTACCTGTAAACAGAATCTCGCCCAGACATCCGATATGGGATTGCTGCCTTGGTAGGTGGGTCTCAGCGCGGGGTTGGCGGGAGCGGGTCCCCTCTCCCCATACGGTATTGCCGTGAAGCTTTCCAAGGCGTGACAGAATATGTCGAAGCCCGCGAAGTTGGCTACTTTCTCCGGAAGCGAGAGGGTGTGCAAAGGGTCTATAAGGGCGAGCATCGGACGCAGCACGCCGTGTGAGATGCCGGTCTTCGCGTGAATCGGCTCGTAGTCAAATATGCTGACGCCTGTCGTTTCGGCGCCGGTGCCGCTTGTTGTTGGTACTGGTAATAAGGAGAATGTGTAAGTGAGCAATATCCTCGTAAGGCCCGACCTTGAAAATAACAATTGATTTTGTGATCACTTGAAGACATTGGGCCTCACGAGGTTAGAAGAAAAAAATTGCACTGAAGTTAACAGTCTGGGAAAAAAATGGAAAAGCGGTGAGATCGAACTCCTGAGTTACAGATGAAAGTGTCTTGTCCGTAAAATGGAATGCCTAGGAACATACGATCCGAATGGGTTTGGAGGAACTCATTTAATAACGGAACTGACTCTTTGAGAGTTTTAACGTACCTACATACGTTCCACCACAGGGATAGGTTCTCTCTCAAAGAGTCGTATCGTCATCAACCCATTATGTCCCCACCGAGGGGCACGGGTCTCTTCCTTGAGGAAGGTATAGGCCATACTCCACCACGGGGGCCAAGTCCGGATTGGTGGAGTCGTATAGTACATGTAAAATGCGCAATTTCTGAAATGTTTTGAAATAAATTTTGCTTTATAGTACACAAATTTTGAAATAAATTTCTAAAACATAAATATGATTTATGGTTTTTGTGCAAAAAGAAACTCACAAAGAGAATGATCATAGATCTGAAAATGGAAGGGGAAAAGCATTAGCACATCCTAAAAATCCAAATAACAAGAAGTTAGTCTGTTCTCAGAAAACTTGGGAAAATCTACCGCACAGAGGACGTAATTAGGACCACATTTTGCTTCGACAATGGATTGAATATTGATGAGCAAACCAGTCATACGAGCCTGTAAGTAATTTGTCCAATTAACATGAGTAGGCATGCAAATCGATCGCACTTACTGGCTATAAGAGGCTTCAGTGGATCGGTGACGGGCTTGGCTTTTCCGACCGGTGCGTTTACGTAGTCCAGGAGTTCCGCCCCGGGGTCACACATGAACAGGTTGGCCGCCTTGCAGGTGTCTATAACCGACCCCCCCCCCGACAGCCACGAAACTATCGAAGTTGCCCTCCCTGGCGAAACTTATGGCGTCTTTGAAACTAGAAAAGAATACTTTTTAAATTGAAATGAACAATGGTTTATGTATCGGAAAAAAAATCAAAATTGACGACGTTAGAACCAGAGTGATCTAGGGCACAACAGTGATCTAAGTGCATTGCATTGCTTAGAACCGTCTGGCATGCCTTCACTTTGCAGACCACACTAATTCTATAGTGAGATGTTGTGATTTCTCAATGGGGTTAGCACTGAGCAGTTAAATTAGTGTCGCATGGAAGATTTACGATTTTTCTTACCATTCTGTAACAACCTCATTATTGCTAAAAATGTAACATCACGCGGCAGTTCAGGCAGACATGAAAATTCCCTTGAAAATCTTGAAAATTTGTTGAAATGTTGAAAAACTAAAACAAACTGCGAGTTAGGAAGTAGTCAAATTAGTACTCATTTGTTAATATTTTTTAAAGACTACTCTCGTACTTCTACAAATAAAAATCCATTGATAACAGTGCAGTAAGTAGAGTACAGTTGATTTGAGCTAGACAAAAATAAATCGTGACGACGACACTGGCACAGGTCTATTTCAAATCTGTGGATTTACTGTATCTGCACAAAATTATGTCAATCTTTGTCGTTAACATGTTGGTCAGATTATAAGAGATGATATGTTTGTTTGGCGCAGATTATACTAGCAGATCACTTGAGTTAGCAGGCTGCATGGTTTATGCAGCTGACTATTTCATGTGTAATTCCTGGTGTACATACATTAAAGAATATTCTATCTATCTATTTATCTGGTAGCAGTTGCCACTATACTTCATATGTTTAGGTACTTAACTAAAGGTAAACAATCTTGATACGCCTTTTTATTGAAATGTACACTTATTAAACCAAAATCTTTACACATTACCAATTCAATGTGAAATTAAATGTAATTTCATAAAAACACATTTAATTTGTAAAAATTTTGATTTAAAAAGTGTATATTTCAATAAAAAGACTTATCAAGATTGTTTACCTTTAGGTAGTTAAGTACCTAAACATATGGAGTACAGATGCTGTGTAAGTCATCCAGGATACCATAGGATGAATCCCTGCAGTGATTATTACTGAGAAGTGTGATTTATAAATTTTGGTATACCCTCATTAGATTATGTAAAAATAATATAACTTGTAACCTGTTGGTAAATAAATAATTTGTATTTGTATTTATGCAAAGGTATTCACTCTGACAGTGATAAAGTAAGGACTTAAACACCATGATTACTAACCTACCTTGTATCAGTAGGTTCAACACTAACTCCATCATACACTTTGTACTCAATGCCATTTCTGATAAGAGAGTCCAGGACCATTTGCATCGGCTTCAGTGTTACGACATTGGGGTCTGTCATAACACAGACATTCTGAGCTCCCAAGTTGACTAGGTCTAGACCAAGCTCTCTCGTCACTCCAAGGCCGTATCTTATTGTTGAGCATTTTATCTGAAAATAAGAAGTGACAGGACAGGCTACTTAATCATTGTATCAAAAGAATTATCTGGTCATAAATAGTATTAACTTTTATGGACAGAATAGGACTTATCTTGTTTAAATAATTTTTATTTTCAACATGCTTGGTTTGAGAATTTATTCGACAATGTTGATTGTCGATGATGATGTTGAATAATGAAAAAGCCTGTTTTTACTCACTTCAAAAGCGTAGTCCTTTGTTGGTGTAACATTAGAGACTTGGATATTGCCTCTGTGCCCATGAGCTGGGCATTGACAACTGAAAGTTTAACAAATGAAATTTTTATAAAATACACCAAATAGGGGCAAGTTAAAGAACACCCAAAACCGGTGTTTTGCAATGACCAATTAATGTTGATGATGCAAAAGTTATCTGTAAGGATTATGGCAAGCGGCAATCCCTGGTCTCTGTCTACCCCTCTGTGATACAGGCATGAGTATACATTATGTTTTATAAATTGTTTCTAAAGATATAAAGTATGAGGGAACAAGCCGATTCAAGTAGTACCTTTGATAATAATTAATGTTGATGACATGAAACAGGTTTCAAGATCCAATCCAATGTTAAAACCTGGTCTCTGCCCACCCCTGCGGGATACGGGCGTGAGCTTATGTATGTATGTACCTATTATTGATTGATTTTAGACACAAAAAAAAACTTCTGGATTTGTATCCTTACGCCTATGTTTAAAATGCTGTGAACTTATAAACCTTCACACGTTCGCAACTTTCATACTAAGATACAAAGTCCGTTAGATAAATAACTTGTTTTGCCATTGATAAGGTCAGAAGAAGAACATAATCTCTTACTTTGATCAATCATCAGAGGCTAATGAATAAAATATAAGGGGTAGATACTCACGAAGCCACGTTAATGGTCCTTAGAAGATCAAACACTCTTTTACGTGAAGCCATTTTCAGCAGATCGACCTGTTTTGAGGTAGCGAGAAAGAAAACACTTATCTTAGAACACTTTATAAGTAGGTATGTACTTTTACTTATCTAGAAAGAGTCCACCAATTCAGCTTTAGTTTGAAGGCCCGATTAGAGTACGATAAGAAATAAATGGCAAAACATTAAACGTCCGAACCAGCAGCAAAACAACACGTACATCATTGAATTTCGTACATGTTTGTTTTGATTTTGATAACCTATAAAATATATCGTACGTATTGAGAGTTTTTCAGTGACAGCTGTCAGTTGAGTTCAATGAAGAAAACTAGATGGCGCTGCAAGAAGAACAAAATGTCATCATGTTTTTAGGTCTGTGGTTTTAATCTAATCTAATCTCTTGAAATGAGCAATTCTTTTATATATATTTATATATAATCAGAATCTCGGAAACGGCTCCAACGATTTTCACGAAATTTTGTAGGCAGATGCTTTCGGAGGCGTTTAATTGATCTCACTAGGTTACATTTTTAGAAAACGTTGTTTTATCCGTGTTTTAAGCCAATTGAAATTTGCTATGATAACATACAGAGGTAAATTTCGCGTCTACATGCAAGGTTGGGATAGTTCTGACGGGAAAACGGGCGACCCGTTTCGGGTACGCAATATACCTAATGAAGCACAAAATAAAACACTACTCTTCATCACTCGAAGTGTCCTCAGAATATTCATCTCCACCGGTATTTAGAATAGGTACCTACCTAAGTGATGCAGGATCGTCTCGTTATAAATCTATACTAAAATACTTATTGATTTACTTCTTTAATTGCGTGATCTACATAATAGTAGAATGAGACGAGCTGCGAGCCAAATTCGCTGGCGTGTGTGCGCCGCGTCGGCTTCCTTTAATTTCTTTTGTGAATAGCCGCCACGTGCCGAGTGAATATCAAAGTGACACTATGATAGCGAACAGACTTTACATAGTACGTGAATTGTGTCTTTCTTTGCTCATGACTAGCCCAACAAAGGTAGTACGAGGACGCGAGTCGCGCGCGACAACGTCAAAAGTCGCGAGAATTTGACAGTTAATGTACTGGAAAGTCGCGACTTTTGACGTTGTCGCGCGCGACTCGCGTCCTCATACTACCTTTGCATGCATGCATTGTGCATTTTTGTAAAAAGCAAAGACAAGAACCACAGAGAAGGTACAGTGATGACTGTCATCACTGTATCTTCTCTGTGGTTCTTGAGCGTTTTTCCTTTCTTTTTTTTTCTTAGTTCCTTGAGATAATCTAGAGGGCGTTATTCGTTTCTACGTACAAAATTGTGATTCGTAGCAATCAATGTCAAAGTTAGTCCACAGATTACTAAACAAGAGAAGGAACCAGGGTTGCTATTCGGACCAGGTTTTTCGTAATAAAAATAAAAATTCAAACCCACAATCCACAGCAAAGACTCCAAAATATCCAAAATCGCACTTATCACCAAACGACAACAGCATTTTTGTTTTTCCGTAACCAACCATCACAAACTCCACAGAACCATAGTATTATTTTTTTCTTTGACGTTTATTATTACGGTACGGCAGCGCCACCTAGGGATTCTTTTAGAACTAAATTTGACATAAGGAAAAACGCTCATTTTGACGTCATCAGCATAATCTATCGGTAATTTGCGGTACTATTTTTTTTTTTAAAGACTGAAAAGCCCTCAGCTGAGGCCTCAGAAGAAGTCTTCTGAGGCTGAGGCCCGTAGGCAGGAAAAAAAGAAAAACATTGAGCAATTTGAGCATAGAGGTGGAGAAAATCTGCCAGGATTTGGCGTAATATTATGATAGTTTAATTTGAAACGCAGCCGGGTCTCTAAAAAACATAGGTACCGGCCAGTGTCGGACTCACGCACAGTCATGGAGGAAATTAGAGTTAACAGGGGGGGAAAGGGGAAATTAGGGTTCAGAGGGGGAAAAAGGGGAAATCATGGATACGGATTTTTTTTTAGGCACTACTTAGGTACACTACTAGTGTTATCGTATAAAAGAAACAGTGGCGACGGATGCTATCGTCGATTCCATATCGATATCGTCGATTCGAAATCGTCTTCGACGATTTTAACTACTAGCACAGAATACTAATAATAGTACAGGTACAGAAGATTCACTCCGCAAAATCAATTATAGAAAAAGGGACTCTAGCAGCGATACAATTGGGTGCAATAATATTTATTGAAGCACAATACTTATTTTAAGTAATAGCTCAAGTTTTTAATTTATACAATGCTTGTATAACCACAGACCAAAAGTCTGAGCAAAACCGTACCCTTTAATTTCTACTCTTTCTGGACAAGCTGTAATGAGGCTCAACTTATCAGGTTAGTGTCAACCAACGGGTTACCAGAGGCAAAGGAAATTAAATTTCTCATTTGATTAAGATACAAATTTTTAGTTTTAAGTTTTGACTTAAAAGATTCGAGGGCAGGATGGTTAGAAAAAAATACAGGCGTCTATTTAGACATCGAAGTGATGTATTTAAAGAATTCATACAGATTCATTCTCAGGATAGGTACACAAAAAATCTTTTTAGCTACACAACTCCAATTATACTACAATGAATGAAATCTTACTCTACTAGCATCATTTGGTTAAATAACTTGTTTTAATAACTGACAGGCTAAAATGGCATTAAAATACATCATCACAATAATATTTCATAATTTATACGTAAATAAAAATCTGCTCTTCCTATAGCTAAAAAGTAGTGAAAAGTACATCCATAATACACCTTTGGGTTTACTCAGTACTTCTCTACATAAACATCTCAATAAATTACTGATCTCTACCATTCTAGGTACACAATACATACACTTTGCTCCATTGTTTGGATTCTTTGCTGAAATCATTGTATCTAGACTTATCTACACTCAGGAACGCATTATAACTAAAACTATTTAATGAATACCACATAGTATAATCTGCTTTCTTACTGCCTGAGTGAAGCATATAACAAAAGTTTTAAATCATAGTGTAAAATACTAGTTATTTCATATGGCATCACACGGTAATTAGGGTAACCATCTAATACAAATGTAAGCTAATACTAATGCAGGTTCTTATCTCAATATACATAATACAAGCTGAATTAGAAGACTTCGGAATGTGGTGGTGTTCCTAACAATAATTACATACTACAATTACGAAGTGGTTTCCAAAATGAAAGCTTAGAATGACTAATGATTAATAGTTTTATACTGAATACCACACTATGAGCAATATTACACCTAACACTGGATTAAATACTATTTATAGTTTAAAGGAGCAAATTGTTGCAGAGAAATACTGCTTGAATTGAGAGGGCAAGCTTCCAAATTACATTCTACGCCTTTTAACTTGATTTGATGTGACTTCGAACGTCCTTCGAAAACGCCCCTTTGAAAGGTCTTTTATTGATGAAATCATCAAATCAAATCATCATCTCAGAAACGGTTCAAAAAAATCTTTAAAAAGAGATTGAATCAAAGTTCTTCAAATTCAAAGCCAATAATCCTGGCACAGTAAGTTACCTTGCGTTCATCTACAACTGCAAGCAACTCTTACTACAGCAAGGAATTTCAACAAGATAATTATTATCGCAACTGTCATATGAATAAAATAGTAGTAATTTCTAGGCAGAATGCACCAGTAATCTAAGACACCTCAACTTACAATATTAACTGCAGAGAACCGCCTAGTTTTATAGAGCAGCCACTGGTCCAACAAGTTGTTTAATGCTATAATAATTATCTCTTAACTCTTGACACAAATCATAGATGGTATGTGAATAATCCTTACATGAACAAAATAAAGGTTATTTAACTGTCCACAAGGCTGTTTTGATAATAAATATTTGTGTCAATAGCAGAGACACCAATTTAAATGACACATTTCACTTCAACTACAAATCACATTTTATTAACTTTTTGGCAAATTCATACTGAGCTTTCTATCTTTTTAAAATATGACCCTACATAACAGTTCTACTTCATTATTCTTTTGGTATTTGAATTTTTGTTTATTGCAACATTTATAACATTTTAAATCTTGGGTCCCAGTTGTGGTACCTTTCGTTGGTTAATAATAATACATATTATTATGTAAGTAAGTCTAAATAACATTGTCATAATATTGTATTAGAAATAGTTGACAACACACTCAGTCTAAATAACAATCGAATATTTTTGTGCCTTTTCTTATTTTCCAACATATTAAGATAGGGAAAGGTTTCAAATGTGCAGTTGAAAATCTACAATTTACACAGGTTTTATTATATATAGCGCTGGGACAAACACCAGACAATGAAATGACCTAGCTAAGTCTCGGGTAATCCAAAACTGAAATCATCAAAAGCCCGATAATTTGCTTCATTGTCTTCCGAATAATCACAGTGTGCCAACTAGCGCCACCAATGACATAAAATCATATCTTCTTTTACAGATCATATTTGGAAAAAGTGTCTGTACAATCTCTCAATCATGTCATGTGAATTTGATGCCCACTGTGTGGCGCTAGTATTACTCTACGGACTTTAGCGCTCTGTAAACATATATTCGTCAGGATAATCTCAGGTCTAGTCCCAGCATAAGAGTTAATAGTTCAAAAATCATAGTAAATGAGATGAGCATAAAGTCTAGTAAAAATCCATTTTAGGACGGACTACTAAATAATGGCGCGCAAAAGTTGGTGTTTCTTTTTAGAGCATGTCTTTAAAGCTATACGATACGTAATAGTACCTATTACTTTGGAGCAAATCATTAATACTGTAACTAATTATCGCCATACAATTACTTTTAACTGAAACTTCCGTAAGCATTACATTTTGATTTATTTTTTATTATTAATGTTATGTTACGGATTCGAGCTAAATCCGCGGCCAGTCTGTTTTTTTTATTAATTCAATGCAAGAAAAACTGTCATTTTGACATACCAATACCAAAGGCTGTCAATGTCTGAGTGTTGCTAGTACGTAAAAACCAAATAACCCAATTTTATTCAAAGTTAAAATTGTATGTGTTATGTGCGTTTAGACTTGCTCTTATGAGTAATATGTCTTTGACGTGATAAGAATTTTGGTCACATGAGTCTATCTATTCACGGTAAAAAAAAAACTAAGTAAACCTATATATTTTATAGCGGTAACACCGCGTCACTTTTTTGCATCGAATTAAAAAACAAATCATAACAAATCCTGACGTTTACGGCAGCAATTTGTATGGGATTTGACAGTCAGACGATTGGAAACGCTCAAGATATGTTGCGCGTAATTCATAACACAAATCCTTCTTGTAATTTAAATACAATTTCTTTAATCCCCAGAACAATTCAATAAATTCGATATCCAAAACATGGAATGGTTAAAAGGTATGAGTATTAAAAGTTATGTATAGTAACAATCATAGAAAACTGAGGCCGCATCTTACTCATAAGTTGACGACATAACCATAACCATAATGCGGGGCATATCAACAATTCAATTGCTGTTTATCATCATCATAATAATTAAGGCTGTAAAATGTGCAGTACTTCCTACCTTTTCTGTATCTGATAATCAACGCCATATTTACTTTTCTTCTGTTACATCTACAGCGTTTTAAAGTCACACAATAAAATACAACAATATTAACAGTGACGTCACAAGTCTGGTTAATTTTGCCGAATTAGTAAGTAAGTAAGTAAGTAAATTATTTATTTGATACTCAAATCTTAATATCTAACAATACAATTTTGAAACATAGTTGAGTTGAAACATAGATTTGGCATCAAATTGGTCTCCGCTCAGCATCATGTCGTGGCCGATAGCGACCACGACGCTGGTTTTCAGCGGTTACCACTTACGACACAAACAAAGAAAAAGAAACTAAAATTCAAATACCAGTATAAAGAAGAAATTAAAACAAAAAGAAAGAGCAATTTAAGTAGCGCTCACTGTAAAAAAAAATATCCCATTTATCTGTATTAGAATTCTTATAAATAGTAACGTGTGTAAGTATGTGTGTGTATAAATTTAATGTGTGTGGTTGTTAAGTGTGTGATCACAATAATTCGTTATGGTTTTAACATAAATTAAGTATCCTATCGAACAATAAATATACAATTGCTCTAAACAAAGTTATACATATAAGCTACGTGACTATGCAATATTTATGGCAAGTATACTAAAGAGTATAATTTAGACCGTTGAAATACTGAATCAAAATTATTGCTATAGTAAATAAGCTCTTCAATGGCCCGAATGCATTCCATAACGCTTATATTACCGGCAACAATACAAAGAACTTTTACACCGCGCATCTTCCTAACAACTTTAGTAGATTAAATTCAGATTAAATTGGAACAATTTACATAGATACAGGTTCCGATAAAGTGAACACAGAACACTACCACGAAACTACTCAGCCTGAGTCCTTCAGTCGCTTAACAACATCAAATCTATAAGATCCTTCCATAAACCAGCCACTAAAAGGGAACTACGAATCTAGGGGCCTAACACTATCCCTTGTTCGGTCCTCCCGAATCGAATCAAAAAGGGACAGACATAACATCTTGTAGAATATGTAGGGGTAACAGTCCTACAATCTAGTGGATATCACCTGTCCCGCTTCGTCTTAGTCCGGCAGCATGTGAACGAACGAGACGGGGAACATGCCACGGCGCGTCGTGCCTTCCACCTGGCCTTCCATCCAGTTCTGGTCCTCGGTTCTCTCGTTCGTGACCACTATGATCTCGCCCTCGTGGAAAGATATCTCGTCCTCGTTGTCGGCTTGGCAGTCGTATAGAGCGCGGCATCGGCGCATGGATGTCGTGCTGCCTACCTGGAAAACGATACCACAATGTTTAACGCCTTGTGATGGTGAAATAATGACCCTCTTCCTATAAGGACTTATTTATATGTATGGCTTTCATTAATCTGAGATCTCATCAAGATCTGAGATCTCAAGATAAGTCTGACGTGGTAAATTAACATAAACATAATGTAGCATAAACATTTACATACAGGCACATACATTGCTTCTGGCCCCACACTAAGATACCCTGTGTCGTGGGAACCAGAAACAGCGACATCACAAACATGTAACCATCCAAGACCTGGGATTTTATTTACCCCAGCTGGGGTTCGAAGCCGGGACCTCTCGCGTGGTAGGCAGATGCGCTAACCGCTGGGCCACAGAGGTCGTTTATTATTAGTGAGCCCAAAATGAGGGGATTTATACACGACAGCAAAGTAAGCACGACCATACTTTGAACTATTCTTTTACGCTTAACACAAATCTAAATTCAGGTCGTGAGGTTCTGTTCGGTTAGGTTACTGTCACTTGTACGTTTTTGCTTTAAAAACTCAGCCGAGTGGTGTACAAAAACAACTCAACCTTAAACAGCTGTATACAAAAACACGCTAGACTTGTCGAAGACGTCGTACAAGCGACTGCAACTGTCGCGGACTGTTGCGGAAAATCTAAGAGTACAACGTCACTGCTACCTTACCATACATAACATAACATTTACATACAGGCACATACATTGCTTCTGGCCCCACACTAGGATACCCTGTGTCGTGGGAACAAGAAACAGCGACGTCACAAACATGTAAACATCCAAGACCTGGGTTTCTTTTTTTTAATCCCCAGCCGGGATTCGAACGCGGGACCTCTCGCATGGTAGTCAGATGCGCTAACCGCTGTGCCACATATAGCAATAAAGAAAAAGGCAATCTTCAGAGCACGCTAAAGTGTGTTTTTTAATTCAATGCAAAAAATAAAACTGTTGACATCCCTGAACAATAAAAAGGTTGTCAATGTCTCAGAGTTGCTAGTACGTAAAATCCAAATAACCCCACTTTACTTTCATATTAAAATTGTGTGTGCTACGTAGGTGTATTTTTTAGACTTTGCTGTTATGAATAATAAAATTTTAATGTATTTCATGTGATAAGGATTTTGGTCACCTGAGTCTTCAATTCACGTTAAAAAAAATTTACCAAACAAACCTACATATTATTTGATAGCGGTAACACTGCTCTTTTTTTTGCATCGAATTAAAAAACTGACTTTGGACGTGTCGAAAACCGCTTCAGCTCATTCGTATTTCAACTCACCATAGTAATAGATGCAGAAGGGGACCGCGAGTGCACGCTAGAAGTGTCCGATACGTCAAGCGAGCGACTGTCGCTGTGTCGCTCCCGCTCTCGCGACCGCTCGCTCTCGTACGACAAAGCGGAGTGTAGCCGACTGTCCTCGAGGCCCACGTCTGATATATCGCATAGTTCCAGGGACGACTCTTGACTAGAACATTCCTGCAAGAGAGTGTGGTGTCAGTCGGTCACTTGTGGCCGTTTTCTATATTAAATCCCTCGATAGAGGAGCTTGTCGATAGTTAATATTTGACGTAAGTTCGAAAGAAGTGTCAATTATTTACTAACGGCAGCTACTTGACGGATCGTGTATAGGAAACGGTCAGGTAGTTGAAAAGGTAGTTAGGCTAGTCTAATACCGCATTTACACTAAGGAGTGAGCGAACTGTGTTCACAATGACGCGATTTTCAACGTCAATATTTGACGTCGTCATAACGGGATTACCTTCACACGATTTTAATTACGATAAGGAAGTCATTAGTCGGCTCGGCTTAATGTAAATGTGGTACTTAGGAAGCATCCATTAGTAACGTTTTATTCTGTACTATCCTACTAAGAATAGTCGCCGGATCATTAGGATTATGTTTATGTTTGATTTGTAACGTGTATTGCATTAATTTGTATCCTTATTGCAATACTGAGTACAAAAAATACTAGACTTTGAAAACAACGATTTGATCAATAAAAAGTTGTTACTTTTGGAAGCTCTAGCTACTCTATCCATTTGTTGCACAGATTGACAGGTTTGCTAGTAAGCTTATTACAGAACCACGAAATTAAACAAACAAACGCCTGGGCAAGCAATCTAAACAGGGAACAGCTGTGATTCGAGTGACTTACCAAGTTAAAACCTTAAAATATCAATCCGTTAATCTACTTGTAAAAGCTGCCAAAAGAACTGATAGTCTTACAACAGTAGATCAACAGTAGATCAAGAGTGTTTTTGAGTACGATAAATCGGGATTTATTCTCTGAGTCGCTTGCACAGTCCATAGCGTAGATTCTAAACAAATGAAACCGGATTCTCATTACAAAAATCTGTACAAATCTAATAAAACTACGTAAGCAACCTATATACGTTAGGTTGGGACACAGCCCTTCTTTAGGACACAGCCCTTCTCTACCCACTTTAGGACACAGCCCTTCTCTCAGAGAGAGAGAGAGAGAGAAAGTATTGGCTTAATCACCACACGTGCCCACCCTGGATTGGCGATTTCAAGCGCTGATACTTTGCTCTAGCGAAAGTATGTAGCGGCTAATATTTATGAACTGATTCCTTATTAAAAGTTGCTTTTATTGGTGAATAAAATAAGTTAGTGTTAAGTTATAATGAACATTTCTGCAACATCTCGTAGGTAGCAATATTTATACATTATCACAACGCCCTGCAAATAATTTTCATTGTTTATCTCTAAATTTGCTAAGTAATATCTTGGCTACATTGCTCTACGCAAAAGCGAGTCGATTCGCATTGAAGCAGACCTCTTTTGTTTCTTCTAACTCAGTTGCTAAACCTTTGGTAAAACGACTAATTATGTTGGTAATAGATAAGAAAATTTGCTCAAAATTTCAGTAAATTTAAATATGTAAATAAGATCATGCAAAATTGAAAAGAAGAATGGGTTGTTAAACTTTTCCTGTCTCATTGGAAATATTTGTGAATATTAGTATTAGGTAGATGGTATAACTCGTAAAGAAAAATAAAAGTAAGTAATAAAGTAGACAAAACTGTAACGTTCTAAGATAAACAAAGCTCAAAGCCGTTAGTGAGAAGACTACATGCAATAGATGTTAATTACGCAGTGAATTTCCACTGTAAACACACGTTATTTAAAAAGTGCTTCATTATTGGTTTGCATTCTATTTAATGTCAAGAGGTAGTTCTCGATCTCTATGGCCAATGAACAACTTAAATTCCCGTGTTTCACATGAAATTTTGGTTACAAACTCTCTTGACAGCCCCTTCCATCTATTCATTCACAATTTGCCACACAACAAGGACCACAAGCCAAATAGAACCTTAAGAGTCAAGTGGTGTCGCAAATCGCTCGACTATACCAGACAAAAGTAAAGACGAGTGTTTGATTATTAAAAACAAATGAAGGGCGCAAAAAGAAACAAGGGAAAGCTAGTAAGTACACTAAATTCTCTCTCAGTCTTATGTTACCCTTCTCAGTCTCGCTTTCACAGCCTTTTCCAGATGCAATCTATTTTTCTTCTGAAGCAAAAAACAATAACACTTGTACTTGTTACCTCCAAAGTTAGTATTTTAAAACTATTTACAGTATCTAAGTATGTACTTTTAAAATGACTTAGTTTTTGTTTAAAAATAAATAAACTTAATATGTGGGATTTTATTAATATTAAGCGGAATGAACCAACTGAATTCTAGGATTTAGTTTTTCTATAATTCAAAAACAGGTAGGATGACATAAACTACAATAATGCGACGTTAAGTACGACTTCAGGAACATTCCAAGTAATCACACTAATATTATAAACGTGAAAGTTTGTGTGTGTGTTTATATGTTTGTCAGTCTTTAGCGCTGAAACGGCTGGACGGATTTTAATAAAATTTGGTATGGAGTTAGCCGATACCCTGGATTAAAACATAGGCTACGTTTTACCGCGGGGAAATATCTTATTCCTACGGGAAAATCGATGAACCGCGGGTAACACCGCGGGGCACAGCTAGTTATACATATTTAATAACTTGTCAGTCACTTGACGACGATCTTAATAAGATGATGATACTGATGATAATTTGAACTAAATTTTAAATATTCAATATTTTTTTAACGACACTTATATCGCAGTTTATTAAAAGCCAGTTGGTTCATTCGGCCAATAGGTCGTTTCAGACAAAACAAAACATCACTCCATTTGACCACTCCGCCGCAAAGTATCAGATACTAGTCTACTAAAGTCATAGTTTTTAATCAGAGTGATATATGGATGTCAATGACGATTAATTGACAATATTTCGTAGTCTTGTAAGCAATCACATGGCAATAGTATAAGAGGTGCTTATTTAATTCACATGGATGTGTAAATTAAATAGGCAGTTAAGTGGCACGGATTATACTATTGGATTGCGACGCGAATAGTGGGACTACAGTGTCAATAAAACAGCCATGGTTCTGCTAATATTACTCTATTCAACAACCATGCCTTTAATAGACTCGTCCTCCTGTTAATCAAATTTTGTAACATTATAAGGGTTCTCTAGCGCCACCAACGAAAAAACACATCTGTTTCAAAGGATTTTAACAAAAACTGGTTTTTAAAAAATCTTTATCACAAAGAAGGGTATTTTCGAACTTACAACCAAGGCCAAAAGGCCAAAAACTTGCGACAAGAAAGATTTTTTTAAGTCTATAGGAATGCTATTAAAGTCATTCAAAGGACCTGGGTCCAAGACTTGCTTGATCCTGAAAATGGTCTACAATAATGACTGAGATTATTGTAGGCCACTTTTCGTAAAACTTTTTATAAACTACATATTTTATTCATTAGTGGTACCAATGAACCTCATAATCCTCGCGGAACTATTTGAATCGCACGAGTCCAACCAGGTTTCGTTTTAATCCACAGACCTTCACCACGGAGTAGATCCGGAGTAAATTTACAATTATCTATTTGTGATCGTTTGTGGCTAGTGGTCTGATAGATATCTCGACTATATTTTGCAGTCACTGGATTGTATACTCTATGGTAAACAGAATAAGGTGATATTACCTTTCTCGGAGGAGGTGTAGGTTCATCCCTATGGTGCGAAGCCCCATTGTGGAGGGGGGTAGCCGGTAGAACGGGCGGCGGCGTCGGCGGCGGCTGTTGAGGCCTGTGTTTTACTACTCCGGCTGCGGGATGAAAGGCAAATGGACCCATAAAAAATATGATCACTTTAACCTGTAGAATTGTTGGGGTTCGATCTGCTCGCATAACAATGGTTTTTAATTGTACTTTTCAAGGTAATAACTCAACTGAATAAAAACAATTGAATCGGTAGTTTCAGAAAGAACATTAGTCATATCTGCTTACTTTTCAGTAGACATAAAAAACTGATTTCATAGTGGGACTAATGTTGTTTCTGCGTCTACTGAGATTTTCAGTGCCACGTAGTTCTATTGATATTCATTGGACTAATGTTCTTTCTATATAGATCTCGGTAGATCTACCCTCAAGGATACCATAGACAACAATAAGTCAATCACACAAAATTTGGACTAATGTTCTTTCTGAAACTACCGGTTCAATTACACTAAATGATGCTGCGTCACCCTGTGAATAAATTGTGGTTCTGCAATAAAAATACATGCGATTATTATAGAAGAAGAGGACCTTGATTAAAATTGTCACAGAGACACAAAATAGCGATTTTAGAATAGCTTCCGCATATAAAATAATACAAAGTAAATATTTTGTTTTTTTCGAGTATTTTGATTCGTATTGAATTCGATATTTTTGTAACGCATCGACACGTCGGCAAACCGAAAGAGATGATCATTATTTTACCCAAGTAAGAATTTTTTAATACCTTTCACATGCGCCTTTATTTTACTCAAATAGATAATGGATAGATAGATAGATAGATAAAACATTTATTTAACTGCACAATACTAAAAAACACATTATACAAAATAAAGAACATAAAACATAACATATTCATAAATATATAGGTGCTCAAATATTGAATTACACATAAAAACATAAGAAAAAAAAAAGTTACACATTTATAATATCATGATTTTATCAAGTTACAAAACAGGGTTTTAAGTATTGAGCCCCTAAAATGGCCCCGACTCAGCATGTGTTGCAGGAGCACCGAGATACTACCTGCAACGCTGATATTCTGTCGCGGCCATGTTGCGGTTAGTCGTGTTTGTGAAAATAATAAAAGTAATGAAATATATTTATAAAATGGGTGCCCAATATTACCAGTGTGAGGTCTATATGCCTAAGTTTAGTGTAGTGTGTTGTGTTTTTGTCTGTGGTATGTGTATAAAAAAGTAAATGGAGAAAACAGTGTGAAAATAATACTAAATATTAAAGTGAGGTGACTCATGAACGGTGTTTTGCCGGTGATATCTGCGCCATTTTCGCCGAGAACTATCTACTCACCACGAATAGTGGTAGAAGGAACAACACAGGTAGGTACGCGCGAAATTGTGTTAGAAGTTGATTTTTGTGCCTGCAACAGATGTTCTTTATAATTTTTTTTGAAATTTAATCTATTTTTGCAGGTACGAAAAGGGGGTGGAATATTATTCTTATGACCTCTATAGCACTACCCTTTACTCTTTCCACATCACCCATGGTTAGCTGGTAGAAAATACTTTATAGTATTAAGCTCGCCCTTGTACAGAACACTGTTTATTGTGCAATAAAGAATTTTTCATTCATTCATTCATTCATATTCCAACACTTTGTTGCTGCGTACCTAAAACTGCCACGGAAGGCCGCTGTTCTATGAATCGGCAAACTAAGTGGCACAGAAGCCCCTCTTACCCCTTCTGCGTGACGTGATTGTCTCCAGGTAAGTTTATTTAGTAGATAGGAAGGCTCTTGTTTTTTGATAATTCCAAATAACATAGTAGCTAGCTGAAGCTTTTGTCTCGCTTCCATTTTCAGCATGTTCGCGCCATTAAGGAAGGGGGTCACATGTGTACGAGGCGGTATATACAAACAGTATCGAGCACAGGCGTTCTGCACTCTTTGGACCAGATTTTGGGATTTTTTAAATAAACAGGGGCCATACAAGGCCGCGCAGTAGCTAAGTTTAGATAATACTAAAGTTTCGCATAGCCTAATACGCAGGGAAGGACTAATGAAACTACGTATGCGGTAAAGCAACTTCAATCGGTAGAAACAATTTCTGACCACTTCTTGGATATGGCGTTCAAAATGTAGTTCACCGTCCATCAGAATGCCCAGATTACGGGCCTCCGTAACTCGCTCAATCTCTTTATTCCTTACATGTACATTAATATTTAATTGTGATAATTTTTTGATTTGGTTTTTGGAACCTAACAACATATATTTAGATTTTATCGGATTTAGTACGAGACAGTTCCTTTCGGCCCATACTGAGATTCTACCTAAATCTTCATTTAGACCAGACACACAAGCATCAGTCTCTTGCGGAAGAATTTTTGTGTAAACTTGTAAGTCGTCTGCGTATAAATGATACTGACAATTCTTTATTGAGTCTATTATGGCTGCAGTATATATAATAAATAATAAAGGCCCAAGTATAGACCCTTGGGGAATTCCGCGATCTGTGGGCTTGTCTTGGGATACGGTCGTGGAGCCGTCTGATTTTTGTAAGACCACTCGTTGTTGGCGATCTGTCAAATAGCTCTTGAACCACCTGATAGTACATGAGTCAAAACCGTAATAGGACAACTTGGATAGTAGAAGGTTAATGTTAATTGAATCAAACGCACGTGAGAAGTCCAATAACGTAAGAATACTTCCACTACCTGTGTCTTGTGCACCTAAAATATTGTCTACAACGTCAAGTAGTGCAGTTGCTGTACTGTGACTTTTTCTAAAACCTGACTGCATTTTGGGAAGGATACTGTTTTCCTCGCAATACCGAATCACCTGATCATAGATTACCTTTTCAAGGATTTTAGAAACTATGGGGAGTAAGCTAATAGGTCGTAGATCGGAAATTTCAGTTGGGTTGGATATTTTAGGAATCGGGCGAACTATCGCAGTCTTCCAATAGTCTGGGAAGGTTGAGGATACAATTGACTTATTTACGATTTCTACAATGGTCGTTAGGGAATAAGGGAGTGTTGCGATAATCATATCCAAGCTTATACCGTCAATACCTTGCGCATTTGACGACAAAGACAAGATAGCCTTTGAAATTACAGTTTCGTTTACAGGTTTTAATACAAAAGTTGCATTTGAGTGCCTATTGCATTCATAATACGCCAGTATTGAGAAGCTGCAAATGTTGGTGCCAGGAATAGTTAAAAAATAATTATTAATTTTATCAGGGTCATCGAAGTGGTCTGGTGTGAGATTCTTCGCATGAGATTGAGGCAGAGCTATTTCCCTGAGAGACTTCCATAATTTTTTGGATTATTTATATTACAGTTAACATGGTTCTCAAAGAAACAGCGCCTCTCCTGATACAAACTGACATTAACCAGATGCTTTAGATCTTTGTATTCCTGTTTATGTATGTCACTTTTACTTTTGGAATACCTGACACCAGCCCGGTCACGTAACTGCATCATGTATCTAACATTACTAGTGAGCCAAGGCTTCTGTTTTTCCCTAATCACGATTGTATGCAATGGCGCATGCTTGTCGAATATATCTATTACTAATTTGTTGAACTTATTTACAATTTCGTTCACGTCCGGGGAACATGACAGATTAGTCCAATTGATTAATTCTAATTCTAAATTTAATTTGAGAATGTCAATTGTTTTTAATGATCTAATTGTAATTTTGCGAGGTGGTATTTTTGGTTTTTTTATTAGTAATTCGGCTGTCACAATAGCGTGACTACATAAGTCAGAGATATGGTCGACTGTCACAGATATTTTACACGGGTCAACATCGGTACACACCAGGTCAATTGAAGTCGAAGAGCCATTTGTAAAATGAGTAGGCACGTTTACAATATTCTTTAATAGGGTACTTGTCAAAAAGTTATCTAATTTGTTATTGTTCGTGCTAGGCAGTAATGTATTTACATTAAAGTCCCCTAACAAAATCACATAGTCAAAATTGGCAAAGCTTATAATGGACTCGGTTAAAGCCTCAAAAAACGTGTCGCAATTAAGCCATGGTGGTCTGTATGCTGTACCTATAGCCAGCCGCATGGAATTTATCCTGACAGACAGCCACATTTGCTCGACCTGCTCGGGTGCAGGCGGGTGCGGCTCGGTGACGGCGCGTACGCCGTGACGTACGTAGAAGCCCACTCCGCCGCCCCGCTGCCGCACGGCGCGCGGCCGCGGCACGTGCCGCAGCCGGTATCCCGGCAACTTAGGCGCCCGACCCTCTTCCCCATCTCTCAGCCACGTCTCATTGATACATATAATGTCAGGGTATAGCCTAGCAAACGCAACCTCGAACTCATCATGTTTGGTCCCAAGTGAGCCTGCATTGAACAAACTAATTTTCAATCCGGTCTTAGGCATGGCAACAAAATAAGTTCAATATAATGGATACAGTCGTGGTAAGTGGCAGTCCCTGATCTCTGCCCACCCCTCTGGGAAACAGGCGTGAGTTTATGTTTGTGTGTTTGTGTACAGACGTAATAGCGTAGCTAGATGTAATATTGTACAGAATATATAAATAGATAATTAGATTAACAGTGAGATGATAATATATGAATATACTATAATAATGTGTGTCCTGTGATGGTGTGTATTTATTTAGATGGAAGTGTATTTCTTTGTTTGGGTCCCAAGTTTCCATGAAATTATAAGGAGTTATTTTGATCCGCTGTGACTGAATACTTAACAGATAAATTATTACATAATAATATAGACAGAACAAAGCGGTACACAAAGATGACCTAACTAGGCCTTTACAAAACTTTTAATGTCTTCTTCACTGCGCAGTATATACCTAGGAGAATTGTTTTCCATGCGGGCAAAGACACGTCCGTCTCTGGTCCAGACGAACCTCCAACGTGCCGCTCGACCAGCGTCGCGGGCCATAGCGAACAGTGCTCTGTTCGTTTTCGTCAGCCGTTCATTTACATAGAAGCGGCGCGGTTCGTGCGCCGGTAGGCCCAGTTCGGCGGTGGTGGCACCACGGCGCACACGCGCGCTCTGGAGCAGCTGGTCGCGGAGCGAGCGCCGTGTCAGCCGCACCACGATGGGGCGCGGGGTAGGCACCCGGCCTCCCTCAACCAAACCACGCCTTGGCCCTACTCGTGACGCACTGACGATATCACGCTCCTCCAACGTCATCCCCAGCTTGGCGGCTGCTGTCATCACAAGATGTCCCACTGATTCTCCGTCGTGCTCTGGTATGCAGGTCACCTCCACATCATTGATGAGAAGTTCCTGCTCTCGTTCGTTTAACTCGTTGCGCAGACCGGATAGGGCCTCCGACATCCGGGTGACGTCCGATGCACCGACTTTGCGCTCGAGGGCAGAAAAATCCTCCCTTAGTTTGGCATTTTCACTGCGAAGGGCCGACACTTCTTCACGAAAGCTTTCCCGAAGTTTTGTAAGAATTATATTGAATTCGGTTGTAATACTGGTCCTGAATTGGTCTAGCTTAGATTCCAACAGCTTACCGAAAAGGTCGTACGTGATGACCTGTGCACTTGGGGCAGATGTCGGGCTGCAAACATCCATGGGCTGCTTCTCCACTGGCGCTGGGGACGCCCTCGTAGACTAACTCTGCGGCGCAGGAGGGGCCGCCCTTTGCTCGAACTGTTTACGGGTGGGGGTTTCGTCCCCTCTCCTGCGACTGTTAACATTGTCGCAGCCGGGGCACTGCCATGCTTTCTTATTCAGCTCCCTGTACGTAGCCGAAGTCATATTTAGGCACAGGTAATGGTATCCCTTGCCGCATAGGGTGCATTTGAGAGCCTCACTACCAGTAGCAACGGCAAAGCAAGCTTCACACTTCATTCTGCCGACAGGGAGTATTATTATGAGCGTAAGCGAAGTAAAATTCTCTGAGAGGCAAACCAGCTGGCACCGCGGTTCTTGCAGTGTCGGTTCTCGGTGGTCTATGCCCAATCACACGGCACAGTAGATGAGTCACAAACACTTCAAAGCGCCACGCGAATTTCGATGTTGTGTCGTAGCGCCAACCGTGAAGTTTGCTTGCAAGTTTACGGGCACAAAACCGTTAGACACACATACCGAACACTTTGATTTTGTCTAAATGCACTTTATTCGCTTAGCTTAGGAGATCACTTATATATACAATACGTTCACTGGCACATAGATTTACAAATAAACTATTTATGAAGTACAAAACTACTTTTACACTATTTTTAATATTAAGTTCAAGGCAGAGATGATAACATAGATGTTTATCAGTAGACCGTCAAAGACTAACCTCAAAACCAAATACTTTCATATAATTCCTAGCTTGACCGGGCCAACCCGGACCGTTAAACTGACCAGATTCACTTACTAGTAGAATGCTTACGAATATTACTATTACACTTTACTGCACACACGAGAACATAGTACAGAAAAAATAACAAAAGAAAATAAATGTACAAAGGCGAGGTTATCTCGAGGATATTTCTTCCTTGGAGAGCCTGAGCGGAAGTGTGAGACGAGCCTGGCATTTGCACATGATAAAATACATACATATTTATACATGCTTAAAAACGATTTATACAAATAACATCAATGCAAAACGTATCTGTTGGAAATTACCAATAATAAAAAAAGTTATATAAATCGTCGTATCAATATTATGTAGGTATATGTTTCCCATTCGCCCACCCCTTAGGCTGCATCCCCAGTAAGCAAACTGTTCGCTGCCGACTGAGTGAGCCGCAAATTTGTACCCAACTGAAATTCGACTTAGCGGCATACTCAAAGCGAACTAAAACTATTTCGCCGCCGAGTGGAACAGGCTTTTCTGTGAGTCAGCCGCCCACTGAGATAGTCAGCGCGCGTAACGCTGCAAATAGCGTAGATTGAGCGCAAAACTAGCAAACTGTGAGCACTCCATTTTAAGTATACGGAAGAGCATACTAAACCGATACGCCGCTAACTCAGTCGGCTGCAAACTGTTTGCCAGCTGGGGACGCAGCTGAATCGGTAGTTTCAGAAAGAACATTAGTCCAAATTTTGTGTGATTGACTTATTGTTGTCTATGGTATCCTTGAGGGTAGATCTACAGATCCCTATATAAAGAACATTAGCCCAATGAATATCAATTGAACTACGTGTACGTACTACGTCTCAGTAGACGCAAAAATAACAGTAGTCCCACTGTGGGGTCAGTTCTTTATGTCTACTGGAAAGTAAGCAGATTGTGACTAATGTTCTTTCTGAAACTACCGATTCAATTCACACTGGCACAGAGTCGAAGCGAAGCGTCGCGTTTTTTAACTGTTCTAAATTCATCTCTATTTCTCTATCAATACGGCACGTTGTGTTGCGAAAATTTGAAAATTTGCAGACGAAGACGCGCGAACAGACGCGCGTCGCTGAGTGTTTTCAAATTTTGGCATCACGAATTCGTACCGTATTGATAGAGAAATAGAGATGATTGTGACTAATGTTCTTTCTGAAACTACCGATTCAACTGTTGTACTCACTCTGTAGGGACCTCGCGCTGTCAGCGGAGGGCGAGGGCGTGGAGCGGGGGTAGGGCGGGGGGTGCGGCAGGGTGACGGCGGGGGGCAACGGGGCGGCGCGCTTCTTTAAGCTGCCGATGTTGTCTGTGGAGCGGTCGGTAGTTATGAAAAAATGGCGGCGAAAAGTGCTTTCTCACTATTTCCATTGAGAAAAGGCGAACATGTGTACCAATGAACTTACGATTTATTTATTTGGAATAACAAACAAACGGTGGTGGCGTAGTGGGGTTGACCCTTGCTTATCGATCTTGAGAGTCGAGGTTCGAACCACGCATGTACCAATGACTTTTAGTTACGTACATTTGTTTGTACAGCAACACCATTCGCTGATAAATTGTGAGCGGATAACGGCGACAGGCTTGCCACTTGTCACGTTTGGGACCTAATAAACTCGGCAAAACGTGGACCCAGTTCCAGTGACTGGTGCCTCTGCCTACCCCTTCGGGGATATCGGGCGTGAGTTTATTAATATTTTTTTAATTAACAAACAAACAACTACATATTCAAATATTACAAAAAATAATAATAATAGAATTTTGGATTAATAAACATGTAGTCCACTACGTTATGCACATTTTACTCATAGGCAAGTTGTGAACTATGTGTGACTCATTAATTATCTGTTGTCTCATCTCGTTTTCGCTCTCCCCCCCCCCCTCTCTCTATTTCTATCCCTCTTTACCACTCCTAGTCTGCCACATTACGTCTCGCTTTCTACGTCTCCGTATCTCTCTTTGTGGCTCTCCATTTATCTCTTAACTCTCTCTTTCTCTCTCTACTTTTGTCTATCTATCTCACTTTATCGCTACCTTTTCACTGTCACATTTTTCTTCTCTCCCCTTATTTTCCTCTCTGTCAACATCAAGACGACTGCTGTGGCGCAGCGGTTAGTGCATCTGCCTACCGTGCGAGAGGTCCCGGGCTCGAATCCCGGCTGGGGACAAAAAAACCCTAGATCTTGGATGTTTACATGTTTGTGATGTCGCCGTTTCTGGTTCCCACGACACAGGGCATTCTAGTGTGGGCCCAGAAGCAATGTATGCGCCTGTATGTAAATGTTTATGCTTATGTTATGTTAAACCTATTTTTCTTTTTTTTAATTATATTTCATAATCTTTATTTCTTCTGTTCTATTTTGTTAACCTCTATTTTTTATTCCTCGCTATTTCTCGCTTCATTTTCTCTCTTTGGACCTCCGTCCCTCTGTTTTTTTTTACAATCCAACGCTGAAGCAAACTTTTCCCTGAAGTTGTGTAAAACGTGCAATATCAACTCAAACCTATAGTTCTCTCTATTTATAACTCAATATCAACTCAAACCTATAGTCACTCTCCATTTATATTCCATCATCCATCACTCTCCACTCTCCACGTTATCACCACACGTTATCAAATGTTATTCCTGGACATTCTATCTATTCTGCCGTCATTTTCATCATCAAACTTCATTTCGAGCAAATTCAAGTTTACTGAAAAACTAAATTGCAAGCATGTCTATTTGAACAGCACAAGAAAAATTTACAAATTTCATAAGCTATTTTCTTTTCCTATTTCCGTTTCTCAATAGTAAAAATTTAAGTTACGGCCTTTTTTTTATGACGGCAGTATTAAAAAAAACTCACGCCCGTTATCCCCGAGGGGATAGGCAGAGGCACCAATCACTAGAACTGGGCCCACGTTTCGTTGAGTTTCTTAGGTCCCAAACGTGACAAGTGGCAAGCCTGTCGCCGTTGTACGGGCGCAATACGCTTTTCTCTCGGCTGGGTGCTGCCAACTTTGACGACCTCTGTAGCGCAGCGGTTAGTGCACCTGGCTACCATGCGAGAGGTCCCGGGTTCGAATCCCGGCTGGGTACAAAAAAAAAAGAAACCCAGGTCTTGGATGTTTACATGTTTGTGACGTCGCTGTTTCTGGTTCCCACGACACAGGGCATCCTAGTGTGGGGCCAGATGCAATGTATGTGCCTGTATGTAAATGTTATGTTATGTTATGTTAACTTACACATATTGGGCTTCCTAGGCAGCGTGGTGGGAGTGGGCGGGGCGTGGTGAAGCGAGTCGCACGTGGAGGAGCGCGAGCGCAGCACAGGCGACTCCGCCCCGCCGCCCGCCCCGCGCTCGCCCCCGCCCCCGCCCGCGCCTGCGTAAGACGGGGGCCGGGACCGCGGGCACTTCCTCTCGGGCGTCACGCTGCCGTTTTGCTGGGAACGGGCCCGGTTTAAGACATTTTCAAGCACTAGATACACAGATACATAAGAGAGGTAGGCAGAGAACAGCGACTGCCACCTATCAGTCAGTATCGTATGCTGAGAAATCACAAATCAATCGGTACCCGAGACCGACGTGCGCTCATGCCAAACATTCTTTACCACGAATTTTTGTAAAACTTACAATGAATTACAAATCGTTGGCAAACACACAAATAGTCAAGTGAAGCGACAGCATCTGATAACTATACTGTTTACTGGAAAGTACCTATTTAATATAATTAAACGTACTATCGTAAGAATACAGACGACGGCTTTACCAAAAAGAAATTTCTTGTATACAACCTGATATCAGTCAAAAAACCATGTTCTTTTCACTTACCCGTTCATCGATGACGGTGTCGTCGTCAGAGAAGTCCGTCGAGCCGTCGTCATGCGACAAATTCCAGTCTATGTTGATGTTCTCGAACATGCTCTTCTCGCGCTTGTCTACGTTTTCCAGCTGTCAAGTAAAACGTTCAATTTCATGGCAAGAATTTGTAAGTATTACCGACATAAATACAGCTAGTAAATAATAAAATTCGTATTTCGACTTATCGAAATTAAGTGTATATTTAGGACTTGTTCGCCCGAGACTCAGATAAATAAACCAAATACATAATGGCGGTCTAACGAGTATCCGTGACCGAACCCAGTCAGAAAGAAAAATCATTATCACATAAGACGACGACCTCTGTGGCATAGTGGTTAGCGCATCTGCTTGCCATGCGAGAGGTCCCGGGTTCGATCCCTTGGATGTTTACATGTTTGTGACGTCGCTGTTTCTGGTTCCCACGACACAGGGTATCCTAGTGTGGGGCCTGAAGCAATGTATGTGCCTGTATGTAAATGTTAAATGTTATGTTAAGATGGCAGTTCTAATTGACAGGACAGACTTGAACGGACGTTCCCAAGCATCGCTGGAAAGACGTAGCAGCCCCATTTGAGCCGTTCCAGGTGAACGCACTGTAGGGCCCGCTCTACCTAGTGCGTTACCAATGCAACAAGAATGAATTAATTTTATAGTCTTTTCATTACATCAAAAAACTAAAACTTAACATAACACACCAATGGCGGTACACACGTGCAGAAGATGACCTAAAGCACTCACCAGCTCCTGACAAGAGTGGTGTCCCAACTGCCTCGCCAGTTGCAGGGGCGTCCGTCCGCTCGCGTCCTTTATCGTCACATCAGCACCAGCCTTCAATAACAGCTTCATGCACTCGCTGCGATCCGTCGCGGCGCACAGGTGTAGGGCCGTCGTGCCATTGGCTGTAGGCTTGTCTAAGAGCTGTGCGCCGCCGTTCTGGACTAGGAAGTCGACTATGTGCAGGCAGGAACCGTCACCGAGCTCGCGCGATATGGCGAGGTGGAGGGCCGTTTCGCCGCAGTCCTGTGAAGAAGTCAAAGTTTATGAATGGAGGATTTTTTGTTGCCGCCTCTTTGGCAATACCATGCTCATCTGCCCTTCTATAGCTGGGTTCCCACGGTCCGCTATATCA
The DNA here is from genome assembly GCA_947310845.1 of Yponomeuta plumbellus. Taxonomy (NCBI): domain Eukaryota; kingdom Metazoa; phylum Arthropoda; class Insecta; order Lepidoptera; family Yponomeutidae; genus Yponomeuta; species Yponomeuta plumbellus. Next base: position 17,844,625 of record OX371193.1, on the reverse strand, counting down.
CGGACGGACGCGGACGGCCGACGACCGCGGACAGCCACGCACCACGAGAGGCTCTTCCAACTGACCTGTGTCGTCTGTCTGTGCTACCGCGGACCGAGACCCTTCCCACGGTGTGTCGTGCGAGCTGATCCGCGTCCGTCCGCGATATCGCGGACCGTGGGAAGCCAGATTATCACGTAATTGTCCACTTTATCGGGCTAACCCTTTTGACGATACTAGTGTCAAATACTAGTTTGTATTTGACAGAACGGTGTAGGTTAAATGTGATAACTCTATTCAGTGGAGGACTTACGTAGTAGCGCGCCTAGAGTCGTCTATAATGTTGGCGAACAGCTAACCATTATTTATGTGGACGTGGTGAATATTTGACAAGCTGGTTGATCTAGCCATGACACCGTGACACGCTATACTACCAAAACCAATCCTGGGTTCGATTTCCGCTGAAAGGCTACCGTACTTTATTCCCGGCCAGAGACTTTATTACGTTACGTAAGTAATTACTTAACTGTATTAACCTACTCCAAACATATTTTGACACTTAGAAACAATACAGTTGTTGACTGAACGCAGGAAAGTTACAGAATAGGGGCCGGACGACTAGTGTTATTTAATAATGTATTCGGAAGGCTCAGTATAACGCTTGTATCGCCTTCGCTGTGCTATTGTCAGGTGGCGAAACTGTCATCGAGATCAAAGGGCCTGGATTAATACGGAGCCTATTGTTGCCGGAAAGTACTCCGCCACACATTTCAGATCTTAAAGTATTAGCCGACACGGGGGACTAAAGTGACAGGTGTTTGGATTAATTATTCATACCTGGGTGACTGAGCTTTGCTCGGTACTTTTTTTGTACTATAAAATATGTAATGGAAGATTAAAATAATCCTTTTTCAACAAAAAAAGAACTTGGAAAAAAAAAATCATGACTCGAACCGGGTCTCTTGAAATCGGCCCGAAACGGGTCGCCCGTTTTCCCGTCAGAACTATCCCAACCTTGCAAGTAGACGCAAAATTTACCTCTGTATGTTATTATAGCAAATTTCAATTGCCTTAAAACACGGATAAAACAACTTTTTCGAAAAATGTAACCTAGTTAGATCAATTGAACGCCCCCGAAAGCATCTGCCAACAACGTTTTCTAAAAATGTAACCTAGTTAGATCAATTGAACGCCCCCTAAAAGCATCTGCCAACAACGTTTTCTAAAAATGTAACCTAGTTAGATCAATTGAACGCCCCCGAAAGCATCTGCCTACAAAATTTCGTGAAAATCGTTGGAGCCGTTTCCGAGATTCTGATTATATCTATATATATAAAAGGAGAAGCTGACTGACTGACTGACATATCAACGCAGGGCCTAAACTATAAGGGTTAGAAACTTGAAATTTTGCACAGGGGTTTCTTTTGTACCGTAGGGGAGCACTAAGAAAGGATTTTTGAAAATTCATACCCTAAGGGGGTAAATTGGGGGTTCAAAACTAGTATGAAACTTTGCCGTTTATGAAGTTATTCGTATGAAATTCGGAATAATGACGTAAAATAGTTTTTTGAAAATCATCTCTTAAGGGGATAAAAGGGGGGTGCAATGTTACTATGAAACTTTGCCATTTTTGAAGTTATTCGAATGAAATTCACCATGAAGGTCTTTTACTGAAAGTTGTGAAAGACGTGTAAAGTAGTTTTTCGAAAATCATCCCTTAAGGGGATAAGAGGGGCTTGCGAAGTTAGTATGAAAGCTCTTTCGCATGCGCTAAAAGTATCCCTATCTTATTTGCAAACACTTTACTCAACTAAAGCCCACGCGGACGTAGTCGCGGGCAACAGCTAGTATAAATACAAGTGATTGTGTACACATCACAAGCAAGGAAGGAAGTTGTTATTATTATGAATAAGTGCTCTTGATATATTCCTAATTTAATTATGCTCGTAGACTTTTTCTCATGTTCGATAATAAACGTCATCATCAACCCATTATTTCGCCACCGCGGTGCACGGGTCTCTTTCCTGAGGAAGGTATAGACCATACTCCACCACCGGAGCCAAGTCCGGCTTGGTGGAGGCTTGTAAGACTAGGGACTGGTCTTACTGTCAGAACTTTTCAAGCCGTTTTCAAGAGGCCTTAGGCCTCTGACTTGGCTCAAGACTGGCGTCTATCATGGACGGCAGCCGGCACCAACTGCTTAACGTGCCTTGCGAAGCAGCACGGAACCGCTCGGAAAAATGCCACTAGCGTTAGTCATAGAACGGTCACCCATCCATGCACTGAACGCGCGCATCTATTGCTTAACCTTCGTGATCGTTTAAGGTCACTCAAGCAGCCGGGGCTAAGAGCGGTATAATAGCACAATAAAAATTGTGTACCTCGTAGCCTGGGCTGCCTGAGTGATCTTGAACGATCACTAAGGTTAAGCAACATACGGCGCGTTCAGTCTATGGATGGGTCACCGTCTATGACTAACGCCAGTGGCATTTTTTCCGAGCGATTCCGTGCTTCGCAAGGTACGTTAAGCAGTTGGTGCCGGCTGCCGTCGATAGATGGCAGTCGTTAAGCCAAGTCAGAGGCCTTTAGGGGCGGCTTGAAAACTTCTGACAGTAAGACCAGCCACTAGTCTTACAAGCCTCCACCAATCCGGACTTGGCCCCCGTGGTGGAGTATGGCCTATACCTTCCTCATGGAAGAGACCCGTGCCCCTCGGTGGGGACATAATGGGTTGATGATGATGATGATGATAGTATGAGAAACCGGTATAATGACCTTTAGAAAACGGCAATTCGGCAATAAACACATTTTTCCTCACATTGTTCATGAGTCAACACAATGAATCACTGCAGGTACAATATTTCCCTTGTTTGCGCGTTTTCAATCGGTGCGATGCCAGTGTTCGATTCATTTAACATAAACAGCCTATATGCATCCGATTATAGGGTACAGGCCTTTTTTAAAAGTATGGGCTCTATCACCACGCGTGCAAATCGAGGATTGATGATTCCAAGCACACCTAACCTCGATATTGTGTGTAAGTCATCAAGTAAGTGGTCAACCAACTAATGATTCACTGGAATATTTACTTTTTGAGAGCATTTTCAATAGAAGCTACGAGGGCTGTTTATTTACTACCTTATGCTGAATAACAACTCTTAAACATTTTTTTTTTTCATAATTCAGGAACTGTTTTCGTTAGGAAACTAAATTTTAAAACTGGCGCTGAAATAAATGTTAGAAACAAAAATGTTTTAATTTCTATGTAAATATTCTTTGAGAATGGGCGACTGAGCTTCGTTAGTTTACTTTTTTGTACAACACATAGGTAAAGCAAAAACAGTTTAAATGTGTTTGTAGTTATGTGCCCGCGAAAAGACTCTTTGTTTTTCGCAACAAAAAACATACCGAACCGAATGAATCAATGCGATTGAATGATTTAGCGAGCCAATCAGAATTGAACGACGGCCCTGATTGACTCAATAACCAGTTAGTTCGCCTTCGTTTCACATTTGAAATCATTTAAAACCAAGTCTTATTGCTGTGAACTCTGCGAGTCACCGAGCAGAGTAAGGGGGCGGCCTGACTGGCGCAGGTGCTGTATAAGAATCCAATTGTAACACTCCAAAATATCCAAGCACTTACTGACGTTCAGCTAGCGAATGAATTCGTTGAAAAGTAAGCCTTATTGATTTATATACAAGACTCACAGAGCACGGCAGCGGTGCGGCCAAGTCCGCTCCCTCGGCGTAAGCCTGTAGTAGATTTTGTAAGTGGCCGTTGTTGACAGCGTGTTCTACTTCGGACAGACGCTCGGCGGCGTCCTGACATGTGCGTTCGGCGAAGGCTCTGTACACGTACTTCTCGCGAATAAAGCGGAGACGCTCTTCCCTGCGAAATGAACGGATATATATTGTCATTTGAAGTGGTAATGGATTCGTTGGGCAGAAGGATGTGGGTTGATGATGGCTATGAGGTCTCGATTCTAATTGCCTAATCAGGTTTATTGGCAGATCTGAAAGAAAGAAGAAAGAAGTGAAATAGCGAAAAGGGAAAGTCAAGATGAATGAAAGTGTGAAATCGTAAATGCATGAATATATGCGATCCCTACTTACTCAGCCGATCCTACGTCAGCAACTAAATGCGCGAAATGGGAAGGCATAACTACACTTCTTGTCTACCTAATATTGTCTGTTGCATTATACGAGACTATTTACTGTGTCGTGAAGTTAGACACAACCTCTGGCTAGGCATCAGTGCAAAAGAACCCACGCGAACTTAGGTGAACGATTGAATAAAAATTGAGCAGGGAAGCGAAGTTAAGTATTATGATCCAGTAAGAATCAATTAATTTGTGAATGAATGAAAGAGTTATTAAATGAACGAATTTGCGAATGAATGAATGCCACTAACATAAAATTCTCACGCGTTTGTTTCTACCGTGCATCCCAGAGTACTGCTAAAATCCAATATGTTTTGCAGATCGAAGGTGAATGAATGAATGGAAGCACCTTTTGAGCCAAGCACAACGACTGTATGGAAGTCACTCACATTGAACTGTCGGGCGTGAGTTTCTCGTGATGCCGGAGTGTACCCTCCATAACCTCGTTGAAGGTCTGGTTTCCCATGTGCCGCGCCAGAAGCAGCTGCGACGTACTTAGCCGGTCCAGCGTCAGTGATTGAATGCGAGAGATGTGAACGCCCAACTCGCGGTGGCTCCCCGAACACTCTATGCAGACTATTATGCCGAAGTTTGTTGACAGCCACGTGGGGTCTGCAATGTGAGAATGAAAGAACGCTTGTGTATAGTGAGGATAAAAATAATAATATCTCAGTAATTATTATTTTACTTATTTTGTACATCTACTTCCTTCTCCAATATTTTGCTCCAGTCCATCCAAAGGCTGTCTGGAAGAGATCACTTTTAGAGATAAGGCCGCCGTCTGTACTCTTAGATTAAGAAATACCTGTGTCATTTCCTTTTTTATTTACAATAAAGTGTTCTCACCAATCCGGACTTGGCCCCCGTGGTGGAGTATGGCCTATACCTTCCTCAGGGAAGAGACTCGTGCCCCTCGGTGGGGACATAATGGGTTGATGATGATGATGAAAGTGTTCTATATCTATCTATATATCTATAATTTGTAACTTAGCTTAATAACTTTTTCTTTTCATTGTGAGTTTAAAATATTCAAACTGACACTGTTTTCTACTAGAATGTATCTTGTTAGAGTAAAAAGAACCTTTGGAAGCACGTTTATAAACCTTAGAGCTCGACCGCCTTACTACAACCTACACCTACACCTTACCTAAGCTCATACGTGTCTCCAAGAGGGGGAGGCAGACCTGGGACTGCTACATTCCACATTATAAAAAACTAGCTGGGCCCAGCGGTGTTACCCGCGGCTTATTAGGGAAAATAAATTGTGTATTAACGGTAAAAGTAATAACTATTCATATTTTTAAAGGCATAATTTTTCAATCAATTTACAAAATTTCATCTTCATCGATTTTCTCTCGGGAATAAGATATTTTCCCGCAGTAAAACGTAGCCTATGTGTTAATCCAGAGCGTCAGCTATCTCCATAACCAAATTTTATTAAAATAGCTCCAGCCGTTTAGACGTGAAAAAGTAACAAACTGTAACTAGGTAATCGCCTCGTTGCGAGATTCTATCTTTATTATCATTTTTATTATAACACGTCTGTCACCTTATTCTTCGTACTTATATTATTTACCTACGAAATTACAAATATTCTAAAGACACATAAAATTAATGTAAGTGTTCTACCTTTTTATTTTCGAAATTGTATTTTTTTATTTATGTTTTAGACCGTAGTTAAGCTTTTCTATTTCTTATTGTTCTCAGGTGCCTTTTCCTTTACTTTACATTTAAATAAATATTCTACCTTGCCCCTGGATACCCCTCTTTTCAAAACTACTTCGTGCGACACTGGCGCCCAACTTTAAGAACCCGGCCCACGCTCCTGTTCCTGACGCTGCCCACTGCTGCTGCATCAAGCCACCCGGTTTTCAAGATTTTTATTAATAATATTTTCGTGCGACAAAACATACACAATCACAAACTTTCGCGTTTATAATAATAGAGTGATATAAAATCCAGAAGCAAATAATTGTCGCGAAATCCCTTAATAGTGTTTAAAAAAAGATCAACATGCATATCCACCGCGGATTGGCGAATCCAAGCGTATGTGAACACATCAAACATCAGGTACCTCACGATGTTTTTCTTCAGCGTTAGCAAATGGCATTACGTCTACAAATTGTCAACTGACTACAATGGACTACAAAAAATAATAATAAACATAAAATAAATTAGAACAAAAGCTTTGGTAAACGTCGTGACGAGTTTTGTGCATGGAATTGTGCATTTTTAACGTGAATAAACATAAACAAAAATAATTACAAACATTCACATACGTTGCTTCTGGTCCCACTCTAGGATACCCAGTGTCGTAGGAACCAGAAACAGCGACGTCACACAAACATGTAAACATCCAAGATCTGGGGTTCGAACCCGGGACCTCTCGCATGGTAGGCATATGCGGTAACCGCTGCACCATCGAGGTCGTCAAAAGCCACTGTTATACATATACCCCAGTGCCTACATTCTGTTAATGCATTGTAGTAGAATGACAACTGCATGAGCATGGCGATTTAGTTTCATTGCTGCTTCAAGACTGCTTCAAATCCGTACAGACCCGACGCCGGACCTTCTCTTTATATGTCCCACATGCGGAAGGGGCTGCCGCTCTCGAATTGGACTTTTCAGTCACTCAAAAAAGTGTCGAAGTCCCACAGGATACTGCTTGAATCGTCCGTAACGGACGCGAAGGCCTATGATGATGCTTCAAGACTACGCGCGCACTTAAATCGAGCAGTCTAGGCGTCAATGGTATGAAAAAACACGTCACGTGACCCGACAGTGTATCTGTCATCGAACTACAATGCACTAGCAGAATCGGTCAACAGGTCCTATCGGGTGCACTATTTAATGATGTCTTACCGTTAGTGGAAGCACAGTCCGCGCACACTTGGTTTCCAGGCATAGCGCGTACTGCCCTTATGATACTCCGCTGCAAATCCAGTAGTGAGTGTCCGTTATCATTACTTTCCCCAGCTTGCTGGTGGAAAGCCCTCATAAGGGCACCTTCCTTGCAGTTCACTAACACTGACGTCCAGGCTCTCTGTTCGTTTTCGTCTTCGGCTTGGAAGTGGTATGTTCGGTTATCTGGAAGACGGAGGGTTATTTCAGTCTGTGCTGGATAATGTAGACCAATTTTGCAGATCGTAACTACAGCCGAATTACCACTAGGCTTGGAAATAATTTCACAACAGTTACATAACATAACATTTACATACAGGCACATACATTGCTTCTGGCCCCACACTAGGACACCCTGTGTCGTGGGAACCAGAAACAGCGACGTCACAAACTTGTAAACAGCCAAGACCTGTGTTTCTTTTTTTTTGTCCCCAGCCGGGATTCGAACCCGGGACCTCTCGCATGGTAGGCAGATGCGCTAACCGGTGCGTCACAGAGATCGTTAATGGCGTTGTGACAATATACAAACAACGTGTAGTTTATTGTTTCTTTTTAAGTCATGCATGACACACTTAAGTTCTCAGTTAGTCACCACTATCTAAAATAATAATATGACTGTTTCGTGGCCTTCATTTATGCAAGCAAAGTAAATTTGAGTGTAGTTATGTGTTACTTATTCGTCTAGCAGTAATAATAACATTGTACGAGTAATACTAGCTGACCAGGCAAAAGTATGCTTGACATATTAATTGCCTACGACCTATTCTTAGACATACCAAATATACACAAAAATTACATGACATTTTCTTATTAGATCCAGCAAACATTGTTTTGCTAGATAAAATTGTTATGGCTATCGTTGTAAGCCATGTGAATTTAGTTGCATTATAACAGTTGGTCTAGGCACACGTCGAGCCTTTTATTTATCGATACCCAACAAAAATATTTGTAGTGGGCCACCCTAACCATTTAGTGGTATGAAAAATAGATAACAACCTATGCTCAGTCCTACCGAATATACATATACAATATCGTTCGGCACCCTAAAACTGTGACACGAGAATTTTACATATTAGATGTCGACAGTCCTTTAGTTACAATTCCCTCGCTAAACTTCACTTGATTGCATCTAATCAAGAAAAAACATCCTTATATCTAGTACGGCTCATAGGCATCACCAACCCCTACTCACATGAGACTAGATCGAACGCCCTCTTATCATCCGAAGCGACTTTGATCTGGCACGTCAGCAGATTCACCCGCGCCGGAGGCTTATTCTCGTCCGCGTGGAAGATGTCCAGGAACCCCTCGGCAGTGATACGACATCGACGTTTCTGCCAGACACGTCGAACTTTGCCCTCGGATTTCTTGAGTAGGTGACCACTGCGCGTTACACCATGCTGCTTGTCGCCTTGCAGCTGATGGAGCGAGTAGCCGCCGACTGAAGACCCCTGAAAGTGTACGATTTTTTTGTTTAGATCTCAGACTTAAATACAAAGCCCTAAAGCTCAGTTTAGTATTGTTATCTTATGCACTAGCTGGTTTGACTTCGGCTGTGCAGGATTACCAGGGTATCAAGTATTATATGTCTTTATTGAGATCTTTGTCTATCTGTACGCCAAGTTTCATGTAAATCCGTTCAGACGTTATTGCGTGATTGAGTAACAAACATCTTCACAATCTTTCACATTTGCATATTACATTTATTATACTCGTATTCTCGCTCCGAGAGAAGGTTTCTGCGTTATAAAGAGACGCACATAGGCTGCTTACAATATAATATAGTAGGATTATTGCTGTATGGTGTCATTGGGTGTGGTTAAATTCGTTATACTAATAGTATTTTTATGTGCCGCAGCGGGATGGTTTATTTCGCAATAAATTTTTGTGCCGATCAAAGCGTCTATAACATCAATTTTGGGAGTGGAAGAGTCGGCAGTTAAATTTAAAGACCACCTGGTACTCGATAAGATCCTACGAAGAAAAGTAGGATAATTGTGACAATATTTGTGTTGTCTCACAGGTTCATCAACTTCTGCTGGGTCTGAGGCCTTTCTTAGCCCGTCACACAATCTTTCAGAGTTATGAAGCTATGCGGAAACTGTGAAAATGTCAGGTAAATCTGTCACAGGCTGAAGCTAACGCATGGCCAAAATTATCTGTTATAAATAATTATCAGTATTATGAAAAGAATTGGAACAAATAAGTAATATCTTATTCATAAAAACACGATACCTTAAAACACTCGATACACACCGATTAAAATAGTCTATGGTGGAGATTTTACAAGGAAAAGACGTAAGCATCAATTAAGTAATCTGCCTCTGTTTTTATGAATAACACCGGTCTTTATTTATTCAGTCATCGGTTAGAATAAATAATAACAACATCCACGTAACAATATCACTTGTCTGAGTCCTAAACTAGAATACCCTTTGATATAATAAGAAAATAATAATATCACAAACATAGAAAAACACCCAGACGTCCAAACACAGAAGTACAAATACCCAGGCCTCCTGTACAAATTAAAGTAATTCGCCATCGGTAATCCTGTGTTTGTAGTCAAACATTTCACCGGTTTAAACCAACACAGCAGTCAACAAGAGGTAAAAGTTAAAATCTAACCTGATCCCTGTCCTGAGGCGCGGCCGCACGCAGCATGTTTTTGAGCTCCATCAGCCGCCGCCGCTCGTCGTCCTGCTGCTGCCTTATCTTCTGCAGTTGCACGTTAAGATTCGCCACGTACACGCCGAAGTGCTCGATCGTTTTCAGTCCGTCCTGGAAGTAGTTCGTCTGCGCGTGGTAGTACTCCACCAGATGTTGCAGCAACTCGATGCCCTTCTTCGTTTTGATCTCGTTGAATTTGATCAGGTACTGAAACGAGAAGGGCAGTTGGAGTAGACAGTCGGTCGCCCGAAACGTGGCACGTCACCGAAACCCGACAAACGTGCGGCACAGACTGAGATGAGCGGAAAACGCACAAATACAACTCCGTATGTCCTTCCGCGATCTAAAATTAGGACTGATGACGCACGCGCATTCAAGGGATCCCGATTTATTTGCAGCGTTTGTTGTGCAATAATAATAAACTCATGCGCGACCTTGCACAACTTTCTTGGCGATCCGCCGGCGCGATTGTTACCCAGACGTTATTATTACGCGAGCTTTCGCATCGCGAAGTTGGCAATAAATGCAATGTCGATTTTTATGGGGCGCAACCGATACGATCGCTCCGTGACATTCTGCGGCGAAGATGGAAAGTTTCAAGCTTTATTCCGATGGGTATCGGCTTGCCACATTCACGGCAATGAATGCATAAATCGTATAACCCGTCGGCACGTCGAGTGAGTGATTCTACCCAGCTGGCAAGAGTATTGAATTTCAATGATAATTATGGAAAAAATACCATCTGGTCAAGCTCGCCGGCATTTATTGATTGCAGAGGGCTGCACTAATCGGAGAGCATAGACCTCAATGCACCGGGACGGAAAGTCGCGGGCCTGTCCCGTAGGCTGCGGCCCTGCACAGTCAAGCAAGGTCGGTCGACGACCCGGGCTGTCGACACCAGCGCAACGCAGGACAAAGAACTGCCTGCGCAACTAGCAGCTCTACTTTCTTTCTACCTGCGGTGTCAGCTCGTAAACGGTACCTAGGAAACATCAGAGAGCTCGCTCTGCTAAACTCATTATAATCATGAACGAACAAGATAAAACTTACGACTTATAAATGACTTTTAATTTATTTAACAGCGATGATGTTTCTGATTTTCTGACTTGGTGTTTATTGCTATAATGATGTTTCCTATCATGTAGCAATAAACACAGTCAGAAAAACCGTAATGAATCGTATTAAAAAGTAAAAAGCTCGCTCAGGATGAGTATCGCGGCGGCCAGGAAATAAGATCAGCGGAGCGGAGCCGTTGCGACAGAACACTAAGGGGAACGTGAAAACAACCCAAGTACAGACATCACGGGCAAAACACTTAACGTCACCTCTTGAACCTCCAGTAAGAACAAAGCACGACTGAGCGCTGTTTGTTTCCGCTAAGTGCCGCACCACGATTGTCCTCCATTGTGCGTAGGTCCTATCGTCCTATTCCACTCTGCATAAACTTGTTTACTCTCAAGCAAAGCGGTCTAAAACGTTCCTCTCGGATTACAGATTGCACAATACGACCCTGAACTCTATGCTGCTATGCAATGCCATTTGGCATGCCTATTTGAGCTAAAGATAATGTGTGCACGCGTTTGGCAAAACTGCAGTTTCATTTTGATAGACGAAGCAGACTCATTAATACGAATCAATCAATACAATCCGGACTTGGCCCCCGTATGGCCTATACCTTCCTCAGGGAAGAGACCTGTGCCCCTCGGTGGGGGCATAATGGGTTGATGATGATGAATCAATACAAAAATCAAGTAAATAAACCAGGAGAAAACGTAATACCTTTTCGAATACGTATTTCAGTTTCATAATGTTCACATTAACATAACATAACAAACAACATAACATTTACATACAGGCACATACATTGCGGACAAAACAATGCAGTTACGAATATACCACATAGGACACAATTGATTCGAACTGATACGAGTGAATAAAGTTGGCACACGTCTACACGGCATTCAGAGTGGCTACCAGCTATACGCTAGTTCACATACATTATCAAAACTGGCTACAGAAAAGGGGTTCCGGAGACACGAACCCGCGACCTTTTGATAGACGGGTCATACGGAGCAAAGCGTGTCGTGTATGTGGCTATTGTGTCGACCACAATGCCACGTCACTAGATACTAGACACTGCAGTCGCCCACCACCGCCCGCCACAATGTTAATTGAAATTCCTGTTAGGAAGTGGCACCGACTTAACTGTCACAGGCAGGCCTTCAAATATCCGCAGTGAAAATGGCTAAAATACTGCACGAAGACAGGATGTTGCAGGAAGGTCAGCTGAAGGGGGTTATTTTACTCTTTTTGAAATGGATTTAAGTACACAGAACACTTCCTACCCTTCCAATAAAAACGGTAGAAAATCAGTAAGTATCATATTCCTAGAAAGGCTTCAATCTGTCATCTTGTATGCAACTTCTAGCAACTTTTTTTTTATAATACGTACTACGTACACATTTTGCAAAAACTATTCCCAAAAGTCTCGTTTTCTCGAAATCGACATGCTGTGGGTTGGTTCCAGTCTGCGTAAAATGGTCCCGTTGATCATTTCAGGATTTGAAAGTTGGTCCCATAATAAAAGTTTCTTTTATTCACAACTAGAATAACAGTTAAGTTCCACTGGAACTTTCTGCAACAGCTGCATTATGAAAGTTAGTAAGAATAGATTTTTGGCTGCAATAGTGGACTGGTTAAGATTTTTGCAACTTTAATAACCCTATTGATATATTATTCCATAAACGTGTTCGCCGCAATTTTTGTCCCTCCTTTAGACAAAAACGCAACTAATGACAGAAACAACCAAATCATATTATTATCTACGACTAAGTCTCATCAATCAAACCTAAAATTGGCTTCAATGCAACATCTCCGTCCGCAGCTATACTTGATAACACGTCATTAATTAGACACGCCTTGTGTTATTGTGAACACTGCAATCGTAATGATATACTGTATTCTTCAATGAGCGGCAGAATAATAAGTGCAAAATGAGGTCGGTCGTTCACATGCTCACTCGCGTCGTGTCAATAACTCAACATAAGTTCCGCTGCTTAGACAGGCCACGTTTCTGCAAGAATTCGGAGCAAGTTCACTGAGAAAGTTCGACAAAGGCCAAGTGACAATTTGGGAAGCAATTTCCCACTACGTGTTTTTCTTCTCAACTACCGTCCGTGCGTCCCCATCAACCTAACGACTGAGAATTAAATTTACGATACTTGCTACATGAGATACTTGCACTTACAAAGTCATATTCTGGAGCTAATGAGACGTTAGTAAACAAGCGAGAAGTTTAACTACAGGGTGTTAATTTATAAAGTCACAATAGTCACAATTTGAACTCCAGCATCCAGAGTAGCGTTCTTGCAATTTCAGAGTTAAGTTTTTGGACTGTTTATTGATTTGACATCAGCTGCTTTACACTCAGTTCTACGCGTCTTACGGGTGAGAGACAAGCGAAACAATAAACGAAATCAGTCCGCTTCATAGGTCAGGACAGTGGCTATCGAAGGTCACGAGTATTAACCAATGGGCGTACGTGGACGATTTTGCTAGGGAGCTTTTGTGGAATGGAGTATACTCATGTTATAGTAATCATTTTAATCTAAGCAACGCTCCCTAAGCTAAAGGTGTTACTGTCATTGCTCCAAAATTCTACTGTGGTCTCGTAAGAACGCGAACGTTGTCCAGTAGCTACAAGAGTTCCGATAGTTCCCTTTGCTGTCCTATCTCATGACCACCCTGTGTAGCTATCATTAAGTAGTCCAATAGCAGGTACAACAGGTTTCCGTGTGGAGTTTCTGGATCTTCCATCGGACGCGTCCCCCGGGTGGCGGATAGGGGAACGCCCTCCAGATATGGGGGGTACCGGCTTCGGCCGGCGCGGACCAAAACCAGAGGGAGGGGGACGTCCAGTGGCTTGCGCTGCTGGATGTCCCGCGGGGTCCACCATGGGCCCCGCACCCGTAACCCCACATTGAGCGGGGCCGGGGGCCTTCGGGCCGCGAGGAGGCAACCTCTATAAAAAACACACGGTGGGGGCCCTCTCTTTGTCCCTCTGTCCAGCAGAGGGCATGGAAGAGGGCCGGACGGGGAGGGGAGGGGCGCGAGTTCTGCAAGCCGGGCCGGGAGGGACATTGGGAGGGGGGCCGGGGACCAGGGATTGAGGACCCCATGGTCCTTGGCCAAGGGAGGACTAGGGAGGGGAGGACCAGACGGGGCCGAAGACCTGGCAGAGGGCCAGAAAACGGGTCTTCGGTAGCTGGAGGCTTGGGGAGCTCGCGCCTCTCCGCCGGGAGAGCCGGTGGCGCGGGGGACGCCGCGCGGACCTTGCGCCGCCGGTTGAGTGAGGGTCACAGACGGCAGGTTGGGGGACCTGCCGTCCGATATCGTGACGGGAGAAGGGGGTGGGGGGCCCATGCCCCTTCTCAAGTGAGGGTGGGCCCGACTGCTTGCGAGTCGGGTCGACGTCGCCGGGGCGCCGCTGTCGCATTCGCGTTGTGGTTTCACACCACTTGCGACATCCGGCGGCGCCCCATTGCACGAGCGACAGGACGGCCCCCGGGGTGTTTTAGGAGGTATGCCTCTCCTATTATTAGGAGGGGAGAGTCCGACACACGGTCGTCGCCCTCCCCCAAGGGTGGCGGTTATGGTGCACAAAGCATTTCACCCCGTTAACAAAAAAAAAAAAAAAAAGGTACAACAGGTTTCATCCAGCCAGGGGGTCCATATTATGGTCGGTTGATCTAAGCCACAACTAGCAGTTAATACATTTCACTGAAAAGGCGCACGTGCGAAGCGAACTCCAACGTAATGTGGAACATTCGCGAAACCCGCCGAAAAATCACTTAATGGATATTAGTGGCACGACTTTACGATCGTAATTTCGCGTGATAGCGTCAGTTTGTTTTATTGCGTTGAAAATTGCACGGTCGATCAGGCGCAGGAATTTTTTGGTGATCTTTCTGTGGTGTCACTTTTGGTTGCAGTCGTTACAACTTTCCAAGGGCAAGGGCTTCTTCACACGTACCACAACCACACCATGTCGCAACGAAAAAATGCTGCCAAGCAGTGGTAACGGATGAATAGTGTCTCTGCAGCTTTTTGTAGTTGCGTTGTGGTACCGACAAAATGTCGATACAACCAGTGTTGTCGCCAGTAGTTGCGATGCGGTTACGTCGTGAGTAGACGCAATTCAACTCCGTCTTTCATAGGTTGCGTTGTGGTTGCGATGTGGTCGCGATGTGGTCGGTATCACACACACACACGTGGTGCGTGTGAATAGTCCTATTAATTTTCAGTACAAAATATACGCCCGGCCACGTGGTGTGGTTGAGGTGTCGTTTTGGTCGTGGTGTGGTTGCGGTACGTGTGAAGAAGCCCTAACCTGGAGCAACAAAACCTCGCCCTGAGCCTACCTACTTAAATCAGTAACCAGAGATTTAAGCGTTCCTAAACTTTAAACGTTACTCCATTAACACCCATAAAATTGAAAGGGAGCACTCTGCTTTTGTTTATGCCTAAACTAAAATAAGTTTAGTCGCGTTGACTGTTTACCCTGGACCAGTTTAACGGTGGATACAGACCAAAGCGAACGAACGAATTCAAACGGTTCGGACCTTACCAAGGCCTTGTTTTATAAAGTTACAATGATAATAAAATAAGTAAAATAAATAAATGTAAGTGCAATAAAAGTATTCATAATGATAATAATAATAAATTAAAAGCATTGTTTATTTTCAAGGCCAGAAGTGTGCAGGTTACCAATTGTCACCAATTTTTGCTGAAACGCGACCTGATGCTAAGTCGGGTGAAAATTACAGATTTCAAATACTTATTGGTACGTTTTGGCACATACACACTTTTAAATATCATAAAAACAATAACTCAAACAAGATAATAAAAAAAATTAACTCTAGTGTTGAAAAGTCAAATAAAAACAAACATAAATAGATAGATAGAATATTCTTTATTGCTTGTCTATCTTCATTCAATATACGACGTCCAGATGCCGCAGTACGAAATGAATCGTATCTCAATTTTAACTTTACGAATAACTGTAGCTTAATGAAATAGTGCCCTGATTGGCACAATAAATCTTTCGTTCCTGTTCCTTAGTTCATTCACTTCGGTCTGTATCTGTACCCAATAAGAATATTGTCGTCTTATCTTACCCGCCCCATTATGAGTAAGAGAGGAAGTAAGTTAAATAAATTCATTTACCTCACACATTTGTAGTTGAAACAGTCTCCGTTCCTTCTCCATTTCATCGGCTATCTCAGCCGGCGTCACCTCCGTTCTTATGAGCCCAGCCTCTTTAGCTTGTGACTTCTTCTCCTTTTCTATCTTCAGGTATTTGGACTCGTAGTCTTTGGACGCTTTGTCGAATGGCCTCTTCAGGTCGCCTTTGACTCCGCGAAGGTCGCCTTTTAGGAGACTGTCCACTGGAAACATCACGATGTTGTTGATGTTTTGCATCTGCGGACAAAAGAAAACTATTAGATTATATCCATTTGTTTGCATTTAAGGGATATCAACTCATTGACCACTTATACAAATAATACAGAAAGCTGCGTGGAAAGCTGCCTATACCTACCCCCTCGGGGAATACGGGCGTGAGTTTATACTACTACTACTACTACTATACTGCGCGGAAAATCATTAAAAACTCTAAGAAATAATTAGGTTAAAATACAAAATCTCCGATTCTGTTAGCCTTTGGTGGGACCCATCAGACATAGTTCAAACAAGTGAAGTAATGCGGGATTAACCTCTATATTTATACTAACAAACACAATCTGAAATTCGTGACGGAGAGTTCCTCTAAGTAAAGTGACACCGCAGTGTAACTGTTTAAGATTGGAAACTGTTTCCAAAAACACACGTCCAAATGGTGGTCTCACCACGTTTTATCTCTTCGTATCATTTCAAGGCAACTGCATTCCGACAGGGTCGAGGGACAACTAAATGTCCATAAAACAAACCACTAATTGGTAAAATTGTCGAGGATAGAAGATAAGGTAGTTTCGTAAACGTCATTTGAAATCTCAAATGGTATTTTGATTGCCGGTGACAGAAATCGATCGAATCCGGTATGGTTAGCTTGTGAACTGTGGTGCACCTCAGAAGGAGGACATTGCCACATCGGCGCAACATTGATTGTGGTCCTGACTGATGTAACAATTGCAAATTGCACACACGAATAGACAAGCCACGCGGAGTGAATACTCAATACGCGAATTACTCAATGTGCATTGCTTCAGCTGTAGCTTCAGCAAATAAACGTACAATGTCCCATCGTACCTGAGGGGGACGAGAAGTAAAGATGAAATTGTATCTATGATTACTATTTTCTGAGTAATTTTCCTTGCAAATATCAGCTTATATTTTACAATAAATCGAACCTCTCAAATGGATGATAAAACACACTCGTG
Source organism: Yponomeuta plumbellus (assembly GCA_947310845.1). Classification (NCBI taxonomy): domain Eukaryota; kingdom Metazoa; phylum Arthropoda; class Insecta; order Lepidoptera; family Yponomeutidae; genus Yponomeuta; species Yponomeuta plumbellus. The sequence goes on along the minus strand of OX371193.1, from coordinate 17,827,474 downwards.
CTGAATTAATTACTACTAAATTGATTGTGAAGTCACCGGAGTGGACACATAGGGACAAAGGGCTAACGGAATATATAATGAAACCTTTCATGAACTTTGCCACAGCTATTAAACATAAACACCCCTCTTATTGGCACTTTGTGACAAATTGCTAGTCGGATAAAGTTGCCCTATCAGACGATAAAATACCCACTCAGAAATTATTCAAAGAAAAAATCAATAGAGATTGGTATAAGTGAAGTTTATCCGCTCCCCAGATGCTCGCAATACTTTAACGTAACACTGATTGATATAATTTCCCAAGAAGCTATCATTTAAACAACCAATCAGTAACAGAACGAAATTATACGATTCTACGAAATCATGGCAATAAGTGAAAGGAAAGGGACGAAACGAATAGGCACTAAAAATCATCTACGATTTCCATTTAAATACTATGTGATTATCGACCTTTCTGGGAACCATAATGTGCACCCAAAGATCAAAGGTCAGCGACATTTAAAGCGTTTTCACTCAGTTTCGGTAATGTTCCACTTCTGGCACTCTTCCCGGTTTCAAGTCTATCTACGCTTGGCAACATTGGGCACTCAGACAGATCCGTTTAAAAAATGTTTCGCATGATCGATACACAGAAACATTCACTATGTCCTGGGCAAAAAACCGCGTCTATTGGTGTAAAGCGGGTGTAATGTTCATTGTTTGTAACGAGAGCACGTGCTATGTGAGCTTTATGCGCTTCTATTGTATGTTAATTGCTTGTCACATTCTGTTCACTTTTGTACTTGATAATAGTATGGTCTCAGTGTTAGATAAATTGCTTATTGCAGTGTTGTAATTATGCCATTAGATTCTCTATCGCCTTTTGCAGAACAACAGCTAATAGAATGTTGATTGGTGATAAATGCGTAATCCAAAATACACATAATTCGAATATAACAACAACGGTTATATCTAAAGTGTTCGAGAGGATAATTTACAGGTTGGTAGCACTGCTGAATGTTTCAGGGGTAACGAGCGTAGAAACCTTTTCACACATGAATTATTAAAAGCATCTTCAAAAGGACCCCAAACGAAGTGGGTCATAAATATTGTATTTCCAGCTTTGTTTTCGAGTTTCCTTTGCCAAATGTTGATATATACCGACAAGAATGTGTCTTATGCTGAATGACCTCGCTACATTATGATGATGGATGTGTGACCCAATTGAATTCTCTTGGGGACGTATTTGACCTAAACAACACATCATTCAATAGCGTAAGTGAGCATACGGATGTTTCGTGTCACTAACTATTCTTATCTACAGGTCGTAACATCTTGTATAGCCAGGGATTGAGCAAATATTTCTATTGTTTTATGCGCTGTCAATCGGTATTAAAAACGGAGGTAATATTGCACAATCACTTGTCCTAATCCTAATGATACCCCGTGTTATGCAAACCAGGACATCACATTTGTACAAATCAAGTACGATGGAATCTATAGGGAGTCAAACCCACCACCTGCATCAGGCGGGTCGTCGACAGTTACCTGCAAGACAGGCGGGTGAGGGTCCTATATGCCGGAGAAGAGGTGACCAGAAGGACCACCAAAGGATGCGTTCAAGGCTCCATTGGTGGTCCCATTTTCTGGAACCTCCTCTTAGACCCCCTGCTAAAAGGACTTGACAGCTCAGGCGTGTATGTCCAAGCCTTCGCGGACGATGTGGTGTTGGTCCTGAATGGGGACACCGCGCTGGAGGTCCAATCCCGGGCAAATGCCGCTCTCGCCTATGTTCGGGAGTGGGGTGTCAGAAATAAGTTTAAATTCGCACCGCAAAAAACAAACGCGCTACTTATAACGCGGAAACTTAAATTTGACACCCCGCTCCTGACCATGGGCGGTATCGACATACCAATGTCGAAAGAGCTGAAACTTTTGGGGCTCTGGATAGACGACAAGCTGACGTTCAACACCCAAGCGAGTTACGCCTGTAAAAAGGCTTTGAACGTACACCGTCAGCTGTCCAGAGCCGCAAAAATCAGCTGGGGCCTCCAGCCCGAGGTCATTCGGACCATCTACACGGCGGTAGTGGAGCCGATCGTGATGTATGCAGCGAGTGCCTGGGCTCCGGCGATGAAGAAATGGTGTGTCAGGAAGCAGCTGAACGCAGTCCAACGGGGATTCGCGCAAAAACTGTGCCGATCATACCGCACGGTCTCCCTGAACGCAGCTCTGGTGCTCTCGGGACTGTTGCCACTGGATCTTAGGATCCAGGAGGCGGCACCTCTCTAAGAGGCCAAGCGTGGAGTCCCACAACCGGAGCTTGCGGACAGGGAGGTAGATCGAATGACCACGTTCGGCGACACTCCTCATCCAGCTCGGCATATGAGCCTCCAATTCGTGTGCCTGGTAGACGACGATGAAGTGACTGCCTATAACACCCAGGCAGTCAGAATCTTCACCGACGGCAGCAAGATGGACGGGAAAGTAGGGGCCGCGCTGTCCATCTGGCGAGGGGAGGCCGAATCCCGTTCCATCAAACTAAAGCTGCCGTCCTACGCTACCGTCTACCAGACTGAATTGCTGGCCACATGCAGGGCCACGGAGGAGATCCGCAAGCTGGATGCCACCACTTTTGGCATCTACAGCGACTCACGCTCGTCGCTGGAGACGCTGGTGAAAAACGGCTCTCGACATCCCCTCGCCGCCCGCGCGCGCTGCTATCTTGAAGATTGCATCAGCCAAAACAAGCAAATCAGTTTGTTTTGGCTGAAAGCGCATGCGGGCATCGAGGGGAACGAGAGAGCCGATCAGCTAGCAAAGGCCTCGCTGCAACTAAAGACACGACCGCACTACGACAAGTGCCCGGTCTCATTCGTCAAGCGACAGATTCGTCAGAATTAGCTTGACGAATGGAACCGCAGGTACAAGTCGGAAGAAAAAGGTGCCACGACGAAAATGTTCTTCCCGGACGCCAGAGCCGCGCATCGGATAGTCAGGAGGATGGTGCCCGACAAAGTGGTAGCACAAACCCTGACGGAGCACGGTGGGTTCGCCGAATATCTGCATCGATTCAAATGTAGGGCGGACCCATCGTGCACCTGTGACCCAGACCAAGAGGAAACACTGGAGCACATCCTCTTCGACTGTCCGGTGCACGTGATGCAGAAATGTCACTCGGAATAGGCATCAACCATGCATCAACACAGAGACCGCGCACACAATAATGAGCAATGACGCAAAGAGGGATGTGTTTCTGGAGTTCTGCGGAAGGATTGTTAGAAAAGTTAATAAAAAGAATAAGTAGGTTTCTGGCTACCACTTTGTAACAAAGCGGAGAGCAGTTAATTGGAAAGATAACTGAAGGAACCGCAGAACTCCAGAAACATAAAAAAGTGATAAAATTCTGTGTTTTTAAAAAAAATCGTATACCTTGTCTGTGATACTGTTTTGTGTTTCCGTGTTGTCCAAAATAATAAAAATGATTAAATTATAATAATAATATACAATATACAACTTTTACAGTTTTAATTTTAACCATAGACTAGTTGACTCTACTTTATTAAGTATAAGCTCACGACATTATAAAAATTTCATAATTTTTATAATGTCGTGAGCTTATACTTTTATTATGTTAAAATCTTGCTGAAACTTGCTGTTGTATGTTATTTCTGTGCAGTCCAAATTTTACAACTTATACAATATTAATTTTAATGCGATCATTGTTGGTATTTTACAATGTTTTGGTTTTATTTTAGAATTTTACAATGTTTTGGTTTTAATGTAGACGTTACTTTATTAAGTATAGATAGAAAAGACTCTGACAAATTATGTCACAATTCATAACAAATTCTAATTTAAATTTGATAAAACGGCAACCACGGTCTCTATTTATGATAGAGGAAGAGGAAATAAAAACCCACCACCTGTGCTTTTGGTAGTCAAGCGCCGCTATACCAACGACAGCGGCTGGTTGTCGTTGTCTGTCTAGACACGCCATCATTATGCCCTACGGAATCAAACAAACCTATGTGTCCTCCGGTAATACGTAGTTAACAACTCAAACAAATCGATCCTTAGCTATTACTCGTACAATCAGTCCCACTTTTTGCTACCGAAATGGATCCCAGTAGTCTATGTCCAGCTTCGGACTAACTCACTGGTTAGCAACAAGAAATCCCCAGTTTTTCGAACGCTAAGCCCCTGTTTCACAATGTTCAAATAAAGTTCCACATAGCTATCCGCAACCAGGGCTGCCGTTTGTTTTCCTATATTGCGTGTTTTCGCTTATGGCTTCAAATTTAGAACAAACGGCAGCCCTTGCGGATAGCTTATCCGGAACTTTATCTGCAGATTGTGAAACAGACCCTTTGTCTGTTAATCTATTGTTAAAAGCTGTCAGTTGGTAACACTTTTACCAACTGACAGCTGTTAACTGTAGGTTAACTGACTGTTAGCGTTCGAGAAACCGGGTATAAGTATATTGACAATAATGTCAAATTCAAGCGCATACATTTTCCCATCTGCCAAATAGAAGGCTCATCCTGGAAGGAGAAGTGCACGCGTCTGCACGCGTGTCAAGGGCAGGCCGAGGATTCTGCGCAGTGAGCCGCGGGCCGGGACAAAGGGACCGGCTAGGTGGGGTTGCCAGATCGAATAGCCAAAATATGTTATTTAATGTGTTAGTGATAAGCTGTTAGTTTTCCTTATAAAATAAAATAAATATCGTGGCGATTTTTCTACATTACGGGTCGTAGGGTTTTCCTGGTTCCTTATATTACTACGTCAAAGGGCAAAACGGAACCTTTATAGGATCACTTTCCTGTCGGTCCGTCCGTCCCTGTCCGTCAAGACCTTTTATCATGGGAACGCGTGAAGGTATAGAGTTGTAATTAAAACCATATACTCAAGTCTGAGGTCCCTTGAAGCTATGAAAAAAAACTTCTAGACGTGAAGAAAAGATACCGCCGTTTACGCCGCAAAGAAAGGTATTTTTCGACATCCAAGTTCTTCCCGTTGACCTAGAACTATGAAAGGCCTATATAGTAATAAGGTCAAATAAACAAATACAGCGAATAAATTTTAAACTTTAAATTTGTAATTAAATCATAAAAAATGTCTTTTAAATATAGAAAAGTTCAGAAAAACAGCAACTACGAGCGGGCGAGCCTGACGGCGAGCTTTTGTCCTTTTTTTTCTTAGCCCCATACACGACCCATTGATGGGCAAAGTCCTTGTCCTTCGTTACTTGCGTTTCCGAAGCTGTGAGGTCATCCGTCGCTTGGGATAGCGCCAAAGTTTGAGACCACGAGGTTTCAGGTTTACTTAAGGCCAGCTCAGAATTGAGAATTTCGCTAAGTAACTACTTAACTGTAGCGATGTGTCGTCAAATTTCTCAAAAAAGAGCGTGACAAAACGTTACTTAAGTATTTACTTAGTTTTCACTAAGTAAATTCACACTTCTTAATTCAGAAACCGGCCCTTTAACTAAAAATCGGATAAGAAATATCCTATGTAAATAGAAATATCCTATGTAAATATCCAGGAAAAGCTACATGTATGCCAGAGTCTTTTGTGAATAGATATGAATAAATATTTTTTTGTGTTTGTATTTGCGTAGGTAATCCGTTTAAGTCCTAATCCTTGTAAGTCGACACAATCACGGGTGATAAACAATATCTCAATACCAAACCAAATGTGTTTGGCCTACCTACTATGTATTTGTTGTATTTACAACGAATACTTAATAGGTAGATACGTAAATCGGTATGTAAAATTTAACTTTGTGACGTGTTTATGTTGATTCTTCTGATTAGAATCTAGGATACAGGCGTGTGATAATGTTTAATTAATGTGTAATAACTTAACGTTACGCTGGGTCGGAATTCAAGAATGGAGATAAGTATTTTGTCCTGACATTGGAGACAATTTATTAAATTTTGGGAGATTCTCGATATTCTGGCAACCCCGGACTAGGGATCGCGTATTTGGAGCGAGGCTGTTGATCCTGCGGTCGAACAAGCCGCGGTTCTGGCTCGTAAATAAGGATTCGACAAGTCAAAGCTTTAACCGACGTTCATGGGCGGACCGAATTTTCAACATTACATGACATAACATACATTGCTTCTGGCCCCACACCAGGATACCCTGTGTCGTGAGAACCAGAAACAACGACGTCACAAACATGTAAACATCGAAGACCTGGGTTTCTTTTTTTTTGTCCCCAGCCGGGATTCGAACCCGGGACCTCTCGCATGGTAGGCAGATGCGCTAACCGCTGCGCCGCAGAGGTCGTCATACATTACATAACATTACATAACATAAACTCATGAATGTATCCCGGAGCAGGTTTTGCCATTTGCCCCGCTCCTGAGACACCGCTTTTCGCTTCCTCCGTATTCATTAGTCGCTGCATGCACACACGCCGAGCTGTGATACTTTAGAGTTCTACCTAAAAAGGGAAAATGGGAACCTTAAAAAAACTTTATTGTCCGTCCCCTGTCTGTCTGTCAAGACCCTTTATTTCGGGAACTCGTGGAGGTATTGAGTTGAAATTAAAACCAAGTACTCAAATCTACGGTCCCCGAAGCTGTGGAAAAATCAAACTTCTAAGTTAACGTGAAAAACTGTCCAACTGTGAGCCCAGACTCGCGCACAAAAGGTTCCGTACTATTATCTATATATTATACAATGTTAGACACTATATTTTATGATATCGAGCAAAAAACGGCAAAAAATGACGTTTGTTTTATGGGAGCCCCTCTTAGATATTTATATTATTCTGTTTTTATTATTTACTAGCTGTTGCCCGCGACTACGTCCGCGTGGGGTTTAGTTAAGTAAAGTATTTGCAAATAAGATACGGATACTTTTAGCGCATGCGAAAGAGCTTTCATACTAACTTCGCAACCCCCTCTTACCCCCTTAAGGGAAGGATTTTCGAAAAACTAATTTACACGTCTTTCATGACTGTCAACGAAAGACCTTCATGCTGAATTTCATTCGAATAACTTCAATAATGGCAAAGTTTCATACTAACATTACACCCCCCTTTTATCCCCTTAAGAGGTGATTTTCGAAAAACTATTTTACATTTGCTTCATGACTTACAATAAAGATTTTTTTTCTGAATTTCATTCGAATAACTTCAAAAACGGCTGAGTGTCATACTAACTTTGCACCCCCCTTTTTGCCCCCTTAAGGAATGATTTTCGAAAAACTATTTTACATGTTTTTCATAACTTTTAATGAAGGACCTTCATATTGAATCTCATTTGAATAACTTCAAAAACGGCAAAGTATCATACTAAGTTTGCACCCCCTTTTTTCCCCCCTTAAGGGATGATTTTTAAAAAACTATTTTACATGTGTTTGATAATTTTAAATGAAAAACCTTCGTACCAAATTTTATTCGAATAACTTCAAAAACGGCAAAGTTGCATACTAACTTTGAACCCCCATTTTACCCCCTTAGGGGATGAATTTTCAAAAATCCTTTCTTAGTGCTCCCCTACGTTACAAAAAAAACGCCTGTGCAAAATTTCAAGTTTCTAACCCTTATAGTTTAGGCCCTGCGTTGATATGTCAGTCAGTCAGTCAGTCAGTCAGCTTCTCCTTTTATATATATAGACTAGCTGTTGCCCGCGACTTCGTCCGCGTGGGCTTTAGTTGAGTAAAGTGTTTGCGTTTGCAATTAAGATTGGGATACTTTTAGCGCATGCGAAATAAATAAAACCATACTACTCTCTCTGAGAGAAGACCTATTCCCTGCAGTGGGACACATACTCGTATAGGCTGTTTACTATGGGTTGTATTTTAAAGAACTGAGAAATATTTATGAACACATGAACGGAGAAATAATAAGAAGAATTGAGAAAATTTATTCAAGAGTTAGAACGACCAATATGAAAAAAAAAGAAAGTAAGCAAGTATTTAAGGTGGTATTTAAACACATGGAAGAACAAAGAAATTCAATTCAAAAATCGCAGCGAAATGTTTAATAATCGAAGCGACGATACGAAGTAAATACGAAGAACTTTTATACTTTCTAAATTTGCAAAACCCATAAGTATTGATTTCACAAAAAGGGCTGTCGGCAATAATAAATAACTTTATGAGGAACTTACAACCCAAATACAACATTTTATTGAAATAACTTTGAACTTCAGCTGGGCTGGGCAGCTTATGGGAAACTACTTCGAGTCTTCACATCGCCAATCCCACAGAGTCTAAAGACGAAAGTCTTCAATCAGTGCGTCCTACCCGTCATGACATACGGTGCCGAAACGTGGACACTCACGGTGGGGCTGATCCACAAATTTAAAGTCGCTCAGCGTGCTATGGAAAGGGCTATGCTCGGGGTTTCTCTGAAAGATCGAATTCGAAACGAAGTCATCCGACAGAGAACCAAAGTCACCGACATAGCCCACCGAATTAGCATGCTGAAGTGGCAGTGGGCCGGCCATATCACCCGAAGAACTGATAACCGATGGGGTAGAAGAGTTCTTGAGTGGAGACCGCGGATCGGTAAACGTAGTGTAGGACGTCCTCAGACTCGGTGGAGCGATGATCTTCGCAGGGCGGCTGGCAAGAGCTGGATGAGAGTAGCCGAGGACCGTGTTCAGTGGCGTGCAATTGGAGAGGCCTATGTCCAGCAGTGGACAACCATAGGCCGATGATGATGATGATGATCAGAGAGCTTTCATTCTAACTTTGCACCCCCCTTGGGATGATTTTCTAAAAACTACTTCACACAATGTTTCATGACTTTCAATGAAGGACCTACATACTGCATTTCATTCGAATAACTTCAAAAACGGCAGAGTTTCATACTAACTTTGCACCCCCCTTTTACCCCCTGAAAGGAATGATTTTCGAAAAACTATTTTACATGTATTTCATGACTTACTTTTAATGACAAACCTTCATATTGAATTTCATTCGAATAACTTCAAAAACGGCAAAGTTTCATACTAAATTTGCACCCCCTTTTATCCCCCTTAAGGCTTGATTTTTGAAAAACTATTTTACATTTCATGATTTAAAATGAAGCACCTTCGAACTAAATATCATTTGAATAACTTCTAAAACGGCAGGTGTCATACTAACTTTGCACCCCCCTTTTATCCCCTAAAGGGATGATTTTCGAAAAACTATTTTACATGTGTTTCAAGACTTTCAATAAAGACCTTTATTCTGAATTTCATTCGAATAACTTCAAAAACGGCAGGGTTTCATTCATACTAACATTGCACCCCGTTTTACCCACTTAAGGGATGATTTTTGAAAGCCTATTTTACATGTATTTCGTGACTTTTAGCGATGGACCTTCGTATTGAATTTCATACTAACTTTGCACCCCCCGTTTTTCCCCCTTAAGGGATGAGTTTAGAAATACTATTTTACACGTGCTTCATGATTTTAAATGAAGGACCTTCATATTGAATCCCATTTGAATAACTTCAAAAACGGCAAAGTTTCATACTAAATTTGCACCCCCCTTTTTCCCCCTTAAGGGATGATTTTCAAAAAACTATTTTACACATGTTTCATGACTTTTAAGGAAGGACCTTCATACAGAATCTCATTCGAATAACTTGGATAACGACAAAGTTTCATACTAACTTTGCACCCTCTTTTTTCCCCCTTAAGGGATGATTTTTGAAAAACTAATTTACACATGTTTCATGATTTTAAATGAAGGACCTTCGTACTAAATATCATTTGAATAACTTCAAAAACGGCATAGTTTCATACTAAATTTGCACCCCCTTTTTTCCCCCTTAAGGCATGATTTTTGAAAAACTATTTTACACATGTTTCATGATTTTAAACGAAGAAACTTCATACTGAGTTTCATTTGAGTAACTTCAAAAACGGCAGAGTTTCATACTAACTTTGCACCCCCATTTTACCCCTTTAGGGGGTGAATTTTGAAAAATCCTTTCTTAGTGCTACCCTACGTTATAAAAGGAACTCTTGTGCAAAATTTCAAGTTTCTAACCCTTATAGTTTGGGCCCTGCGTTGATATGTCAGTCAGTCAGTCAGTCAGTCATTCAGTCAGTCAGTCAGTCAGTCAGCTTCTCCTTTTATATATATAGACTAGCTGTTGCCCGCGACTACGTCCGCGTGGGCTTTAGTTGAGTAAAGTATTTGCAAATAAGATAGGGATACTTTTTGCGCATGCGAAAGAGCTTTCATACCTTAACCAATAACTTCGCAACCCCCTCTTACCCCGTTAAGGGATGATTTTCGAAAAACTATTTTACACGTCTGTCATGACTTTCAATGAAGAACCTTCATGCTGAATTTCATTCGAATAACTTCAAAAATGGCTAAGTTTCATACATTGCACCCCCCTTTTATCCCCTTAAGGGATGATTTTCGAAAAACTATTTTACACGTCTTTCAAGACATTCAATGAAGGACCTTTATTCTGAATTTCATTCTAATAACTTCATAAACGGCAAAGTTTCATACTAACTTTGCACCCCCCTTTTACCCCCTTAAGGGGAAACACAACGGCAGTTTTTCCATACAAACGTATTCCCCTGTTTCCTCCCTGGATAATGCCAGTAGAGCAATTCTTTTTTTCCATAAAATCTACGGCTACTATACGCATGTCCCTATGTTTTGATTTTTTTCGTAAATCTCTTATTAAAAGAGATATGAACATTCAAAAACCTAAAAAATTGGCCCGATTTTCCGCTGTATTCAAAAAATCAGAAAAGCAATTTTACTAGATTATATAAAAAATGGAAAACATAGGAACACGGCCAAAGCCTTTCTTTAATTATTTATGAAAAAAGTATTTAAATTGGTTAAGTTTTGGAGAAGAAATCAGGGGACTACGAATCGTTGATTTTGTGTATTTTTTATTGGTATTTTCGGTCCAAGCTGCAGTTGTCTCTATCGCGCTCTGCGGGGGGAGGCTTGAGGTTGGGGAGGCGCGGACTACGTATACATACACTAGTGACGTGACACGTAGTCGATAATTTTATCGATACTTTAGTGTTGTTCATTGATATCGATATTTCTAGTTAGAGTATTTTACGTGAAGTGCATTTAGCAGATTATTGTGTTGTTCGATTGTTGGAAAATAATAAGTAGGTTATAAACCTTTTATATTATTTATTGAAACGCTCAAAGCACACTAATATCAATACTGCCGCGCTAACAGTAAGAGCAATAAGTCGATTTTTATCAAAAAATTAGTTAAGTACATATCCTGAATCGCCGCGTCATGTTCTAAAAACTGGTCTAATCCTTGTTTTTCTAGATTCACTGGAACCTAAAAATACCATGAAGCATAACAGCAGTAAGTCAATGAAATTATTTTGTTTTCTTAGCGTAAAAGCAGGAAATACATAGGCTGCTACTTATGTATGCGGAATCTGGGATTCCAATAATTTTAAACGCAATGTCTGACCTCCATGGTCAAATTCGTTATTTTTTTAAATACTGGCCGCTAATATTTTTCTCTTATATACGTTAGTGTTTTGTTTTTGTTGGGTTTAAAATGTCATATCGCTGAAAAAATGGAACTCACTCGTGAAAATATTCGTGCTATGATTTTTCACGATTTTCGACGTGGTTTAACGCAACAACAGTGCGTAGATCAATTAACTTCGACTTTTGGTGGTGAAGCTCCATCAAAAACGACCGTGTATCACTGGTTTAGTGAGTTTAATCGCGGGCGCAGTAAGCTCACGGACGAAGTTAAAGAAGGTCGCCCGAAATCGGTGGTTGTGCCACAAAATATTGAAGCTGTGCGAAAACTAATAATGCAAGACCGCCATGTTACGTATAGCGAGATAGAGGCTATTCTGGGCATATGTATGACGAGCATTCATAGGATATTACATGAACATTTGTCTGTAAAAAAAATTGGTTCGCGTTGGATCCCGCACAACTTAACTCAGGATCAAAAATATGCTCGCGTCGAATGGTGCAAGAAAACCTTAAAAAAATTCAACGGAGGCGACTCAAAATCTGTTTATAATATCTACACAGGTCATGAATCCTGGATCTACGCGTACGATCCCGAAAGTAAACAACAATCAACAGTTTGGGTGTTTCAAAATGAGCCGAACCCTACGAAAGTGGCTCGTGCAAAAAGCACTGTAAAGCAAATGGTGGCCTGCTTTTTTGGTATTAATGGCCATGTGGCTACAATACCACTGGAGAATCGCAGAACGGTTAATTCGGAGTGGTACACGACCATTTGTTTGCCGGAAGTATTTGAAGAAATACGCCAAAACAACCAGCGACGCAGAATCATACTTCACCATGACAATGCCAGCTGTCATACATCTCAGGAAAGAACTACATTTTTGGATGGTCAAAAAATAGAATTGATGGGTCATCCACCGTACAGCCCTGATTTGGCTACCAATGATTTCTATTTATTCCCAAATGTAAAGAATAAATTACGTGGTCAACGATTTTCGACCCGTGAAGATGCCGTAGATGCGTTCAAACAGTACGTTTTGGAGATACCTCAATCAGAGTGGAAAAAGTGTTTTGCAAATTGGTTTCATCGAATTCAAAAGTGCATCGATCATAGTGGAGAATACTTTGAAAAACAATAAAAGCATATTTAGCCATATACATTTGTTAATTTTTCTATTCCGCATACATAAGTAGCAGCCCTCGTATACTTACTTCACGTTAATTACTGTACATCCGAAATCTATGTTCTATTTTGCTAATAATAAAAACAGTCTGTAAGTGAACATTATTGTTGTGTAAATGAGCTTAATCAAAAAAATTTAACTTAGAATGTCAGCACTAATCACACTTACTGCTTTTATCTCAAATCAACTGAAAATTTCAACATGCGATAAAAATTTAAATACTTTGAGCCTAGTCACTCTTTTAAATCAGTCGACCGCTTCCTACACCGTTGAACAAGCTATGCGTATAGTTTTTCAGATTTTATCGATTCAGTATGACAAGCAAACTCTAAAAGGGTTATTTTCAGAAAATGGTTCAATTTGCATAATTTCTTTGGCACATTTTATTTTCATATTAACTCAATAAAAAGTAACAAATATTGTAGGTGTAATGGCTCCTGAAGATTGAATTGTAGCATATTTGTAGGTTTCGTTAAATTAAACGGTATTCACTTTAATTACGTACTTTCAGAGCCTTCTAGAAAAAAACTTTAGGTAATTTACTACATTTCAAGGTTTGCAAGTATAGATGTCTCACTATATTATCTTTTAAATTGTGATTACTGCTTATTGGATAACATCTTAGTTTTTTTGTACCCTAAAGTGACACGTAATTTCATACAAAATATAGATATCGAATGTATGGAATACTTAGTATTAAAGCAGTAACTGGGGTACTTACTGCGGTTATTCTAAGCAATCAGTACAAATAGATTTAACTCGTACTAGAAATATTATGAGTTTTCGTCAATTAAATAACATATTATAATAACTAAATAGTAATTTAGTTATAATAATAAAGCATGTATCATGAAAGAACTCCATTTAAGCTACATATTGAAAAAATCACACCTACAAAAACTTATAAGCTAAAGTAGAAGTAAATAAAAATGTAATACAAAACTTTGTCCTCCATTTTCTCAACTTTGAAATTTCCGACTTACTGCTCTTACCCTTAGCATGGCAGAATAATGTTGAAAGTATATCTAAAGTAAGGTATAAAAAAACTATTCAGTGGTCAACCCGTTTCTCTCTCTCTCTCTGATCTATAAAAAACTTGTACCTATCTAATGGTCCGGAGTGTGCTAAATTTCGTGGTAGGTATACAACCGTCGCGGGAATGGGAAAATGGGGATTGGTTGAAACGGATATTGAATGAAATAGGAATCGGATCAATAATGAACTTGGATCTATAAAAACGAGCGGATTATTTTTCGATCTGGTAACAGACAATCGATATAAAAAGTTTCTATTATCGGATCGATTTTCTGCCAAAATACATCGTCTCTTTTAATTTTTTCGTAAAGTAAGCCTGAGCTCCACAAAATAAAATGTCCAGTAAGTAATAGCCAGTCAAACAAAGAGCAGGTAGGTAAAACAATAAGACGAAACAACACTCCGCACACGCCCGCTCGCGAGCGTGGCGGGCAGCGGCGGCGGCGTGTGCGGCGCGGCGGGCGTGCCACGCACACATTGATAGCTCGCTTCTTCGGGCATCGCGCGACAGCAATAGATTTTACAAATACCTATTTTTCAATTCTCCAGCCCGTGATGTTCCCTCTTAAGGGATGATTTTCAAAAAAACTATTTTACATGTATTTCATAAATTTTAATGAAGGAACTTCATATTGAATTTCATTCGAATAACTTCAAAAACGGCAAAGTTTCATACTAACTTTGCACCCCCTTTTACCCCATTAAGGGATGATTTTCGAAAAAATATTTTACATGATTGTGTTTCATGACTTTCAATGAAGGAGCTTCATATTTGAATAACTTTAAAAAACGGCAAAGTTTCATACTAAGTTTGCACTCCCCTTTTTCCCCCTTAAGGGATGATTTTTAAAAAACTATTTTACACGTGTTTCATAATTTTAAATGAAGAAACTTCGTACCAAATTTCATTCCAATAACTTCAAGAAACTTCGTACCAAATTTCATTCCAATAACTTCAAAAACGGCAAAGTTTCATACTAACTTTGAACCCCCATTTTACCCCTTTAGGGGATGAATTTTCAAAAATCCTTTCTTAGTGCTCCCCCTTATATAGACAAATCTATATAGATTTGTTGTTACAGCGGCAACAGAAATACATTATGTGCTGAAAAAATCCACTCTCTAGCTATCACGGTTTATAATGAGATTCAGACATACAGGCAGTTGGACGGACGGGAGGACGGACAGACAGACTGACGCACAAACGGACGGACTGACGGACGGACAGTGGTTCGTACCCACCCTAAAAAAGCGTTAAAATACGGCCGTTTGTCGACATTCAAGGGTTCATTGGGTACTTTCCGTTGACCAATGTTCCAACTAGGGCAGTCGGCCATTGTTTTTATGATTTTTTTAAATAGCATAAACATGAGTATAACTTTTCACTAGATATGATTTTATTTGAGCTGAACTGAGTTTTGGATAATAAAAAGTATACCAAAATATATCAGACTATCACTGAAGTTGTTAGTAAGCTCACTCGTCAAAATTCTATTCATAGAATTTGTATTTCTGTAAAATCAAAAAGCCCAACTTTTTGCTCGCGCAGCACAATAAGTCCCACACACATCCGTACGTTCGAAGAACTCAGCATCAAGGAGTGAAATTAGCAGCAGAGGGAAGTTTAGCGACCAGAAAAATTGCTTTAAATTTCATGAGTCCAGCTGGTTTATTTTCCGATTCCAAAAATCGCAATTTTCGGCATTTGCTGACTAATAAATTAGTAGATCACTAAAATTTTAATTGAGCTAAGTTTGGACGTAGAGGACGGCAAAATTTGTGATTAGAATAATTTAAAATATTACTGCTGACCGGGTTATTCTCAAGGGCAACCACATAATCCGTTGTAGATAGGTAAAAACTTTGTTAATTGAGCAGTTGAGCACCCTTAATTATCCCTCTCCCTGACAGAAAATTTCCATATTTATCAAAACACTGTTAATCCGGTCCAGTTTGGTCACGTTTAATTCATACAAGTAGATATTAAACGTCATAAAACCGCTTTTGTTTGCATAAAAGACAGATGGTTATTAAATAATAATCACATCCACATAACACGGTCACTTATCCTAAACTGAGAATTATCCCTTAAAACACTATTTAAGGGCTAATTATTTTGTACGGCTTGGGTAAAAACATTAGCAACTGAACGGAAGAGTAAGATTTTGTTAATGTTCTCCTTGTGCTTGTTCTGCATAAAATAAATATACAAATAGTCCTAAATAAAAGTGGATTGAATTTTCTTACGTTTTAATTCGGATCCACTCTTTTTTGCCAAGATGTTATTAATATTAACACCAATTTCGAAACTTGCTGTGTGGTCTCCGAATTGATCATTGTCACTTTTTATTTCGTCTCAATTCTCATACAGAGAACCGGTTGTACCATTTTGTCACGTGTCACATCTAAATCGAGAGGGCGAGAAATCCCTATAGGGCGAATGTAAACGTAAACTCTCTTGTTGATAAGCAAATTAGGTTCAAATTTCAATGATAAATGTTCCTCGTTCCGCGAGACATCCGCTCAGGCGCCCCCCAATAATACAATTTCCGTTACGACCTCAACAAAACGGTCGACCACAGTTTGCTCTACCTCGACGTCTTTGCTCAATACACTCGTAAGAAAGGCTAGATTTGATTGAATGCGACCCTATGGTCTTCGCTCCGCATTGTGGTATAGTTACATTAACGAGACGTTTGTCAGTTGACAGTTCATTTCAGTCAATACAGCATTGGCAACGGATTGAGCAAATGGTAATTTTCTTACTGTAGGCTTATGTATGTGGGGCACGTTTGCAATACGGTTTCGTGTAAACACGTCCGATGTAGGGCGCTACTTTTTATTTACATCGCGATACTACGCTACATTTTTGTTCGGCAACTAATAAACTGGCTGGAGAGTGCTAGTTTACTTCTATACTTCTTGTACTTTGTTGTCAAAGGCTACTCTCTGATGGAGATGTACGATAGCATAGTTTGGAATATTATGTAGTTCTAGATCGACAACAGATTATTTCCGATGGCTTTGTGATACCTACTTGAAAACAAAACTGGAAAAGGAAACGCGACCGGCGGTTTGCCTTTTTTTTTTTTTGAAAACGCGAACAAATTGCGAGCTATCGTATCATAGTAAGAATACAGTCTTATTTACATCAACTTCTCTCGTAAACCGGCCTTAATGTTTTAGTGTTCTCGACTTTTTATAAATAGCACTGCTATTATTTCATATTAATAGAGCCAATTACCTACTCCCTCTCACTACGCGCGCCAAATCATGTCGAAATTCTGACGTTTGCGACAGAAATTCCTATTGAATTTGACAGCTTGACGGTTAGATTCGGTTCATGACTTGCGCGCGATTTATTATAGGGACTGAGAAGTATACTCACCAGCGTCTTCATAAGCGCCGAAAGTTCTTTGGTGACGACGGAGAACTTGAAGAAGGCGGCCCCGATGTCGGGCTCCGAATCCTTGTTGAGGGCGTTCCCGCCGAGTCGCTCCAGCGCCCGCGCAAGGTACATCTCGTTGTCCACGTGCGCTGTCACAAGATAGATCTAATATGTAATATGGATCCAGAAGAAAAAAAATACTAATAAACATAACATACACTCATTCCTGTATCTCGGAGGGGCATAGTGAATACCCTCACATAAATTGGTATTTCTATATGCGATGCGGACCCGGTCGGCTAAAGCAAGGGTGGTGGATGCTCAGACGGGCATTTAATTTAAACTGTTTGTTCTGTACCCTTCATACGATGACCCATTTTTCTTCGTAGGCCATACACTCAGAAGCTTAAACCTTCGATTGAAGTCTAGAGAAATAATATTTCAATTGAGCAGTTACGTAAGACCACGAACCGTTTCAGCAAAAAGCTTCATCGATGAATCGATGGATTTCTGACATACAAAACAAAAAGTGAAAGTTGGTTTCAATAATGCGGTCACAGCGCGCGAAAGGTTTTAACCACCTACCGATAGCAAGAGATAGCCGTAATTTTAGGCGAGAAAATTAAAGAGCAGCTCTGAGTAGAAACAGTATGTTTAGATCCGTGTCGTGCGTGGCCCACTTCGAGCTCAGTCCCAACTCCGTGACGCCGTTTTGAATACAAAATGGCGAGTGCAAAGCTTCGTCTTTAAATTTCTATGCGGACGTTCGTTTGAATGACACTTTGTAAAGGTCGTGAACCGGAGAATCCTCGGACGAGTCTCCCATTCACCTGTTCTATTTAAAACGCTGGAAACCTTTGAAGTAAGTACATCTAGACAAATGCAAATTTGTTAGGGATTACTCCTTTTTTCTTGGACGACTTCATGGAGAATGAAAAGAAGCGTACACTTCAAACAAAACTTGACTTTGTAGTTAAAAAGTATACAATGTACCTAATCCCATACAAACCACGAGAACATAAGTTTGCAAGTAGAAGTTTTTAACAGTGAAATAACTGTAATTTAAGGTGCTTCAGATTTTATTTAATCATTGCAAAGACCCACTTTGTCAAATTTTATTATTCTGGGTAGACGAGATACGGCGAAGTTTTTCATACGCTTGTGGGTGTCAAAATATGCAGCATAAACGGGCATCTTTTGTCTTTAGAACTTTATTTTTTCAAGGTTCCAAAGCATTCCAGACCTGGGCTTGTTACGTAAACGAGTTTCGAGAAAGTGTTGTGGCCGATAGTCTCACAAATTAATCCTATAAGGATTCAGTTACGTTTATGCATGTTATATCAGTTTTTTTTCTTTTTCGGCAAACCCTAAAAATAAACAAAAATCTGCGGTCGGCCGTTTCTCATCCACATAGAGGGTTGCAGAGAATTCAGACACAAAACAGCCTTGTCGTGACCCACCTCATCGTCCTATAGGCAAGTCTATATGTATAAGTGTCTGTAGAGAGTCATGAGCCCCTGATTGGTCGGAGCACGCACGCGCACGGTCGACCTTGCGGCTGCGCTCAATCCGCACCGCAAGACCAGTTTGAGCTCTGTAAACAAATCCTAGCACGCAATGCGCTGCATCGCTAACAATCGCGAATTAAATCTAATCGAGGGGTGCTGGACATCGAGGACGAGAAGATGAGTTACAGCTGCATTGTTTACAGCTATTTATAACCCATTCATCAACTTGCAGTATCAGGCTATCGAAAGATGTTCCAACGATATCTTCAGAGTCGATTACCAATGAAAATTTCGTATTTCATCACGGGCATCAAAATATCTGCAACCGACACAACCCCCAAATGAACAGAGTTATTTCTTGACTAGCTCTGACGTGAGTCAGGAGCAGGTGTATAGTTTCAATATACACCAAACAATTAACTTAATACTACATTTATGTGTGTAGAGAGAGGCGACTACACTGCTAGGCAGGCAAAACCAGACGTCGACCCACTTTCCTTAACAACTATACGCGCGAACATGAAGGGAAATCCATCGGCGCGACAACGGCTAGCTGACCGACCCGACAGAATGGATTTAATTTCATGTCTGGAAGTAGATTGTGCTCGTGGACGTGGTAATTGAAATATGCGGAAGTGGGTCAGCGCAATTTCTGATGACTACAAATTATATCGGGGAAGAGAAGGGAATATACTTAAAGGAATAAAGAATAAGGGAAGGGAATATATTTGCAAACAATCTGGCTCGCATCGTCAAAATTGCAATGAAGAGAATCATTACACATCCATGACATTATCATTAAACATGTGGTCTCTTGGCACAACGAATAAAACTTTACATAATTTGTAACAATAAATATGGTGGTGATACGATATCGTATCACATGTTTTTATCTGCAACGGATAAGTCACTCGCTCATGTTTATTCATGGTTTGCACTTTCTTGCCCGCTTGGATACGTGATAAGTTGATTAAGTGACTGCGTCCTATCCGGTTTCCTTTTACCTATATTGCCCACATTAAGTTACGTTGTTTCAAAATAAGTCACGCTTTACTTTGTACGCTGTACATACGTCCTAAAGTATCAGAATCATCATAATCAGCCGGTGTCAGTCTACTGTTGGATATCGGCCTCCAGTGGCCTAGGTGGCTCCTAAAGTATGCCACCCAGTAACTTATAGACCTGCCACCCGTAGACTGAAACCGTGAATGTGCCACAAAGCAGAGAATGTCCGCTATTTGTGGCATATCTATTCAAGTCACTTCCTCGGTATTTATTTTTAGCGCAGTCTCGTTGGAGCCGTAGGATCGCGGTTAACACAGAATATCTAATCTTGCTTTTGAAACTTACCATTTCCGGAGTTGTGTATGGTCTTTATGGCCTTCTTTAGTTTTGTTAGGCCATCGCGGTCGAAATCCAACGTCTGCAACAAAAGAAACGAATACGGCTTAAGAACTGCAGAGCTTGTTGAGCCGTAACTTCCTAAAAAGAGCGGTGCAAGCGATAGATACAATAGGATCACAGCGGAACAGAGTGGTATATATTGCGGGGTGCACCGTTTGAGAGCTCTCAGAACATCTGTCGCTCCAGCCGGCATTTAATCAATGCCCCCTCGCAATCGAGCGCCGTGTGCCCCAAGCCGAATCGATGCCGAAATAAAACGCACAACACACAAAGCGTCTTAATTGGTTATCGAATGCTTTTTAAAATTTATCAAGTGGCGCTTGGCGCCGCCGTCGCCGGCAGTTCGAATCGAATGTACTTTTCAACAATGAATTGCAAAGGCGATTGAATGCATTCCCAACTGGGCAATAGTACGGGATATCGTATTCAAGATAATCTAATCTCTTTAAACGAGCAATTCTTGTATATTAGTATGTATATAATATAATCAGAATCTCGGAAACGGCTCCAACGATTTTCATGAAATTTTGTAAACAGAGGGTTTCGGGGGCGACTAATTGATCCAGTTAGGTTTCATTTTAAGAAAACGTCGTTTTAACCTTGTTTTTGGGCAAAGAAATAGCTGCTACCCTATAAGAACGTAAATTTCGCGTTAATCAGTAAGGTTGTCGTAGCCCAGGTGGGAAATAGGACGATACCTTAAACAAAAGACCCTGGTTCGAGACTTGTGCATGAAGTTACTCTTTTTTTTTTCAAGCTCCTTTTTTGTGTGAAAAACTATTATTAGGTGCCCTATTATCAACGCAAATAATTCGTATCCAAATAAATTTTCTAAAAGAAATACAAAAAAATTCCAAAAAACATGATTTACCAAAAAAATACCGAGCAAAGCTCGGTCATCCAAGTACTAACATTATAAACAGAATACAACCTACGTCGAATTGATGTTAGATTAAATAAAACCCGACAAGAGCGAACTGGGCTCGCCCACCTTCCGTACTTCCGTACGAGGCTTCCGTACTCGCAGCTTTTTCCGCGAACTTTTCCCGAACTTCGAAGACAATTTTTTTAATGATTAAATTATACTTTCAGATTTTTCCCCGTAATTGCAGCATAAGACGATGTTACTTGCCAAATTTCTTCGTTCTAGGTCAACGGGAAGTACCCGATGAATTCGACCGATGAACCCGATTGATTCCCTTGAGTTGTGTGTTGAAATATACGTTTTTTGCGGTGTAAATGGCCGTATATTTTTTTCACGTTAACTTAGAAGTTTGATTTTTTCACAACTCAAGGGACCGTAGACGTGAGAATTTGGTTTCATTCAATTTCAACTCGATACCTCCACGCGTTCCCGAGGCAAAAGGTCTTGACAGACAGACGGATAGACGGACGGACGGACGGACGGACGGACGGACGGACGGACGGACGGACGGACGGACGGACGGACGACCGGGCGGACGGATGGACGAATGGACGGATAGATCGACGGATGGACATGGACAATAAAGTGATTCTCTAAGGATTCCGTTTTTTCCTTTTGAGGTACGGAACTAAGAAATACAGTGTACTACAATAGGTAGATGGCTAAATAGACCCACGAGCTAAGAGAGATTTCCAACCGATCATTCAGGTCCAATCATAGAGATTGCAATTCTGAGATAGAGAGCCGTGAGTTCAGATTGAAGATAATAGCAAAAGTAAGAACAGACGACGTTGGTCAGCCGAAGGAATTTTCCTCGACAGCAATAATTGGCAAATTAAATCCAGTTGTAAGGTAAGTGTTCCAGCCATTAAAGCGGACTGTAACAATTACAGTCCGCACATAAATCCGCAAAGCCGCGCGTGCGAGCGTACTCCTTGCTGGGCGGGAGAGCGACCAGTTTTTCTAGATTTCTGTAACAGTCTTATTGCCCGGGTTAGCCTGGTGCTTTGTCGCACGCAACTCTTGACTTTTTTTTCCAATGCAATAGCAATGTTATCGTGAATTTTTGTCTACGCCGTGTTTTTGCCTCTCAAAAGGAAAGCTCACTGGTTACGTAATTTGTCGACGGTTATGGGAAATGTCGTAATGCACATTGCACACGTACATTATTCAAGATGAGCGCGCTATGATATAAGTATTGCTTTAAGTATTGCTTTCTTGGTCACGATCAGCGACGCATGTCTTCGACACGGCATCATGAGCGATCTACCTATTGTTATTATTATCTTCCTTGACATCTACGTAGCTGTGCGTTTACCAAACGCATATGATGACAGTCGCTCTGAGTGATCTTATTTCAAGTGGAAGTCATATTTGCCTCTGGCTTCTATATTTACTGTTTCAAGTGCTCTACTTATCTATTTAAGGAGTACACAAGTACGTTTCAATGTTTCTTAATTTATGATTGCAGTTTTCATTACTTGGAAGGAAGGCGATTTAATGAAGAAGCCAGAGAGTCGAATTTATTTGAGGTAACTATACTTAGAGCCTGTAAATGTCAAAGCGGCTACTAAAATGTAATGAAGATCTCTTACTGCACAGAAAAAATACATGTGACTCATCTTCATTCAATAACAGCAACGGAGAAACTTTCCAAGTTAGGCAACACAAATTAATCTTCCGCTAAAAGCGTCCGCGCGAAAACCTCCAAGTGTAGTTAATTAATTAAAGTTCATTTGGCAAACGTCTGGGGCCCTCTCTTTTGTTACGTCGATTCACTCCAGCAAACGTACCCCTGGGACATGTTAGCGCGGGAACATTCTACAATTGGGTCAGACTAGCGCAGCTAAATGAATCCATATTTTATGAGTAAAAATTTCCTAAGACTTCCGTGCTCTATCTTGGAAACTGCATACCAAGGAGGAAATTTATTATATTAATGGTGGCCAGGAATTACTTTACACGAGAGAGTCTTGATAAAGTGTTTCATTTATCATCAGTAGTTTCATTCCAATCGGCGATCCGATTTCCGGAATAGAGTAAAAGTGGTAAGATAGAGCTGAAATCGATCCAAAATAAAAGAGACATCATTCTTTTTAGATACAAAGCCTATGATGAATGAGTCACCATCTCCTTAGCAAAATTATTACATTCGCTGACCACTAGGAAATTGACTTTCCTCAAATCTGTTTTCCGATATCTACACCGGGCTGGAATCCCTAATACAGATTTGATTAGCTCGATCCATTTCACACAAATAAGAATAGAAACGTAGTCGGGGAAGTTATTATATTTTCTTATCGAGCTGGTATCTTTTTATTAGCACCTCTGTGGCAGGCACCGCTTCGGTTTGCGTGTACACTAATTAGCTTCGTTTTATTGTTGAGTTGATGAATGTGATAAAAACACTCAATGCCTTTTTGCACACTATAGATACAACTTCTGTAATTTCAAGTAAGTTGTGATATATTTGAAACTCCTTTAGCTTCACGATCTCGAGAATTTAAAGGTTTATGTGTGTTTGGAAGCTTGAAGCTAGAGTTGTTAATATTGGGAATTTTATACCAAGTAAACTAAAGTCGTACTTAATAGCGCCGTAATTTTCGTATTCACAGTCCCTAAGAAAGTCATCTATATTGTCTATCATTTCTTAGTGATGTAGTTCTTACCGGTTTTTAAAATTTGACATTGTTACACGAGAGCAGGACAACATCATACAATTTTTTAGATGTCAGAGTGAATAAAAAAATCCCACAGATAATGCTCGTAGAACATCAGTGAAATGACGTTTGGAGTAGTCTGTGAACAAAAGGCTTAGAAGTGACAGTTCTAAGTTCACGTAAAGTCACCGATATTGACTACTTACACTTAGCTAAGCACCATTTCATACTAAACTTGCTAAGATTCGATTCTGAATACGAAATATTTCTGAGTACGTGATTTTGACATTTCTGAGACCGGTCTTAGCTTAGTTTTCGTCTCTGAATGTCAGCCTTAGACCTCTGCCTTCCCCTGAGGAATTTATTTTTAAACAATTTTTAGACGTTGTTCCTTAAACGGAAAGGTTTATACGGTGAGAAAAACCGACTAAATAACAAAAGTAGAGCAGCGAAAGTGGTTGACCTTGTAACCTGAGAAAGAAAAACATTATAGGGCCTTATTAAGGCCCACCATCATCATTATTGTACGGTTTCACATTGACCGATGACAGACCTGCAGAAAATCGTTGTACTACAATTTATACAACGTTCGCACAATTTGCTCACCTTTGTAGGTATCACATTCCAATAATATTGAGTTGATCGGTTATAGCAAAATGTGAAATCGTCCATATACTGAAAGGGCAAGGTACACCGTTTTCTCTTCAACATACGTTGGGTTAAGGGCACTTAACTAACTGCGGAGTAAGTCGAGTGCCAATAAGTATTTGTCTTGGATTTTTCCTTCTTGGCTTAAAGGGGGACAATTTCGTTTGTAGATAATTATGAAGACAAAAATTTATCATGAATAAACGTTCCTAAGACAAGGGAAGTTGGTAGGTTAATATCATTATTTTTAACAAAGCGAAAGTTGGACGAGGAATAAAAAGTTTCTTCTGTTGGAAATGGGAAATACGTTGTTGGGTTTTGGGACGTAACGTAAATCGATGGCTGATAGGCTATAAATCAAGTGAACTTTTAGCTAAATTGTAGGTAGGATTCATGATCATTATCAGCCCGGGGAAAGTTTAATACCTACTTTAAGATCTCTAGAGTGGTGCAAGGTCTTATATCGATACAACTATCAGGCTCAGTAGTCCGGTCGTATTGCATCACCGAACTACTGAGACGAAAAGTCCGGGACCGAACTAAATAACCGAACTACTGATACACGGGGATCAGCCCACCTCTGTACCACTGTAGGGTATTAAGCCTTTTCCCTATCACGCCATACGTCACGGTCGGTCGCCATTCGCATCGTGGATGCCCCTGCCCCTGCCAACCTGGCTACACCGTCCGACCATCGGGTTGTTGGCCTACCGACTGACCGCCGCCTGCTTCTCGGCCTATATCATCATGCTCTTCCACTATAAGGGGAAATTTCCCGCCAGGCAGATCGTATGCCTGGGGACGGCCGGTCCAACTGTGGTTTGTTGGACGTTGTATTTATGGTATGTCAATGGGTAAACTTTGATTGCGCGATGCAGGAATGTTGGAGTTTATAGTGCGCGCGCAGAGTTGACATGTGCTCGCCACAGGCCTCTCCGTTACTGCCCTGGTCCACCTGTCGTCTTCCTACCCCGCCAGGAGTCCCGTCATCGCCAATTTATACTCGAGATCCGGTCACCAGTATCGCCAACCCTCGTCTTACGTCGGATGACGACATTGGGTGACGGATAAGTTAACTATAATACGTTTATTCTAAACAAATCCTTTTGAATGCTCATTTTGAAATGGCGTCCTAAAGTTTTAACTAACTCTAGTTTAAAAAAAAGGTAAGCACTTATAGAAGAAAGTTACAGAGTACAGAAAGTTTATAGAGGTTAGAACTAAGAATGCAGGAGGTCCGCTGAAAGCGGCCGTTTTTAGGGTTCCGTACCCACGGGGTAAGGGACCTTATTATTAAGACTCCACTGTCCGCCTGTCTGTCTGTCTGCCACCAGACTGTATCTCATGAATCGTGATAGCAAGACAGTTGAGATTTCAGACACTTTCAGTTGACAGAAAATAAATATTCAAAGGGGGTTCACATACAACAAACATGATTATTTTCGCCGTGTTTTGCTTGACATTAATAGCGGTAACAGGTAGACATTTGAAATATTCAAATGTGGTAAGGTATGGACACTAAACCGTATTCAGCACTAAAACGCAATTTACAAAAATAGGTACATAAACATTTTATTTTACATTTTTCGGTTCGCGTTTAAATACATCCTGTAATAAAAACCGGTGCAAACAGCAAATGGAAATATGTAAAGGTTGATCTATCCCGTCAAGTGTCTCGTCTCTAAAATGATCCAGATTTTGGAACGGACAATAGTTTTACTCGTAACGTTCAATGAGTCAGAGTTTCAGTGTTACTTTGATTTGAATTTTTTATGAGTTTTGAAGTCGACTAAGCTGACTAGGCGTCCACGTACACTGTAGGTAGTAGGTAGTTACCGTCCTCTATTTCCGGCCTGAAATCCAACTCTGCGAGCGTTTTCCTGACAGTTCAGGAAACAGTCTTCCGTCATTGCTAATATAAAACAATAAAATAAAAATAAGCTTTAGTTGCCCTGTGTACAGACTGGTTCTAATAAATGAAACCAGACTTAAGGGTATTGTAAATAACGCTTGTTTCTTGAAATGTGGTTGGTATATTCGATCTAAAAAAAACCTTTTTGAATTCGTTGGAATATGATTTCCGAGGGTCTGTGAAAGCCATGAAACAATTGCAATGATTTACAGGTACCTACGTAATTTAATTTTTTTTTTTCAAACATATTGATTTTAACGTCACATAAAGACACGCTTGAGTCGGTCGTCACTTCACAAAACGACGGTCTGTATATAGGTATGTATATTCTCGTTAGACAAGTACAAACAGGCATGAAACATGAAACTACTAACACAATGCCACATTGGTACGGCTTGTCAGACAGGTTCCAGGATTTAGGCCAACCAAATTAAAGAAACTGCAACAAATAATTTTTATTAAATATTTTTCACAATCGTTGTCACCGATTATTATTTTAGAAACGTGGTGCTCACAAAATTACTCACGTGAAAGCTTTGCTAAGCTTTTCAATGTTGAATATCAACTTCACAAATATTTATTTAATTGGCAACGTAATATCTTTTTTAAATCGTAGAGTTCTAACAATTCTGTACGCTCCAGTTACCCAGTTATCTATGTTAGACAAACCATCAGCTAAAGCAACTATAAATAAGATTCGAATATCGAGGCACTCAATTAAAAGAGAAAGTAGCCTTTCAAAATAAACAATTCAACCGAATGGAAACAAACTTGTTGTATAAATGTACGCGTACGCGTACACGCTACGGACATGGGTAACCCATATTCTACCCACTTTCGCCTCAATAAACTGCTCAGACCTGTTTGTTTTCTCAAAATGTCATTACGTCTTCTTGGTAAGGTCAATTATAAAGACTTAATCGATGTAATCACTTGGATTCAAACTTATCAAGATTAATTACAGGGTTAATTTTGTACGGTCGACTTGACTGGAGATTCACACAATAAGAGTAATAACTTGGTTTCCTCGCGATGTTTTCCTTCACCGTTACCGAGTGGTATTGCTAGTACTATAACTTCATAGCTTCACTATACACTATACACTATAACTTCAAATAAATCCTTCTTACTCTGAGGTTATACCTATTATGTGACGTTACTTTGATTCCTTTTTGCCGCTATCTGTGGAAACTTTTAATGACTGTCTGTTTTTATATCTGCTTTGTAATATCATGTTTGCTTAGTCACTAGTTTTCCTAAATAATAAATAAATAAAAAAAAAATGTATTAACTTACAAATCAAGGTCATATGGTACATGCCCGCACTTGGAATCGAATCTGGATCTCTCACTCGCTTGAGATCGTTCATTGTTCTACTCATTGGGCTACCACCACAATTCTCCGGTTTTGCCAACCCCCTCGGGGATAACGGGCGTGAGTTTTTTTTTTTTTGCCATGTTTCAAATAGACCTTGTATAGGTATTGCATCTAAGTTGGATCTTCGTAACATAATCATGAGTCATTTGAAGCCCACTGCAGAACAGAGGCCTCCAAGTTTGTCCCGCTCGCATCCAGCGACTCCCCGCCAGGGTCTAGTTCTGCTAACGCATTGTAGTACGATGACAACTGCATGAACATGGCGATTTAGTTTCACTTCCGCTTCAAGTCGACGCGAGCACGTCGTATCAATAATTCTAGGCGTCCATGGTATGAAAAAACACGCCATGTGACCCAACTGTGCATCTGTCATCGTACTGTAATGCACTAATAGAATGGAGGCCCAGGTCGTCAGACCATCTGGTGAAGGGTCTACCCATTCTGCGTCGTCAGCAACGGCCATCAGTTCTCAGAGCAATGTGCCCCGCCCACTTCGCAGTATCGGTGAGCCTAACTTTCTCAATCACTCGTCTTCCTTGTCTCATCTTTAAAATAAATCTCTATCCTAGGTCCCGTTGGAGGTGCTGCATCCATCTTAAGCGTTGCGAAGCTGGATGCAAAATTGCACCATAGATTTAGGCCACAATAAAGTTGCACTTGCAGTAACAAGGAGCTTTATTTCGTGCACTCGACTCAATTAAGTTACGGGGGATTTTGCAGCGAAAATTAAAGGGGTTCATCAGCTCTCGACTGTACCCTTTATGATAGACTAACGCATGCTTGAACACGCCACCTTTTGTTAGACACCGTGGCGTTGAATAAAAGCACAAGCTTAACTCTTGCAGAAACTTAATAAAAGTCAACCCTCTTGATGGTACCCTACTGTAAAGTTCAATTGAACTAGGTAAGTACGGGCATTGAATTTAGATAGAGATTCAATGGTACGGGCTTATTCTTGATTAGCAGGTACCTTGCTCTATTTAGGCGCAAAAAGAAAAACCTATCCAAAATAGGATGCGAATCAAATTCTGAGAAATACTACAATAACAAGAGTGGTCATCGCTTTGTACCTGTTCTGTTGCGTCTTGGTTGTTAAGCTACTAACATAACTTCGATGAGTCACAAGCAGCGGTCAGATTTTTGTCGGATCACGCAGCAGCAACCACCAATGAACTGTGAATTAAATGAAGTAACTTATGCCACATAGCTTTAGTGATATCAGCAGGGCGAGAGAATTACGTTTTAGTTCGATACAAAAATAGAATTCTCAGTGTACCTTCGTCTTCGGTTACCCTAAGGGAGTCTTTTAAGGGAAACTTTTAATGCCACCTTGAAACTCACTGCACAAATATTATTATATTATTGATGATCAAGGTGTGGCTCGGGATGGCGTAGACAACTGCACGTGAACAGTATGCACTGTACAAAGTAATTTAAGTCATTACCTACGTTACAGGCACCTCTGCAACCAAAATGTTGATCAGCAGTCGACTGTAAGTAGGTATAGTACCTATTTACAATAGGCATAGCTGTTGGAGATAGCTCGCATTCGTGCATTGTGGGTGACTCATCGCGATAGAAAAGTTGTTGACCCCACACAAGTTTGATCATACGTTGTTGAGCAAATAGGATTGTTCGAAAGATAAGAAGTAGCGCAGGCCGCTTTGGGATTTATTTAAGCACGGTTAAGAAAGTTTATCTTATGGATAGGTAAATACTGGAACGTTCAACATGCCAATGTCATAAGCTGTGTGATAATTTTATAATAATTTTTTTTCTCTGGTACACAGAGAAAAAAAAATTAAGAAGTTTTAAAGGAAAGTTCTAACGCAGGGGTAGGTTAGTTTAAATAAGCATACGGCATTTCAGCATTTTTTTCCATTTAACTGTACAGCCATTATTTCGTCGAACTAATCCTGTAACAGAGAGGGTGGACAATCCTCACTTTGTAAAATAATCGCAATAGCCAACCAACAATTTCTTCGAGTTTGACTTGGTTTCCATCGAGCTAAGTAGGCCAGCAAATAGTGTAGTAGCTAGTAGATAAGTGGGGTGTTCGTCTACGGCTGCACTCGATCAGTATTCAGTTAACATCTCCGGACTCTCTAGGCCGTGGATAATTCACTTTAAACGCTGCCGCTACTGCAACTTGCGAGGCTGAGCAAGCCCGAATACCTCGGCAATGTGAGCAACAGCCACCGTTGAAATTTTCAATTGGATACGGGCATTCATCTTTCATATCAACTAGGTAGACCGTAGGTAAAATACCTATTATTGTACACAGCTGAGTCCGACGATTCTCGTAACTAATAAGAGAGACGAAATCGGGCAATTCCGCCGTTGAAACTCTACAGACTCTTCGATTAGTTAAGGAAGTCCTTGATAGCCCGAAACTGTCCGAGAAAATCAATAGGTTCTCAGCGACTCACTGGCTAATGCTTCAGCTTGGTTACAGAGAAAAAAGTTCTGTCGCCTAAGTGGATACTCAATACCTGCTTGTTTGACTTAGTGCCCTGCCTCACTAGGACGCCATGGTGACGTCGCCAGCTACGTATCCAAGCAGTTTGCATTGAATGGCGACGTTTCCAGACCGGTCGTCGCCAAGTGAGTTAGGCACCATACATTTCAATATTAACTGCTTGGATACGGTCGCTGGCAACGTCGCCATGGCGTCCTAGTGAGGCAGGGCACTTATTCACGTTCATATCCATTTCTTGCCATTGACTGCTACGCGGTAGCTACCAGGCAAATGGTGTAAAGTAGGTAGGTAGGTAATATTCTATTGGTGTGATTGTGACAGTTCACAACCCAATAAGCACAAGTATTTTTTTATTGTGCACCAAATGATCACGTTTCTCTTCAGATTGGATAGCAATGTGGTGACTAGACAACGCCCAAAGAAATATCCACTTTAACGACGTTAAATTGCCTCGTTCTGTGAGCCGACCAGCAACCTAGTGACCCACACTTTCTCCGTTGAAGTTTATTTTGCACGTTAACATGTGGTGCTGATAAAAACCACGCGAGGCCGGAAACCGGCGCATTGGAGGAAACGGGCTTGTTTACAGCAGTGTATAGTGTTCTAGTTTAAATGCCCTCTTGGTATTACATATCCTTAGCCGTGTACTAGGAAAACTAATCTATATTCTATTTTTTGAAGCGAACGACTAAAGGTAAACAAAGACACAGCATCTCTCAAACTTACATGTCACTCAAAATAGCTCATGCACGCAGCTTTGCTTGCATCGTATATCCACATAGGTTAAGGTAGGTACCTACCTACTGTTTAAGGAAAACAGACAGACAACCAAACAAGACAAAACAAATACAAAAGAAAATAAAATAGCTTAGAGAAGTTGCACTCGCATTAACAACGTCAATCGTGAGTAAAAATATGGCGTCGGGTGGCTATATTACTTTTTTTTGCCTCTAATTAAAAAAGAGGTTCGTAGTCAGCTCCATACTTCTTCCTACACATCGCGTAGCGCATTAGCATAAAATAATCGATCATAATCGGCCTTTAAACAAAATTCCGTCATCTTTGCTAGTTGCGATTTTGCGAATATATTTGGCAGCAGTAGGATCGCTTTTATTTTGAGGACCACTGAAATTTTAGGTATTTTTTTGGCCACAGACCTCTTAAGCAAATTGTATTTTCATGATAAAATTAAATATTTAGTTAAATAAACTGCGAGTAAGGGATAAATCAGGTTATAACGGTGTTATTGTGTTTATTGCTTAATGGCATTTATTAGGCACATCGTTTTGTATAACTTTGCTAAATATTATGCAGCGTTGTAAATTTGGCATATTGAAAAACCATATTTTTGACATGTTGACAATTAGTCGTTCGCTTCAGTAAATAGACTACTTTTAATACGAAATGAAAACGTTGAATGTTCATCGTTCTAGTGCGAAGCCAAACATGTAGTCGCAAGAAAAGCGACGCTTCTTCAGATCATTCCGATAAATGTCAGGTTTATTTCCAAGAATAGGAAATTGGGCAATAAGACTTTAGAGCATCAAGCTTCTAGGTTAATATGACAAAAAGATACGGCCGATTAACAAAAAAACGTAGATAGGTACGAGTATATTTCGACCCTCAAGGGATCAAAATACGTAGGGTACTTCCGATGAAATTTCGCAAGTAATCGTAAAGAAAATCGATGAAAAATATTAAATCATAAAAAAAATTGTCTTTGAAGATCGGAAAAAAATTTCGGAAAAACTACGAGTTAAAACCGGTTTTGTCCGGTTTTTTCCAATACGTTCCAAAAGGACTCTCGGGTTTTAAATCACAACAATGATACTAAATAGATAGGTACCTTTAGGCGCAAGCCTAAAAGTATCTATTTAGTATCATTGTTGTGATTTAAAACTGAATGCCTGTTTAGAATGTAATGGAATATGGACGATTCTCTACAAGCTTGTAGTTTACCTAGGATGCAATTTTACGCGAGGCCTCCACTGTATGGAATTGTCTGATTTCGTCTACTCCGAAAACTGTCAAATGCACAAATATTTGGACACTTTGGAGTTGTGTAGATAATTACTTTATTATTAAAAGCCAATTTATAAACTAAAGACATTATTACATAAAAATGTTTAATATAATTATATAGAAAGTACTGGGAAGGAAATGGGCACCAAGCCAGACAAGTCCAGTTGATAAACTAATGATGATAAACTTACGGAATCGAGGCACGGGCATGCGTGCGGAACCTTAATTAGGTTCCTGAATGGAGTGTCTTAGGGGGCTATCCGTAGCTAACCACCGTCACAATAGAGAAAAGACGTATCTTTTTAAATAATAGGTTTTTGCCAAAAGTTACATCTCAGTAAAGGCCTACAGAGCAGAAAAATCGCTTTCGCCAAAAACGGTAGTTTTTAGCTGAAATCACTGAGTTCGAAGTTCTTGGCCTTAGGTTCTAATAATATATACAGGGCGTCCTAAGACTATGAGACAATATAAGAAATATAACATTCATTTAGATCCATATTATGAATTTGCCGACTAGTGAAATATGTTCAATCCTATTCATATCTTACCCTCATTAAACCTAATATACAATTTCAAGATGAATATTTTTCCTGTGATTCTGACCTCACTATAATTTTATTGGCACGGTATAAAAACTTAGAACATAAACGTAAAGTGAAACCTGCATAGCAACATGACAGGTAGTAAAGATATACATTACTTCCGATAATGGCAGGTTCTACTAGTCTAGTCAAACAATTAAAATTACATACCAACATAGAAATCGTGAATTTGATCGTTATCTAAGCAGGTATGTAATACAAAATAATAATTACCTCTCACCTGCAAATATATGGTAAAGCAGATTTTTTTATTTGTTAGCCTTTCGTCCTACATGCAGTTAGTCCAGTAAGCGTTTGGTCCAATACGCAGTTAGTCCTAAAATCTGGACGAACTGGAAATTCACTTGGTAGCAGGTGGTCCAAATCGAGGAGACTAACTGTGTATTGGACCAAACGCTTACTGGACAAACCGCGACTTGGACTAAC
This sequence comes from Yponomeuta plumbellus, assembly GCA_947310845.1. Lineage (NCBI taxonomy): Eukaryota > Metazoa > Arthropoda > Insecta > Lepidoptera > Yponomeutidae > Yponomeuta > Yponomeuta plumbellus. The sequence goes on along the minus strand of OX371193.1, from coordinate 17,794,473 downwards.
TGCATGTAGGACGAACGGCTAACAAATCAATTTTTTTTCCTGATTCCAAAACATCTGTTATTGCTTCTCAGAATTTTGTACAATTTTTGGTGGCCTGATCAGCTCACAATAACATCATCATCATCCACAAGAAGTCCACTGCTGAGTGCGTATACTGAGTTTTGTCATTCACTCTCGATAGCGAGAGCGTTTGCGATTTGCATATGAGTGACAAAGAGACAAACAACTATGTGGCGCGCTCTGTCACTCCTATACAAACTGCAAACGCTCTCGCTATCGAAAGTGAATGAACAAACTCAGTATAAGCACTCTGGACATAGGCCTCCTGCATGGATTTTCAAAAAGACCGGTTGGAAGCAGCTTGCATCCGGCATCTTCCTGCCACTTGGATGTGATCGCCTATCCATCTTGTGGCTGGTCGTCCTACGCTGCGCTTGCCGATGTGTGCGGGTAGCTCACCATAACAATGGATGATAATTGTTCTTGTCATGGTCATGCAAGTGAATAAGAAGCTAGTTTATTAAGTGGGTCGTTATTAACCCCCTAGACCCCTTATAAAAAAAACAATATCCTGTCTGTCTGGTGTCATTATAACTCAAGTTCAAAGGATGGCATGGCACACTTTGTATCTAGAAAGGAACAAGTGGGTGTATCAAGGTTAAAGCACCCACACAACTAATAGCTGGGCAATAGGCTAGTTTCCCAAAAAAATGTAATTAGTCCGTCTTTTAGGTTATTCAAAAATAAGGGACACGTATTTTTTTATTTGTAAATTAGACCAGAAATGACAAAGATATAGCCCATTAAAGTTACGTGTGACGTCACGCCGTGCTGCATTTTGTAGCACTGAGTGACGTCACACGTAACTTCAATGGGCTTTATCTTTGTTATTTTTTGTTTAATCGAAAAAAGAAAGAATACGTATCCAATATTTTTTTATAATCTAAAATACGGACTAAATAGAATTAAATTATCTTGACCCTGGAAACTACCCTATTATGCTGGCTTTTTGATGTCTATTGAAAATAGCATCATAAACTCTCGCCAGTATCCCAGAGGGGTCGGCAGATACAGGGATTGATTGACAGTTGACTAATAGAGTTTGCAAATAAGAATTATTAAATAAGTTACAACTTACGTTGTAGTTAGAAAAATACAGATTCCTAAGTAGGTATTTATCTTATTTTATATCTTATTCATAGATCTTATCTTATTTCTTATATCTTATCTAATATATAAAATTCTCGTGTCTCAATGTTGGTACTCCTCCGAAACGGCTTGGCGGATTTTGATGAAAGTTTATATACATAGTTGATAGGTTTGAGAATATTTATAAGTCAGCCAAACCGACAAACAAATATTGCGGGCATAGTAATAGTCACAATGGCAGGAACTCAAGAAAACAGAGACCCTATTTACTGAACTGTAAAGATAGTGACACACTGTGGAGACATTTTTTTATGAAGTTAAGGCCTCCGAACTCTGCCCAAAGGGACTTCAAAGCCCTAATTAGGTACTCCTCTTTCTGCCGTAGTCTCAAAAAGAGTGTATTGGTTACAGTCAGAAGTACTGCACTGTTTATGGATGGATGGATGGATGGATGGATGGATGGACTGATTATGGATGACTTTATTCCCAATAGCACAATTTTTTGTGTTTTGGGTAACCTGTAGAATTTTTGGTTGGTCTTTGCGAGGTCATAATGCAACTGATTAAACACAATTAGCAAATATTGGTGCTAAAAGGAAAATACAGATTATGTAAATTAAGGGTCTCAGGCCTCCTATCAAATATATCAAATACACAAAACAGTTGGTTGTTGGTGAATAAAGGGGTGTCATTTAATAAGACTGCTCGTCTCTCTCTCATACATTATCATCTGTATTGTGTGAGCAAGAGGCAAATAGTTATTCAGTACCTTTTTTTAAATTAGCCTTTAAACTTACTACACTCTAGATTAGGTGTTAGGGACTCCACACACGGCGGCTATAAGGTAAAGATGTATATTATACCACGATATATCTCATTACATCTATATATATAAAAGACATCTATATATATAAAAGGAGAAGCTGACTGACTGACTGACTGACTGACTGAATGACTGACTGACTGAATGACTGACTAACTGACTGACATATCAACGCAGGGCCCAAACTATAAGGGTTAGAAACTTGAAATTTTGCACAGGAGTTCCTTTTATAACGTAGGGTAGCACTAAAAGGTAGGATTTTTCAAAATTCACCCTCTAAAGGGGTAAAATGGGGGTGCAAAGTTAGTATGAAACTCTGCCGTTTTTGAAGTTACTCAAATGAAACTCAGTATGAAGTTTCTTCGTTTAAAATCATGAAACACGTGTAAAATAGTTTTTCAAAAATCAAAAAGGGGGAAAAAAGGGGGTGCAAATGTAGTATGAAACTTTGCCGTTTTTGAAGTTATTCGAATGAAATTCAATATGAAGGTTTGTCATTAAAAGTCATGAAATACATGTAAAATAGTTTTTCGAAAATCATTCCTTTCAGGGGGTAAAAGGGGGGTGCAAAGTTAGTATGAAACTCTGCCGTTTTTGAAGTTATTTGAATGAAATGCAGTATGTAGGTCCTTCATTGAAAGTCATGAAACATTGTGTGAAGTAGTTTTTAGAAAATCATCCCACTGGGGGTGCAAAGTTAGAATGAAAGCTCTCTGATATTCAAAGTTATTTCAATAAAATGTTGTATTTGGGTTATAAGTTCCTGATAAAGTTATTGATTATTGCCGACAGCCCTTTTTGTGAATTCAATACTTATGGGGGTTGCAAATTTAGAAGGTATACAAGTTCTTCGTATTTACTTCGTATCGTCGCTTCGATTATTAAACATTTCGCTGCGATTTTTGAATTGAATTTCTTTGTTCTTCCATGTGTTTAAATACCACCTTAAATACTTGCTTACTTTCTTATTTTTTTTCATATTGGTCGTTCTAACTCTTGAATAAATTTTCTCAATTCTTCTTATTATTTCACGGTTCATGTGTTCATAAATATTTCTCAGTTCTTTAAATTACAACCCATAGTAAACAGCCTATACGAGTATATGTCAAACTGCAGGGAATAGGTCTTCTCTCAGAGAGAGTAGTATGGTTTTATTTATTTCGCATGCGCTAAAAGTATCCCAATCTTAATTGCAAACGCAAACAGTTTACTCAACTAAAGCCCACGCGGACGAAGTCGCGGGCAACTAAAATGACTTTAAATGAAGCACCTTCATATTGAATCCCATTTGAATAACTTCAAAAACGGCAAAGTTTCATACTAAATTTGCACCCCCCTTTTTCCCCCTTAAGGGATGATTTACGAAAAACAATTTTACACATGTTTCATGACTTTTAATGAAGGACCTTCATATAGAATCTCATTCGGATAACTTGGATAACGGCAAAGTTTCATACTAACTTTGAACCCTCTTTTTTCCCCCTTAAGGGATGATTTTTGAAAAACTAATTTACACATGTTTCATGATTTTAAATGAAGGACCTTCGTACTAAATATCATTTGAATAACTTCAAAAATGGCAAAGCTTCATACTAACTTTGCACCCCCCGTTTCCCCCTTAAGGGATGATTTTTGAAAAACTATCTTACACGTGTTTCATGATTTTAAACGAGGAAACTTCATACTGAGTTTCATTTGAGTAACTTCAAAAACGGCAGAGTTTCATACTAACTTTGCACCTCCATTTTACCCCTTTAGGGGGTGAATTTTGAAAAATCCTTTCTTAGTGCTACCCTACGTTATAAAAGGAACTCCTGTGCAAAATTTCAAGTTTCTAACCCTTATAGTTTGGGCCCTGCGTTGATATGTCAGTCAGTCAGTCAGTCAGTCAGTCAGTCAGTCATTCAGTCAGTCAGTCAGTCAGTCAGCTTCTCCTTTTATATATATAGATTTCGAATAGAAAATAAATAATCATGGGCGTGACTAATAAGAATAAACATAGGTAAGTGGGCAAAATGATGAAGTTAAAAAACGGTGATTTGGTCTCAGAGATGCAATTATTGTTATCTCCTCCGCTACCCAGCTGATATTTGAAACTGCGCGCCTGTGCAAAGGGTAGGGACTCACCTCCTCTAGGGCGTTTATTGTTTGGCGACATTGCGGCATCCGCGATACAAATGTCGATGTTGTCGGCGAATTATAATCTTCTCGGGTTTCCTCAATGAATTCACCGATACCAATGAGTCCCGGCATGTTGGACACGCACTTTATTGCCAAAGCTACACAAAGGATAGTTACGCACTTCTATAAAAAAGCACTCAAAAACTAGGAACACTTATGAAACTGATAATAAAATATGAATCACATCTTCACTAGTTTTTACACGGTATTTAGCAAATAAAAACAATATCGCATCGAAATTACAACAACCACATACACGGCCACCTTTCTCCAAATTTAAACTGACTGACTGACTGAATGAAAATAATTATGAGTGAAGTGAACGAAAAATATCGTTCTAATGACAGATAAATGAATGAACGATATTAGGGGGACCGCAGACATTGTTTGCTTCGTGTTGCGCCATAGAGCACTGGAGCCTCGTCCGGATTGAACGGAAACACCGGTTCACAGATTATACATAACGGTGTCACATGACTTTGACTTTTAGTGATGTACTAATTACATTTTTTAGAAACGGTATTTTGGAAATAATTTTACAAAAAACTATATTTTTATAGGTTTGTTAAAGAAAAGTATATCAAGGGCCGGTTTCCCAATTGGATGACCCAATTCGAGAAATCACTAAGTCAAATTTCATACATTTGCAAAACGACCCAAGTCCAATGGGCGTTTTTCCTTTCTTTTTTTTTTCTTAGTTTCTTGAGATACACTAGATGGCGTCATTCGTTCCTTCATACGAATTTGTGATTCGTAGCAATCAATGTCAAAGTCAGCCCACAGATTACTATATCAAAACTAGATCAGAATTCTCAAATCACAATGTTGCTCTTAAGGGCCCCGGCCGGTTTCTGAGTTGAGAATTTTCACTAAGTAAACACTTGACTGTAGTGCTCTCTTGTCAAATTTCTCAGAAAAGAGGGTGACAGAATGGTACCTATTTAAGTACATACTTAGTGTAAATTCTCAATCAGCGTTTTTCCTTTCTTTTTTTTCTTAGTTCCTTTAGATAATCTAGATGGCGTTATTCGTTTCTACGTATAAAATGGTGATTCATTGCAATCAATGTCAAAGTCAGTCCACAGATCACTAAACAAGAGAAGGAACCAGGGTTGCTATTCGGACGAGATTTCTCGAAATAAAAATAAAAATTCAAACCCACAATCCATAGCAAAGACTCCAAAGTATCCAAAAGCGCACTTATCACCAAACGACAACAGCATTTTATTTTTTCGGTAACCAACCATCACAAATTCCACAGAACCATAGTATTATTTTTTGCTTTGACGTTTATTATTACGGTACGGCAGCGCCACCTAGGGATCCTTTTAAAACTAAATTTGACATAAGGAAAAACGCTCATTTCATAGATTTGCAAAACGACGGAGTAAAGTATCTTTTTGCCTCTTGAAACAACACTAGATTCTACTCTAATCTAGTGTTGTTTCAAGAGGCAAAAAGTTACTTTACTCCGTCGTTTTGCAAATCTATGAAATTGGACATAGTGATTTCTTGAATTGGGCCATCGAATTGAGAATTTATCTAAGTAACTACTTAACCGTAGTGCAGTCCCGTCAAATTGCTCAGAAAAGAGCGTGATAGAACGTTACTTCATTATTTACTTAGTTAAATTCTCAATTTAGAAACCGGCGCTAAGTCTCATATGTAATCAAATTGTAATGAGGACCTTTCAAAGCGTCATTAAATAAAAATTTTTTTTATTTATTTATTTCATAATATTACTGCATAACATACCATAATACATCAAATAGTACCGCAACTTACTGATAGATGGTGCTGACGACATAACATCACTGTACCTTCTCTATGGTTCCTGTCCTACGTGTTTACAAAAATGTACAATGCATGGGCTAGTTATGAGCAAAGGCACAATTCACGCACATACGTAATGAACAAAGTAAAAATACTTCGATAACTTTCAAGTTTTAACAGTTTCGATACAAAGTCTAGTTTAGATCACAGACTACAAAGAGATGTTTAGACTATCACAGATTAATAACGATTAAAACCACAGACCTATAAACATGATGATATTTTGCTCTTCTTGCAGCGCCATCTAGTTTTTTTTAATGAACTCAACTGACAGCTGTCATTGAAAAGCCCTCCTTGTGGAGCATAACCAGCAAAGTTAGTATGAGGACGTGAGTCGCGCGTGACAACGTCAAAAGTCGCGAGAATTTGACAGTTAATGTACTGGAAAGTCGCGACATTTGACGTTGTCGCGCGCGACTCGCGTCCTCATACTACCTTTGCAGAACAACAGCTTAAGTTTTTTTTTTCCTTTTTTTTTCCTGCGTCGCTGTCTCTGTCTGGCACGTGCGCTCTCTGTTTTTTGGCTCCCTTTAAGTACTTTTCGGTGGCTTTACTGTTGTTTTGTCTTGTGTGGTGTTGGTATTCAGTGTTTGTCCAAATAAATTAACATTGCGGTAAGTCCAACCATTTATTTCGTAAACAATGGACGAAACAAGGATCCCCCCTAAACCTCCAGATATTGAGCCGTTTGAATTGACCCCAGTCATCACGGTTACTCTCCCCCAGACCCAAAATGCCGTTTCTGAGAAAATGGAAGTCTCTGAAACCCAAAATAGAAAGCGCCCAGCGGTGCCTAATTCCCCTAGCGAGATGCCGGTAAAATTGTCGAGACCCATTCCAAACCCACCTGCTAGAACGAAATATTCAGTACTTGACAAAGGTCCATACGTAATACATGTTTCTCTTATTGAAAACGAACCAAACTCGGGCACAACATTGCACCATGTCAAGTTTGGACTATTTCTGATGAAGAACAACGTCACTAATGTATTGCAAGGTGGAATTAAAAAACTCGGACGCAACAAAGTAGAAGTACAGTTCAAGGTACCAGAAGACGCTAACGCTTTCCTCTCTAACCCAATATTGGAAGCCTACAAATATAGTGCGACTATACCTCAGTATAACGTAACTCGCATGGGATTGGTGAGGGATGTCCCTCTTGAATGGTCGGAGGAGGAAATAGTTACACGGACAAAAGTACCAGCAGGCTGTGGCAGGGTTTTGAAAGCCCGGAGGATCAATCGTAAGTTTGTATCTAATGATGGGCAACCTGAATGGAAACCAACACAGACAGTAGTCCTCACATTTGACGGTCAAACCCTGCCAAAGCGTGTGTACTGCTGCTATTCTGCACTGGAGGTAGAACTGTACATGTACCTACCCAATAGTTCAGTGTTTTAGCTGCTGTCGTTTCGGTCATACTCGAAATCTGTGTCGCTCAAAGCCCAGATGTTACAAGTGTGGACTTGACCACCCCGGTGAAAGTTGTAACATTCACAAAAGTGAAGCTTTCTGTGTTAGCTGTCAGGGAGATCACTCAGCCATTAGCAAGGATTGTCCAGAATATGGTAGGCAACGCGCAATTAAACTTTTAATGGCGGAGCAATCTATCTCATACCCAGAGGCCAACAAAAAAATCCCAGCTATAACGAGAAGCTATGCAAATGTCACTAAAATGCCAACATCTCAGCCTCCGCAGGCCCACCCAGGTATCTCACAAACCCAATCAGTCCCACCTCACAGGCCACAGTCCGATGAACCGCCAAAATCATATAAAAAAACTGTTTTCCTGAAACCCAGGTCCCGTTCACCATTATCCCCCGGATTTGACGACAAACTCATCAAGCCTTAATCCATAATTATTCATTCTCGCCCTCCAAAAATGGTTGTGCTCTAAGCCAGGAGCACCAAAATATAATGTCACCCAATAGAGAGGACCCGATGGAACAACTTGTTTCTTTGATCTGTTCGCTGATCACTTCCAAATCCCTACCAGACCACGTTGCCCATAAACTGAACATGATTATGTATGCCCTCCACAATGGCTCTCCCCCTCACACTGCTACAGTGGAATGTGAGGAGTATTAATACTAAAAAATCAGAACTAATTCACCTTATAAATTTCACCCAAATAAATTTAATCCAGGTATATGCTGCCTTAGTGAAACTTGGCTACGGCCTAGTTTAAATTTTAGTATAAGTAATTATAATACGCTACTTGCCTCGTATCAAATTTGACGCGATAAATGGATATTTCCTGTAGTATCTAACGTAAGAAACCGAAATATATTGACTTTGCTAAGTAAATATGCAGGATGTCTGCAAAATTTGCAAATTAAAAAAATATTTTTCGCTTTTAAATCGGAACGATGAAAACACTATCCGCCATCTTGAAAGCACCTTTGGTTGTAAACAAACATCTGTCAGTCGTGCGTGCGTAGGTTCTATTGTGACTCATACTTCTTTCGTGGCACGAACTCTGCCTATGTTGAATGTCAAACTTTGTTTACAAACGTAGAGGACTTCAAACGCAACGTTTAGCAAAGCAACGTTTTAAAATTATGTTTTTTTTGCTTTTAGGTCCTCAAAAAACATACTAAAATATTTTTTGGTCTAATGGAAGAGATATTTAGCATTTAAGACATACTTGAAAAAAGAGTCAAGTAGCGGATTGTGTCCGTGATGATAGGGTTGACAACTATGGTGGTTGCGCCATACTTGTCAACAATAAAATTCTTTTTTCCCCAATTCAACTCCCTCCATTAAACAGCGACGATAGTGACTATGTCAATGTGGTTGCTGTAAAAGCCCTTGGATTATCCTTTGTATCTATTTATATATCAGACCCCCATATTTCTCTAATTACCTCCTTCAGATCCATCTTTATTCAGCTGCAGGGTCCATGCATTATCATGGGCGACTTCAATTCACATCATTATCGCTGGGGCTAGAGTATTGCAATCGCTTTGATGAGGAGTTGGTTGAGTTGATTGATGATGTTAGATTGTGTGTTCTCAATTATGGTAGACCAACTCGCAGAGGTAACATTGGTGAAAGGAAGAGTTGTATTGACCTCTCCATGTGCTCAATGGATATGGCCTCCAGCTGCAACTGGGACCGCTTGAATTCCACTTATGGAAGCGATCACTTCCCCATTCTAGTTGGTTTACCACACAAATCTCTACCAGAAAGGACAGCGAAACCACTATTGAGATACCGGCTAATTAGAAGTGGCTGGGGGCCGTGCTCTGAGTGCGTGGAGCCATGAGTACAGTTCCAACCCCTGAGGCAGGTAATCTTGCCACGACCTACAATGGTTTCACCAGTGCTATCGATAGGGCTGCTGAATCGGCTTTCCCGACCAAGAAACCTCCAACCAGAAAAATTCCTTCACCTCCCTGGTGGGATGAAGAGTGCTCCCTAATTATAAGAGAACGCCAAGAAGCAGAAAGAAAATGCAATGAAGTATGCTCCATTGGCAACTTGGTTCAGTACCGCCGTATCTTAGCCAAATCTAGACGAGCGCTTAGGAGAAAGAAAAGACAAAGCTGCCTGTCGTTCTGTACCTCCCTCTCCCCATCTACCCCTTCCTCCCTAGTATGGAAGCAAATAAACAGGTTCAGGCATAGTTTTTCGCCAAAATTGTCCACTTCCATCTCCAACGAGGTTGCCCAAGCCTTTTTTCAAAAGTTAGCCCCCCCTTATGTCCCCGCTGAGGATGAGCTACATATCCCTATCCTCCCCGCGGCTGTGCCCAGGGACCAGTTTGACGAGCCTTTCTCCATGGAGGAATTAGAAACTGTCGTCTATCAAGTGAAGGACTCTGCCCCCGGGGAGGACGGATTGCCTTACTCATTCCTAGGCAAAGCTGGTCCCAACACACTGCAGTATTTCCTAAATTTCGCCAATGCGTGTTTCGAATCTGGTTCTATCCCGGAACCATGGAAAAAACCACTAGTCATGCCCCTCCTTAAACCTGGCAAATGTTCCGAGGATAAGAACGCCTTTAGACCCATTGCCCTCTCATCTGCTTTATCCAAGGTACTAGAACACCTCCTGAAAAACCGGCTCGAATGGCTAGTAGAGAGTAAGAACCTCTTACCAAAGAACCAATTTGGGTTTAGAAAGGGTTTAGCCACAGTGGACAGTGTTGCGGTACTGGTAACGGACATTAGAGTTGCATTAAGCAGGAACGACTCAGCGGTGGCAGCTTTTCTAGACATATCATCAGCATATGACAGTGTACTTCTTTCAGTCCTCAGGCAAAGGCTGCTACAGCTGAGGGTTCCTGTTAAGATGGTCCGATGTATATGTCTGTTGCTTGTGTCTCGAACTGTGGCTCTGCGCGTACCTGATTTGGAACTCCACTGCAGAACTCTATGGAAAGGCCTCCCTCAAAGATCTGTGTTGAGTCCCATCCTTTTTAACATATACACATCTGACCATTATCTCCAGCCTGAACTACAACTGCAATATTCTACAGTATGCCGATGATGTTGCTTTGTATGTCTGTGATAACTCCATTGAGCATGCAGTGGAATCATTAAACCTGTCCCTAAGTTCCCTCAACCTATGGCTTAACCATCGGGGCCTCTCTATCTCGGCTTCCAAAAGTGGCGTGATGATATTCACGCGTAAACGTAATATCCCGGACATCACAGTAAAATTAGGTGATGTTCCCATACCACAAAAATCGATGGTCAAATTCTTAGGAGTCTGCTGCGGTGGGGTGCCCATCCGGTCTGCCTTAAGCTTGTTTACAATGCCCTTATTAGGAGCATAATGGATTATGGGTGCTTCGTCTTAGAACCTATCAGTAGTACCTCACTGATTAAGTTGGACCGTATACAGTTCAAATGTCTGCGACTTATATTGGGATGTATGCGTTCAACGCCTACAAATGCTCTTCAGGTAGAAGCTGTAGAACCGCCTCTTCATCTGCGCCGCCAGTACCTTTCGGACCGCTTCGTGACCAAGGTTTACTCCCGATCGTCCCACATTCTTATCCGGAGGCTGCAGGAACTTGATGACTTAGTCCGCACCAGCAGTTACTGGGAACACAAAAACATAGCCCTTATGATTAAGAGCTTTAGACAACTCAAGCAATTTGAGAAATCTCTGGTAGCTACTGATAGTGTTCCTTTGTTTGGCTACGAGTATCGCGTTTCGATATTCAAACCGAACATTGTCCTGGATATTGGCATCGGTAAAGGTAACCTTACGGCAAATGCGCTATTCAATAACGTAGTACACGAGCGTTGGAGCGGTTATCAGAGATTTTTCACAGATGCGTCAAAATTATCCCCATCCATCCCAGTTGGAGTTTCGGTATTCTTGGAGAATTCAAAATTATTCATACAATTTAAGTGTCCCCCCCGAATCCTCAGTCTTTACTGGGGAATGTGTTGGAGTTCTGGAGGCCTGTTTATTTGTGGAATCTCACAATATTGAGAGAGCCGTTATTTTCACTGACTCCGTAAGCTGTCTCCAGGCCCTAGGCCGGAGCCAACTTAAGTGCAAACTGAACAGCCGCATAATTTTGGATATTAGATATACTCTATTACGCTGCTCTGGTAAACACCTTGATGTGGTTCTGGTCTGGGTGCCTGGTCACTCCGGCATTGTGGGCAATGAGAATGCAGACTCCATCGCAAAACAGGCCTGCGGTGGCGAAGCGGACCGAAAGCACTACTTGTACCATCCCTACGACTTACTTTCGATCCCGAAGAAATGTCTCTCCGAATTATGGTTGTCTCTGTGGCAAGAGAGCAGTCTAACGAAGGGTTCTCGTTTCTTTGCCGTCCAACCAACTATCAGAGCAAAACCATGGTTCTTCAGTTTTAAAAAAGTTGCTAAGAGGGTAGTTTCGATAATCTGTCGATTGCGCATTGGGCACTGCTGTTCGCCTGTCTTTCTGCACAGAATTGGAGTTCGGGACAGCCCAATTTGCGATTGTGGTCTTGAGGAGGGTGACCTGGACCACATCTTTTTCAATTGCCCAAAAAACAACAAGTCCATTGACTTATATTCGTCCCTTCCGGTTATCAAAATCTTGCTCCCTATCAACTTCACTTCCCTCCTGACCCATATGTCTTCCGATTTGTTCAGGCTTTTAATAAGGTTTATTGGGGAAAACGAAATTAGATTATAATATTTACATATTTATAACTTATAATGTCCTTTGTCCCTAAATGTTTATTTAGTAAATGTAATGTGAATGTCTGTAATAAAATATTGGTTTTTGTGTTTCACAGATTGTACTTGTGCTGTGCTGTCCGCATGTAAAGCCTACACGAACTGTCATTTAAAAATAGTGTTTTGTTCAGACCAGTTCAGTCAAACTAAAGTGTACTTCGTGTCAAGACGTGACTCTGGCAGGAATAGTCGCCATCGGCTGGTTGCCATAAAATCAAAAATCAATCAATCAACAGCTTAATATTATAATCTGCCTTTAAATCCTCCAAAATTTTAATTTAGCTGATATACAATACTAGCGTTTGCCCGTGACTTCGTCTGCAGAGAATGAGTGATTTAGGTACCTCCTTAACTTTTTTATCCAATCTGCTTTTTCATCAATCTTCTTACTATTAAAAAAAATATATTACTGGTCTTGTTTAGAAAACGTAAATAATTGTACAACCAGAGGAAAACACATTGAAAGTCTATTATGTTAGTTTAATTAGCAATAATTCCTTATAACACAACTACGCTCAAACACAGTTGAGTTCTGTCAACTTCATACATAACTATTGGAGAGATGGAATTTTATGGTGGGAAAGTCTATGGTAGTTTATAATATAATGAGCCGTTTTCAGAAGAACTAAAAAAAAAAAATAATATGGCTGTCAAAGGAATGCAATTTTGGACCTCAGCCCAATAGCCATGTGTGATACGTCATAAAATAGGTCTCAGCGAGCTGAACAAAAGTTACTATGACGCCAACAGACAAATGTTTGTCCTTTCGGAGTTATACAGTGTGGCCCTGGATAAAGTGCAATCCCGAAAGGGGATGAAACTAGACCATGAATCATTGACTAGAAAAATATAAAAAAAAATTATAAAAAATTATTGTAGGATTTATTGGTATTTTAAGATTTTCATGTTTCATTAAGGACTCTATGTACAAAAGTATTGATTTCTTCCAAAATAATGGGTCTATTTCTTTGAAATAAAAAAAAACAGTATGCCTAATACCTGGCGATGACCATGAAATAATAAATAGTCCGCAAAAAAGTAACTATCTTGGGTAAAAAAATGTATTTTTATGAAAAAAATGATTTTTTTAGACGTTTATTTTAAAAAACTTCAAATTACTAAAAAAATGTGCCCTATAACTATGTAATTTTATAGCTTACTTTTATTCTTTACCATTTTAGCTTCCAAATAAAAAAAAAACCAATGTTCTAACTAAAAAAACACGCTATCTACGAACTTTTAAAGTGGAGCCTAATCGTGTTACCGTGCAGGTAGAGACCGTTTTTTCCATTGTTTCCGTCCTACTCTGTGCCCTTCGGCAGTCGCAGTCCTTTTGTTCTACACTCAGGTAGAGGGAAGGCGAGGGGAGGGGAGGCAGGGGGTTCGAAACAGGACTTACACAGTCGCTGTGCAGTCGCTCCGATATTCTCGCCGCTGCTACTACTGTTCTCGTTCTCGCATTGTGTTCTCGTTGATTTGTTATTAAGTTTTTGTTACATTGTTGACTGTTACGTTTTCTACTGTTCGTTACGTTTGGACTGTTCCTGTTCTGCTGTTAAGTGTTGACGAAATGCCGCGATTGACAGAGTTCTCACCTCGAGAAATAGCCGATATGCATTATTATTATGGCATGTCACATGGTCGCACAACAGTCGCTCGGACTGCATACATAAATGCTTTCCCGGGCAGACTCATACCCTCAGCTCGAAATTTTCAAGAGATTCATAGGAGGCTCTCCAACATTGGACTTGGTTTGGCACGAGATCGCCGTGAGCAACCAGCTGTCGTTATTGACTATGCGATAGAAGAGGCCATTTTAAACGATCTGTTTGCTGACCCTACAACAAGCATAAGACGATTAGCGTTGCGTCATGGCATATCGAAGACGTCTGTCTGGCGAATTTTGAAAAAGGAGGGATTGCATCCTTTCCATTACCAACGAGTACAACATTTACACGAAAATGTAGATAATCGTCCAAGATGCGTAATGTCGACGTGGATTCTAAGAAAAATTAGAGCTGACCCAAATTTTCCCAAACGCATTTTTTGGATGGACGAAGCGACATTTACCCGAGACGGCATTACAAACTGCAGAAATTTGCACCAGTGGTCTCACGAAAATCCACGATTGAAGCGGGCATCTACTTTTCAAGTAAAATTTTCAATAAACGTATGGGCAGTCTTAATCGACGACATTTTAATTGGTCCAGTCATTTTACCCAGAACCCTAAATGCTGAACGTTTTTTAGAATTACTACAAAATTTACCCATGTTGATGGAAGATGTTCCCCTGGCTACGAGACGGCGTGGGCGTATGTATCTCCAAATGGATGGATGACCTGCACATTATGGGCGGGAGGTGCGGCGATTTTTGAACGAAAATTACCCGAACCGGTGGATTGGCCGAGGAGGGCCAGTAGGCTGGCCAGCGCGTTCACCTGATCTGACACCCCTAGATTATTTTTTATGGGGTGTCATGAAGCAAAGAGTATACAGCACGCCAATAAATACCGAGGCACAGTTGCACGACCGAATAATTCAGTGCGCAAATGACATTAAAAATGATCCAGGAATGATTCGCAGAGCCACTAACCAAATTAATATTCGTGCAGTAATGTGCTTGCAAAATCGAGGAGGCCATTTTGAACATTTAATGCATTAAATAAAAAAGCAAAATTGTAAATTACGGATAATTTTATTAATAAAGTTATTGTGATTAAAGTCTGACTTTTATTACCTACTAAAATGTAAATAACTCCTACCTAGCCAATTTTTTAGTTAGAACATTGTTTTCTTTTTTATTTGGAAGCTAAAATGGTAAAGAATAAAAGTAAGCTATAAAATTACATAGTTATAGGGCACATTTTTTTAGTAATTTGAAGTTTTTTAAAATAAACGTCTAAAAAAATCATTTTTTTCATAAAAATACATTTTTTTACCCAAGATAGTTACTTTTTTGCGGACTTTTTATTATTTCATGGTCATCGCCAGGTATTAGGCATACTGTTTTTTTTTTATTTCAAAGAAATAGACCCATTATTTTGGAAGAAATCAATACTTTTGTACATAGAGTCCTTAATGAAACATGAAAATCTTAAAATACCAATAAATCCTACAATAATTTTTTATAATTTTTTTTTATATTTTTCTAGTCAATGATTCATGGTCTAGTTTCATCCCCTTTCGGGATTGCACTTTATCCAGGGCCACACTGTATAGTATTAAAAATAAACTAACATTTTCAACAAAACATAACTCCGAAGCGACAAACATTTCGCTGTTGGCGTAGTAGTAACTTTTGTTCAGCTCGCTGAGACCTATTTTATGATGTATCACAAATGGCTATTGGGGTGAGGTCCAAAAATGCATTCCTTTGACAGACATATTTTTTTTTTTTTTTTTTCTTCTGAAAACGGCTCATTATAGTCATTAATCGAGATTTTAAATTCAGAACAAAGATAAAACAGCCGTTTTAGCACAGAACAGCACCAGCTGATGGGGGTTAGAAAACAAATTGTTTTATTTGTCATGTAGAAGTCTTAGGGCCGATTTCTGAATGAGCGTTTTTCCTTATGTCAAATTTAGTTTTAAAAGAATCCCTAGGTGGCGCTGCCGTACCGTAACAATAAACGTCAAAGCAAAAAATAATACTATGGTTCAGTGGAATTTGTGATGGTTGGTTACCTAGAAGAAAAAATGCTATTGTCGTTTGGTGATAAGTGCGCTTTTGGATACTTTGGAGTCTTTGCTATGGATTGTGGGTTTGAATTTTTATTTTTATTACGAGAAATCTCGTCCGAATAGCAACCCTGGTTCCTTCTCTTGTTTAGTGATCTGTGGACTGACTTTGACATTGATTGCAACGAATCACCATTTTATACGTAGAAACGAATAACGCCATTTAGATTATCTAAAGGAACTAAGAAAAAAAAAGAAAGGAAAAACGCTCATTGAGAATTTACACTAAGTATGTACTTAAATAGGTACCATTCTGTCACCCTCTTTTCTGAGAAATTTGACAAGAGAGCACTACAGTTAAGTGTTTACTTAGTGAAAATTCTCAACTCAGAAACCGGCCGGGGCCCTTAAGAGCAACATTGTGATTTGAGAATTCTGATCCAGTTTTGATATACTTATGGCCGATTTCTGAATAGGGAATTTACGAATTTAAGTAACATGCTGTCACGCTCTTTTCTAAAGAAATATGAAGAGACAGCACTACAGTTAAGTAGATACTTAGCGAAATTCTCAATTAAAAAATCGGCCGTTGTTATGTTTTAGAAATGCTTAAATAAACACAAACTGTAAGATGATCAAATGCTTTTATTGGTTAAGTAATCTTTTATCGAAAATCACCGGATCTCCGAGAGAATTTTTTAACCAGCTACTGCGCAAACCTTGGAGCCACAGGAAGGCTCCGAGGATAACCTACCTAATCCTGTGGGATGTCATTATTCTCAGCGCCTTCTTCCTAACTTTCATCCCGCATTTCACCTCTTTCAAATATGTTTTCAGGGATAAAAAGTATCCTATGTCCTTCCCGACTCAAACTATAGGTATTCTACCAAATTTCATCTAAAGTGGTTTAAGCGTGAAGAGGTAACAGACAGACACACTTTTGCATTTATAATATTAGTATGGATGATATGCCTAAGTTTGAAAATGAGGTTTTTATTTTAAAAAACACATGTAGGTATTCATCTCGCCTCCCGTCCATTTATTTTTTCTTTAAATACCGGTTATAATGTCAGTTATCTCAAAAACATTATTTACCGGTTTTTGTAGAGCCTTTGTAAACATATTTTTTTAATCTGTGTGCAACTGCAATGACTGAGCTGTCACGAGGTAAAAATATTTTTCGTTTTGTTTTCGGAAAAACTTACCTAATTAAGTAAGATTGTAAGGTAATCTCTCTCTATTGTAATGAAGAAAACAATAGTTAACATCTCATATAATTGTTTTCCTAGCTTTTGGCCAGGAAACTATGTTTGCACCCTTGTGTATTTTTTCATCATTATTTCCAAATATTACATAGGATTTGCATTTCTTTACAATAACACACTACATATTTGTTTTAATAATTTTAACCATTTATTTGTGACAGGGTACTTGTTTATACTGTCTTCTTCACCATGACCTCATTTTAATTGGTTTCAGAAGTTGGTGAAGTCTGTTCAAGATTATTTGACCACCGCCCGTTTTTGAATGGCGAAATTAAGTTTATGGTGAAAGAATTTGAGGTAACCTACGATACATTTATAAATACACCATAGTCTTTCACTTGACCTGGTTACAAAATGCTCAGTATCATTTTCGGTTCAACTAAAAGGGACATTAAATTACAGGAAAAACGAGGTGATCGTGAAGTTGAGAACCTTTTCTCTACTTTAGAGACACTGACTGAAGTGAAGGATTCACAGCTGGATAAGATAACAAAGAGTGGTGAGACAGCACTCCCAGTTCTGAGGGAGAAACTTGAGCAAACTCTACAATTGTTTGCTGAGTTTGATGCAGCGGCTACTGAGATACAAAAGGTAGATATTCAGTTCTGACAATAAAACATCTCACACCAAAGATTATGTGTGCTTGCATTTCATTTTTACATCAATTGTTCAAGACAAATGCTGTCTGCAAATGATGATTTAGAGTAAAAAACCTTACATCTATTAAGTACTTTACTAAATTCTGGGTAATTCTAATATGATTTCAGCAAAGTGAAAAAAGAAGAACTGAAAATCGTGAAAAAAGGGAAAGAGAATGGGATCAGTTCATTGATGATATGAACTTTAAGTGCAAGAGAATTGACAACGCATTCGAAGAAAAAGAAGAGGAATTGAGAGATTTGTATGCTGATTTGAATCATAAGTTGAATATCACATCCTAAGCTAAAATGGATCTAAAAGGTTCACTAGTAAACACTGCTCTAAGGATATATCCATCAGAGAAATGCCTCAAATTCCTAGAGACTTTATCGGACCATGATGAGGCACCCATGAACATTCTAAAGCTATTAAAAGTTAATAAACCAGATAAAGAAAAAAATGATGTTTCAAAGGAATTATCAATCAACTTTGAACTTACTAATGAAGACATCCAAAACCTCAATAAGATAAAAACAGAATTAATGGTGAAGGATGAATCACAAAACGAAAATTCTAACAAAAATACTACTGAATCAATTGACAGTGACTGTGTGAAGGAACTCAAAAATTCTAGTGCTGAATCACAGAATGATGATGAAGCAACAAAAATTGTTGCAACAGACAAGTACAAAGATAAAGATCATCTAACAACACAAGATATTGAATGGCTTTACACCTACCTCAAAAAGAAAAGAAGTAAAGGTGAGAAGGTACCTTATCTACATGAATTTTTAGAAAATTCTGTAATCGAAACCCCAGACAACCAAGTTCTAAAGAGAAACCCAGACTTAGAAGCTAGATGTGTTAAACTGAGAGCTCAGCAAGAGGCTAGAGAGTACAGAGCAATGACAAAAGGGGTGGATAATGTTAGAATAAAATTCCCTGAAGACAGTATCTCTTATCAATGTAAGTAATCTTCCTTCATGATATTTTAATAGGCTATTTATTTCATCTGTTTCCTTGCCTGGTTATCATAGAAGGATATCATGTTAAATAAAAAAACATTTAACTTTTTAATGGGATTTCAGTTCTTAATAGCTTATTATTTTTCTATTTCAGTGAAACAAATGAACCGCCAACTAATAGCTATTGGCCAGTTCATACTCTCCATATTTGCTGGATTCCTGTTTGGTTTTAGAGGCATTGAGTGGATGGTTGGCAACATAGAGTTTGGATTCCGTCTACTGCTTGGCGTGATGTGTGCACTGGTCATTGCCTTAGCAGAAATTTACTTCTTAGCCAAGAAAATAAATGAGGAGTTAAGCGTTCCCGAAACTGTGCAAATTGGAGGCCCACCAAAGTTTGTAGATGAGAAAAAGTATGGCCCAGGAAAGTCTACTGCAGTTACAAGTAATGGAAAGGAGCATCAGGACTAATAAGGATTAGTTATGTAATTGTCTATTATTTTAATTTCGTGTTTGTTTAATCTACTTTAACTATTTTGAAGTTATACAAAAACTTTCAAATAGCAAAAAAAATTAGAACTGGTAGGTCAGGAAGTAAATTGACTACATAACAGCTGATATTTTCTTGCATTTCCAAGTTTTTCCATGGTTTAAAATTGGTTCTAGCGACAGATAGAAAGGAAACCCTCATTTTCAGATTCGCACACTTGCATGAACGTGTTATTTCGGAACCCTTACGTTACGCGAGAGCATTTTTATAAGGTTTCGTAGCAATGACCGAAAGAGATAGCGCTATAACGTGATGCAGTGTCTCTTTTCTTCATTATTCCGGTGTTTTCGGAGTAAATAAAATCGCGTTAAAAAAATATTATATCTATGAATAAAAAATGGGCTTCTTTGAAATATCACGTTGTTCTTGCAAGGGCGCGAATGTGGAATTTGGTATAACCTAGTAGTTGATTTACTGAATTAATAATTTATTTAACCCTTTGGCTCAACTCAGCAAATGATAAGTTGCCTTGATACAAGGGACTTTAGAACGACAGTTAAAGAATATAAGGTTTAATGGCACACTGTTTAGCAAAAAGCTACCAACCCACAACATGGTCCTTTTTGAGTTAAATATACCAATATGTTCACCATGCTCTATATTTTAAGAATCAAAGACTTTCATAGCGATCCCATGAGTATGTGCAAAGTTATGGCACATGGTAGTCCAACCCTCATGTAAGAAGAGAGAGTGTAATGAGCTTAAAACTAAAAAATCAAAATATCTTTAAACTCACTTTGTGTGTTTTTTAACACCTTTTTGCTAAACAACGTCCAATTTCGCTTCAGAGTACTTGCTACCTTTGGTAGCCGCTGAGCCAGTGGATTAATACCTGGGTGAATATACGGTATTTAATTTTTTTGTGTCCCAGAAGGAAATGTAATCTATTCCATTCAATATTGATAATTTCTCTATTTGACACAATTTTTTAATGTTTAGTAGTAGTCACAAATTAAAGCAGGGAAGTGACAGACCATTGATTATAGCTAAGAAAGGGGACACGTATTAAATAAAACATGAAATATGCCAGAGGAGTGACAAAATCGCACAAAACCTACAAAAACATATCACTCGCTTTTCTGATCACCGTTTAACGTAATACATGACATCTACACACAATAAACATTGCATTGTGCAAATATACAATTTCGTACATAACTATGAAATACAAAAACATAGACTTGCCAGAGGAAATACACTGGAAATGGGAGGCCAGAGGAGTATACATTTACAACCATTTTTAACGATTAAAGTCTTAAATTAAACAATTATCGTGAATAGACTATGTGGGCCAAATAAAAGACCATATTCTTTAATGCTTAAGCATACAGTACAGACGCAATAATATAATAAGTTTAACATGATATTTGTCCATGGACCATAGAAATTCAAATAGCGTATATTGACCCACCTAGCAATATTCAGGCTAGGTACTACTATAATCTGTTGTTTATAATACATTAATCATAATAATAAATTTTACTGTTGTTTTATTTTACATTGTGATAGTTACCAACGAGTTACAGACTTAATTTTGTTGAGAAAGTGAGTGTTTTAAAACATTTACATTCAGTTGGCCCCACACTAAGAAAACCAGTGAAGTGGGAGCCAGAACATACAAAACATTTAAACATCGAAGACCTGGGTTTTTTTTAGTCCCCAGCCGGGATTCTAACCCAGGACCTCTTGCATAGTAGGCTGATGCACTAAGGCCTTTCTACACTGCTCCGGTCCGGCGCACAGTGATCAATAATTGGAATTTAGGATGACAAAAATATTTTGAACTAGAATCACAATTTTCTAATACTTTATTAAAAATATAAATACGGAAATAAATATTTCTTTATTTAAATTACATATTCTAGACACCAACTAAAAAAAAAACATTAAACTTCCTGGTTTGTATCAAAATTAGGCTGTTCCAATAAATGTATGACTTCTCCAGGAAAAATACCTTTCTGCTTTTGGGGTAAAGGGCGTAAAACTGATATCTGAGGATCTGACGACACGAATAAAATTTTAAACAAATCTTCATAAGTCTGTTTTCGTGACATTTTTCGGGTATCGTTTCCTCTATAATATTTCACATCTGTATGTCGACATTCCTATGCGTCTTCCCCTAATTTTCCAATAGGCAATAATAAATGATCAATTATATCTTTGCCATGAGTTAAAACTTTATGTACTGTGGGCGGCATGTAGTACCATTCGTATGAAGTAGCATATAGATTTGTCATTTCTCTTGCA
Source organism: Yponomeuta plumbellus (assembly GCA_947310845.1). Classification (NCBI taxonomy): domain Eukaryota; kingdom Metazoa; phylum Arthropoda; class Insecta; order Lepidoptera; family Yponomeutidae; genus Yponomeuta; species Yponomeuta plumbellus. Next base: position 17,772,948 of record OX371193.1, on the reverse strand, counting down.
TTTTCATACAATTTCTGCATTTTGTTCTTATAGCGGATGCCCTAAGTTCAATGTATTTGGTACGAGTTAATTTCAACTGGGTGAAAAGTGCTATTGCTTCCTTTGCCGAATAAGAAATATCATTTTGTAGACTGTGGCGGCATTCAGGAGATGATGATGAAATATCATGAAGTACTGAGGCAGCCCTACGTTTTCCAACTGTATTAAGTTTAATTACAGCTGCTAAGCATAACTCTTCTTCACTTCTGGATGATACTTCGTCTTTTAACCTTCTACGCTTAGCTCTGTCACCTAAATCCATTAAATCCTTTTTCGGGCGTACTCTACCTATAGACATAATTATAGACCCTGAAGTTGCAAGGCTGGTCAGAATGATCTCCAGATATTATTATACATTTATATAGTCAATCTTGATTTTTTTTTTCGAATTTGGAAACATTTTTGCTTTAATCCAATTTATTGAAGCTGATTGACAAAAAAAGCTATGTATTGAATTTCGTAACCAGTTTTGTTGTTCTGTTGTTGTCAAATCTGATACTCCAAAGACCTCATAGGTATAATTCAATAACATATCTTGTGATTCGTAAGTTGCAGGTTTAATTGGAGGGTGTTTTTTGAGGCAATTAAACAAATCATAATTTGTGACAGTAACACCATTTCCTGAAAAAATGCAAAGTTTGTTCAGCCAGCTGTTCGTGGCTGTAAATTTTTTAATTGATTACCATAATACAGACTTCAAGTTGTCTGATTGTGTAAAAATTTCCATGTTCTAATGTGTTCCTTATATGATATAGGCTTTAATATCTTCAAAATATGCTAAATTATAGATTAAGTTTTAAATATTTTTCCTAAATTACTTTAACAATGAACAATTACGAAGTGTTATGGAAAATGAAGCACATGCCTTCTGTAATGTGCACCATATTTACAAATACATAATAATGCAATGTGTGAGTCACAACAAACAGATAACTGTGCGCGAAAACAGAATAAAAATACAATGCATTAATTCAATTAGCGAGAACAGTGCATTCACCAACTGATATCTCAGTAATGACTTACTTTCAACCATTCATATTAAACAAGAATATGGGGTAGCTACCCCCAATCACATTGCGAAGATTTGCTTTGACTACCCTCACTATGTAAAAGTGGAATATTATCCACCTATCATCTCATTATTGATCACCGTGCGGCGTCGGAACCGGAATCAGCCATGAGAAAAATATCGGATGCCGGATTGTTTCTCCACTTCATCCGACTATAGTCGGCAATGGACGTGACGCAGTGTTTTATTAAAATTCCTCGGTTTTCTATACGGGGCAGGGGACGTTTTCCACACATTCTATTAATGTAAATAAAATAGTATGGGAACCTTTTTTGGGTTGTATGCGCAGTGCAAAAACGTGTATTGTTTTTGTACGTCGATCACTTCGGACCGTTAAAAACCGGATGCCGGAGTAGTGGAGAAGCTTATTAGTATTCTTGTTTGTTTGTTTGTTACACTTTATTGCACAAAAGAAATATAACAATACATATTTCGTAATTAACGTTTGCCGGACCAGAGCAGTGGAGAAAGGCCTCATAGTAGGGGAGCCCATGATGCTAAATCGGGATTTACTCGAGCGTCACGGAGACCTATTTGATTGTGAAGTTTAGATGTTATGAAGAAAAAAATGTCATATAATATATACCTTTTCATCGGTGGGGGGAGCGACTATAGATTTTAAAAATGTAAAAAAAACTGTTGCATGGATATACTCGAGCGCGTCAGATATTGATAGCATCTATATCCTGTGTATTTTTGAAAATGTACGTATGTTAATCTGATTGTTTCAATGATGGGGGTGGTCGTACGTAAGGGTTGAGAATGAAAAAAAAAATTTCATCGAGCGAGTCAGATTTTCTAAGGAGATGTTATTTGCACCTAAAAAAAAGCTCTTATGTAACGCAAACTCGCAGACATTATTAGAATGTGCAAAAAAAATTCGCAAATTAAGCACTGCGCCGGATTCGCGCGAATTAAAGAGAGACAGCAATATTTCGAAACACACGGAGTCATTTTGACGTAGATTTATCTTTCTAGGGTTAAAAGTTTGGGTATGGAAAATAAAAGTGTTAGCAAAATCCCACTCTTTAATTTCTACTCTTTCTGGTCAAACTATACCTAAGTTTGACAGGTTTGACAGTCAGCAGTGTGGCCGTATGAAGAAATCGAAATAAATCGCGTCCCACGGCTCGCTTGTCAGAGTCTAATCAGTCTACGGGTATTCCCGTAGTAATAAACAAGGTAGAACTAAGTAAAACAGTAGCATTCCGTTTCAAACGAAATGCAATTTTTCTGTGACGCGGTTTTTCTTACATTTCAGGCAAAGTATCATTCTTTCTCTGTTTCACATAGGTACCTACCTAGGTAATAAACTACTTTTGTGTAGTTAGTTCAAACATGGTTCAAACAGATACGAGTACACTATTTAACGGAATGAGCCGTTTTCAGAAGAACTAAAAAAAATATGTTACGGCTGTCAAAGGAATGCAATTTTGGACTTCAGCCCAATGAGCCGTTTTCAGAAGAACTAAAAAATAATAATAATAATATGGCTGTCAAAGGAATGCAATTTTGGACCTCAGCCCAATAGCCATGTGTGATACGTCATAAAATAGGTCTCAGCGAGCTGAACAAAAGTTACTATGACGCCAACAGCCAAATGTTTGTCCTTTCGGAGTTATATAGTATTGAAAAAAAAACTAACATTTTCAACAAAATATAACTCCGAAACGACAAACATTTGGCTGTTGGCGTAGTAGTAACTTTTGTTCAGCTCGCTGAGACCTATTTTATGATGTATCACAAATGGCTATTGGGCTGAGGTCCAAAATGCATTCCTTTGACAGCCATATTATTTATTTTTTTTAGTTCTTCTAAAAACGGCTCATAGCTATGATGTGTGATACATCATAAAATAGGTCTCATCAAGCTGAACAAAAGCTACTATGACGCCAACAGCCAAATGTTTGTCCTTTCGGAGTTATATTTTATTGAAAATGTTAGTTTTTTTTCAATATAATATAACTCCGAAAGGACAAACATTTGGCTGTTATTATTTGGCAGCTATTTGATTTTTTTTTGGGTGTTATTTAAATGGTTAGCATAGTATTGGTATTTTTGTGAGCAGAAAAATATAATCTGTGAGCAGAAATAGCTAATTGATCAGCAACTCATGGCCCGCAAACATTTCAAAATCAATCAGCAATTTATGTCACTCTGGATGGCTGTAATTATTTTTGTACAGAATATTAATTACATAAGCCGCAATGAGCTGCTCCTGTTTAATAAAATTTTGGTGAGCACTCAGAGTGTAAGCAAAAAAATTCATTTTGTGCTGCATATATAAAGGTAGCAAAAATACTTTACTTGTCATGCGAAAAATGGATGCATTTCATACAAAGATTATTTAATTTATTTACTCCCTGAGTGGATGTGTTTGTTTGGGTAAGTTTTATTATTTATAGAAGTGTAAATTAATATTTTTTTTATTCTTACAAAAAACAAGGTTTCGCCCGCGACTCCATCCGCGTGGACTTTAGTTCAAAATTTTGCGACCCCGTTAACTCCTTTAAGTATTAAATTTACAAAAACGGCGAAATACGTGTTCAATTAATTGTGTTGAAGAGTATTTATTTTAAGTTTCAAGAAAATTAGACAACATTCTTATTACCTCCCATACAAATTTTGGCAACCCTTTTCGCCCCCTTTGGGGTTGAATTAAAAAAAATCCGGTCTTATTCCTTGCCTACATTATATACTAGCTGTTGCCCTCGACTACGTCCGCGTGGGCTTTTTAGTTGAGTAAAGTGTTTGCAAATAAGATAGGGATACTTTTAGCGCATGCGAAAGAGCTTTCATACTAACTTCGCAACCCCCTCTTACCCCCTTAAGGGATGATTTTCGAAAAACTACTTTACATGTCTTTCAGTGAAAGACCTTCATTCTGAATTTCATTCGAATAACTTCAAAAACAGCAAAGTTCCATACTAACTTTGCACCCCCCTTTTACCCCCTTAAGCGATAATTTTCGAAAAACTATTTTACACGTGATTTATAAATTTTAATGAAGAAACTTTATATTAAATTTCATTCAAATAACTTCAAAAACGGCAGAGTTTCATACTAACTTTACACCCCCCTTTTTATACCCTTAAGGGATGATTTTCGAAAAACTATTTTACATGTTTTTCATAACTTTTAATGAAGGACCTTTATATTGAATCTCATTCGAATAACTTCAAAAACGGCAAAGTTTCATACTAAGTCCGCACCCCTTTTTTTCCCTCTTAAGGGATGATTTTTAAAAAACTATTTTAAACGTGTTTCATAATATTAAATAAAGAACCTTCGTACCAAATTTAATTCGAATAACTTCAAAATCGGATAAGTTTCATACTAACTTTGAACCCCCATTTTACCCCTTTAGGGGACGAATTTCAAAAAAATCCTTTCTTAGTGCTCCTCTACACTATAAAAGGAACCCCTGTGCGAAATTTCAAGTTTCTAACCCTTATAGTTTGGGCTCTGCGTTGATATGTCAGTCAGTCAGTCAGTCAGTCAGTCAGTCAGTCAGTCAGTCATTCAGTCAGTCAGTCAGTCAATCAGTCAGTCAGTCAGTCAGCTTCTCCTTTTATATATATAGATAGACCCTCTGTGCAAAATTTCAGCTTCCTAGGTCCAACGGCTTGGGCAGGTCGTTGATGAGTGAATCAGTCAGTCAGTCAGGACTTTGAATTTTATTTATATAGATAATTCATAAAAAAATAAAAAACATGTATTAAGTAGGTACATAAGTACTTAAGCTATAATTATCTTTATTCTTAAAATACAGACATAGCGGAAATTATCTGCACTTACTCCGCCTACTTTTATTTTATTGTTATTTTTTATTTTATTTATTTATTTGATCCATCAAGAGAAGTTACATTAAATCGTATATTATTATACTAGGTATATTTTTATTAATTTCATCCTTGCTTAATGTGCCTTCAATTACAGATAGATACCGCATGCATAAATAACGAACATTGCCGATTTTTCAACAAAATCGTAATCTAATTAGTTATTTTGCTCACCATGTCTTAAATATGCATACCAATCAAATACACTGCTTATTGACATGTTTTATGTGCTCATCAATCATGAAATCTTGCTGATCAAGTACCTAGTCATTTTGCGGACTGAATGTTTATTATGCTGACTCTTATTATTGTAAGCTGCTTATTTATGATTTATTTTTTTACCATTATCAAAATTAGTTGCCGAACAAGGATTGCTGCCTGATTTTTTTTATTGCAAACAAAATCTTTGTATGCTGACCAAATTATTTAAATGCTGTTCCTACTTCTCATTTTTTTTTGTTCTTCTGAAAACGTGGAATTTCAATATTATTGTTGGCAGCACTGACTGTAGCTGACTGGCATTATTTGTTTTGTTTTGACAGCTGTAATGTATTGATTGCACAACGAAATAAAAACACCTTTCATCTTTTCCACAACATTCGATAGCAGAGGTGAATCACAGAGCTACCACTATTTAAGTTAGCGCACTGCGTTTGTGTTGTCATTGCTTGCTATAAATAAGTCTTGTGAAGTGCGTTGCGTTGTCAAAATCAAGGTAAGACCGACAAGTTTTCAAAGGATCGACACTGCCTGTGTAGGATTCTATTTCAGTAAAGCCCCTGCCAATGACGCAACAGTAAAACAACACGGTGCACTTCAAAACAAAATGGCTGTTCTCAACTCAAGTGCGCACTAACGTTTTTGCAGAAAAAATGGAGGATCAAGTGCCTTTCAAGGTGTATGCTCATTGGAGTGAAGATTCCAAGCCTGAAGTTCGAAGGTTTGGAGTGGAGAGGAGCGTCGTGACCAGCTTCCATTATCTGAATGCCAAGCTGCAGGATGTGTACCCTGGCTTGAAGAATAAGAACTACTCCGTGGCTTGGAGGGGTAAGTTTATAACACTTGAGACAAATAGATCATCAAAATAGGGTGCTATCAGTTGGTTTTAAAACCATATATTGTAAGCAGTCTATAAAACTGTAGGGCACAGGCATTCTCTCAGAGGGAGAGTGGGCTTAATTAATCACCACATGTACCCACCGTGGATTGGAAATTATCTGGATAGCTCAGACACTGAGGTTTCCTCAGAATGTTTTCCCTGACTTAATGAGTGGTATGGCTCTATAACTTCACGAATGTTCATTTATATTGTATTATATTGTATTGTTATATTGTATTGAAAAAAAACTAACATTTTCAATAAAATATAACTCCGAAAGGACAAACATTTGGCTGTTGGCGTCATAGTAACTTTTGTTCAGCTCGCTGAGACCTATTTTATGATGTATCACACATGGCTATTGGGCTGAGGTCCAAAATTGCGTTCCTTTGACAGCTATTAGATTTTTTTTTTAGATTTTTAATGAGTGGTATTGCTCTATAACTTCACGAATGTTCTTAAAACCAAGTCATAGATACATGCCTGCAATGGGAACTGGGTCCTGGGTCAAATCAAAGCTTTGGAGACCAATGTTTGCCCACTGGGGTACCACCGCTTCAAAATATGAACCTATTGACTATTCGAAATTACAGTCTGTTAAAAGTCACCAGTCAAGTGAAAGTGACAAAAATAGTTTTTCACTAAAGTAAATTTTGCACCGTAATTAGTCCAGTCCAAACTGTTTGTCCGTTTTTTTAATCTGTCGTCATACTTGTTGACAGGTTTTAAGAGGAGACTTTTTTATTTTTGCTCATATTTCGTAAGTTTGTATTTGATTTAATCATAATAAATTAATATGGCAGCGCCTGTACTAAAAGATAAGCTAATTGGGTTTAGTTTAACCCTGAGAAACTCTTTACTGGATACTACTGCTAATAGAGAGTCTAGGAGACTATACTAGACTGTAGTATGTACCTTGTGTATAACACTTGTGTATTTATTGTTATAATGCTGCCATAAACAATATCTATAATTATTCTATATCTATATCTTATAATTATATATTTTGTCATATTAATTAACCTACAACCTATTACCAAGGCCACCAAATATACACAATTTTTTTTTCAAACAAGATTTTTATATGACAAATATAGCAATTAAAGAGTTTGAGTAAAGTCCGTTCGCTTAGATAGTGTCGGTACACACGAAGTCAATCTTGGTTTTAGTAAAAAAACATTTATTTCAACAATACAACTTAGACGGCCAAAACACTTTAAATAGAAAAAAAAACATAGTACACAATATGTACCTAATGAAACACAAAATAAAACACTACTCTTCATCACTCGAAGTGTCCTCAGAATATTCATCTCTGCCGGAATTTAGAATGGTACCTATTCTAAATTACCTAAATCCATTCTAAAATACTGATTGATTTAATTCTTTAATTGTGTGATCTACATAATAGTAGAATGAGATGAGCTGCGAGCCAAATTCACTGGCGTGTTTGCGCCGCGTCGGCTTCCTTTAATTTCTTTTGTCAAAAGCCGCCATGTGCCGAGGTGGTAAATATCAAAGTGACACTATGATAGCGAACAGACTTTAACAAAATCGTAGCTAATGCAATTTCAATGTTTTTAAATGATTTAGTCCTATGTCAAGCCTTATAAATAAACTTCATAAAAAGTACTAAAAAAAATTATTGCTAAATCACATAATTAGACACGTTGATGACACTAAAAGTATTATAGATCATTACGAAAAACATAGGTGTTTCCTCTTTAAAATAATTTCGAAATATGTTCGGTTCATTGTACATGAAATAAACAAACTGCAAACTGGGTCTATTTTGATGACTCATCCATCACTTAAAGATAAAACTTATCAATGTTTCAATAAATGTGTTAGTCATATTGTGTCTAAGATAGCAACTTTAAATGAGGCTAGGTAGCACACGAAGATAATTATTAGTGATATGCATGAAGGGACGCTTAAGTTGTATATGTCGTAGGACGATTTGATAAATTGGATTTTCGCAAAAATCCTAGGTGTATCACGAAAACACGGATTATTGGATAATGGCTTTGACATTTCTCAATTTTACTGAAAATTATAATGAAACACAATATGGCTGGACAACGACTGACTTTAATTTTTTTTAAATAATACAGCACAGAGAACACAGGTGGCGCTGCTGGTGACATTTTGTTATAATTCCCAACACCCCCACTTAACAAAATAATAGGTGCATACTTTTACCACACTATATCTATCAACATATATTTTATTATCTTTCTCTTTTTACAAATCAAAAATAAATCAATTTTTTTTATCAAATAAACCAAACATTTTTAAAAATTTATAATGTTTTATTTTACATAAACCCTTAGTTAGTAGATCTGCGGGCATCTCTGAAGTAGATAAGTATATAATCTTTACAATCTCATTAGCAACTTTTTCCCTACAAAAATGATACCGCACATCTATATGTTTGGATCTCTTATGTTGAATAGGATTGGCCGACAACTTATGGGCTGACTGATTGTCATTAAATATTGATATAGGATAAGTTTCATTAGTTAACTCAAATAGCAAATTTCGCAAGTACACAGCTTCTTTGCAACTTTCCGAAATGCCCATATATTCGGCCTCTGTACTGGACAATGCCACAGTAGTCTGTTTCTTGGTTTCCCAAGAAATTGCACAATTTGACAGCCTGAAAAAGTATCCAGTATAGGATCTCCGATCAATTACGTTACTGGCCCAGTCTGCATCTACATAGGCTTCTAACTGACTATTGCCATTAGCTGAAAACATTAAACAGAAAGATTTAGTTTTCTTTAAATACTTTAAAACTCTCTTTGCATAGGCCCAATGTTCTCCATTGTAACAGTTGTTAAACTGACTTAAGAAATTAACTGAAAATACAATATCAGGACGCGTCAGCACAGCTATATACATTAGTGAACCAATGAGTTTCTGATAAGGCAAATTTTTATCACAATCTTCACTTTTAGTTAAATTCAGTCTAGGCTCAATTGGTGTCTCTGCAGATTTACAATCAGAAATATTGAATCTTAACAGCAACTCTTCAATATAGCTTTCTTGGTCTAAAGTTATAGTACCATTCTCTTTATTTACAACCACTCTCATGCCTAAACAATTTTTAATACATCCCAAATCTTTGATTTTAAATTTAGACGACAAACTTTCTTTTAACAAAATTGTATCTCTTTCATTATTTGAAAATATAAAGAAATCGTCAACATACAAGGCAATAATGATCTTTACATGTTTATCAATTTTTGTAAACACACACGGTTCTAGCTTTGATTTTTTATAACCCAAGGATTGCAACAATTCATCAACCCGTTGGTACCATGCCCTTGAGGATTGTTTCAAGCCATAAATGGCGCGTTTCAATCGCAAAACTTTATTTACATCATCATCGCCACTCTGAAAACCTGGTGGTTTCACCATGTAAACATTTTCATTTAAGAAACCATTCAAAAATGCAGTGCTCACATCTAAATGACAAATATCCAAATGAAGTTGAACTGCCAAAGCGAATAACAATCTTAATGTGGAATGCCTGACAACAGGTGAAAAACATTCATCAAAATCAATGCCCGGCCTTTGGGTGAAGCCCTTGGCAACTAACCTGGCTCTATACCTGACTTTATCATCACTATCAAGTTTCCGCTTGAAGACCCATTTACACTGTACAACTGTGCCACTGGGTGGAACTTCGACTAATTCCCAAGCGTCATTATCTTGAAATGATTGAAATTCAGTTTGCATGGCTAATTTCCACTGTTCACTTTCTGGTCCATTCAACGCTTCATCTAGTGATATTTCACTTGCACTTGTGTCACAGGTTTCACTTACACACACACTACTAAAACCATAACGATCAGGCTGCTTACGGATACGCTTAGGACGCTTCTCCACTGGAAACTCCGCTGAAGGCCCCGGCTGATCTTGTACAGGCTCCGCAGGTTCAGCCCCCAACACATCTGTGGAGTCAGTAAAGTCCTCGTCAGTACCAGAACTATCTTTCTTTGGGCTTGGTACTTCTTTCTGCTCCTGATCTTCCAACGGTCTTATCTGCTCCATGTCCCCCACTTCTTGGGTGCATTGTTCTTTTTCTTCCTTCATTGGAAAAATTTCATTAGTGCCCTCACTGATGTCAAAGTGTATCATATCTTGCTTCTGGTCAATCCCCTCCTCAATCACAACAATATCTCGTGTTATAATTACACTGTTATTGTTGGGATTGAACACTCTGTAACCTTTTACAGTGTCTGAGTACCCAACAAGAATACACTGAGTCGCTTTTCTGTCCAGTTTGTGTCTCTTTTCTTTTGGTACATGTACCATGGCTTTACTTCCAAAGATACGTAGATTACTGACATCTGGCTTAACTCCGGTCCAGATCTCCATAGGTGTTTTGTTATTTAGTCCTGATGCGATTGACCTATTTCGTAAATAAACAGTAGTGCTCACTGCTTCTGCCCAAAATCTCTTAGGCAAGCCTGCATCAAATAACAAACATCTTGCTTTCTCTATTACAGTACGGTTGAACCGCTTGCAGAGACCGTTCTGTTCCGGTGTGTGAGGACAAGTTTTTTGATGGACAATTCCAGCACATTCCAAGAATTTTTCGAATTCTTTGCTGCAGAATTCTGTACCATTGTCTGTCCTCAACACTTTCAGCTTCCTGCCTGTCTGATTTTCCACTAACGTCTTGAATGCCTTAAAAAGTGAGAAAACTTCATCTTTTGTCTTCAAGAAATATACAACTGACATTCTACTGTAGTCATCTACGAATAACAAGAAATATTTCTTCCCTCCAATAGATCTGGCTTCCATAGGCCCACAAACATCTGCGTGTACGACCTCGAGGAGTTCCTTGCCTCTGTTGCCAACATGACTGAAAGGCAACCTGGCCTGCTTTCCCTCGCAGCACACAATGCAATTTGTTTTACTGACCTGAGCCTTGTTCGAGTATGAGATTCCTTTAACAGCACCATCTCTCATCACGTTGAGGTCTTTGCTGTTTAGGTGACCAAATCTTCTATGCCACACATTTACGGACACTGAAGTTAACAAACAATCCACTTGTTTGATTCTCAACTTATAAACACCACCAATTAAATCTGCAGTTGCCACAAGTTCGCTCTTTTGGTTATAAATATAACAGTGTTTCTCATCAAATGTCACGGTGTTTCCTTTTTTAATTAACTGGCTGACGGATAACAAATTCGTAGCCAAGTTTGGCACATATAACACGCCCATCACTGTATTCTCGTGCTCGGTATCTCCAACAACTGTAGTTATTTGCACATCTCCACAGCCTTCAACAGGAATTTTAGTTTTGTCGGCGATGATAATCTCTTGCACTTGGTGTTGATTTGTTGTTTTCAACAACCAGTCTTTATTTGCCGTTAAATGGCAGCTGGCACCGCTATCGACGTACCAATCTGTGTGATTGAAGTTACCACTGAGAAATACTGCACTGAATGCATTAGATTCCTTGCTGTTTGTGTAATTTTTAGTACATTTGTTCATGAAATGGCCAAACTGTTTACATTTGAAACATCTGACATTTGTTTTGACGTTTTGCGATGACGTTTGTCTATATGCGTGCGTTTGGTTTCCTTTTTTATGTTGCCAACCTTTCGTCGCAAACGCATTCTGTGAACTCATACCAACTTCACTTCCGTCCTCCATATCGAGTAACTTTGATTTAATGGCGTCAACTGTCAACTCAATACCCGAATGCTCCACCGCCATTATCATCGGTTCAAATTTCTCAGGCAATCCTGCTAACAATAAAGAGCCGACCCATTCGTCACTGATCTTGAATCCTGTATTGTTCAATCGCTGACTTGTTTTTAACAGCGAAGTCACATAATGAGACATAGAATCACAATTTTCTCGACGGATTGATATAAGGTTCCGAAGCAATCCGATGCGCCGCGTGTAGCCATTATCATCAAATAGCTTCTTTAGTTTCTGCCACAGTCCCTTTGCAGTTGATTCACTTTTGATATGCACGAATAAACTGGGATCTATAGTTAGAACTATCTTTGCTTTTGCTTTCGCGTCGCTTGGATCGGCGTCGGTCGTGATGCACTGTTGCATACCTTCCAATATTAGGTAGTTTTCCACAGCAAACGCCCAATCTTCATAATTTTCTCTTCCTTTCAACTTTGCAATACTTGCGATAACATTTGTCGACATTTTTACACTATATTTCCACCAAAATTGCTTTAACTAGCGTGACTAGACCATAACCTATAATGAAACACAATATGGCTGGACAACGACTGACTTTTATTTTTTTTTAAATAATACAGCACAGAGAACACAGGTGGCGCTGCTGGTGACATTTTGTTATAATTCCCAACAAAAACTTTGCAAAAACGCGAGTTCTTTTAGTAAGATTGAATATCTTGAACTCTGATTGGTTTGATTTTGGTTAACAGGCCAACACTTGTTGTGATTGGTCCCTAGTTTTCCTTGTTGGTTTCAGGTATTTTGTCATAGAGTTATAAAAACTAAGAGAAGACAATCGAAAATAGTATCTTTACTTCTTATTTAATACTAGCTGTTGCCGGCGACTTCGTCCGCGTGGGCTTCAGTTGAGAAGTGTTTTCAAATAAGATATATGTGCACATTTACATACATCTTTGTTTTGCCTAGCATTTGTCGAATAATAATCGAAGAGACTATTAACGACCGACGTCTGCCCGCGTTCGGGTTGCCCACTTGTCGACTACGTAGGTACAGTCGACAGCACGTCGACCTCCACATTTTAGTTGCATAGTCGCCCGTAACGCAACGGAGTAGAGAGAGAAAATAGGTATATAAGATGATGTGCTATCCACTGTACGCCCTGCCCCCTAACTCGCGCGCGCGGACCGCTAGATAGAGGATTTACTACATTTTTGAATCCGATGCTTTAAACAAATTCAAATTCATTGAAATAATGTAGGTTTTTTTATATTTTGATTTAAATTTCCAACCCTCTTTTACCCCCTTAAGGATAGAATTTACAAAAAGGGATGTCAGCAATAATCATTATTAGGAACTATAACCCAAATACAACATTTTATTGAAATAACTTTGAAAATCAGAGAACTTTCATACTAACTTCGCACCCCTCTTACTCCCATAAGGCTTGAACTCACAAAAAGGGATATCGGCAGTATTCATTATTAGAAACTTATAACCCAAATACGTCTTTTTATTGAAATAACTTTGACGGTCTTGAACAAGTTAAGGAACATTGTTATAATTTGGTACCGGTATCAAATATTTAGGCTATCTATCGTGCTTTCTCGACTCGCATTGTCCAGTCGATATATTATTATGTGTTTGCAGAATAATATCATAGTACTCATTAATATATCCAGGTACTTGAATAACAGGAGAGGTAAGATGTTGTCTTTTCAAAATCAGAATTTTTTTCCTCACCAACGCTTATCACGTCGTATTTTTTTTCATTTCTATACTTTTGTTGCGTTTTCGTTCGCTAAATACCTAATCCTTCTATTGAAGCAATCACACTATTTATCCGTTCTTTAGTCCGCTTTGGTTTAGTAGTTCCGACCTGTCTGTTAGCGTAAAACTTTCTTAATTCTATGTTGAATCTTTCCTTATCAGACATAAATTCAAAATTGGTTTCCCATTCGGGATTAATTTCTTTTTTGTCATTTTTCACTCACAAACACACCTTATATTACATGGTATACTATTTACATAACAGCGAATGCAAAAACATAAAAACATCGCCAGTAAGGCCCGTGACATAATAGAATTGATAATAGTGATGCGTCAAGTCATCAACCAATCAGAAAACATGTTGTTTTGAGCGATGCGATCGACCAATCAGTGTGCTTAGGTCATAAAAGCCAACGACTCTTTTCGCAATCTTTCTAAAGGAACCCGCGTTTTTGCAAAAGCCCTATCTTTTTTTAGTAACATTGAGTAATGTCAAAGCCATTATCTAATTTTCCGTGTTTTCGCAATAGCCCTAGAATTTTTGCGAAAATTCGATTTATCAAATCGTCCTACGACATATACAAAAATGCCCACTGGGAGTCAAACCCGTTGTAATAAAATAAAATAAACTAGCGAAAAAACTCCACTCTGCCCATCTTTTCTCAAATCGCCTTAAATGTTGTATAGTATGAATATCTATCTATATATATAAAAGGAGAAGCTGACTGACTGACTGACTGACTGACTGACTGACTGACTGACTGACTGACTGACTGACTGACTGACTGACTGACTGACTGACTGACTGACTGACATATCAACGCAGGGCCTAAACTATAAGGGTTAGAAACTTGAAATTTTGCACAGGGGTTCCTTTTGTAACGTAGGGGAGCACTAAGAAAGGATTTTTAAAAATTCATCCCCTAAGGGGGTAAAATGGGGGTTCAAAGTTACTATAAAACTTTGCCGTTTTTTAAGTTATTCGAATGAAATTTGGTGCGAAGGTTCTTCATTTAAAATTATGAAAAACGTGTAAAATAGTTTTTTAAAAATCATCCCTTAAGGGGGAAAAAGGGGGGTGCAAACTTAGTATGAAACTTTGCCGTTTTTGGAGTTATTCGAATGAGATTCAATATGAAGGTCCTTCATTAAAAATTACGAAACACATGTAAAATAGTTTTTCGAAAATCATCCCTTAAGGGGGTAAGAGGTGCAAAGTTAGTATGAAACTTTGCCGTTTTTGAAGTTATTCGAATGAAATTCAGACTGAAGGTCCTTCATTGAAAGTCATGAAAGACGTGTAAAGTAGTTTTTCGAAAATCATCCTTTAAGGGGGTAAGAGGGTGTTGCGAAGTTACTATGAAAGCTCTTTCGCATGCGCTAAAAGTACCCCTATCTTATTTGCAAACACTTTACTCAACTAAAGCCCACGCGGACGTAGTCGCGGGCAACATCTAGTACAAATATATACCAAGAACCTCAAGACCCATGAGTGCAATCAATACTTGCAAAGTGTTCATAATGGACAATATTTCTATGGTTCCGAATCAAGGAATTTTCTTCTAGAATATGGATATGAGCGGTCACTAAATAAGAATATATTTTTTGTTTATTTTTAGGTGCTGTAGTTTTCGAGAAAATAATTTCTTTATTTAATTTCGCTCAGTGATACAGATCATTACGCCATCACAGATTAATACAAAGTCAGAAAGTATCATTCATTCGAATCTGTCAGAAGTAATTAGTCTGTTGCCTTTAAAAAATAAATACTAAAGTATGTACAGCGCCACCAAATTATATGTTCAAGTGGGCAAAATTGTAACTAACTAATTAATTGTAAATTCTGTACCCCATTTCTTGTTTTATTTATTCACTTACTATGATTTATAGATATATGTTCACTAAAATTTAAAGACGGATTAAAATATTCTCATTTTCCTAGGTAAATTTCTTAAATGTTACTATTATATTCTCCACTAGCGCCGCTATCAACTGAACAGATAAGATGGTGGCACTGTACCTACCAAGGATGTTATAATCAAAGAGGATAGAGCACTACGAAAAACCTTCCATAGAAAACTAAACTCTTTGTCTTCTCAAATAAAACATAAAATCGTATAAGTAAGCAACTAGAGTAAAGTGTCCAGAGCGAGAGCCACAAACTGAAGGAGTGTGTCTTACTCTTACTCATTTATGTGGAATACTATGACCATGATGTTGTAAAATGTAGGCCATGTGTTTGATTACCCAATGGTCTCTTTTCAGTTTTACTTAAAACGAAGGCTTACGTTTAAAATGGATGGATGCTATATGAGGCTCTGGTTCGACATCACAAAATCCTGCATTTTGTGAAGCCTGCAAAAGCCGGTATTTTAGAAAGAAAGAAAGAAAGAAAGAAAGAAAACACTTTTATTACAGCAACAGTTACACAGAACATTAGACATACTGACTATTCAATACATTGAGACACCACAAAATAAAATATTTAAGAAAACATTTACAAACAATCGTCACGGTGTGTCTCTGCTGCTGCAATAGGCAGCTGACTCAGCATACTGCCGAGGGTACGGCACTGATTTTCAGTCAGCGCCTGTCCCATGAGGGTTCCACGCGCGGCACATCATCATAATTTTATTAACTAATTACAATATTATTTCATACATAATATAGGAAAAAAATACGAACATAATTATACACCGATGGTAAAAACATTTTTAACTACACTACATAAATATACAAATACCTACAGTTGAATTAATAATAGTGAAGTTACAATTACATAGATATAATAATTAAAAATCATATACATACACTTACCGAGACTAGAATACTATAACCAATTACATACATAAATAGAATTTACATAATAATAGTAATAATAAATGTAAACCAACGGCCTTACAATAGTTATAAGTCAGAGTGATGACGCGATCACTAGTTACGTCGGAATCGGCGAGAAGTCTGGAGAGGATGGGATAGTCTCTGCTGTTCAAGCAAATATGCCCTGAGCTTGCGCCCAAAGGCATACCTACTAGAAGCTTCACGGACTGGGGGAGGAATATCATTCCAGCACTTGGATGCCGCATACCTGAAACTGCCACGAAAGGTCATTGTTCTATGCGCATTTTAGAAAATAAGATTTTAAACCTACGGTCTTACCTAGGTTGAAGGAAGATCCTGTACAATTTGTAGTGGTGAGTAAAAGGCTTCAAACCTCTGTAGTATACCTAAAGTTTGTACGTTTGTACATGAAAAGTTGCCGTTTGGTGTACATTATGCCAATCGATAGAAAAAATAATTATCACAAACAACAAATACTCTTTGACAAAATGTCCCCAATTTATTACTAGTTGTAACGCAAAATACTTTAAAATGATGATAATGGACAATTGAATGAATTAAATTGTTTTTTCTTTTTATATTTTATCTTTTCAAACGGGAATAACTCAGAAATTATCACTTAGTTTACTTTTTATTGACGTGCTTACCAACCCCTTTAGGTACGTTGCACAGGACTTTTCTGTTACCTTTGTGTTTTGTTTGCTAAGAAGTTTATTAGAAAGTAAGTAATAAATAAATATTTACAGCCTGTGGCGAAAAAAGTAATGGTACTAAGTGACGGAAATGTTGAACTGGAAGAACTACCAACGAAGCAACCACAGCTCGATGCAGGTGCCCAAACTGACTGAATGCATTCCCCAAAAGAAGAAGCTTTGAATATTATGTTTGAATAGAAAAATTGACAGGAGGTATAATACAATATTTAATTTTATACTTAATAATTCTATTCTATTTTGTAATGTATATTAGCTTTTATGCATATTTTAAATGTAAAAAAAACATTCAAATGTTTGTCATCAATCTAGCTAGCTACATGAGTTTTATTCGTATTGGCAAGTTAGATTTTATTATCTGAATTTGTACACTAAAATTTTTATTTTTTAATTTAACCCTTGTCGAGACCAAGAGTACCATAATGATATAAAGTTCTAAATTGGTTCACTGAAAATAATTTGTAAACTTATGTAGATCAAAATATGATTAAGTTAATTCCGCAGAATGAGTGCGATTTCCGCGATAAAAAGTAGCCTACTGTAACTGATGATAAGAAATGTAAGAAAAGTTCACTATTAATAACTGTGAATATAAGTAAAGTTCACTATCTTGCATGTATCCATGTATCCATGCAAGATAGTGAACTTTACTTATTCTCAAATTAAAGGCCCAGACTCGAATCGAGCCATGAATGTATGCTAAGTAATTTTTGTAGCAATACCACTCAAGGTTTTAAAAACGTATTTTAACATGGTCGAAGTTGAGTTTTATCTTTACTCTTCTCTCTACTCTTCTTTTCCACTACAAACCTTATTTGAGGGCAGTATTGTAATGTACATTAACACTCAATAAGCAAGTTGTAAATTCTATACATTTAAATGAGTTATTTCTTTGTGTTTATTTTTGGATTAAAGGTAATTTTATGACTTGATTTTGGCTTTCATTTTATAATGTTAAAACTTCGTTAAATGCAAATATAAGTATAATTAAAGTTCTTCAGTCAATGAATATTGATTACCTCTAGGTACTGTGTCGCCCATTATGGAAGTAAATGCCCAAGTTACTCCTAAAGAGAGAACTTCGCTCGTTCCTTCCGGCTGGCTTCCCTTATGTTTCGTCCGGTTTTCATTGACATCAAGGTCACCCTACTTAGAAAGAGATGACATTCACTAGTTCGAGCCTCCTTGTCAGGACATTTTTTTGTCAGAGTACTCAATCCTCTTTGATTATTACATCCATGGTACCTACATAAACGAAATCACTGACAGAGCAGTGACAGTTTTTTTTTAAATGCTTCAACTTTGGATGGCGTGGATACACGACTATTATTCCGTTCCGTTTTGCTTATACGCCCTTTTAGAATGAGAAGGTTTTCAAAACCAAAATCATGAATGAAAATCTTAGCTGAGGTAAAAACTAAGAACGTAGGGCTGTCCAGTTTAGCTTCCTTTTCATATACAGCAAAGGAAAAAAAGCCCGAATTATTGTCCATTAAAGACACTGGCACTGAAACTCATCAATTTGTTGCTCCTTTATGTTCTTCGAGGGAAAGTATCTTTTTCAAGAAAGATTTATTCTGCGTTCTGATTTTTTTGCTAACAGTTTCTTTACTGTGTACAGACGAAGATGGTGATGACGTGGTGGTTTCATCCGACGACGAGGTGATGGTCGCCCTCAGCCAGATGAATGGAGGTGATGTCATCAAACTGTATGTCTTCTGCACCGACGCTGAGGCTGAGGACAAAGATCCCGTTTGCGCGGTCTCGTTCGCCCCAATGCTTGACGCTTCAGGTGAATCGACTACCCTGTATTTATAATAGGCTATTTGACAGTGTGAAAAAAACAGTGTTATTTATACGTATTCGTATAAATTATGTGTCTAAAAACCGCTTTAAGGCATTTTAACTAAAAAAACAATTATGATTTGTAAAAAAATACAACATGAAATTTGATAATTTGTATCTGCCGCCATTGTATCGAAAAGGCCGTTTTCGATCCTTTGGAATCGGATTGGCCGATTCTATGATGACGTCACATGATGGTAAAAATGGCGTCTGTCATTCATTTTTCTTATGTTCATTGGTTGGTTTACCGGGAAGTGACGTCATAATTCCTGTGCGACGCCATATTGCCTAAGATAGCGTTTTGGCGGCTTATTTGAAAAGTAAATTTTCGGTTGCCATTTTTAGAAAAAATACACGAAAGAATTTATAATTACCACTTTCTAAGGACTCCATGAACACCAATAAACAATATGAGATGGCTTTCGAAATTGGCTTAGAAATCGGTCAAATAGCCTATTATCATCACACCTCCGTGTTGTTTAAAATTTTTTTTCGAGAAAATTACTAATTTTGAGAGCTTGAATTGAGAGTTTTTTTTCGACCGATCGTACGGACATTTCCTGGAATAACAACATGTAAATACTCTTCTTAGTGGTCACAAAAGTTTATACAAAAACATAAATAAAGATCCAGCCATGAGTGCATAACTTAGTAAAAGCATGAGATGCATAAACTTTTACGGCTGTACAAATAAACGTGAAACATCGCTACATCGAGTTAAATGATTGTTGGTAGCCATGCAAAACGTTGTTATTCAAACTTAAACTCAATTATATGCTCGTTTATTCTGAAAGTAGTTGTAATTTTGTCGTGAACATAATAATGGGCGAGGGCATAAAATATAGTTTCATATAGAGTAAAGATGATAAGTGGAAATTAAAAAAACCTGCGCAACTTTGCATTCACAGCAGCGTTTCCAGACGTACGGTAATTACCGTATTTGTACGGTATTTTCAAGCCTTGTACGGTAATCTATCGTGGTACCAAAAACGTACGGTAATTCTGAGAACATTGCCTAAATTCGACAAATTGTACGGTAATTTGAAATTGGTGCCTAATCTCAGTCTATATTTCGCTATTTTCTTCCTTAATTCATGAATGATTGTACGAATACGAACGATCCGAATCCGAAACTAAAACTGAAAACGAACTAAATCTGAATATAACGACAAATTCAGCTTTTTCTTGGGTAAGATATATCTCTGAATCATCAAATTGGGGCATTAAACCAACTCGGTATGTACTGGTAAAGCAGTTTCACTTTCATTGGCAAAAAGTTTTGAGTTACTTTTACCGAATAAAACTACATTATCATGAAATAAAACTTACTAAGTAATTTACGACTAGTTTTCTGTTTAATTCCTCAAGGAAGAGACCCGTGCCCCTCGGTGGGGACATGATGGGTTGATGATGATGATAGCAACTCATCATAAAATCAGTGTGCACGATTACATATGTGGTACGGTAATTTGTACGGTAATTTTGGGGTACATTTTACGGTAATTCTGGCAGCACAGTCTGGCAACGCTGATTCACAGAAACATGCTAAAACATTGTGAAATTGGCTGGGTGGCCAGTCATGCATGCGTGATGCGGCAAAATAATACGGAGCTCAACTGGTTATTAAAACCTTGTGTTCTGTACTAAACCTACTCTGTTGAGTTCTCCAATTTCGAGGTCAAGTTAGTTGAGCAGCTTAGAAACGTACTTTTGTATAGAGGTTTTGCACAATTTGTATTATGTATATACAAATTATAATCCTAAAGGTCGTTTCCGGTAAAATCGATGTGGTTACTTATTACAGTTAAAATTTAACGTTACGACCTTAAATTTTATTTTCAAAAAAAGTGTAGAAAAAAAAGGAATTGGTAAAAACTGCTTATGTATGTGAAACAAAGTTATAAACTCTCCTTGTGTAGACTTAGGCTCAGTTGACCTTTAAGTACGTATATACGCTTCGGGCGTATATTGTTCATACTAAAGTGTCGAATTCACCGTGCAGACTAAACCGTGTCGGTCGACATCTGTCTTCAGAATTTAAAATGTAGACCGCGCGCTCCATTCAGCCATACTTGTTAGCAACCTATCTACGTCTTCCTATAGCCTGTCCTTGAAAATAACAATAGAAAACCATTGTTATTTTCAAGGTCAGGACTTAAGAGGATAGGGCACAGGCCTTCTTTCATAGAGTGAGTAAGTCACCACGCACCCATGCCCACCGCGGATTGGCGATTTCAAGCGTCAGCGCTTATGTATGTTATACATCAGCTTCATGGTTAGCGAGTGGCATTGCTTCTATAACTTCACAAATGTACACAACTTGAAACACATGCCCGCACTGGAAATCGAACCGGGGTCTCCCGCTTCAGAATCCATTGTCCTACCCACATCGTTTTACTGCATTCATAGACTACGTCCAAAATCCCATTGCCATCATATAAATTAATTATATCTCGTTATCTGAGGTAAGCACGTTAAATCTTAGATATATCCAGCTGGCACCACCGACTGAAATTTATTTAACGTTAGGTTAAATAGAATATTGACAGATAAAGTATGGCGGAACTGTCAAAATTCTGTTAAACTTGGGGTTAAATGGATCTTAGTCGGTGTTGCAAGCGGGCCTTAGAATTTAAAACATCTGATTGAAAGTGTTTTCAGTTTTTGCTTATTTTAAACACCCTGCTGTGGGGCACAGGAGTTTTAGCTCTCTGAAAGCCCTGTACTTACTGGGCTGTCTGCAGCGAAGGATTAATTCTTAGGGTTCCGTACCAAAAGGATAAGGGACGCTATTACTAATATAGCACCGTCCGCCTCTATGTCACCAGGCTAGTATGAATCTTGATAATGAAGCAGTTGAAATTTTCACTGTATTTCTATTGCCGCTATAACAACAGATACTAAAAACATAATAAAATAAATATTTAAACAAACGTAATTTTTTTGTGGTTTTTTGCTCTATTATCATATTAATCACCAATCCGGACTAGGCCCCCGTGGTGTAGCTTGGCCTATACCTTCCTCAGAGAAGAGACCCGTGCCCCTCGGTGGGGATGGGCTGATGATGATGATATTAATAACGGCAGCAGGCAGACGCTTGAAATATTCAAATGTAGTATAGGTGATGGTACGAAAGCCTTGGCGCGCGAGTCCGACTCGCACTTGGCCGGCTTTTTATTTTACTTAAAGAAGTTTTCACGTGTGTTATTTTTAAATTCCCCCTTCCTGAATTGTGCAGTAACTTGTGTGTGTAATGTACCTTACATGAAAAAAGTAGTCTTTACTTTTATTTACGTGTTTAGTTCCCTGTATGCAACAAAGAATTAAGAAAATTATGATATGAATCTTAAGCTCAAGATCCTGAGCAATTCCAAACGTCTAACTGTCAAATTCCGTACTGATTTGAAAGTTGGATGAAGGGTTCTTTCAGGATTTGATATATTTTAAAGTTCTTTACTAACATTACTTAAACCCAGTGTACATTAATCCTAGGCTAAATAAACTTAAGCTAGATGCGTTTACAAGACGGTTACATAGATGTATTAAAACTTACAATAGGTAGGTAGGTAGTCAATTATTTACAAGAAAGATAAGACAATCGCTTTGATTAGCATTATGTTTACGACATTGTATTAGAGATCAGGATTTGGTGCGCGTAATGTGGGGGGCGATCGTATCTTCCCAATATTCTTTCCCGGGTTCGATCCCGGCTGGGGAGAAAAAAAACCCCAGGTCTTGGATGTTTATAAACATGTTTGTGACGTCGCAGTTTCTGGTTCCCACGACACAGGGTATCCTAGTGTGGGGCCAGAAGCAATGTATATGCATGTATGTAAATGTTTATGTTATGTTTAATGACAACTGCAGACGGGGGCCAAGCCCAGCACTATGGCGTGGTCTGCGACGGGTGTGACCGGGACGTCGTCGGTTACCGCTACAAGTGCACCACTTGCGATGACTACGACCTGTGCTCTGCCTGCGAGTCGGCCGGCGTGCACCCCGTCCATTGCATGGTCCGCATCCCCATGCCTACTATGCCGGTGAGTTGATAAAAATATACATAGATAGATCACTTGTTTTTATAGATATACTAGCTGACCCGACAGACTTCGTCCTGTCAAAAAGATTTGTAATGTGGCAGTTTTTGTGCCTACGCATTTTAAAAAATTCTCCTGAACAGAACCGTCACCGTGGTGATAATGCGTTGTGAATAAAAAATAATTAAATAAAACATATATAAGGATTTAAAAGTAAGTAATCGCTTTATTGTTAATCATGTGAATCATAATTATTATTATTATCATTGTAGTGCTTTGTGGTATACGATGTTTTTTGTTTGATTACCTGGCGCATAGATAAACAAATCTGATGGTTTTCCAACACGGGAACAGGCAACATACAATTGACCATGTGAGAAACATGGGTTTTCTAGATTAATACCACAAACACTTAATGATTGCCCCTGGGACTTGTTTATAGTCATAGCAAAAGCAAGCCGCACTGGAAACTGTAGTCGTTTAAACTGAAATGGCACATCAGTCGGAATCATTGGGATGCGCGGTATGAGAACATCTTCTCCTTTATACTTTCCTTTGAGTATAGTTGCTTCTATCACATTGTTTAGTAATTTTTTTATCGCTAACCGTGTACCGTTGCAAAGACGCGGTTGGTTGATATTTCGCAACATTATAACCACCGATCCAACCTTTAATTGAAGATTGTGAGGTGGCAATCCTGGCAAATCCAGCGAGTTTAAAAATTCCGGTGGATAGTTGACTACATCATCTTGATTAGTAGCCGAATCAACTTATTTATATATCCTCAATTCGCCTGTAATTTGTTCTTGAATTTTGAAATTTAATTCATTTACATCTATGTTTTTTGCAGCCAGTATAGCTCGTTCGCTCAACCAATCATGGTTTCTGTAATTTTGAGAAACATCTGGAAACACCTTCTGAATAAGTTCATCTTTTGATCGAGTTAACTGACAAAAACTTTGAGGAAAGTTAATGCAGCCAGTCAACATGTCTATAGGAAATTTGCCATTACCAATGTCAATGAGTTGTTTAGAGAATATGTTTCCAGATTGGTCATTTTGCAACTCGACACGCATATTCTTGCTTAAATGAAGTACTTTGACATGTTTCCACAAATTGTAGGACTTTAGACATGCATTGAGTTCATCAGCTGGCGTTGATCGTGGAATCACTGGCAATGTTTGACGAAAATCTCCTGCTAATAAAATCATTGCACCACCAAATCGGTTATTATTGCTCCGTAGATCTTTTAAGGTTCTGTCTAAAGCCTCCAAAGATTTTTTATGTGCCATCGTGCATTCATCCCAAACAATCAATTTACATTGCTGCAATACCTTTGCCATTGCAGAGTTCTTCGAAACGTTGCAGGTTGGAGTTTCATTGCTTTGCATATTTAATGGCAATTTTAGTGCTGAATGGGCTGTTCGACCACCTTCAAGCAAAGTTGCTGCGATTCCCGACGAAGCGAGTGCAAGTGCAATTTTATTTTGTGAGCGAATTGTTGCTAATATTAATGAAATCAAAAAAGTTTTTCCTGTACCACCAGGTGCATCTAAGAAGTAAATCCCTCCAGTTTCATCATTTGTTACTTTCATAAGAGTTTCAAATACATACTTCTGTTGTTCATTTAACAGTGGAAGATTTGTTTGAATTAATTCTTTCAAAGCGTTGAGATCATACAGTTTTTCTCGATGCAACTCTTGGTTAAAAGCGTCATGCATTGGACGATTGGGAGCGGTCAGGTCTAATTGAATTAATAGTTTGTTTGACATTATCAAGCACATGTCCTCAATTGAAATCAATGCTTCATTGTAAATTTCTTCACTGATTTGTATATTTGGATTTCCCATTCTATTCCGTATTTGATACAAAATATCATCACACATATAATCTTTGTACTTGATCCACAAATCAATTGGGTTTGATGGGAAGCATGTAGATATGATTATAGAAAACAATGTTCGTATTTGATGAGCGTGTGATGATATTACAGCATCATTGAGAGTTTGATCCCAATGAGCGTCATTTTCAAGCAATTGCAAACGTTGACAGGCTTCTCTGTAGGATCCACACAATTCACCATCAACAGTTCGTAACTGTTGGAATGATGTTGGGCCACGTACATTGACTAATAGCAGTCGTAAATAAAAACATTCATCATTGCTTGGATGTACTGAATAAATCCGGCCAATCGCATCGGTGGAATATACATCTGTATATCCTGGAACTGGTTTTCCTTGTTTCCGTCGTATAAATCTCCTTGAGGATTGATTCCAGGTATAATATTTTGGTATTTCAGAATATAGCAATGTTTGTGCAAAATCATCGTTTTGGCATGTCTCAAAAAAACTGGTCAATGTAGTAGATGGTGGCTGAGCAGCTCTTTGT
Organism: Yponomeuta plumbellus; assembly: GCA_947310845.1. Classification (NCBI taxonomy): domain Eukaryota; kingdom Metazoa; phylum Arthropoda; class Insecta; order Lepidoptera; family Yponomeutidae; genus Yponomeuta; species Yponomeuta plumbellus. The sequence goes on along the minus strand of OX371193.1, from coordinate 17,747,623 downwards.
ACTGCGTTCTGTGCTGTAAAATACACTCTTTGTCCATTTTCCAAATGCACAGGTAAGTGAACAACAGAAGGGTGTCTCTCATGAATAGGAAAAGAAAATATTCGCCAAACTGCTTCATTACTACTGACATAGCGGCCCATTTGGTATTGGGTAACTTCATCATTGGAATTCTCTGCACCAATTCCAATCACAGCCATATCACTCCCTTTGGTTACATATTTGCAAATGTATTTAATAGATTTCACTGAATGGCAAGATTCAATGTTGATGTGTGCTTTGAATGTCTTTGATAAAATGGGTGAATATGGAACAATCCAACGATTATCTATTTCAATATCTTGTTGATTTAATTTGACAATTGTTAATTTTCCATTGTCTGCTGTCGATCTGCGACGATACAATGGATAACCGTCATTACCAGTAATTGTTTCCGATATTAATGTCCGTGGATATCGTTTTGAACATTTACCATCCATCATACACGGTGAATTTTGATTAAGAGTTCCACAGGGACCATGTATCATGTTTTTGATAACTACCTCATGCAATCCAGGATCTACTTGTACATTAGGGATTTCAGCTGATATCACTGCATCAACTTCATTTGGCCTTATCTTTTCAACCAACCAAATCAAAATGTGTGCATGTGGCAATCCTCGTTTCTGCCACTCCACAGAATACATCCAGCAGCGTGTCTCACCAAACACATTATGTTTTACGATGAAATCCATTAAAGATTTCAACTTTTGTCTAAAGACTCTGGCTGTAATATCATGACGATCAATGGGTGATTGCCCAGGGAATAACTCCTGCTTGATTTCTATCCATTGCGGATTGCATGTAAATGTGATGAACAAATCTGCTGTACCATAATGACGAACATACGACATGGCATCTTGAGCATATTCGTGCATATGCCGAGGGCTTCCGATGTATGTTGCTGGAAGAATAGTCATCCGACCGACATTCTGTGCATTTCCATCAGTATTAATCGCATCTCGAAGGTGAATATACTCTTCAGATCGGAGTTATTTTTTCACTAATCACGAACTAAACAAACACTAACTAACTAAACACTCTGCACAAAACACGATATACGAATTTGTTTCGTGTATCAGTTGACAAAAGCAAACTCAGTAGATTAGGTAACAGACAACTTTTTTTTTTTTTAAATTTGATATGACTTGAAGTCAAATCCTTTTAAGCCGTACGAATTGTTTTATTTATTTAAAATTTGGATATTAAAAATAATAAAACACTGTTGGTAACGCGATTTTTGTTTGACTGATGTAATGACGTGGAAACTGATGCATTTTATCTCGCGTGCCGAAACTAATACAAAAGAAACGCGAGTTTCGGAACGCGACATTAAACTCCTCCAACTATGTATTCTGTGCTCCAACGCACACACGCACATTGTTTTGATAGATATGATCTTTGACGTTAGGAACACACCTACATTGCTTAGACAACAGTGAGTGCTTGTAATTTAATATGAACTTTATACCATAGCAATAAAGCTCAAATTGACTACGTTTTAGTTACAAATCATTTGTATGGGAAAAAGAAAAGGGCTATTTTTAGGGTTTTTCCAGCAATAATTCTAATTTTTCTCGCCGTAAAAACCATCCTTGAACTTCAACGAACATTTAAAAAAAAGATTTGGCCAAATTGGTCCAGGCGTTGTTGAGTTATGCGCTTACCAACACATTTTGCGATTCATTTTTATATTATAGATTTCGCAAGGCACGTTAAGCAGTTGGTGCCGGCTGCCGTCGATAGATGGCAGTCGTTAAGCCAAGTCAGAGGCCTCAGGGCGGCTTGAAAACTTCTGATAATAAGACCAGACATAGCCTTATTAGCCTCCACCAATCCGGACTTGGCCCCCATGGTGGAGTATGGCCTATACCTTCCTCAGGGAAGAGACCCATGCCCCTCGGTGGGGACATAATGGGTTGATGATGATGCAATCACTTGTAGTGATAAGGCCGCCGTCTGTAATCTTACTGACGTACTCAGACATTAATTGACTTTAATGGTTAGTTAAGAAATAACACTTATATCCATACACATAAAGACGATCATTAAAATGTTAAATGAACATTATGTTTAATGACGTCTCTGAGTGCGGTAGTAAGATTAGGAAATACCTGTGTAATTTCCTTTTTTATGTACAATAAAGTGTTCTCTACCTGTCTATCTACATACATAAGCCACGCCTGTATCCCAGGGAGGTGGCGGATACAAAATTAAGAAATATTTACAGGATGTAAATAAATCTACCGCAGATGTAGATATACCTAGAAACAACAATAGGTACGGCCAGTATACAAGTACTTAATGCAAGACAAAAAAAGTATTCATAAGTACAAAAACAATTTTTCTGGATCTTTATGATGTTTTTAAGTTACATTTTTCATTTTGTTAATGACCGTTTTTCCTTAATTTGATTAAACAGTTATCAGGACAAACCTATTAAAATAAGTACATTTATTTGATACTTGATAATATGTCCCGATGATTATATGTGATTTATTATGAAATTGTTTTTATATTGTTTGGCGACTACACTTTTATGACAGATCTATTATTTTACGGACAAACCTTATTATTTAAAACATTCAAAACTTAATAAATTGATGATAGCTTAAATCATACCTTTAAACAACTAGGTATCTCCAAGAAAATAGTCATTACTTATGGGGGATAAAGCAATGTACTAGAATAACACTATTCATTTGATATGATGTGAAGATTCAAAGATTGTGAATCTTATGGGGGATAAAGCAATGTACTAGAATAACACTATTCATTTGATACATTTATTTGATACTTGATAATATGTCCCGATGATTATATGTGATTTATTATGAAATTGTTTTTATATTGTTTGGCGACTACACTTTTATGACAGATCTATTATTTTACGGACAAACCTTATTATTTAAAACATTCAAAACTTAATAAATTGATGATAGCTTAAATCATACCTTTAAACAACTAGGTATCTCCAAGAAAATAGTCATTACTTATGGGGGATAAAGCAATGTACTAGAATAACACTATTCATTTGATATGATGTGAAGATTCAAAGATTGTGAATCTTATGGGGGATAAAGCAATGTACTAGAATAACACTATTCATTTGATATGATGTGAAGATTCAAAGATTGTGAATCCGACTAAGTATATGAAATTACAGACATGTAATAAAATGAACTTTTTGTAAATAAAGAAATACCTACATAAAGAAAGTTTCTAGATACATGATACTACTTTCAAGGTGTAGTATATTGTTGGGTAGGCACGAATATAGATTAAGGTGGGTATTATGAAAATAAAGCTCAGTCTTTGTCCTGCATACGTGAGTTACATTACATGGTGACAGCGGTGTTTAAAAACAAACTAAAAGCATACAAATATTCATTGAAATAGTTACAAATTGTATTACATTTACTTATTGAGTGGTGACAATTATTTGTAAGCATGGTGATGGGTAAATAATATAAATTTAAAAACTTAGTTTTAATTCTTTATTTGAAAGGGGAAGATGTAGTATATTGTTGGGTAGGCACGAATTGTAGATTAAGGTGGGTATTATGAAAATAAAGCTCAGTCTTTGTCCTGCATACGTGAGTTTCATTACACAAGGTGCTAAGATAATTTTTTGTCGCTACAGCATGCTCTGATCAAGGCGGCCATCAAGAGGTCCCGTCACTTCCTGAAGACCGTAGCCGTCAAGGAGGAATGCCCCTACAAGAAGCATAGGCGCGACAGGTAACGATTGGTCCTAAAATAGTATTATCTTGTAATATTATATGCTATCCATAGCACACACCAGTAAAGTACGCTGAGTTGGAGCCCCTTTTTTTGTTGTCACGGAAGCACTTGCCTTCGATTTTATATGCCTCTTATGTTCTTTCTTCAAACTTGAGTTTAAAAGTTTGGTAAAATTGAAGCCAGGAGATCCTTTTAAAAATATGTAATGTAGTACTTTTGATACGAGCGAGGATGGGCTCGATCGTAAAGCATTAAATATTATAAGAGTCTTCTTATAATATTTACAATCTTTGCGACCGTTTAGATCTACGAGTTATTATGTATTACACACTAAAGGGGACACTCCAAACTCAATTGGTGTAACTAAGTTGTTAAACAGACTGTTTTGTTTAACAACTTTTTAAAGATAAAGGTACATTTAGCTGTTATGAACACGTGTAAATCAAGTTACATAAAATAAAAACATGCAGTTTGGATAGCATGGCTCGTCCTCCTCTAAATCACTTGTGTGTTGTGTGGGAGATATTTTGCGTTATATTATACGTAGTGGGGTTGACCCTTGCTTCTCGATCGTGAGGGTCTGAGTTCGAACCACGCATGTACCAATGACTTTTAGTTACGTACATTTGTTTGTACAGCAACACCATTCGTTGATAAATTGTGCCCGGATAACGGCGACAGGCTTGCCAATTGTCACGTTTGGGACCTAATAAACTCGGCAAAACGTGGGTCCAGTTCTAGAGACTGGTGCCTCTGCCTACCCCTTCGGGGATAACGGGCGTGAGTTTATATTTATTTATTTTATTTTACAACATACATTACTGTACCCAGGAGCGCCGACAAGCGCCACCGCGACGAGAAGAAGCAGCAGCGCGAATCCGAGGGTCACCACCGGCAATCGCGCCGCGAGTGCCGCCGCCCGCGCGGCAGTTGGCTCGAGACCTTCGCCACCTACATGAACGAGTTCGCCGACCTCGCCGGAGACATGACCAAAGCTGACCCCAAGAAACCCGAGCCCTCCACCTCTGCCGACCAACCAGCCGGTGAGAACGCCAACGCTAACCCTGGTGGTGGTACCGAGGAGCCAAGGGACAGCCAAACGACACGCTGCCCCATCCAACTGGACAAGATCATCAACGCTGAGAACGTCAAGTGTCTCATGGAACTCCAGAAGCACTTCGCTGAGATGCTCGTGCCCAATCTTGTGCCGGAACCACAAGGTTCAGCTGCCGCTGCTGCTTCAACACCTGCTACGGAAACGGCCAATGGCATAACCACTACTACAATGATTGACGGACCGCAAGTCACAACAAGGACCACTGTCACAGTGCCCCCTAACATTGACGTAGAGATGGGACAGGGAGACAGGAAGTCACCTGAGAGCGATAGTGCCAGCGTGAAGTCGGTCTCTTCGACTTCCAGTGGCAACTCGAAGTTCAATGACCACTCGGCTGATAAGGCTGATGACTGGACAATGATTAACAAGGAGAATGGTGAGTAGCATTACGGTATTTGACACTATCAACAATAAATTATGTGAGATGCTAGATTAAAACAAAAATTACAAAATGATTCGGAAAATGTATTTCTTTTAATCATTTACTAGTTATTACAATTTTTAAACAGATGAAACATAAAAAGAGTGCTCTGAAATGTGACGTCACAAGCAAGTATTTTCATACAAAATTCCGTTCTAAAAGTAACTCATTTGACATCCAGTCAAATACCCATTTAGTAGCATCGACGAAGTTATACAATGAATGAATTTGGTGAGATGTAATTTTAAATTGTTTGTGACTGCTCTGCATGAAATTCATAAAATGAAAGAGCAAATAATTTATCTCTAAGATTTGGAAATTTCTACTCAAAAGTACATTTAAATATACAATTATCTCCTATCTGTATACAGCTCCGAAGAACAAAACATAATAAGCGTCCAAGTGTAGCCCCCTCTAGTTCCATAGAGTTTTATACATTTTTGTGTCACTGCACTTTTATGCGATTAAAAAAAATCGTAAAAAACAATGACCGACGTCTCTGATAGGACAATGAAACTTAGTATTTAAAATGCATTACAGAATAAAATGTATTTCAAAACACCTGATTTAGGGGTACTGTCATAGAACCTACCCTTTAAGCTCAAACATTCCCAATCCTTGATCCAGACTTGATGGACATGGCCGCAGCCAAGATGCCGGCGCCGCTGCTTCCCACTGCTCCCCAGATGGGCAAACCCATCGGCTTCGATCTGCCTCAGGAGTTCCAGGAACGCGTCAGACTCACCGAGGGTCAGAGCCTCTACCCGCCGCTCAACCTCGCTACCGCACGTGAGTTTCAGACAGGCTTAAAGTTAAATCCTTCTTTGGCCTTTGCATCTACGTCATGAGATGATTTGTATACAGCGTCCAGTGCCACCTTTACTCGCACGAGATTGGTGAAGGTCCCACTCAGATGCTGCAATGCTTGGGAAATTATTTTACGCTTGTCTAGCACCTATACATACCATCCTGATCCTGACCTTAGTCGGCTAAGCTCGCAGGAAAGCCAAAACAATGAAATCTAAATGTGTCATTACAAAGGTTGATTTCCGTGCGGCATCGATCGCAGCCACGCTTGGAATCCATAGAGGAGGGAAGGATTTCAGAGTAGAGTCCTATGCGCAGCGAGGGATTCAAAGTACACAGCTCTATTTTAAAATAGTGTTGCTTCCAAGGTGGACGCTACTTTTTGTCACCCTCTATGAAAAAAAGACTGTACCAAATTCATAGCGTCGATGTTCTCTGGAGTTAACAGACTACTTTCATTCTCACTACTTGAAGACACGCAATGTTTTTTATAAAACCTTGAATTCGAGGAGGAGGAATCCATTTTACGCGACTTTTATTCTTTCACAAACCTTGTTTTAATTTGGCTCGCGTGCGGTTTTTTTATATCATACAGTCAATTACTGGTTCATACAATGTTCGTTCCCTAGGGAGGAAACTTCAAATCACTTCCTCCCTAGGGATCAAAGAGCTTCTTTGGTCACTAAATTTGCTCTTTCTGAATAGATCGTCGGCTCCATCTTCACTTACCATCAGGTGAGATCGGGGTCAATCGTTGGTCAGTTTTTAATAAAAAAAAAAAAACAAAAAAAAAGATTCTGAATAGTTTCACCTCTGTTCATCTATCTGTTCTAGTGAAAAACGCCCACACACATTATTATTATTATTGTTTATTATCATTGATAATGATGTATAATCATTAACGCCGCCCGCCCAATTAACGTACAGAGTTGAACCCCCAAGAGCCGGAGAAGACAGCCACTGGCCCCGCGGCACCTACGGCTCCCCAAGAGCCACAACCGCAACCGAAACCGAAACCGGCACCGCAACCGAAACCGGCACCGCAACCGCAGCCAGCCCCCGCCAAGCCCCAACCGGCCCATCCTAGTGAGTACGAAATACAAAATACGGAAAAAGTCACGCGATTCTCATAACTTCAGAAATAGAAAGAACGGTAAAAGCGGGAAATTGTGTAAATACTCTTTCGCGAGTAGTAAAATCATCTCCAAAAGAGTAAGATTAACAATCCATAATGGTGTTCTGGTCTCAACACCGATGTATGGAGCGATACTTGAATATGGCAGAAGAATCATGAAAGTAGGACTAATGCAGTAGAAATGAGGTCTTTGAGAAATATGTGTGATGCTACTTTGAATGACAAAAATATATTTGGAGTTAAGAGATAATTCTTTAACACTTGAAATTATGTAGCCCATAAGCATATAACTCCTGCAGTTATATGCTTATGTGGCACAGGCCTCTTTGATAACAAGCTTTATTACCAGGCGTGCCGGTGCGGCTTGGCAATTTCAAGCGTCGTTTTCCTTTACCGTTGGCGAGCGGTATTGCTACCACAACTTTAACAAATGGATGGCGCAATTCAAGAAATCACTAAGCCCAATTTAATATATTTGCAAAACGACGTAAGTTTAAGTAAGTCGTTTTGCAAATGTATGAAATTGGACTTAGTGATTTCTTGAATTGGACCATCCAAATGTATGTAGCTGAAAACAAAGTTGATTTGTTCAAAGTGCAAACAAAATTCGTATTATGCCGCCGGGATTTGGACACACGGCCTCTCGAATGTGAGACCGTCGTTCTATCGCTGCGCTACCACAGCTCCTGTTTTCGTCGAGTCTTTTTTGAATTGTTATTTTTAAGAATTATACTCCCAAGTTTTACTTAGAAAACACTTTTGACGTACAGGAACTGTCATTTTGTGAAATAATGTTGCCAGACTTATTTTACTAGTGTTAACGTAAGTGATAGGTTCAGTAATTTCATTCGTTCAATTCATTCAATTTTAAACTAAAATAATCAATCTAGCGAAAAATATTAAAAATTTAAAATATTACAGGAAAACAGTTTAATAATAAGTTTGGAAAATTAATAAAAAGATGCTATGTACCTGCCACATTTATTGTTGCTATTAATTTGCGTGTTTTTGCTGTTTGCAATACCATGCATGGCAACAATAATAACATTTGACGACCTCTGTGGCGTAATGGTTAGCGCATCTGCTTACCATGCAAGAGGTCCCGGGTTCGATCCCCGGCTGGGGAGAAAAAAAAACTCCAGGTCTTGGATGTTTACATGTTTGTGACGTCGCTGTTTCTGGTTCCCACGACACAGGGTATCCTAGTGTGGGGCCAGAAGCAATGTATGTGCCTGTATGTAAATGTTATGTTATGTTATTATTGGGTTGGAAGGGACAATAGCCGCCATCTTGTTTTTGAGGGAGGTTTTTCATTCTGCTCCTAACCACCAGTCTGAGTGCACGAATGTTTTCTTTCCGGACACGATCTGTTGTTAAGTTTTTGTTTTGTTGCGTTTTGTCAGTTAAGTTTTGTAATAGTGTTTATGTTGAGTTTTGTTACGTTGTGTTTGTGGTCATTGTTAAGTTTATTGCTTCCTGTTACTATTGGAATGGAACCTCAACCGGGTTCATCCAAAGAACACAGTTTTATATCACCCAAGAAAAAACGAAGAACATGTGCTTTCACCACGACAGAAAAGGAAATGATTCGCAACGTCTACAAATACTTATTCGATTTGATTCTATCAACTTTATTACCAGGGGTTGAATATCCGAACCAAATCGAATGTTCCATCAAAACTGCCGAGATTTTGGGAATATCGAAGTCCTCTGTAGTAAAAGTTATGAAGGAATATAAGACAACTCACAGCTTTCAATCCCCGAGAAACCATGACCGAAAAGATCGTTCAAAGATAAGCTAGATGAATTCATGTTTTCTGCAATGAGCCGTTTTTAGAAGAACTAAAAAAAAAAGAAATCTAATGGCTGTCAAAGGAATGCAATTTTGGACCTCAGCCCAATAGCCATATGTGATACATCATCGAATAGGTCTCAGCGAGCGAACAAAAGTTACTATGACGCCAACAGCCAAATGTTTGTCTATTTGCGGATAAGTTCAGTTATTGGTATTTTTGTTTTTTTTTGTACCAACGGGGTAGTAACAAAAAATGTTGGTATTTGTATTTTAGGACTACTATTACGTATGTTGATTTAATTTGATAAAAGTTGAGCTAGATAGTTTTATTCGTAATGTTGTCATTTCAACTACAAATAGCAAAACCAGTCATTATAGTTCACTAAGATAATTTATTTTATTTGTTTTAATTTTGAGTGTCGGAACTTCAAGTAGAAGGAAATTACAGAACAAAAATAAAATAATAATTCGTTCACCAAGTGAATGATTTGAACAGATCCTTTTAGTACACCACTATTAATTTTTCGTTGTCACCTGGTAACCCAGTAAACGTCAAAAAATATTTCTAATTACGACTTTGGGTGTAAGTGTTATTGAAAATAAAATTCCTAACAACACTCCATGAAAATAGTCTGTGGTGTAGATTTTACATGGAAAAGAGACTCAAAAGGACTAGTACGAGTATCCAGGGCCGTTAAACCCTATAAAAAAATACAAGGAAAAGATGTAGCCACAGATTAAATAGCAATTAAATGTATGTCAATGTTAAATAGAGTTTTGTATTGGTTTTTAGAACAATCGTGTTTTTCTAAACAAGGCCGTAAGTCCTATATAAAACAACCTGTGCCTGAACTGTCTTCAACCAATACCCTAACAACGCTATCCCCCGCAGAGGCCCACATCGCCGCAGCGATCGAGCATATGCTCTCAATGGGCTTCAACAATGACGGCGGCTGGTTGGCCCAACTTCTCGAGAACTATGACGGTAACATATCGGCCGTCCTCGACTTGCTCACTCCGGTCGCGCCCAAGAGGAAGTAAGGCGGTTGTACGCTGTTTCTTCAAATACCTACATCCTACAGTTAATGTGCTGTAGATTGTTTTAAAAGTGTATAATGGTATTTGTTCTGTCCAAAACCCTAAGTTCAAAAGTTTATTTGTAGATCTTATTTTTAGTGAGAATAACGTTGTAAGCTCTCAGTAACGAATTTGGTAATTTTTTCATATGATTATTATGTTGAGGTTAAGGTGGGGGAAAATGTACTTGTAGTTTTTGGATGAATCAATCAATGTTAACACAGACGTTCTTATTTACTTTCTGAAGACCCTCTTGATAGAACTTACTTGCTATGTATTTGAAGTAGTTCTTAAAAGTAATTGTGCATAAAGTATTAGGTGCTCGGTGTTGCCCCAAATATTTCAATAACTTATCGTGGTTATGAATTGACTAATTGCATTTGCAACATTCCTGGACAATTATTAAGGACTTTTTTAAAATGATTACAATCACTCAATTCTCCAAAAAAAAGTTAGTTTTTACTAGTGTACTTTTTAAGTCAAACTTCTTAAGCCTATCTATATTAAATAGTCTATTATGATTGTAATGATATCGATTTATAGTGTTATCATTTTTCATATTTTCTGCAACTTAACTAATATTTTATGATGGAACAGAAAAAAATAATGTTGAGATGTATACAGATGTGATATTTAAAAGGACTGTGAAGATATAGTAACATAGTAATGTAGTTTTATGTTATGTAGAAGATTGTACTTCTCTTATATTACTTCAATAAAGGTTCACGGGCAAATAAAGTGGTTTTCATTAAAAATTATTCATTTAATATTGTATCCTATTTTAAAAATCCATACGAATGTTTTTTTAAAGTGACATGCTCTTGCCTTTCTCTCAAGAGAGCCTCTCCGAGTGCTTCGTCTAGTGCCTTTGCTGCAATTCTGTAACAAAAAGTATAACTTTATTTTATTATATTGGATTGGTGTGTGTGTAAATTGAACGCAAGTGAAAAAATTAATAACAATGAAACAAAAAAAAGAATCCTTAAAATCGGTTCACCCAGTCAACAGTTCTGAGGTAACAAATATTAAAAAAACAGTCTAATAATGGCCTGCGCAGACGACGGACTTTTCTCCGCTAAAATAAATCGCTTACAACTGTATCGAGTAACGCAAACGAGGGATACTAAAAATCACGACCTCTGTGGCGTAGCGGTTAGCGCATCTGCCTACCACGCGAGAGGTTCCGGGTTCGAATCCCAGCTAGGGAAAAAAACTAACTCGGGTCTTGAATGTTACATGTTTGTGACGTCGCTGTTTCTGGTTCCCACGACACAGAGTATCCTAGTGTGGGGCCAGAAGCAATGTATGTGCCTGTACGTAAATGTTATGTAAAAATCCGCCGAATAACCGAGGACATGCAGGGAGCGGACCGGACTAAAGTACGCGGAGTCCCCGAAAATATAAATCGTGTGACTAGGCGAAGCAACGCACACGGCGGACTTTAGTCCGCGTTGAAATTAATATAAGGGGATGGACCGAGTATTTCGGACGCCCTATGTGCGTTAAGTTCGCGATTAATCCGCGGAAGACTTATTCGCGGAGCGTACTTTTTACTCCGCCGCGGAGAAAAGTCCGTCGTCTGCGCAGGCCATTTATATAATTAATCCTCCTCCTCCTCCTTTATTGAACTCTGTTAAAAATAGACATATTGTCATCAAAGAAGTCGCATGGTAAGGTCCTTAATGTCATTAAAATATGAACTAAAATTCTTTAACTCATGGGACTTCTATCGTGGCATGAGCTAGAGGGGTCTAAAAAGGAAGTGAAGAAAGCCATGAGTAACAAACCGTAAGTATCCATTAAAGTTGCCAGTTATATGTAAGTATAAAACAGTCGTGTAAACAGTGTGAAACAAAATAAAAACAATTTATAAGTATAAAATCTACCTTATCAGACAGTATACTTTCTTGTACGAAAGATTAACAGCTTCTTTGTGTCTGAGAAAAACGGGGTTAGAAGAGAATATGTCAATGCTGTATTATTACTGCATGGTGCATTGTTTTTAACTGACCTCTAGAATAGAGTTTGATACTTACATGCCCTGATTGATAGCATCCTTCAGCGTCATCGGAGACACGCTGCCAGGGCCGCTCATGTTGATAGTGCTGCACTTCCAGCTGGCTTCAGAGACATTAATATTCTCTCCCTTCCCTGTGACGTAGTATCTCGAGTTGCCAGAGACGCCCACTATGAGCGAAATGACGCTGCAGCCTTCTTCTTCAGCAGATGGGTCCACTACGCATTTGTCGCCTATTTTGCAAAGGGTTACCTGAAAGCAATAATGCAGACAATGTGTTACAGGTGCACTTCTACAGATACTAATAATATAAAATGTATAAGGTTCATCATCATCATCAGGCTATATTAGCCCACTGCTGGACATAGCCCTCCCCTAATGAGCGCTTTAGCGCCCTGTCGCTAAGGCGCTTATTTTATAAGGTTAAGGACTGAGATTTTATGTAGGTACTTCTGTGTAGTGTCGTCTATTCAAGGTAGATTGGGTTTCTAAGATCAATATATTTTTAAGATCACAATTTGTCGTTGTTTTTGATTGCATAATAGTCAATTACTTTATAGTCTGTTAGCTTTTAGAATATACCTCGGCCTCTAGAGTAGGCTTCGGTTTTTGCCGAAAGCACACTATATTATATTTTATTATCATTATTATATTATATTTTGAATATTATTGTTAGCTTTGTGTGTTGTGGTAATTTAATAAATGATTATCTTATCTTATCTTTTATCTTATCTTCCTGCTCTGTATAAAACTTTTCTTCACTATTTTGAAAAACTATGCAAAGTTAAAATAACAACACAAAATAAACCTTACCTTATTGCAATATAATCGGTTTTTGATTGCTCAGTTGAGGTATATTTTAAAAGCTAACAGTCTGTTTTTACTTTAACAAAACAATTTCTTATAAATAAATTTAAAAAAAAATTACCTTAAAAAATCACCCTGCTTCAGGGTACAGGCCTTCTTTCTAGCTTTCTAGATCTCACAATCGCGGCTTTCAAGAGCCCATGCCTCTAAACTGCCTATACTGCCTCAATAATAATGCAGTCTTGGTGTAGTTCGTGCCACGAAAGATGACCCATGAGTTAAAGAATTTTGGCTTTTATTATTATGTTCTTAAGGATCTTACCGTGGGACTTGTTTGGTCATCTTTAGTGACTGCATTTATGGTTAGCAAGTGGTATTGTTAGCTTTTTGGTTGATTGGTACTTATAAACAAACATCATTGCTACATACAACTTCTCCAATGGAAGGCAAGCATTCTACCCATATAGAGTAGACAATATACAAATAGTATTGGCACCTTACCAGTAATGGAGCAGCCCCAATATCCAAGTATTTGCTATCATAAAGATCATCAGAGAGTTGCAAATCAACATTGCCTCCATCCATAAGTGCTGCCTTGACCAGTGGTATTCTTGTGTTGAACAGTGCCGCTTTCACTGCTAATGAGACTGCATCATACAGGTTGCCGCCACATTCCAGTATCTAGAAAATTATAAAAATACCATAAAGACTCTAATGCTTCAAAAAGTAAATGAATTTTGATAATTAATTGTTAATTTTTTGAGCAATTTTTAAACTCTACAATAGCATAACATTATAAATATTGTATTTATATATTGCAGTTTTAACAACATCTAAAGTAGTTAAATTTACTATGGAAAAGAAATGCTTTTCAGGATTTTGTTTTATTTCAATAAATTGTATTATACTATTCTGGGCAGACTGATTACCAAAATATCTATGTAAAGTTTCCAGCACTGTTTGCCTTCTAATATACACAACTGCTTGAGGTTGAATGCATGTGAAGAGTGGTAGGCCTTCAGTAACATGTTAGATATTGAGCTGGCCAACTGCTCCCCGCCTCTGCCTTCGAATTCCGGAGTAGCATTCGCTGAACTGGAATTAAAATAAGAAAACTCTTGTCAAATAATTCAATATCTATGTAAGGCAACTTATTTTTGAATTGGTTGAGGATGGAATTTTAGTGGTTATCACACGAAACAAGGCCAACACTCTTATAACAATAGTGAAATGACTTTCCACCTTACCCTTGTCATCGGATTATAGCCCAGCTAATTAAGGAAAGAATGTTACTGTACTGAATAACTTATTGCTGCATGTTCAGTTCACACAATGTAAATTTAATTTTTAAATTAGATGGCAAAGGTGATGGGCAAAAATGTATGAAGCGTGGGCCCACTCCAATAAAAATGGCTTGTTTATTAAATGAAAGGTCTACATACATTCATCATCAGGCAGGCGCATGCCAGAATTTGCTGTGTGTCTGGAGTTTTTTTTATTTAGAAAAAGTTGATGTTTTTGGTTATAAATAGAAGTGTTTGGTTTATAAAACCATTTTTTTTGTAAATCACCTAATGTTACATCCTGTATAAGATAATAAGTTGAGATTTTTGGGACAGGAAAATAAAAGTTTTTGGTTTATGGAATGAAAATAATATAATTATAATAGACCAATAATTATCGGTATCCGTGGCATGGGTGGCGGAGAGGTCTCCACAGTAGCATCGCCTCATGCGCATCGACTCATCTAGCACGCTTCACGAGAATTAAAATTAATGATCGGTTTAGGGCCGATCTGCAAGTACCTAACGCAATTATCAGATTTTTCTTAACGCCATCATCTAGCGTTATCCCAATTTCCTAGTGCGCTAACTACACAAAGTTTTATGGCGCTAATACTAATTTTTACATCATCATCAACCCATCAAGCCATCTATCGACGGCAGCCGGCATCAACTGCTTAACGTGCCTTGCGAAGCATGGAATCGCTCGGAAAAATGCCACTAGCGTTAGTCATAGACCATCCACAGACTGAACGCGCCGTATGTTGCTTAACCTTAGTAATCGTTTAAGATCACTCAGGCAGCCCAGGCTACGAGCGATTCCAATTTTTACATGGTCTAATGGATATGCTGGAAGAGGAAGACCGAGGAAAAGGTGGTTGGAT